>CP106731.1:76159085-76856503 GCA_025506655.1 Gossypium rotundifolium
TCTTTATCTCCACCGTTTGGAAAGAAAGGGGGAAGGGATTTATATTTTTTCTTCCTTAATTGTTCTGCTGGAAACCGATTGGAAGAATGTTTGGTGCCTCATGCATAGAGGGTAAAATCTTAGTTTGAGCTAGTTAGAATCAATCTCTCAAGTCACTAGGTAATCCTCTTAACTTCCTTCTTGATTAAGTTGTTCTTGTGTTGTTTTTGGACAGGAAAAGAAAATGAATTGAAGGGTAAAAACGGAAGTGAAGCTTGACCAAAAAAAAGATGTAAATGCATGGAATGTAAATACATGGAAATATTGAATGATTAGCATAAACCTTGTTGTTAATTTTGCTATAAATGTTTCTCTATTGTAATATACAGTTAATTTTGATAGCTAAAGGAGTAGGAGGGGTTGTAGCAGGAAGAAGCAGGAGAACGATAGAAGCTAGGAGCAGTTCTGAAAAATTCTGGTGAGCTTTTCTTGGCCATTTTCAAATTTTAATTGCTTAAATTTCTACATTTTTCTGCTTTGTGTTTTCGATTTGAGAGAACAAAGAAAAATCTGATTTAAAGTTTATTGTTTAAATGATGATATTTATGTTGTCCGAATGCTATACTTTTAGCATTTAATTCCAAGCTAAGTGTCTTAATTATGTTGATTGATTATGATGTCCTAAAATAGGACATAATAAGTATGTTTTTGGCTGATCATTACTCCCTTTTAGATGTTGTTTTGAGATGTCCGAACAAGGACATATTAAATGGTTTGTTGATCTTAAAAGTCCGACATTATTTATACAAATGTGGCTGTTTTTACATGATATAATGGTGTCCAAATGTGGTTGTTTTTACATGTTATAATGTTGTCCAAATGTGGTTGTTTTGCATATTACAATGATATCCAAATGTGGCTGTTTTTACATGTTATAATGTTGTCCAAATGTGGTTGTTTTGCATGTTATAATGGTGTCCAAATGCGGTTGTTTTTACATGTCATAATGTTGTCCAAATGTGATTGTTTTGTATGTTTAATGTTGTCCAAAAGTGGCTGCTTTTGGTATGTTGCAATGTTGTTCTAATGGTTGTTTCCCATGTTATAAGGATGTCCAAATATGTTTGCAGATTTTGCTTCTTAATGTTCGGATATGGTTATTAAGTTATACTTGAATGTGTTCAAATGCTTGTTTATAATTGTCTTAATGGTGACTGAATAGGGCTGCTCAATTGTGCTATATATGTGTTTCAAAGGTATTAAATTGTGGTTGTCTTAAAGAGGCCATAATGCTGTCCAATTTGATGTTATATGTGTTAATGTTGTCTTATTTTTTAACATAATAATGTTGTTCAATGTGTAAAAACAGGGCAGTTCATTTTGTGCATAATGGGGTGGTCCGAATCCAAATATATGTATTAAAATGTTGTTCGAGATTGCATGTTTAATTATTGTCTGGAAATAAATATTAAATCTTCTATTGTCTAAGAATAAATATTAAGTTGTTGCTCAGAAGTGCGTAGCTAGGAAACTACCGAATTAATGTGTTAAATTGTTAAACGAATTATATGCTTGGCTGCTATCTGTGGGGCACTGCGCTTTCGGAAAGAACATTAAATGCCTATTTTTCTCAAATAGAGATAAATGGAACCCGACAAAGTGTTCCTTTTCAAAGGCTCTTAAGGGCCCTGCGCAACCATCATATCAACCTATAAGGTTGAAATTTTACCCGGGTTTGATGGTTTTAGATTTAAATGGTCCATTCTTTTGGTTCTCATCTTAGTCATGATTTATGTTTACTTCTTTTGTTATTCAATTTTAATTGAATTTTAGAGTTTACATGTCAAGAATTTGAAGATGAATATGTGACAACCAGTTGGTATGACTACAAATGCGATATGAAAGGATTATATTCTTATAATATAATTTAACATATTAAATTGCTAACTAACAGATTAGGTTCAATCATGTGCACTCATTGTTATTAGCATCCAGCAGAAAATCCCGCACTCATCGAGTTGGTGAAACTTTTGTTATTTTGGTCGGCATGTACCTATAAGATTTTATGTTATATTAAGCTTAGTTGGGGAATTATTTCATACTTCAAGATGTTGTATAAATAGTTATATATGATAGTTGATAATGTTTTGTACTATGTATATGTTTGGTGTTGATATTGCTATGCGACTATTTAGATGAGGTTATAATTCTTTGTCTGTAAATCGGTATATATATAGTTTGGAATAGAGAATGCATGAAATGCAATGAATAAAGAGGTTAATAGTTGAGATATTGGTATATTAATCATGACATGACTATTGGTCCTAAGTGTATGATTTGAATTTATTATGCAACAAACGATGTCAATTGCTCCAGCAACGAACGTGATATCCTGTTGTTTGGACTTGACGATTGAGTCGGGTAACAGGGTGTTACAATATGAGTGAAATAAAATTTGAGTTGGATCGAGTGAAATTATTTGTGTTAAATTAAAAAAATTAAAAATGTCAAATTAAAATTTTGTTATAATATAATTAATTACATGTTAGAGTAAATAAATTTGAAACTATATATATTTAAAGTAATTTTTTAAAGTAAATTAGTGTCGAGTTTACTCATGATACTAACTACATTAAGCACATTAAAAACACTATTATATTAATATTCATTACTTTGTTGTAAGACAAATTTTAGTAATCTCCCTTATTGAGTTAGTTTGATCTAAGTTAGTTTGATTTTACATGTGACACTAATTTACAATACAAAAATTTGACTTTTATGATTAAGGGTGAGTAAAACTCAACTCGATTTGAAAAAATTGAAAAAATTTAAATTTTGAGTTAATTGAATCGAGTTATTTGATTTTTTCTAGTAAACTCGAATAAGTATTTTGAATTTTGAGTTCGAGTTGAATTTTACAATTCAAATAACTCAAATAATATATTAGCCTTTTTCTCAACAAAATTACAAAAAAAAGAGAGTAAAATTTAAAATATTTATAAAAATTTCAAAAATTAAAATATTATAAAAATTTTACAGAAATTTTAAAATTTTTCTAAAATAATAATTTTAGGTTTTAAATAAATAAATTAATTACTTTTAAAATCATTTTTAATAAAAATGGTTTCTTTTTAACCATTTTATATGGTAAAAGTAAAATTTTAAGTGTTGAACCCAAGATCGATGAAGATTTAAATAAAATGTTTCTATTTATAATGTATTCTTCACCCCCCATTTTAGAACTTATTTTGGTAAATTTAATGTTTGGTTTTAGATTTTATCACTATAATTAATTAAATATTTTAATCGCCAACTTATATTAATATTTTTACTCCTAATATCTCTTATGAAATTATATATTTTTTTAACATATTTTTGATGTAGTCGTAAATTAACTATTAATTAATAGTATAGCTATAGTGAGTAAATATATCGTTACCACGAGGACTAAATATACTAGTAATTCTTTGCCTTTCTATTATTTAACCGATAAATTGGAGTGATTAATTAAGACTAAAAGTAACTAAATTAATTAACTAAATTAATTAACTAAAGAACACGATAAAGAACAAATGAGGAAAATAAACAATTAACAACCAAGAAGCGAAACAATACTTAAAAAAGAATTCACCTAGACTGCATCTGTAATTATCAATCTAAATTACGCAATTGTTCACTTAGTATATTGATCCGTAGAAATCCCTAAATTATTCTAATATCTCTCTTGAAGACTAAGAGCAACTGACTTTAGGTTGATTAATTGAAATTTCTTTCTAATTAAAACCCCTATTATCGCATTAACTCGATAAATGGATCCCTTTATTAGGTTTGACTCTAATCTGATAGATATATGTCGTATTGTTTCTAAGATTGCATGCAACTCCACTCAAGTATACTAGATCTACTCTTAAATATGGTTTATCCCTCCTATGATTTAAACACATCAAACATGGATTAATAGTCTAGAAATATTAAACCAAGAATTAAGTACACATAATTGAGAACAAGATCCAAATATTTATTGCGTAAAAATAGAAATCAAATAACAGAATCCAACCTAGGGTTCATCTCCCTAGGTATTTGGAAAATTAGTTCATGATAGCAAATAAAAACATCTCAAAGACAATATAACCACAATAAACAAAGAAACTCATAATAAACTTTAAAGAAATCAAAAGGAGATCTTTAATATTGATGGAAATCTGCTTCAGAGTTGGCTTCAATGGTATTTTTCAAGTTGTTTTCTTGAGTATTCTATGACAGCTCAATCTTTTGTAACATCCTAAAATTCAGGATTTTATGTTGTACATTATACCATGCAATAGGCTAGTTAAGAGTGTTAATTGTGTATGTTTAGGGGTCCTAAGAAGGCTTGGGGTTGAGTTGGGCCTTAGTAGAATTTTTGTGTTTAAGCACTTAAGAGGGAGAAGGCAAAGTGGCATCAAGACTTAAGGAAATAAGTGTGTATTTTGCTAGCACAAGAGGAGCTAGTAGCAAGGTGGTGAGGTGTCACATGAAGGGGCTTAAGGGGTGGAGTTCGAATCCCACCTATTGCAAATTTTTGGATTTATTTTTGTGCTTCTTTTCCAAAGTGTCGGCCAAGGCTTTAAAGAAGAAAGGAATACTTTCTAATGATGGAAAGAACACTAAGGAGAAGAGTAAGGAGGAGATCAAGGGAAAAAGAAGGAAAGAAGTAAAGGAATTGTAGTAAAAGAGGGACATGTTGGTCGAATTTTGGAAGGTGATTGGGGAAAGAATTTTTGGTCAACCATTACCCTTATGGTGTTAGAGGCATACGATTTTGGTAAGGGGGAATGAGACAAAATAGTTTTGCAAGTTTTGGTGTATGAAGAGTTTCTCTCTTATCAACATTTTGGTGCATTTTTTCCAATCTTTTCCCTTTTGCTTGTCGAATTTTGTTAGGCTTCTTGAGGAGTTCTTAGTTTCATTTGAAAGTCCTTCTTTTTACTATTTGGTACCTCTTTTCCTTGCCTAAAAAAAGTGACCATTAAGGAGCATTTTCTTTTCTCCTTCTCATCTTTGCCATAACTTTCTTTTCCTCCTTTGTTAGACAACATACGTGGAGACCAAATCTCCCTTGTTCTTTCCTCTCCAAAAAGCCAAAACCTCTTAGCCATATCTCTTCTTTATTATTGCGTGTTGAACATTTCTTCATTGGTTGAATTGGGTAAGTGGCTTCACTCTATTTCTTTCATCTTCTTTTCTCCCTAGCTGAATGTGTGTCCATCATCATTTGGTGGTTTCACTTTGTTTCTAAACCGATAAATTAATCCTTTCTACTCCCTCATTTCGTGATCATCTCATTTTTGTTGTGCTCTAATAGGTTGGTCGAATATCACACCCTTGCCGATTCATCTTTAGCCTTAAGCCCAATCGGTGGAAGTCGGATCTATCATCGTTAAGGTAAGGAGTTTCTTTATGGTTCATTTCGAACTCTCTCTCATTGCTCAGTTATTTTGCTGATCGGATCGAAAGTTATGTCTAATCGTTTATTCTAGGGACGAAATCACTCATTTTTCTCTACTTGTTGGTCTTTCGGAAGTAGTGGTAAGCCGAAACCCTCTCCTTAGTCTTTCTCTCATCGTAGTATTTTTCTAACCGAGACTCTTCCAATGGAAGCAAGTGGTAGCGATATTAAAGGAAAACCGATAGGAGGACGATAAGGGAGTGAACTTGCAATTTCTACTCCCAAGTTCAAACGTAGGGCAGTATCGGCAGTTTGGGATTTCTCACTGGGTTGTGGACCATTTTCTGGTAAGAGTAGGCAAATCGTAGTTGTTCGCGATACTAAGGGTAAGCATTGTTAGATCGTTGATTTAGATTTGGATTAAGAAAATCTCTTTTTAGTTAATCGAGTGTTATGGTGTCATAGGTGCCGACGATAAAAAAGGTTTAGTCCTTACTGTAATCAGGTGTGTAATCTCACACCGAAATCCCGTATATTCATGATTCACTATTATGTTGAAAAATAGATCGTTGTTACTTACAATCTAATAACTGTAATATGGCATGTATCGAGTAACTTGCTTAATCAATATTATTTCTAAAGATCTGTCAAAATCGGTATTAAATTGCTAAATTACCAAAATGCCCCTATGGGTCGATTTATCAAAATGCCTTAGTGGGCCAAATTATTAAGTTTCTTTAACGGGCCAATTCACCGAAATAATTCACTAAATTAATGGTGGTTATATATATATATATATATATATGTAGATATTTAATTATGTATGTTGCATTTTTACATTTTGCATGGGATGGTAAAAATTGTATGGAGAGCAGTGTAGCCTGGTGGCATAGCCATAATTTGTTTATTATTGTGCTTAAATTATGATTTAAGTGGTTTGACCACAAAAATGATATACAATAGCAGCTTGATTGCAAATTTGGTATGAGCGGCGGGGTGGGTTGACTTGATCCCCACAAGTGCGATTGGCTGGTTGGGAGTGTGATGGATGGATGGGTTGGGTTGCATACATTTCATATAAATATTTTATGTATATGGTCTTAGGCCCAGGATGTTGCTATACGGGTCCAGGCCCAGTGGATGACGGTAAGGGGGGAATTATACACTGAGTTCTTGTAACTCACCCCTTTTTCTTAACCATTGCGGGTAATGCTCAGTGACGAGGACTTGGGGCCATGGATGACTCGATGGAGGCCATACTTTTGGAATAATATTTTGAACCATAGTAAATTTCTTTTCCACTTTATTTCGTTATTTTTACTATTTTAGCTTTTAAAGTTGTAAAAAGGCCTCTGGGATTTTTAATTTATTTTATATTTGGATGTACTTATTATTTTTCTTGAATTATTTTAAACAGGGATTTTTCTGAGATCATAAATAACGGTTTTCTAAAATTGATTAACAAATGGATTTTATAACAAATATATATAATTTAACTTGGGTTCTCTTTCAAATTATCAACGCTATTTTCAAAAGTCATGATTTTAAGGTTCACTAGTTCGATTTTTGACTTATCCATTAACCTCTTGAAATTGTAGTATTTTATCAACCAAACTTGTTTTCCTTAACGATAACTAATCAACGTCAATTATTAGCAAAATCATAAATACTTTCTCATGCGACATACCAGATCCGGTCGTAACGCATGGGCCGAGTTTAGGGTGTTAAATTTTATGGTATCAGAGCTCTGTTGCAAAACTCGGTTGTAGTTTGGGTTCAAAAATGTTTTCTAAAATTACTTGAAATTCGATTTATAAATACATGTTTTAGAGGAAGTATGGCACCACGGGTATCAGACACCAAGTCAGTAAGTTTTTTTTTCATTTTATGATTATTGTGATATGATTGCAGTAAGAAAACTCCACAAAATAGAAATAATCTAGAACTTTTAGCTTTAGGAGCTGAAACTATAGAGATTGAGACTTTAGGATACGTTTTGCGAAAATAACTTTACGTCCTATACTCCATAAAAAATTGTTTAATAAACATTGAATAGTATACTGATTCATAAGACTCGTAATCAGATTAATCGACTTAGCAAACATTTGCTCTAGAGGACGTGGACGCGGTAGACGTGGACGTGGTAAAGGTCGAGGTGCTAGAGTTGTATCTGAGGCATCGGGATATATGCCTGAAATGGAAGCACCTGCGTCACCAGTGACTGAAGCTGGGTCACATGATCTAATGAGAGAGGACGACGCTATATCCCAAGCGATGTTACGGGTATTAGAAAAGGGTCTGGGGCAAGAACTGGGTCAACAGCTCGTGGGTCAATATCGGGGCGACTCATATCAAATGGGGCTGATGTTTTTAGAGGTATTTCGGGTGTAGCCCCTAGTGTAGCAGAGTATTGGCTTGAGGGTAGAGCGAATTATGGACGATCTAGATTGCACAACTAAGCAGAAACTAAAAGGGGTTGTGTCATTGCTGAGAGACGAGGCGTATCAGTGATGGCTCACTGTTCGGGAAGGCACTCAGGCTGAATGTATTACCTGAGAATTCTTTAAGACAGCTTTCTAGGGAAAATATGTTGGGGCTAGCTATGTGGATGCGAAGAAAGGAATTCTTGAATTTGGTTCAAGGAAGTAGATCCGTGACAGTTTACAAGGTGGAGTTCCTGCATCTGAATCGGTATACTCGGGGTATAGTGTCGACTGATTATGAACGTTGTGTACATTTTGAGGATGGGTTGCGTGATGAGTTACAGGTACTGATAGCCCCACAGAAGGAGAGGAATTTTGATGCATTAGTAAGCTAAGATAGCTGAGGAAATTAAACACTCGGAACGAAAAAATAGAGACAAGGATAGGGGCAAGAACAAGAGAGACTCTGGGTATTCAGGTCCTACTAGAGGTTTTCAGAAAAGGCCCAGGAATGAGGGACCAGTTCGAGCGGGTGCTCTAGCTGCTACCAACCAGTTGCAGCCTTGCGTGGATTGTGGGAAACTTCACTCGGGTGAATGTTGGAAGAGAGCTGGTGGTTGTTTCAGATGTGGATACAAAGACCATCGATTTAGGGATTGTCCTCGAAGCCTACTCAGACTCTAGTAGTTCATAACAGATTTGCGCAGCCAGTAGGAGGAACTCAGCAGCCACCAAGAGGCCGTGGGCCAGGTAGCGGTGTTAATGGCGTAGGACGAGGTTAGGGTGCACAGGGTATAGGTACCGGTAATAGGGGTAACACGGAGGCGAGACAACCAGGTTTGGTCTATGCGATTAGACGTCGAGAGGATGGTGATGCACCGGACATCATAACTGGTACTTTCTTCATATCTGATGTATCTTTTACCGCTTTAATAGACATTGGATCCACCCATTCGTATGTTGCATGTGCTGTGTCTAGAACTTTGAATATTAGATCTGAGATTACTGCTAGAGAAACAACTGTGATAGCCTTTTAGGACAGTCGGTGGTAGTAAATAAGTTGTTTAGGGATGTGCCCTTAAAAGTTCAGGGAGTAGTATTTCTGGCGGATTTAATGGAACTTCCGTTTGGGGAGTTCGACATTATATTGGGTATGGACTGGCTGGTTAGGCATCGTGCGAACTTGGATTGTGCTGCAAAACGGATGGTACTAAGAACTTCTGAGGATAAGGAAGTAATAGTGGTAGGTGAAAGAAGAAATTATCTATCTAATGTGGTATCTGCTTTAAAGGCAGAAAGGTTGGTACGAAAGGGGTGTGAAGCGTTCTTAGCCTTTATCAGTGCTTTGGATGCTAAAGAGTTGTCGGTAGAAAATGTTAGAACGGTGAAAGAGTTTTCAAATGTCTTTCCTGAGGAGCTTTCTAGATTACCTCCGAATTAGGAAGTGGAATTTGGTATTGAGCTGTTGCCAGGAACGGCTCTGGTGTCCATTGCTCCTTATAGAATGGTGTCGAAGGAGCTAGTGGAACTTAAAGCTCAAATTCAAGAGTTGTTGGATCGTGGATTTATTCGACCAAGTGTGTCACCGTAGGGAGCGCCAGTTTTGTTTGTTAAGAAAAAGGATGGGTCGATGCGTATGTGCAGCGATTATAAACAATTGAATAAGTTGACGATCAAGAACAAGTATCCGTTATCGAGGATCGATGATCTGTTCGATCAGCTGCGAGGAGCTTCGATTTTCTCAAAGATAGACTTGAGATCAGGGTATCACCAGCTAAAGGTCAAGAAGGTGGATATTCACAAGACTGTGTTCCGAACTCATTATGGGCATTACGAGTTCTTGGTGATGCCGTTTGGGTTGACAAATGCACCAGCTGTATTTATGGATATGATAAACCGAGTCTTCCAACCTTATCTAGACCGATTTGTGGTGGTATTCATAGATGACATCTTAGTGTACTCAAAGACTGAAGAGGAGCATGATTCCCATCTAGGGTCGTATTGTATATATTAAGGGAGAAGCAACTATATGCCAAATTCAGTAAGTGTGAATTTTGGCTGAAAGAGGTGACCTTTTTGGGGCATTTTGTGTTTTCGCGGAAGAGTTTGTATGCCCAAGGATTCAAAATTGAGACAAATGATTCTGCGTGAGGCGCATAGTAGCCCATATGCTATGCACCCGGGGAAAACAAAATGTACCGAGACCTCCGTAAGCAATTTTGGTGGCCAAGGTTGAAATGAGAGGTTACAGACTTCGTGAGCAAGTGCTTGACATGTCAGCAGGTGAAGGTGAAACATCAACTGCCTTCAGGGTTGCTACAACTGGTGAAAATTCCACTATGGAAATGGAAAAGGATAACGATGGATTTTGTTAGTGGGTTACCCTTAACGCCTACTAAGAAAGATTCAGCATGGGTGATAGTGGATCGGTTAACGCATTCTGCTCATTTCCTACCAGTTCGTATGGATTATACGTTGCAGAAGTTGGCCAAGTTGTATATAGCAGAAGTTGTGAGGTTGCATGGGGTACCAGTGTCTATTATATCAGACAGGGATCTTAGGTTTACATCACGGGTCTGAAAGGCTTTACATGAAGCTTTGGGTACAAGACTAAATTTCAGCACGGCGTTTCATCCGCAGATTGATGGTCAGTCGAAAAGAGTAATCCAGATTCTAGAAGACATGCTAAGGGGCTGTGTGATCCACTTCAGGGGTAGTTGGGAAGATTTTCTACCTTTGACAGAATTTGCATACAACAACAGCTATCAATCCAGCATCCAGATGGCACCCTATGAGGCGTTGTATGGTCGTAGGTGTCGTACTCCTACTTGCTGGACTGAGCTGGGGGACAACAGTTATTGGGTCCTGAGTTGATCTCGGAGACGAAAGAAAAAGTTAAGGTAATTCGGGCTCGATTAAAAGAAGCTTCGGACAGACAGAAATCATACACAAATCTGAAGCAGAAGGAGATAGAGTTCTTGTGGGTGATTAGGTCTTTTGAAGGTCTCACCTTGAAAAAGATCTTAAGATTTGGTTGAAAAGGCAAATTGAGCCCTAGGTTCATCGGACCATACCGTGTATTGAAGCGTGTTGGGCTAGTAACTTATCAGCTTGAGTTACCTTCGGAGTTAAGTCAGATACACATTGTATTTCATGTCTCAATGTTAAAGCGTTATCGTTCGGATCCGTCTCATGTCGGGCCAGTAGAGAAAGTTGAAATAAGACCTGACTTGTCTTTTGAAGAAGAGCTAGTGCATATTTTAGATCGGGATATTAAGGTGCTGAGAAGAAAGTCAATTCTGTTAGTTAAAGTATTATGGCGTAATCATGGGTCAGAAGAAGCTACATGGGAGCCAGAGGACACAATCTGGCAACAGTACCCTCATCTCTTTTACTCAAGTAAATTTCGAGGCTAAAATTTCATTAAGGGTGGTAGAATTGTAACATCTTGAAATTCGAGATTTTATGTTTTACATTATACCATGTGTAGGCTAGTTAAGAGTGTTAATTGTGTATGTTTAGGGGTCCTAAGAAGACTTGGGGTTGAGTTGAGCCTTAGTAGAATTTTTGTGTTTAAGTACTTAAGGTGGAGAAGGCAAAGTGGCATCAAGACTTAAGGAAATAAGTGTGTATTTTGCTAGCACAAGAGGAGCTAGTAGCAAGGTAGTGAGGCGTCACATGAAGGGGTTTAAGGGGTGGAGTTCGAATCCCACCTATTGTAAATTTTTGGATTTATTTTTGTGCTTCTTTTCCAAAGTGTCGGCCAAGGCTTTAAAGAAGGAAAGGAAGACTTTCTAATGATGGAAAGAACATTAAGGAGAAGAGTAAGGAGGAGATCAAAGGAAAAAGAAGGAAAGAAGTAAAGGAATTATGGTAAAAAGGGGACATGTTGGCCGAATTTTTGGAAAGTGATTGGGGAAAGAATATTTAGTCAACCATTACCCTTATTGCGTTAGAGGCATACGGTTTTGGTAAGGGGGAATAAGCCAAAATAGTTTTGCAAGTTTTGGTGTGTAACACCCCAAACCCGGCCCATGAGTCCTGACCGGATCTGGTATGTCACGGAGTAAAATAACTTGAATCATTTTGAAGGTTTGGTGAAAAACTTGATAAAATTTAGCTAAGGTGTGAAAACGGGGTTTAAAAACTTAGTTGGGCTTTTTATAAGTATCGTTGGTTGATAAACCCTTTTTGAAAATGGTTGATCATGTAGCATTTTTAAAATCCGTCAAAGTTATAGTTGACTTAGTTTAATTTTTGTTACCCGATGGTAACATCTTTGAAAACCCGTAAAAGTTTATTAAGTTTAAAAAGTTACTTTTAACCAATTCAATTAATAATTATAAAATTCCTTTTTGTAATATATCATAAGTAAAATGAAACAGTAAAATAAACATCCAAAATTACAATCCAAAAATAAAAACTTAGAAAGTAAATAATATTAACTTTACTAAAATGAAATTAAATCCATTGACAAGCATGGCCGCCTCGAGTCCTCTCCGGCTCCATCTCCGCGTTCTACTCATCTGCAAAATGTTAAGGGAAGGGGTGAGTCACCAAGACTCAGTGTGTAAATCCCCCACCCGGAGATGCACTCATACACAATTTATTAATTAACATGCAAATATGCAACCCAACCTAACCATCCATACACCTTAACTACCCCGTGTGGTCAAAACCACTGATGACCATAGGTCACAAATAATCAAGTGTGGTCAAAACCACTGGTGATACCAAACCACTGGGACTTAGTCGCAAATTATCAATCGGTGTGGTCAAAACCACTGATGACCATAGGTCACAAATAATCTGATGGGGCCAACCCATCTTGTGGTCAAAACCACTGATGACCATAGGTCACAAATAATCTGATGGGGCTAACCCATCTTGTGGTCAAAACCACTAGCGACAGTCCATAAAATCATCCCCCTCCTCTCATCAATCCCACCATCACATGCTTATATATCAATTATCATATATCATGTCATAGAATTTATCATCATGTGATGGCATGCAAATCATATATCAAATATCACAAGTTAGGGGTCTTACCTGGGATCCATGCTAAGCCATAAGCAAAACACTACCAAAAAGGTGAATAACAACAACAATAATCATGTAAATTAATAAAGTGTGTAGTGAGTTCTTACACACCTATTTACTAGCAAATCCCGAGATGTTGTTTCCTCCTACAATTGGTCAACACATGAATTTTTAGATCTATTAGCCAATTGCCTAAACTAGAGATCCCGAAGGATCAATTGTACCAAGAGTATGGCCTTTGGCCGAATGTGACTTATTCACTTACCAAACTCACCGAAATCTCGTATTTGTCACTTGAGTCTTCGAGATCCTACCAAAACGCATGTTAAGAATCGACTTATACAATCACACATAATCAAGGCCTATGACCGATTGTCACTTACCCCCTTACCTTGGGGAATCAAATCCCGAAAGATCTCCTTACTCCTTTAATGTTATCCTCTCTTGACTACACAACAAAGCATGAATCCAAGGTCTTAATAAGGTTCGGCCAACCCAAAAATACATGGTTGAGCCTCAAGGTTTCGGCTGGCCATAATAATTAAAGAATTAACTTAGAGAGATCCCTTACCACACTTATGAAAATCGGCAGCACCTTGGTTAGGGAGGGGAGAAGATTCGGCCAACACAAATGAAAGGTGCCAATTTTTGTTGAAGGAGGGGGTAGGTTCGGCTAAGTAGAAGAAATAAGAAGCAAGGGATTTTTGAAGAATTTTGCCTTCTATGGCTAGGGAGAAATCGGCAGCAGCAGCTTTAGGAGAAAGAAAAGAAAAATTGAAGAATTTTGGCCCCTCTCTCTAGGTGTTAAACCGAATATGGATAGCCCCTCCCCAAGGAGTCCTATAATCGGCAAACACCTTCTTTTTTTGGTGGTAATTTGGCTTTTAATTATAAAAAATACAGCAAGGTTTATCTTCCAATTATCTCCTATACACCTCTTCAACAATCATAATGCAAATAAAACACTAAAAGTCACCCTTCTAGCCGAAATTAGGAGCCTAAAATTAAGCCAACACTTCCTCCTATTCACGCCGGTTGTATAGAAAGAAAAAAATAAAAAAAACCAAAGTGCAGCTCCTAGGGTTCGAAACTAAGACCTGATGGAGGCAAGCGCCATGAGCCTCTTAAACGCCCCAGGCCATCTCTCCCTATTTGACTTTCATGTCAAATAATCCCACCATTTATTTACAAAGCCTTTATACTTGAGCCCTTTTCCTTTTAACGCCAAAGCCCAAAAATAAAACTCCCTTTGCGTCCGTCACGACTCGAACCCGAGTGCTTTTGCCAACACCCTTAAGTGGTGCCCCAAGCCACTCCACCCAATCTGACTTTTTGTCATAAAGCCTCCTCATTTATTTATAAGACCTTCCTAGGTCGATTACCCCAAAAATTAAAATGCAAAATCTTTGCTCCAGTGACTCGAACTCTCTACCATCTTCATCTCCACTCCTAAGTGGCGCACGGTAGCCACTTAGCTAGCCCAACTTCCATGTCGAAATCCAACACCAAAAATCTTTTAAGGCCTCCCAACCTGCTCTTTCTTTTAACGTCCCAAAAGCCCAAAATAAAAAAAGCATTCCCCCCTTGTATCTCCCATGAATCGAACCCAAGACCCCCTTTGCAAACCCTTAGACACACCAAGCCAATTGTACCAAGCCCATTCTTTATGTCATGCATCTCCTTAAATTTTATTTAAGCCCTATCTCACCTAGCTCCCTCCTTTTAGGTACTTAAAAGAAATTTTTAATACTAGGTCAGTCTAGCTAAGGATTATTTTTAGACCCTAGAACATGCCAAATAAATCCTAGAATTTAATTCTTCAAGCACACACACATGGGAAAATATTTAAATTACAAATAACCCCTAATTTAGGGTGTTACAGTTCTACCCCCTTAAAAATAATTTCGTCCTCGAAATTACTTACTAACGAATAATCGTACACCTTAACTCACCGTACTACGCTTATGCTGGGCACTCTGATCTTAATAAAACTATCTTACTTCCTAGGCACCATCTCTAAGTTGACAACCAAGGTTTCAGGCACTCCCTAGCAAAACAAGAAAACTCTACAATAATCAAAGCAATTAAGGGTATTCCAGAAACAAGGAACATACCCGTTGTCACATCTGGCACATCTTCCTCCTCGCGACGGCCAACTGCATAAACCAACCTTAGTTGCCTCGCCTCTACGCCTTCAGCACCTCGGCCACGCCCGTTACCATTTCCATTACCCCTAGCTGCACCTCGACCCCCCTGTGGTTGTTGGTTATCCCTCCTGTTTGGTGAACGATCCTGACCCTCTGATCTCAGTCTAGCTGCCTTTTTTGGACAGTCTCTAACACGATGCTCCATAGACCCACATTCGAAGCATCCACGATTACCGTTCCAACACTCCCCCGTGTGAGACTTGCCACACTGAGCACATCGTGGCGGCCATTGAGGAGTAGCAGCAGCAGGCCTAGCAGCTTGATCCGACCCACCAATCCTCGTCCTCTTCTGCTCATTACCCGAGAACCCTAAAGGTCCCGAGCTCCTCTTATTCCAATTCCTATCTTGGTTCCATCTAACAGACTGCCTTACCCCTTCAGCCACCTTCGATTTCTCCACTAAGACAGCAAACTCCCGTTCCTGTTGTGGAGCTATCATCATTCTCAACTCATCTCTCAGGCCATCTTTAAATCTGACACAGCACTCATGCTCGGTACCCACAATACCATGAGCATACCTACTCAACCGGAGAAACTCGGCCTCATATTCCGCCACCGTCTTATTGCCTTGAACCAGGTTCAAGAAAGCCTTTCGCTGTGCATCCACGTAACTAGTTTCGATATACCTCTTCTGGTAGGCATCCCTGAAGAATTTCCAAGTAAGATTTTCTGCCACCGTTCCATCCCTCACGGTGAGCCACCACTGATATGACTCATCTCGAAGCAAAGATATTATGCCCTTCAACTTCTCCTCAGCTGTGAAATCCAAATCACCCATAATCCTTTCAATGGATTCCAACCAATACTCTGCCGCACTAGGTGCCACTCAAAACCCCTCGAATACTTACGCTCGTTAGCGGAGTCGTTCAACCACGATTCTGGGCTCCTACACTGCGCTTGCCTTAGCAACCCGTTCTAATACCGTGTCTGACTTGAGATACGACGTCGTTACCGGTCGATCCTCGAAACTTCGGTCTCCATGGCCAAGAATCGGCATCTCATTTCCAGACCCATGACCGGACCTTGTTGGCTCAGACAAAGTCATTCTACCCCTACCACGGCCACGCGGCGGACGTCCACAACCTCTTGAACTCATTCTAACGACTGCGTTTATCTGTTTAAGAATTTTATGCATTAGTATTTCACTTGGTTATCTGCGAAGAAATTTTATGACGAGAGTTTAGGAGTGGTTCTTTCGCAAACATACATTCACACAGTTTTCTATTCATTCATCCAAAGAGACATTGTAGTTTTCATGGTGATCGTTTTTCCACTACCGGGGTATTTTCGTAATTTTTCCTATAAGGGTATTTTCGTAATTTTTTTCAAAAATAAAATTTTCGGATGATTTTGTCAAAAAGTATTTTGGAACTTTTAAATTCCCGGGGTAGTTGGAAAAATTTTGAAAACCCGGGGTATTTTGTTGATTTTGAAGTTTAGGGGCATTTTGGTAATTTTTCACAAATCAGGGTGAATTTGTAAAATTTAATAAATTAGAGATATTTCAAGAGTTGTAAAACTTTGAAGGTTCTTTTTAAGAATTTATTTTCCAAGTTGATGGTGTTGCAAAAATTTTGAAAACCAAGGTCATTTTGGTAATTTTACTGGTGAGGGGCAATTTTGTAATTTTACAAAATCATGACATTTTCGATATTTTGCAAAGTAAGGTTTTTGGGCACTTTGTATATAATGGAAATTTTTGTTTGTAACTATGGGTATTTTGGGAATATCATAAATCAAGGGCGTTTTGTAATTTTTACCCTAAGGGTATTTTAGTAATTTCACCTAATCAAGGTATTTTCATAAAATGATTTTCAAAAATTTAGTTCTAGGTGATTTTACAAAAGAAGGATATTTTGGAAATTTTCATTTGAAAATTTTTCATATGGAGGGTATTTTGGTAGTTTACAAGCCAGGGGTATTTTGGTCATTTTTTAAACTGAGGGGTATTTTGGTCTCTCTTTTTTTAACAAGGTTTTAATTATTTCAAAAACAAAATGGTTAGTCCCTTTCGGGTTTTAGTTATCGAGTTTAGCTTTGTGAGTGTGTCGTCTCGGCTAGGATGAGCAGATTACTACGCACAGTGTAGGATTCAAGTGAGTAGGAGGTGAGTCACGAGGACTGCTTAAATACCAGGCCCCCACCGAATTCAATCCTAGACATGCGTATAACGATTGCCACATCCTTTGCTTAGTGACAACTCACAGGGTTGTTTAGGTAATTATTAAATCTTATGCATAGTTGAGGTATGCTAGCCCAAGGTTCAACAGTTTCTACTCTAGTAGTTTACGTTCCCAATTTACCCTTCTACCCTCATCAAATATTCACAAAATGGATAGAAGTACTCACAGGCGGATTGGTGCGGAGACTCGGTGCCATCTTCGTTCAAGCCAAAACAGTTTCTCAAAACATCATAATAAAGCCTACTAACAAAAATAAACATTTTGGGCCTTGGACCCCCACAGTCGAGTTTTAAACTGGGCTCTGATACCAAAAATGTAACACCCCAAACCCGGCCCATGAGTCCTGACCGGATCTGGTATGTCACGGAGTAAAATAACTTGAATCATTTTGAAAGTTTGGTGAAAAACTTGATAAAATTTAGCTAAGGTGTGAAAACGGGGTTTAAAAACTTAGTTGGGCTTTTTATAAGTATAGTTGGGTTGATAAACCCTTTTTGAAAACGGTTGATCATGTAGCATTTTTAAAATCTGTCAAAGTTATAGTTGACTTAGTTTAATTTTTGTTACCCGATGGTAACATCTTTGAAAACCCGTAAAAGTTTATTAAGTTTGAAAAGTTACTTTTAACCGGTTCAATTAATAATTATAAAATTCCTTTTTGTAATATATCATAAGTAAAATGAAACAGTAAAATAAACATCCAAAATAATAATAGCGGCTTTATTACCATCCAAAAATAAAAACTTAGAAAGTAAATAATATTAACTTTACTAAAATGAAATTAAATCCATTGACGAGCATGGCCGCCTCGAGTCCTCTCTGGCTCCATCTCCGTATTCTACTCATCCGCAAAATGTTAAGGGAAGGGGTGAGTCATCAAGACTTAGTGTGTAAATCCCCCACCCGGAGATGCACTCATACACAATTTATTAATTAACATGCAAATATGCAACCCAACCTAACCATCCATACACCTTAACTACCCCGTGTGGTCAAAACCACTGATGACTTAGAGTCACAAATTAAATGATGGGGCCAACCCATCGTGTGGTCAAAACCACTGATGACCATAGGTCACAAATAATCAAGTGTGGTCAAAACTACTGGTGGTACCAAACCACTGGGACTTAGTCGCAAATTATCAATCGATGTGGTCAAAACCACGATGACCATAGGTCACAAATAATCGATGGGGCCAACCCATCTTGTGGTCAAAACCATCGATGACCATTGGTCACAAATAATCGATGGGGCCAACCCATCTTGTGGTCAAAACCATGGCGACGATCCATAAAATCATCCCCTCCTCTCATCAATCCCACCATCACATGCTTATATATCAATTATCATATATCATGTCATAGCATTTATCATCATGTGATGGCATGCAAATCATATATCAAAATCACAAGTTAGGGTCTTACCGGAATCCATGCTAAGCCATAAGCAAAACACTACCAAAAGGTGAATAACAACAACAATAATCATGTAAATTAATAAAGTGTGTAGTGAGTTCTTACACACCTATTTACTAGCAAATCCCGAGACGTTGGTTCCTCCTACAATTGGTCAACACATGAATTTTTAGATCTATTAGCCAATTGCCTAAACTAGAGATCCTGAAGGATCAATTGTACCAAGAGTATGGCCTTTGGCCGAATGTGACTTATTCACTTACCAAACTCACCGAAATCTCGTATTTGTCACTTGAGTCTTCGAGATCCTACCAAAATGCATGTTAAGAATCGACTTATACAATCACACATAATCAAGGCCTATGGCCGATTGTCACTTACCCCCTTACCTTGGGGAATCAAATCCCGAAAGATATCCTTACTCCTTTAATGTTATCCTCTCTTGACTACACAACAAAGCATGAATCCAAGGTCTTAATAAGGTTCGGCCAACCCAAAAATACATGGTTGAGCCTCAAGGTTTTGGCTGGCCATAATAATTAAAGAATTAACTTAGAGAGATCCCTTACCACACTTATGAAAATCGGCAGCACCTTGGTTAGGGAGGGGAGAAGATTCGGCCAACACAAATGAAAGGTGCTAATTTTTGTTGAAAGAGGGGGTAGGTTCGGCTAAGTAGAAGAAATAAGAAGCAAGGGATTTTTGAATAATTTTGCCTTCTATGGCTAGGGAGAAATCGGCAGCAGCAGCTTTAAGAGAAAGAAAAGAAAAATTGAAGAATTTTGGCCCCTCTCTTTAGGTGTTAAACCGAATATGGGCAGCCCCTCCCCAAGGAGTCCTATAATCGGCAAACACCTTCTTTTTTTGGTGGTAATTTGGCTTTTAATTATCAAAAATACAGCAAGGTTTATCTTCCAATTATCTCCTATACACCTCTTCAACAATCATAATGCAAATAAAACACTAAAAGTCACCCTTCCAGCCGAAATTAGGAGCCCAAAATTAAGCCAACACTTCCTCCTATTCACGCCGGTTGCATAGAAAGAAAAAAATAAAAAACCAAAGTGCAGCTCTTGGGGTTCGAAACCAAGACCTAATGAGGCAACTGCCGCAGACCTCTTAAACGCCCCAGGCCATCTCTCCCTATTTGACTTTCATGTCAAATAATCCCACCATTTATTTACAAAGCCTTTATACCTGAGCCCTTTTCCTTTTAACGCCAAAGCCCAAAAATAAAACTCATTTTGCGTCCGTCACGACTCGAACCCAAGTCCTTTTGCCAACACTCTTAAGTGGCACCTCAAGCCACTCCACCCAATCTGACTTTCTTGTCATAAAGCCTCCTCATTTATTTATAAGACCTCTCTAGGCCGATTACCCTAAAAATTAAAATGCAAAACGCTACTCCAGCAGCTCGATCCTGCGCCCATCTTCACCTCCACTCCTAAGTGGCTCACGGTAGCCACTTAGCTAGCCCAACTTCCATGTCGAAATCCAACACCAAAAATCTTTTAAGGCCTCCCAACCTGCCCTTTCTTTTAACGTCCCAAAAGCCCAAAATAAAAAAAAACATTCCCCCTTGTATCTCCCATGAATAGAACCCAAGACCCCCTTTGCAAACCCTTAGACGCACCAAGCCAATTGTACCAAGCCCATTCTTTGTGTCATGCATCTCCTTAAATTTTATTTAAGCCTTATCTCACTTAGCTTCCTCCTTTTAGGTACTTAAAAAGAAATTTTTAATACTAGGTTAGGTCTAGCTCGGGATTATTTGTAGACCCTAGAACATGCCAAATAAATCCTAGAATTTAATTCTTCAAGCACACACACATGGGAAAATATTTAAATTATAAATAACCTCTAATTTAGGGTGTTACATGGTGCATGAAGAGTTTTTCTCGTGTCAACATTTTGGTGCATTTTTTCCAATCTCTTCCCTTTTGCTTGCTGAATTTTGTTAGACTTCTTGAGGAGTTCTTAGTTTCATTTGAAAGTCCTTTATTTTTACTATTTGGTACCTCTTTTCCTTGCCTAAAAACCGTGACCATTAATGAGCATTTTCTTTTCTCCTTCTCATCTTTGCCATAACTTTCTTTTCCTCCTTTGTTAGACGACATACGTGGAGACCAAATCTTCCTTGTTCTTTCCTCTCCAAAAAGCCGAAACCTCTTAGCCATATCACTTCTCCATTCTTGCGTGTTGGACATTTCTTCCTTGGTTGAATCGGGTAAGTGGCTTCACTCAATTTCTTTCATCTTCTTTTCTCCCTAGCCGAATGTGTGTCCATCATCATTTGGTGGTTTCACTTTGTTTCTAAACCGACACATTAATCCTTTCTACTCCCTCATTTCATGATCATCTCATTTTTGTAGTGCTCTAATAGGTTGGCCAAATATCACACCCTTGCCGATTCATCTTTAGCCTTAAGCCCAATCGGTGGAAGTCGAATCTATCATCGTTAAGGTAATGAGTTTTTTTATGGTTCATTTGAACTCTCTCTCATTGCTCAGTTATTTTGCTGATCGGATTGAAAGTTATGTCTAATCGTTTATTCTAGGGATGAAATCACTTGTTTTTCTCTACTCGTTGGTCTTTCGGAAGTAGTGGTAAGCCCAAACCCTCTCCTTAGTCTTTCTCTCATCGTAGTATTTTTCTAATCGAGACTCTTCTAATGGAGGCAAGTGGTAGCGATATTAAAGGAAAACCGATAGGAGGACGACAAGGGAGTGAACTTGCAATTTCTACTCCCAAGTTCAAACGTAGGGCAGTATCGATAGTTCGGGATTTCCCACCGGGTTGTGGACCATCTTCTAGTGAGAGTAAGCAAATCATAGTTGTTCGCGATACTAAGGGTAAGAATTGTTAGATCGTTGATTTAGATTTGGATTAAGAAAATCTCTTTTTAGTTAATCGAGTGTTATGGTGTCATAGGTGCCGACGATCAAGAAGGTTTAGTCCTTACTGTAATCAGGTGTGTAATCTCACACCGAAATCTCGTAGATTCGTGATTCACTATTATGTTGAAAAATAGATCGTTTTGCTTACAATCTAATAGCCATAATATGACATGAATCGAGTAACTTGCTTAATCAAAGCTATTTCTAAAGATCTGTCAAAATCGGTATTAAATTGCCAAATTACCAAAATGCCACTATGGGTCAATTTACCAAAATGCCCCTATGGGCCAATTTTCTAGAATACCTTAGTGGGCCGAATTATTAAGTTGCTTTAATGGGTCGATTCACCAAAATAATTCACTAGATTAATGGTGGTTATATATATATGTAGATATTTAATTATGTATGCTGCATTTTTACATTTTACATGGGATGGGAAAAATTGTATGGAGAGTACTGTAGCCTAGTGGCATAGCCATAATTTGTTTATTATTGTGCTTAAATTATGATTTCATTGGCTTGACCACAAAAATGATATATTATAACAGCTTGACTACAAATTTGGTGTGAGCGGCGGGATGGGTTGACTTGATCCCCACAGGTGTGATTGGCTGGTCGGAGGTGTGATGGATGGATGGGTTGGGGTGCATACATTTCATATAAATATTGTTATGTATATGGGCTTAGGCCCAAGATGTTGCTATACGGGTTCAGGCCCAGTGGATGACGGTAAGGGGGAATTATACACTGAGTTCTTGTAACTCACCCCCTTTTTGTAACCCTTGTGGGTAATGCTCAGTGACGAGGACTTGGGGCCATGGATGACTCGGTGGAGGCCATACTTTTGGAATAATATTTTCGAACTATAGTAAATTTCTTTTCCGCTTTATTTCGTTATTTTTACTATTTTGGGTTTTAAAGTTTTAATAAGGCCTCTAGGATTTTTAATTTGTTTTATGTTTAGACGTACTTATTATTTTGCTTGAATTATTTTAAACGGGGATTTTTCTGAGATCATAAATAACGGTTTTCTAAAATTGATTAACAAATGGATTTTATAACATATATATATATATATATAATTTAACTTGGGTTCTCTTTCGAATTATCAATGCTATTTTCAAAAGTCACGGTTTTAAGGTTCACTAGTTCGATTTTTGACTTATCCATTAACCTCTTGAAATTGTAGTATTTTATCAACCA
The DNA here is from genome assembly GCA_025506655.1 of Gossypium rotundifolium. NCBI lineage: Eukaryota > Viridiplantae > Streptophyta > Magnoliopsida > Malvales > Malvaceae > Gossypium > Gossypium rotundifolium. The sequence continues at coordinate 76,181,864 of CP106731.1, forward strand.
AACTTGTTTTCCTTAACGATAACTAATCAACGTCAATTATTAGTAAAATCACAAATACTTTCTCATGCGACATTCTAGATCCGGTCGTAACGCATGGGCCGGGTTTGGGGTGTTACATCTTTTCTTATCTTTGTCATATATAGGTCTTAACATGCCCAAAAAACCTAAAAATTGTATTTTTCTATGTGTTGGAAGTGCAAATCGCGATTTTGACACGGTCTGGCACATGGTCGTGTGGCAGCCCATGTGGCTTACACGGCCGTGTGCCCAGCCCATGTGGCCTTTGTACCTTGTACCAATTTTCTGGTTTTCGCTCATTTTTTACTCTTTTTGCTCCCTAATGCTCTCCTAAGTATAGAAACATGAATTTAAAGGAGGAGCATAAAATTCACCATTTCACATTGAAAAATACATCCAAAAACGCATTAGAAATGGGATTAAAACATACTGCTTTTATCACTTATCAAATTTTCAACCACATTCAAACCAAACTTTATGGTATGCAAATTTATTACCAATATTGTTCTAATATACTATGAAAATATTGATTGAGATGTAAATCTATATGATAATTTATTTAGGTTTAAAGGTGTAAATTGTTCTCAAACTTTTTCAAAAAAAATTAAGCTCTTACTTTTTTTCTTTTTCCTTTTTTGCACTCAATTGGATATTTCAACTTCTAAAATGCATAAAAAAGACCCTCAAATATTTTCAAAAAAAGCAATTAAGTCTCTGCTTTTCTTTTGCACTCAATTGGGTACATAAACTTTTAAAAATACATCAAAAAGACCTTTTGACCGTTAATTTCAACAGTTAATTGTTAACTTTAACTATCTCTAATCTTTTTTAAATTAAAGTCACCTCGTGTCTTAACCACGGTGTGACATGTGGAAAAAATTATAAAAATAAAAAATAAAAATCAATAAAATTTATTAAAAATTAATAAATTTTAAAATATTTATAATTTATTAAAATTAGAAAAAATTATAAAATCATAAAAAATATAAAAATTGTAGAATATTATAAAAATTATAAACAAATTATAAAAATGCATAAAAGGTCCTTTAATCATTAACTTTAACTTCTATTGTTAAAGTTAACGACCCTCAGTTTTTTTAGTTAAAGTCATCATGTGTCGCAACACAGCATGACATGTAGCGAAAAATGATAAAAATTAAAAATCAATAAAGCTATATAAAAATATAAAATGCTTCTTTTGGTATGATAATTTTTATATTTTTTATGAATTTTATATTTCTTTACATTTTTATAATTTTCTTACGATTTTATAAAATTTTATATTTTTCTATATTACTATATATTTTATATTTTTAAGATTTTTATAATTTTTCTTTTTCTTTTATAAATTTTAAGTATGTTTTATGTTTTTATTAAAATTTAATAATTTTTATAACTTTTATTAATTTTTTTATCATTTTTGCTTCATGTCACGCCATGGTTGTGACATGTGGTGGTTTTAATTAAAAAAAATTAGAGACGGTTAACTTTAACAGTCAACTGTTAGAGTTAACGGTCAAAGGACCTTTTTTTTACGCATTTTGACAGTTCAAATACCCAATTGAGTGCAAAAAAAAAAAAGAAGCTTAATTCCTTTTTTTTTTGAAAAAGTTTGAGGTTTTTTTTATACATTATGAAATCTAAAGTACTCAATTGAGTGCAAAAAAAAAAAAAAATAAGGGCTTAATTATTTTTTTTGAAAAAGTTTGAGGGTTTTTTATACATTATGAAAGTTAAAGTACTCAATTGAGTGCAAAAAAATGATTAATTTATTTTTTTTGAAAAGTTTGAGGGTTTTTTTATGAAAGTTAAATACCCAATTGAGTGGAAAAAAAACAGAGGCTTAATGTTTTTTTTTTTTAAAAAAGTTTGAGGGTTTTTTTTTTATATATTATGAAAGTTAAAATACCCAATTGAGTGCAACAAAAAAGGGGCTTAATTATTTTCTTTTGAAAAAAATTGAGAAGTTTTACACCTTTGAGCCATTTATTTATGCATATATCTATTTCATTTGTTTAAATTTAATTAATATTTTGTTATACATGTTATTGATTTTCTTATTAAATAAATTTGGATTGTAAGTTTTATATTATCTAATTCTCTAACTAAACTTCACAAAAAATAGAAATATATAGTTGAAAGTGATCATATAATTCAATAATTTTTTAAAAAAAACTTACTGAAGAAAAAAAAATTCAACAATACGATATAAAATTTAAAATAAGTTTACATATCTTTAGAATTGTTATTAAATATATGTTAATATACAAAACGTTAACAAATGTCATACATTAGTATAATATATAATCTATTGATAATATTATACATATAATATTTTTATAAAAACTAAAAATATCATGATAATGTTATAACATTACTATCACTTAAATAAAAATAAAAGTATTATTTTTTTATAATACTACACATGTTTTATTTAATTAATATAGAATTATATTATATTTTGTCAATATAAATTTAGTTAGTTTATGTATCGAATGGGTAAGAAAACTAATATATTATAATAGTATACTGTAAAAATTTGATATGTGGCGACAAAAGAAAAAAAATACATTTATTAAGGGAAATTTTCAACAGAAACTCTTTTGCATTATAATTGATGTTCTGCAAGTTATATATATTTTATAATAAGTGCTTACAATTTATTTATATTTTACCGTTCAACTTACGGTTTTACATAATAAGCCATTGTAAATTTTAAAATCATTTAAAGAAACTGTTTAAGTTTATCATTATTTTATAAATTAAATACATTATTAAGATTGAAATATATTATTAAGTATGACTCTATTTCAGTCAAATTTAAAAACAATCTTCTAGTTACACTTTGTTTATTTGTTTAAATCAAACTCTAATTAGTCTAGATTATTCTATTATTATTTGACCTATGAATTTAGCCTATAAATAGGCTTTTTTATAGCCTTGGAAAATACATCCATTATAGATTAGAACTTATAACACATTTAGAGAATTTTGCTTTTACGTTTTGAGGGTTCTTTAATTTCGGGGTTTAGCTTTTATCTCCATCTTTTGTACTCTTCGTTCTTTTTCTATTATAGTAAAATTATCTTTACCTATGGTTTTTTTATCTTCTTTGGAGGGGTTTTTCCACGTTAAATTTGTGTGTTCAATTTCTCAATTTCTTCCGCTATTTTTACTTGTTCATTGTTTAATTAGGTCGATCCCCAACAAGTGTTATCAGAGCTAGTTCAATTTTCGTAGATCAACTCGTTTAGAGATGGTAACAACAAGGTTTGAAATTGAGAAGTTTGATGGGGTCACAAATTTCAATCTGTGGCAAGCTCGGATGATGGCAATCCTAGTTCAAACCAGCCTGAAAAAGGTTGGTATTAGAAAAAAGCCTGAGAATCTAAATCAAACAGAATGGGTAGAGCTTGATGAAAAGGTATTGTCTACAATCCAGTTGTGCCTTACGAATATGGTATTGCAAGAGGTATTGATGGAGAAGACCTCATTCGCCTTGTGGAAAAGGTTAGAAACTCTTTATGCGACTAAGTCTCTAGCTAACCGATTAGTGTTGAAACATCGTCTATTTACGTTTCGCATGAATGAAAGTGAGCTTCTTAGAGATCATATTAGTCAATTCATTACCCTTTTAAATGATTTAAATAATGTTGAGGTTCATATTGACGATGAAAATTAGGCTATGTTATTATTGTGTTCTTTACCCCTTTCATACAAGTCTTTCAAAGAGACCATGATTTATGGCAAAGACAAACTCTCTTTCAAGGATGTAAAGGGTCATTTGTTGAGTAAAGACAAACTCGAGAATGAGTTTGGTTTAGATAGTAAGGCAGATAAGCAAGCCTCCATTTTGGTAGCATCAAAGAAACGAGACAAAAGGTGTCGCTATTGTAAGAAGTTAGGTCATGTCAAAGTAGATTGTTATAAACTGCGAAATAAAAAGGCTGTTGAGAGTAACAAAGAATATGTAGTTGGTGCTAATTTGGCTGACGAAAGCGGAGATGATTTCTTGTTAGTGTCAACGAGTGAAAGCTCCAAACTTATGTCTGAGTGGATCCTAGATTCGGGATTCCTTTTCACATGTTTCCCAATAGAGAATGGTTCTCTACATACAGTTCGGTTGAAGGTGGATTTGTGCGCATGGGAAACGATTCATCCAGTAAGGTAATTGATATTGGTACTATTAAAATTAGGATGCACAATGGGACGATTAGGACACTCTCAAATGTCAGGTATGTACCTGATTTACGAAAGTATCTCATCTCCTTGAGTATTTTAGACTCGAAAGGTTGCAGAATCAACATCAAGTCAAGTGACACTATGGTGTCTCATGGGGCTCTTGTTTTGTTAAAAGGTAAAATAACCGGTAGTCTTTATATTTTGGAAGGTTTTATAGTGATCGGTGAAATTGGATGTCCCTCATCCGTTACGGAGTCGAAGTCAACTCGTTTGGAGCAGAGGCAACTTGGTCATAGGAGGGAAAAAGGTATGACCGTTTCGTTGAAGAGCAGTTCTATTTTGGATGCAGGTTTTGAAAAGTTAGGGCACTGTGTTCGTGAAAATTAGACCCGAGTTAGTTTTAATTTGACAGTGTACAAGTCAAAGGCTAGAAGTCTTCCAGTTTCTAAACACATATTCGACTTAGTTAATTCCCTGCATAGTTCAAGATAGGCCCGTGGTGGGCTTTGGCAAAAATGGTTTTGTGGAAATATGAGTCAATGTGGAGATTTGTTAAGTATGACTCCTATTTCTGTCAAATTTGAGAAATAATATTCTAGTTAAACACTATTTATTTGTTTCAATCAAACTTTAATTAGTCTAGATTATTTTATTATTATTTGACTTATGAATTTAGCCTATAAATAGGCTATTTTAAAACATTAGAAAGTACACTCATTAGAGATTAGAACTTATAACACATTTAGAGAATTTTGTGTTTAGGTTTTGAGGGTTCTTTGTTTTCGGGTTTTCGAGGTTTAGTTTTTATCTTCATCTTTTGTACTCTTCGTTCTTTTGCCATTATAGTAAAATTATCTTTGCTGTGATTTTTTTTAATCCTCCTTGGAGGGGTTTTTCCACGTAAAATTTGCATGTTCAATTTCTCAATTTCTTCCGCTATTTTTTACTTGTTCGTTGTAACGCTCTGATTTTTCTTAATTTCGGCTTTTGTAGTTTTGACACAAAATTTGTATCTGATTCTGTGGTAATATGTTCTGGGTGTGTGTGGGAGGTCCCAAGTTCAAGTCACAACTTGGGTAAATTTTGGTATTTTTATGAATAAAGTCCAAACTCTGGTTAGTAGGCTTATAAATTAAAGTGTGTAAGTAATTAACAGAATGGGTCTGCTAGTCTGGTGGTTAAGCAGAGTGTTGAGTGTTGGTGGTCATGTGTTCGAATATCGGTTTGAGCATTATTTTTGTCATAATGTCCAAAGAGTTTGTGTTGGATTAGAAATCTGATAGTAAGTAGATTTGGGGGTTTTAGGGGTTATCAGAAAAGGAGATATCTTTTCTGTTATTTTCTTTTTGCAAAATTTCACCCTTCCTCTAAGAAACTAGCGTTAGTACCCTGTTGCCCTACCGATTTTTTCCTATTCTTTTTGCTTCCTTTTTGTTTTTGGTTCCTGATCGTCGGTCGTCACACCTCAGTTCCTTTATTTCTGTTTCGTTGCACGTTTCAGTAAGCGTGGTGAGTATGATTCTTATGTTGGTTAATAACTTTGGGTTTAAAAGAATTCGTTTATGATTAAGGGGAATTCAAGGGGCTGGACGTTTACAATCAGCACTTTAATTGTTTCGTAAGCATCGTTGTTCATGCTAAGGTAAGGGTTTTTGGTTAATCAAAAGGTTGTGCTTTACGAGATGTTTCATTTTAATATCGGTTTAAGAGACTAATTTAGGGTTTGATTGGTTAATCATAGGTTCTGGTGGTCTCGGGAGTGGTTTTGCGTTGGAAACATACTAGGTGTGTACCCGAAAATGCAGAAAATGAGGTTTTGGTAAAAGCTGAAAACCTTATTGTTGACGCCACACGGGCGTGTGGTAGGCCGTGTGCAAGACAGTTAGTCACCACACGGCCGTGTGATCAACGAGCCAGGCATGCGCGAGTGAAACAGCCGTGTGATGGCTGGGCAAGGCCATGTGCGACACACGAGCTCAACCAATTGGGTCGTGTAGGCTACACAGGCGTGTGGGCTTCTAGGCCAGGCCGTGTGATCCACACGGCCAAAGCCAATTTGGGTCGTCTGGGCCCACACGAGCAGGCCACATGGGCGTGTGAGCCCATTTTTCTAAAAAACTCTGTAAGGTTACAGGGTCACCCAAGTTGACTGTGGACCTACCGTAGGGTCGATAAGCAATACTTAGACCCCTAAATGGATGATCTGACTGGCTGATTTCTATACTAAGCATGTATGCTGATATGAATGTATGAGTTTAATTGCATAATAGCATGTCATTCTTGTATGTTGCATTGCATCGGGGTGGGTTGATTATGATTGGAGGAAGTATCTGAAAGGCTCTTAAGCTTGATATTTGGTAGTTCAGCTACAAATTTCTGATTATGTGCCACATTCGGTACAACTTGGTGTGTAGGGCTGGGTGGGTTGATTTTATCCCCACATGGTGTGTAGGGTTGGACGGAGTTGGTGTGTAGAGGTTGGTGGGTAGAACTCATATTTTCTGCATATTCTGTCTGAAATGGGCTAAGGCCCTGTGATATGTCTGACTCTGTATCTGAGTGGGCTAAGGTCCACACTGTTCCTGTAATGGGCTCAGACCCGAACTGTGGAATTATGTCTGCTATCTGATATTACTGTGTGTATGTTTTCAATGGGGAGTACACACTGAGTTTGCGAAAACTCACCTTTTTCTGTTTAATCTGTTCAGGTAATCCCCAGCAGTAGACGAATCGGTGTAGCGGAGAAGACTCGAAAGTGACCACGGTTCTGGATATTTTGTTTTATGGTTTATTTCTAATTATGATTTGGTTAAATTTCATGTAATAAGGCCTTTACGGATTTTTGATAAAAATTTGGGATTTTTACTTTATAAACTGTTAGCAGTAGGATAGGACGCGAGTTTTCAAAATAAAAAAATGTTTTATTAAAATACATATGACTTTGCAAATCATTTTAAAAGCTTCCGCAACGTATAAATATTTTGAAAAGGGATAATGAACGAACAAACAACATGTTTTTGATGATGGCCTAGGATATCTAAAAATGGTTTTAACATAGTTACGTTTTCTAAAGCACTATCATGTGACATCGCCAAATTCAGCCATAACGTCCAGGCCCGGTTTGGGGTGTTACATTCGTTGCTTAATCGAGTCGATCCCCAACATATATATTGAAAAATATAAATAATGATACAATAAATTATTTATTGGTTCGGATATTTAAATTTAATTAATTTACTAATCAAGTTTTAAAATATATATAAAAATATAATTTCATACAATATATTATTATGGCATTTATATTTTAAAATATTAATATTTATTTAAATTCAACTCAACATCAATTATTGTAACGCCCCAAAAATTTGAATGTTTATTTGTGGGATTTTATAGTAATTAAGTCTCTGTATTTGTGGTTATGTACTTTGCTTATGTGTTTGAGGTGGGGAGCTTGAGTCGTGTCTTTGGAAGTTTTCCTAATTTAATTTTAATTAATCTCTACTCTTGAGCTGTGGACTTAAATTTAATTTTGTGTAAATCTATGTCAAGAATGAGCTTGCTAGTTCATTGGTTAAGTATTTGTCTACTCTTTGGTCCAATGTTCAAGTCTCGGTGTATGCGTTAGATAATATTTTTACTTAATGTCGAAATTTTGATCGGTGGTTAAATTAAATTAAACGCTCCCTTTCCTTTCTACTTTCAATTTTTCCTGTCTTCTTCCTTTTCATCTATTTCCCTTTTAGTTTTCTTTTTTTTCTTCGTTCAATTATTGCTTGGATTCACACGTTTTGTTTGCTACTGTTGTCGGGTAAGTACGCGTGTCATTACTGCCAAGTGAAACATTAATTGCATGAATTTTGTTGATCGTAGAACTTCCGTTATCCGGTGGTTCATTCATTTTTTTCGGAGTTATTTCCAAATAGATTTGTTTAAACATTCTTTTAAGCGATCGTTTGGTTTCTTTTTAGGTGAGGATATCAAAAGCAACAATCCTTAGCGCACTAACTCGAGTAATTGCTGTTGATTTTGTTGGTAAGTCAGGATTCGTTGAAGGTTTTGCATTAAAACTTTCGACGTAGTTTTTCTACACGTGATTGTATATTGTTGTCAATCAAGTTGTTTAATTGAGTTATTGAATGGACGTTTTAGGCTTCAAGAGTCTTCTATGTTGTTCCTACTTTGAAACTACTTCAGGTACGTACCGAAAACCTGAGTTTTTGTGAATTTTGGATGCCAAAAAACCTGGCGCCATACGGCCGTATGACAGGCTATGTGGTAGGCCGTGTAACTCACTGTCTACCAAATAAGAGCCACATAGGCAAGGGATACAAGCGTGTTTCAGACCATGTGTGGTCATGTTAGTGCAGGGTTCAAACGGGCCAAGGACACGGGCGTGTGTCTAGGCCATGTAACTCATTGATTACAAGATAAGGATCACATGGGTGGAGGACACTATCATGTGTTAGGCCATGAAAGACACACGGGCGTGTGCTAGATCGTGTGGAGCCGCCCGGCCAACTACCCAGGCCGTGTGAGGCCACACAGGTGTATAGGCCAGTTTATAAAATTTTGCCATATATCGAGCACCACTTGAGTTAAATACGAGCCTTTTATGAGGCCATTTGAACTAAATTGACTGCATAAACTGATATTTTGTGATCTGGAATTTGAATACTGACTATCAATGTGCATATTGTGTTTGACTAAAATTACTAGAACTGATCTACTGTATACGAACATGAGTATATCCGAATATTTACATAGAACTCTGTGTTAACTGAAGTATGTGTATGCGTTGGATGGGAATTGAATCAGGAGGAAGTATTCTGTTCTAAACCAGTAGTTAAATCCCTGGTATCCATATACTCATATGGCAGCTAGTCTGCAATATCTAAAACGTGTCTGACAGGCATTAAGTGGTGTGTATGGCTAGATGAGTATTGAATACCCTGTTTGGTGTGTTGGGTTGGTCGGAGATGGTGTGTAGCAATTGGTATTAAGTAATTGCATCTGTTCTACATCTGATTATAGCTTGATCTGTTATCCTTCTGTATGACTCTGATTTGTACCGAATGAATTGTTTCTTGGTTCTAAATCAACATCTTGGATATCTTGGTTTACTGATAATCTTTCGAATATGTAAATAGTTAGGTTCCTTTCTGATATATTAACTCAATTATTGTTGAATGAATTTTAGGTAAATCATAAACTTGATCGGGTCGGCAGATGGGGAGCTCAGTTATGTGTTTATACCATTTAGTATTATGAACTATGCTAGTTATATCCGTAGTTTTGAGTTAGTTAGAAAATAATGTTGAGATACTGGTTTGTCTTTTTTAAACTTTAGCAGACTTTAAAAGTGTGTTATCATAAATTGTTGAATGTGTTTTGATTATCGTTCATTGTAACTCTCCAGGCTTGGCCTTTTCGTTTAGGCCGGGTATAGAGTGTTACAATTATCATATTTTTAAATTAAACTTATATAAGATCTAATTTTATAATCATATTATTAATTAAATTTTATGATAAATGTAACATCCCAAAAATCAAGGGTTAGTAGAATCGAGTTTGTTAATCGAGAGAGAATGGTCATGCCTTAATTTTTGAAATTTATCTATGCATTTTTAGGAAATAAATGAGATATTGGTTTGTTGATTAAGTGTTAGTGTAACGTTTCTTGAAACCCAAGTTCAAATCGCTTCTCTTGCAACATTTTTATTATTTTGTAAATTTTGCCCTAAACCATAGTATGTGACATACCTTATTTTTTAAATAAATATTTCAAATTATATCAAGAATGAGTTATTGGTTTGATGGTTAAACATTAGTGAATTTATGCTTGAGGTCCTAACTTCAATTCCCTTCCCAAACAAAAAATTTAATTTTTTTTGACAAAAACACCTTGCTTTAATGTGCGGGCCATCCAAGCCTAGTTAACCAGGGTATAAATATTAAATTTTCACTAATAATCAACCTTTAATCCCCTCCTCATTTCCCTAGCCATTCCTCTCCTCCTCTCATTCTCTGTGATTTTAATTTTTTTTCCTTTCCTCCATAGTTGTCGTCGCCTACACCTAGTTTTACCATTTCTTTTTTTTTCTTTTTCTTTTTTCCACAAGATTTGTTAACATATTCTCCACCATATTGCTTTCATTTTTCCTCATTAAAATTTCCCCAAATCTGAAATCTTGAACTCCAAGATTGATCCCGAACATTGCCAAGAAAGTGCCATTGTCGTTTCTCTTGACTAGCTTGGGTAAGGTCTCTTCTCTCTTCAATTTCTTAATTAATCTTGTCCATAAAAAAAATAAATTTTTAGATCTGGAATTTTGGGGATTTTAAATTATTTAAAGGTATTTTTTTCAGAATTTAATGAGATCTCAAACCGTTTTAAAATTCAACCCTAATTTTAGCCACCATGGGTGGTGGTTCGTGCGTCTATGTGCAAGAAAGGGGGTTATTTTGTTTCTTGGTTCTTGCCTATATTTTTCCAGCATTAATTTGAGTTCTTGAACCCTCCTAATCAGATTTTAAACTCATTTCAATTAGGGAAAAACGTTCTTGATTGATTGGCCATTCGGATCCTACAAATCGTGAAGCTTAAGTGCAATTAAGGGTAACTAGTTTGTTATTTCGACATAGTTGTTGGGTAAAGGTTATGAATTGATTAAATGAAGTAATTTAATCATTAATTAGCTACTAATTTTCCAGTATATTATTGAATTAGGTGCTGACCCCAACGCCCCAAATCATCGTAAAGGCGAAGAATGATTGTACGTACGGTTTGCAACGATATAGTGTAAGGAATCTAACTAGTTTGGATTCATAAAATAGTTATAATTTCAACCATTGGTTTGAACTCATCAGTGGGTGTTTTGGGTCTGGTTTAATGGTAAATTGATTTAATTTATACTGAATTTTGTTTTAGGTTCGTTTAAGGAAATATTAAGGAAAATTGGAAGATTCGTTAGTGTGCTGCGAGGAAGCAAAAAATAAGGTGTGGGTCTTAAACTCATAAAATTGTTTGAAAATGTTAAATATCATGTTATATATGATAAATTAGCTTTCTTATTGGATTATTTTAATAGCAAAATTATTGATTTTGTGAGTGGTCAAACCAAGTATGTTTCCAGCCTTAAATGATTGACAAGTTCGCAAAATTGCTAGTTTGTTAGTATGGATGTTTGATTAAGTTTGTAATTGCATATCTGAGTTATGAGATATTATAATGTTTGATTGAATGATATAATGTGCTGAGATATTAAACTTATGTATGATTTAAACGCATAAGATATTTGTTATATTGTGTATTGAAAAAGGTGTTATTTATACACAATGAAAATTCCGTAAATTATGTAAAATTGAACGATATTGGTTGATACCAACACAATGGTATTTTGAAAGATTAGAACACTGTTTCCATTAACTGAAAGTATATGATTATTAAGGACATGCTAAGCATGTCAAATGAATGTGAAAAGTATTGAGATATGATTATGTATGAGATTGTGTGACATATTGCATATGCATTGGGTTGAGATTTTGTGGTTGAGGGAGGAGTTTCGTGGAGTACTGGCGGCATATGAAGTCCACATTATTCGTAGTCAGTGCATTGCAGCTAGAGTACGAAGGGGATTGGTGATTTTATCGCATATTATATGTTATTGGCGATTGTATCACACTTTTGATATCTGGCAGATTTTCTGTATTATTGATTATTCGGTGGTTTTAGCACATCGAGCTATGCTCATAATGTTTTGGAGTTTGGCAGACGAGTTCTGGGTAACTTGTGGTGTGTAGTGGATGGTATGGGTAGTAACCTTTTTGCATTGCATCATATGAACGAGATATTCGAATGTTATTGATTTATGCTATGCATTGTATTTTGTTGTATCGAAATTAATGATTGTTACTCTAATGAATGATGACCTATGCTCATACACCGTTTGACATCAATTTGATAATGGCTATGTAAAGACATGAAATTCCTAGGATGGTTCTGTTTTCTTCTGTTAATGCTAATATGTTTCACTGTATTTGATGTTTTTGCCCGTTTAAATAATTATTCGACTCACACTGAGCTTTTCATAAGCTCACCCCAATAATGTTTAACTTTTCAGGTAAACCTCAAAATTAGGACGGACTCGGTATTCGAAGAATCACCTTGGACCTCGGATTATTATTTTTAATAAGTACTATGAAGTCTTTATTGGGTTTGGTTTAGAATTTTTAATTATTTTTGGTCTGTTGCTTGGTAAATTTTCTTTCAGGGATTCTTGCATGCATGGATTACTCAAGCATATTAATCGGATAATGCATGATATCAGGTTTAAGTAAAATTTGATAGTGTTCCTTAGTTTTCGCTGCATTGCAAAGGAACCATTTTTGAAAAACAAATTGATAAGGCAACTAAGTTTCCAAAATGACTTGAAAAATGTTTTTTTCCATTGCATTAGTTTAATATCGAGTTTTTTTCTTAAAGAAGAGTGACAAGCAAACTGTTTTTCTAAAACAACACTATCAATAATAAAATGAATCCTAAATACACACGATCTAATGAATGAATTCTTTTAAGCTAACTCAAAGTACAACTACGGTTTTCTTTAAAATAAGTTTATTTTAGCTCTTCAAAAGTAATGTAAGTTAGCTTAGCCATTTCGGTGGCTAATGTAGCCTTCTCAATCTAGCCATAACGTCTAGGCTGGGTTTGGAAGGTTACATGTAGTGGTTCAGAGCCTTGGTTCAAAACCTCGGATTGAGTTTTTAAATCTACTTATGTATCGGCCAGAATAATTTAAATCTGCTTTTAGGAAATCTTACACAAATGAGTGTCTGCTTCAGTGACTATGTGTTCTGGGTGTGTGCGTGAGGTCTTGGGTTCAAGTTTTCCTTTTTGCCAAAATTTGTTATCTTAGATCCAAGTCTTATCATTGTTGACTAGACTTATATAAAATTATTTGATAATCCATATCAGAATGAGCCTGCTGGTTTGAGTGGTAAGGAGTTAGTTCTTGAAGGTTCGATATTTGAGTCCCTGTGTGGGCGTGGATGATTAATTTTTGTTTCAGTTAGCTTAAAGAGTTTGAGTGGTCTTGAAAGTCTGAGTTGGTTGGGTTGTTAGTGGATGATGTGGGATTTTGATCAAGTGGGGATTTTATTTGTTATTTTTTTATTTTTATTTTCTATCCCAAAAATTTGCTACCTTTCTGACGTTTCTACTTCCTTCTTTCTTGTCACTTTTTTTTTTTTGCTTTCTTTCCATTCTGTTCAATCAATCGTTTATTTTAATCGTTGGGACTCGGTGTTGCGATTGAGCATCTTTCATCTTGGTAAGTTTGTAAGTTTGTTCTTTTGGTTTTTGTTCTTTTGAATTGGTGTTGGTGTTGTGGTTTGGGAAATTAATCTCGGTGAGTGTGTTGCATAGGAGAAGACCATGAAGCTGTGGAATTTGCTACAATAACTTAGTTCGTATTAGTGATTTCTGTTCATCGGTGGTAAATGTGTGAATATTGTTGGATGTTATTCTAAGGTTTTTTTTTGGGGATAGGCCCTGTTTGAGTTTCATGATATTGTTACTAAAATTGGCATTGGATTGTTGATTATAGGTTTCGTGGGTCTCGGGGTTTGTTTTCGCATCAAATCAAACCAGGTGTGTTCCCAAAATGTAGAAAATCTAGCTTTGGCGAAAGCCGAAAAACCATGCTGCCGCTGCCACACGGGACGTGTGCCTGGCCGTGTGCGAGACACGACCATGTGTGTGATGAAGGCATGGCCGTGTGCAAGACATGGCCGCGTGGTGGTGTGAGTGTGGTCGTGTGGGCTACACAGGTAAGGTTAATCTAAGCGTGTGGGCCCATACGGACATGTGGGCCTATATTCAAGAAATTTTTCCTAGGGTTGCACGGGTCATTCTGGTTGACTGTGTGCCTATCGTAAGGTCGGTAAGTGCTAACCAAACCCTAGATTATGTGATATGATATTATGATAGTTTGCTCTAAGTAGGACACTATTATGCATGTTTGATTATTATGCTATATATATCTGATATCTATATTCGAGCATGTTAAGCATGATATTTTTGTATCTGTAATCTGTAATTATGTTTGGGGTGGGGATTATATATGTGGAGGAAGTGTTCTGTATGGCAATCTACGCCTATATTCTGGCAGCTTGGCTACATATTATCTAATACGTGTTATAATGACACAATATGGTGTGTAAGGATGAGTGGGTGTTTTTAACCCCACATGGTGTGATGGGATGGCCGGAATTAGTGTGTAGAGGATAGGGGTAAGATTTTGTGTATATTTTACGATATCCAATCATTATTCAGATTCTGAAAGGACTTAGGTCCAAATTTGAATCTGACTATATATGTGATTTCTGTATGATTAGCATGTCTATATCTTTTGGGTTAGACACTGAGTTTACCCAAACTCACTTATTTCTATTTGTTCTGTTCAGGTAATCCACAAACGTAGGCAGATCGGTGCAGCAGAGTCTCACGGTGACCAATAGACTATGATCAGAGTTTAAGTAAAGGTTTTTAATTTACTTTAAGGATTATTTCTGGAGTTTTGTAATAATTGGACTCTCTAGATTGTTTGGTTAAATTATGGGATTTGGATTTTCATTTTAACACTTTATTTGCGACGGCTATCTAAAAACATGGTTTTTACTAAAACAAAGGTTTTCCAAAAATATGAAAGAGATTTTCAAATGTAACATTTTCTATGACTTCTGTTGTAAATTACGTTTTGGCAAATAAATGAATTAAAGAACACTTTCGATAATAGATATAAACGAATATGAGTTGTAAAACTTGAATTATTTGTTGAAATAACTCATTTTTCAAAACTTTTCTTTGTGACACCTTCAGATTCGATCATAACGTCTAGGCCGAGTTTGGGGTGTTACAGTTAGTGGTATCAGAGTCAGGTTGCAAAAACTCGGGATGTGAATTTTGGGTTCCAAAATTGTGTTTCAAAAAGAATTGGTTTTCAAATAATTTGGATAATTTGAGAAGTATGTGGTAAACCAAGTCTCCGGTGTCCATCCTGTAAGTATTTCTGAATTTAGATAGAACTTTCTGAAAACTATATTGAGCTAGTTAGAGACTAAAATCTCTAAAACATTTCTGAACTTCTGATAATTTACGCATAAAATATCTGCTAATAAAAACTAAAATGATGCATAAAATATTATAATATAGAGAAATTTAAATTTACGATGAGCGCTCGTGATATTCGTGGGCACGGTAGAGGCCGTAGGGGGTCTCAGGCTAAGTTTTGCTCCCTAGGCAGTGTGCCAAACTTAAACACGAGTGAGACATCGATTTCACCTACTACTGAGACTGGGTTTCAAAGCCGCTCGATTGGGGACGGTGCATTATCCCAAGCCATGTTGAGAGTATTAGAGAGGGTTGTTGGACCCCATTTTGGATCTGGGGGCCGTGGGTCGGTAACTAAACAACTCCGATCCAATGGAGCTGAGTTGTTTAGGGGTGTCACTAGAGTCGCTCCTACTGTGGCCAAGTATTGGTTGAAGGCTACTGAAAGGATTATGAATGATAAATACTGTACCCCTTAGCAGAAACTTAAGGGTGCAGTCTCTTTGCTTCGCGACGAGGCGTATTAGCGGTGGTTGTCGGTTGAGGAGGGGACTTAATCGGATCGTCTGAACTCTGATTATTTCAAGACTGCTTTCTAGAGGAAGTATGTGGGCGCGAGCTACGTTGATACTCGTAAGTGTGAGTTCATGAATATCACGCAAGGTGATACATCTGTGGCTTAGTATGAGGCCAAGTTTCTGAGGTTGAGCCGCTATGCTTGAGGTATGGTGGCATCTGAGTATGAGAAATGTGTCTATTTTGAGGACGGCTTAAGGGATAGTTGAGGGTGTTTATTGCTTCGTAGAGGGAGCGAGAGTTCTCAATTCTGGTATATAAGGTGAAGATTGTCGAAGAGGTTAAGCACGTAGATCGCCAAAATAGAGACCAAGAGAGAGGTAAGAATAAGAGGGAATCAGAGCCTTCTAGTTCTATTTAGAGGCCTAAGAAACGGGTCAGACCTGATGGGTCGATTATAGTAGGAGTTCCTATTGCTCCTACTGGGATTCAGCCATATGGTGATTGTGGTAGACGTCATCCGGGCGAATGTTGGAGGAAGTTAGGGGCTTGTCTGATGTGTAGGTCTTTGGAGCATTATCTTAGAGAGTGTCCACGGTGGGCTGATCAGAAGCAAACTTCAAGACTGGGTTCAGACTGACCCAGGAGGTAGCTCAATGACCACCTAAGGCGGTGGATCGACTAGGGGTGATAATGGTATGGGCCGAGGGCAAAGAACACCAAGCAAAGGTGCTAATTAGACTGAGGCGAGGCAACCTGCATTGGTTTATGCTACTCGACACCGAGAGGATAGAGATGCTGCTGATGTTATCACGAGTACGTTCCTTATTTTTGATGTTTCTTATACTGCTCTAATAGACATAGGTTTTACACATTCCTATGTAGCTAGTACTATTTCTGAAAACTTAGGGATTTCTGTTAAGTATACTTCTAGCGAGATTACGTATTGAGTCCGTTGGGGCAATCTGTCTAGGTTGGTAGACTTTGTAGAAATGTACCGTTGGAAGTACAAGGGACTGTATTTTCGACAAATCTGATGGAGCTTCCATTTGTGGAGTTTGACTTAATTCTGGGTATGGTCTGGTTGGTTAAGCACCGAGTTAGCTTGGATTGCACGACTAAGAGGGTTGTTTTGAGAATCGAGGATGATAAAAAGGTGGTTGTGATCGGAGAGCATTGAGATTATCTGTCTAGTATGATCTCTACTCTTGTGGCTGAGAAATTAGTTCGAAAAGGGTGTGAGGCATTTATGGCTTTTGTCAGTGTTTTAGTTTATGAGGACTCTTCTGTCGGGGATATTAGAGCAGTGAGGGAATTTTTGGATGTCTTTCCTGAGGAGTTACCGGGTTTACCTCCGAATCGAGAAGTTGAGTTTGGCATTAAGCTTCTACTGGGTATAGCTCCGGTGTCCATCGCTCCATATTGTATGGCACCGAAGGAGCTTACAGAGCTTAAGGCTCAACTTTAATAGCTTCTAAATTGTGGTTTCATCAGCCCTAGTGTGTTTTCGTGGGGGCATCGGTTCTGTTTGTAAAGAAAATGGATGACACCCTGAGGATGTGCATCGACTACCAATAGTTGAATAAACTGACTGTGAAGAATAAGTATCCACTTCCGAAGATCGACGATCTGTTTGATCAGTTTTGAGGAGCTTTAGTGTTTTCGAAAATAGATCTCCGTTCTGGGTATCTTCAGCTTAGAGTTAAGGAAGTGGATGTTCATAAGATGACATTTAGGACTCGTTATGGGCATTACAAGTTCCTAGTTATGCCCTTTAGTCTAGTGAATGCTCCGGCTACATTTATAGATTTGATGAACTGAGTGTTTCAACCGTATCTGGATCAATTCATCGTAGCCTTCATCAACGATATTTTGGTTTACTCTAAAACTGAGGATGAGCATGATGAGCATCTTAGAGTATTGCTTTAGATGCTCCAAGAGAACAACTCTACGCTAAGTTGATCAAGTGTGAGTTCTGGTTACATGAGGTAACTTTTCTGGGTCACGTGGTTTTTGCTGAGGGGATTCGAGTTGATCCTAGAAAGATTGAGGCTGTGCTTGATTGGAAATAGCCTAAGAATGTATTTAAGATCAACATTTTTCTAGGTCTTACAGGATATTATCGACGGTTTGTCGAGGGGTTCTCTCTAATTGCAGCTTCTTTGACTAAGCTTCTTCACAAGGGTGTTCCCTTTGTCTAGACTGATGTGCAACAATCGAGCTTCGAGAAGCTCAAGTCTTTTCTGACTCAGGCTCCTGTTCTGATACAGCTTGAATCTGGTAAAGAGTTTGTGGTCTATAATGATGCATCGAACGTTGGTATGGGTTGTGTATTGATGCAAGATGGTAAGATTGTGGCTTATGCGTTCAGTTTAAGACACATGAAGGGAATTATCCGACGCATGATCTTGAGCTAGCTACTGTGGTTTTTGCATCAAAGATCTGGAGGTATTATATGTATGGTGAGAGGTGTATTATCTACACCGATCACAAGAGCCTCAAGTACCTCCTTACTTAAAAGAAGTTGAATCTTAAACAACGTCGGTGGATTGAGCTGCTCAAAGATTATGACTACACGATAGAGTATCATCCTGGTAAGGCCAATGTGGTGGATGATGCTTTCATTCGTAGAGCGATGACTGATTTGAGGGCGATGTTTGCTCCTCTTAGTCTATTCGATGATGGGGCTTGTTAGCCAAGTTGCAAGTTAAGCCGACTTAGATTAATCAGAATCGAGATAAGCAGTTAGGGGATAGTCGTTGGTTATGCGATTCCATCAGGTTGAGAATGACAGTACTTCTAATTTTACATTGAATAGAGAGGGGGTTCTGTGTTTTCGAGGCCAGGTTTGTGTACCTAACGATTTTGATCTGAAGCAGTAGATTCTGAGGGAGGCGCATAGTAGCCCTTATGCTATGCATTCTGGTGGTAGTAAAATGTATCGCGATCTTCGTGAGCTATAATGTGAGGTTACGGATTTTGTTGCTCGTTGTTTGACATGCCAATAAGTTAAGGTTGAGCACCAGTTGCTTTCAGGTTTACTACAGCCAGTTAAGATTCCTCTGTGGAAATGGGAATGAGTGACGATAGACTTCGTTAGTAGGTTGCCTTTAACACCCACTAAGAAGGATTCTATCTGGGTCATCGTAGATCGATTGACCAAGTCCACTCATTTTACTTTGGTTTGGATAGACTATTCTCTGCAAAAGTTAGAGAAGTTCTATATCTCCGAGATTGCAAGACTGCATTGGGTTCCTGCTTCGATAATTTTTGATAGAGATCCTCGCTTCACTTCTCGGTTGGAAGAAACTACATGAGGCTTTAGGTTCAAGATTAGACTTTAGTACTGCGTTCTATTCTCAGACTGAATGTCAATCTGAAAGGGTGATTCAGATACTGGAGAATATGCTTCGGAGTTGTGTGATAGATTTTGAAGTAGTTGGGAGGATTTTCTGTCATTAGCTGAGTTCACCTACAATAATAGTTTCCAGTCTAGCATCCAAATGACACCTTACGAGGCCTTGTATGGTCGTAAGTGTCGTACTCCGCTATGTTGGACTGAGTTGGGTGAACGTCGGGTTTTGGGTCCTAAGTTGGTTTCCAAGACTAAAGATAAGGTTAGATTGATTTGGGATCGTTTGAAGGTAGCTTCTGATAGATAGAAGTCTTATGCAGATTAGAAGAGGAGAGATATCGAGTACTTTATGGGTGACTTCGTATTTCTTAAGTTTCTTCGTGGAAGAAAGTTTTGAGATTCGGTCGTAAGGGCAAGTTGAGCCTAGGTTTATTGGACTGTAAGCGTGTGGGACCGGCCGCTTATCAGTTGGAGCTACCTCCTGAGTTGGACCATATCTACGACGTGTTCCACGTCTCGATGTTGAGGCGGTATCGGTCTAATCCATCCCATATTATCTCTGTTGAGGAGATCGAGGTTAGATCAAATTTGACTTTTGAGGAGGAGCCGGCTTAGATTTTGGATTGAGATATTAAGGTTCTAAGGAGGAAGTCCATTCCGTTAATCAAGGTTCTATGGTGGAATCACAGCACTGAAGAAGCCATGTAGGAACTTGAAGACTCGGTGTATCAGCAGTATCCTCATCTATTCTAATCAAGTAAATTTTGATGCCGAAATTTCTTTTAGGGGCTAGAGTTGTAATGCCCAGAATAATTTAAGTCTATTTTTGGGAAATTTGACACAAATGAGTGTCTGCTTCAGTGGCTAAGTGTTTTGGGTGTGTGTGTGAGGTCTTGCATTCAAGTATTCATTTTTCCCAATTTTTTTTATCTTAGATCCAAGCCTTATCCTTGTTGACTGGACTTGTATAAAATTGTTTGATAATCCATATTAGAATGAGCCTGCTGGTTCGAGTGGTAAGGAGTTAGTGTCTTAGAGGTCCTGTGTTCGAGCCCCTGTGTGGGTGTGGATGATTAATTTTTGTTTTAGTTTGCTTAAAGAGTTTGAGTGGTCTTGAAAGTCTGAGTTGGTTGGGTTGTTAGTGGATGTAGTGGGCTTGTGATCAAGTGGGGATTTTATTTGTTATTTTTTTATTTTTATTTTTATTTTCTTTCCCAAAAATTTGCTACCTTTCTGATGTTTCTGCTTCCTTCTTTCCTGCCACTTTTTGTTTTGCTTTTTTTTCCATTCTATTCAATCAATCGTTTATTTTAATCCTTAGGACTCGGTGTTGCAGTTGTGCATCTTTCATCTTGGTAAGTTTGTAGGTTCGTTCTTTTGGTTTTGTTCTTTTGAATGGGTGTTGGTGTTGTAGTTTGGGAAATTAATCTCGGTGAGTGTGTTGCGTAGGAGAAGACCGTAAAGCTGTGGAATTTGCTACAACAACCTAGTTTGTATTAGTGATTTCTGTTCATCGACGGTAAGTATGTGAATATGGTTGGATGTTATTCTATGGTTTTGTTTCCGGATAGGCCCCGTTTGAGTTTCGTGATATTGTTACTGAAATTGGGTATTGGATTGTTGATTATAGGTTTCGTGGGTCTCGGGGTTTGTTTTCACATCAAATCAAACCAGGTGTGTTCCCAAAACGCAGAAAATCGAGCTTTGACGAAAGCCGAGAAATCATGCTGTCGATGCCACACGGGCGTGTGATGAAGACATGGCCGTGCGCAAGACATGGCCATGTGGTGGTGTGAGTGTGGTCATGTGGGCCGCATGGGCTAGGCCAAGTTGGGCG
The DNA here is from genome assembly GCA_025506655.1 of Gossypium rotundifolium. NCBI lineage: Eukaryota > Viridiplantae > Streptophyta > Magnoliopsida > Malvales > Malvaceae > Gossypium > Gossypium rotundifolium. The sequence continues at coordinate 76,202,882 of CP106731.1, forward strand.
TGTGGGCCCACAGGCAAGCCACAGGTCATGTGGGCCCATATTTCTAAAATTTTCCCTAGGGTTGCATGGGGTTATTCGGATCGACTGTAGACCTACTGTAGGGTCGGTAAGGGCTAACCAAACCCTAGATTTTGTTATATGATATTTTGATAGTTTGCTCTGAGTAGGACACTGTTATGCATGTCTGATTATTCTGCTATATATATATCTGATATCTGTATGCGAGCATGTTAAGCATGATATTTCTGTATCTGTAATATGTAATTATGTTTGGGGTGGGGATTGCATACGTGGAGGAAGTGTTCTATATGGTGACCTACGCCTATATTCTGGCAGCTTGGCTGTATATTATCTAATATGTGTAATAATGACACAATATGGTGCGTAGGGATGGGTGGGTGTTTTTAACCCCACATGGTGTGATGGGATGGTTGGAGTTGGTATATAGAGGATGGGAGTAGGATTCTGTATATCTATTCTGCATATCTAAATCTGTTATCTATGTCTGTAAAGGACTTAGGTCCGAATCTGAATCTGACTGTATATGTGATTTCTGTGTGATTAGCATGTCTATATCTATTGGGTTACACACTGAGTTTACCAAAACTCACTTTTAATCTGTCTGTTCTATTTAGGTAATCCATAGACGTAGGCGGATCAGTGCAGCGAAGTCTCGCGGTGACCACTAGACTATGATTAGACTTTAAATAAAGGTTTTTAATTTACTTTAAGGATTATTTCTGGAGTTTTTTAATAATTGGACTCTGCAGACTGTTTGGTTAAATTTTGGGATTTGGATTTTTCATTTTAACACTTTATTTGCGATGGTTATCAAAAAACATGGTTTTTACTAAAACAAAGTTTTTCCAAAAATACGAATGAGATTTTCAAATGTAACGTTTTGTATGACTTCCACTGTAAATTGTGTTTTGGCAAATAAATGAATCAAATAATGCTTTCGATAATAGATATAAATAAATATGAGTTGTAAAACTTAAATGATTTGTCAAAACGACTCAGTTTTCAAAATCCTTCTTTGTGGCACCTTCAGATTCGGCCATAACATCTAGGTCGTATTTGGGGTGTTACAACTTAAGTAAGTCTGCATGCATGCATACATGAAAAAGGGGAAATTTTGGAAAAACTAGCCACATAGAATTTTGAAAATGATATTCGACAAATAAAATCAGGTCCAGACTTCGATGCTAGTTGCCATAGAAAAGATGTTATTAAGTTATAGGTAAACACTTGAGGTGTATTACTGTAGACATAGAAATGAAATAGTTAGTATTTAATTTTTCTTTGAAACTGTAAGATTGACTGAAGTTAGCTAGTGATTATTTTTTCTGGAACTGTAGATCAAATTTAAGATCATATTTTACATAATTAACAATTGTAGAATGAGGAACCATGGGGCTCAACATCGAGCTACCCAATTTGAGTCATTTGCTTCTAAGGAATTTTGCCTAACCCTAAGAAGACTGACATTGTGATTGCCACTACTTTTGAAGGCGAAAACCAGGAGGTTGGGGATGATGCATTTTCTGTCCCAAGTGATATTAGGAGTTTTAGAAAATGTTTTCAAGATTATGGTTGAAAGGAATAATATGGAGGAAGAGACTAAACGCTTGGAGTGCAAAAGAAAGGAAAAGAATAAAGTTCGGAAAAAGAGAGAGTCCGCTTCCATTGGATGAAATTCGAGACCTTTAAAGTGGGCCAGATGAGTCAACCTCAATGAAAGGTTGTAGTAGTTATTACTGGAGAAACTGTTAGATTAGTTAGGATTCTGATTTGTAGATATTGTGGTAAGTATAATCTAGTAGAGTTTCTATGAAATTTTGGAATTGGGGTAGAGGAATCTATTAGCAATGTTTTCTTAATTAGATATGCAAAATATATGTTGGGAATTTAAGGAGACGCATTGTATGGAATTGTGTTGGAATCAGAGTTGCACAACGAAAGCTTGGTGGCCTGGTTTGAAGGAAAAGGGGTAACAGATTTTGTGACCAAGGAAATTTCGAGGACGAAATGTCCTTAAGGAGAGGAAAATTGTAACATCCCAAAAATTAGGGGTTAGTAGAATCGGGTATGTGATCGAGAGAGAGTGGTCATGCCTTAATTTTTGAAATTTATCTATGCATTTTTAGGAAATAAATGAGGTATTGGTTTGTTGGTTAAGTGTTAGTGTAACGTTTCTTGAAACCCAAGTTCAAATCGATTCTCTTGCAACATTTTTATTATTTTGCAAATTTTGCCTTAAACCCTAGTATGTGACGTGCCTTGTTTTTTAAAATAAATATTTCAAATTATATCAAGAATGAGTTATTGATTTGATGGTTAAACATTAGTGAATTTATGCTTGAGGTCCTAACTTCAATTCCTTTCCTATGCAAATAATTTAATTTTTTTGACAAAAACCCCTTGTTTTAATGTGTGGGCCATCCAATTCTAGTTAACCTAGGTAAAAATATTATTTTTTACTAATAATCAACCTTTAATCCCCCTCCTCATTGCCCTAGCCGTTCCTCTCTTCTTCTCCTTCTCTTTGATTTTAATTTTTTTTCCTTTCGTCCATAGTTGTCGTCGCCTACACCTAGTTTTACCATCTCTTTTTTTTTTTTTTTTATTTTTGCCACAAGATTTGTTAACATATTCTCCACAATATTTCTATCATTTTTCCTCATTAAAATCAGCCTCAAATCTGAAATCTTGAACTCCAAGATTGATCCCGAACATTGCCAAGAAAGTGCCATTGTCGTTTCTCTCGACTAGCTTAGTTAAGGTCTCTTCTCTCTTCAATTTCCTATTTAATCTTGTCCATTAAAAACCTAAATTTACAGATCTGGAATTTAGGGGATTTTAAATTATTTCAAAGGTATTTTTCCAAAATTTAATGAGATATCAAACCGTTTTAAAATTCAACCCCAATTTTGGCCACCATGGGTGGGGGTGCGTGCGCCTATGTTCAAGAAAGGGGACTGTTTTGTTTCTTGGTTCTTGTCTATATTTTCCAGCATTAATTTGAGTTATTGAACCCTCCTAATCATATTTTAAACTCATTTCAAGGTAAAAATGTTCTTGATCGATTGGCCATTCGGATCTTACAAATCGTGAAGCGTAAGTGTAATTAAGGGTTACTAGTTTGTTATTTCGACATAGTTGTTGGGTAAAGGTTATGAATTGATTAAATGAAGGAATTTAATCATTAATTAGCTACTTATTTTATACTATATTATTTAATTAGGTGCTGACCCAAATGCCCCAAATCATTCGTAAAGGCGAAGAACGATTGTACGTACAGTTTGCATTGATATAGTGGAAGGAATCTAACTAGTTTGGATTCATAAAATAGTTATAATTTCAAAGATTGGTTTGAAATCATAAGTGGGTTTTTAGGGGCTGGTTTAATGGTAAATTGGTTGAATTTATACTAAATTTTGGTTTAGGTTCATTTAAGGAATTATTAAGGAAAATTGGAAGATTCGCTGTGTGCTGCGATGAAGTGAAAAATAAGGTGTGGGTCCTAAACTCATGAAATTTTTTGAAAATGTTAAATATCATGTTATATATGATAAATTAGCTTGCTGATTGGATTGTCTTAATAGCCAAATTATTGATTTTGTGAGTGGTCGAACTAGGTATGTTTCGAGCCTTAAAAGATTGACATGTTGGCAATATTGCTAGTTTGATACTATGAATGTTTGATTGAGTTTGTAATTGCATATCTGAGTTATGAGATATGAGAATGTTTGACTGAATGATATAATGTGATGAGATATTAAGCTTATGTATGATTTCAACGCATGAGATATTTGTTATATTGTGTACTGAAAAGGGTACTATTTATGCACAATGAAAATCTGTAAAGTATGTAAAATTGAACGATATTGGTTGATACAAACACAATGGCAATTTGAAAGATTGGAACACTGTTTCCATTTACTGAAAGTATGTGATTATTGAAGACAAGCTAAGCATGTAACAACCTATTTTTTAGTGAGATCGGAATAGTAGTTTCGGGACCACAAATTTGACCCAAAAATAAAATTTATTTTTATTTCATTATATTGTCCGTATTATGATAGACATGTCGTGCGAATATTTTGATACGAAAATTTTATCGATTAAGTGCTTAATTACGAGAAGGACTACATCACATAAAATGCGAAAGTTGAATTCTAGTAGCTATAAGGATTAAATAGCTATGGAAATCAAAATTAGAGGTCCTTATATGGTAATTAGACCATCAAGAAAAGTATGTAGATTTTTCTTGGTGACTCATCCAAGGAAATATAGAAAAAGGGCAAGGACTAAATTTGAAATATCAAAATACTTAATTAATTAAAAGATGAAAAGAAAATATATCATTTTATTTTCATCATCTTCAACCTTAAAACACATGGAAACCCTAGGAGAGAGAGAAGAAACTTTCAAGGCTTAATTGGGTAAGTTTTCTTGTCCTGTTTTTATTAATTTTGATATTTTTGAAACTGGGATAGCTTAATCTACCTATTTAAGGATTAATTTAAAAAGTTATCAAGGTATGGAAAATGGGTCATGGATGTATATGCTAAAAATTTGAAATTTATGGTAGAAAATGAAAGGTTGTTGATAGATAAAAAAAACTTTTACAAAGTGATTTTTGATGAAAACATGTTTTAGGGACTAAAATGTAAACTTGTGAAATTTGATAAAAATTTTGAAATTTTATGGATACATGTATTTTAAAATTTGTAATTGGATTTTGGTTGGGCTTGGAATAGGGAGTAATTTGCACAAGTTTTATTTTCTGGGCCTAAGGACAAAATTAGAATTTATGGAAAGGTTAGGGGTAAAATGGTAATTTTCCCTAGGACGTAAATTGAGTCCATTTAAATATGAAATGTGTGAAATTTATGGTTTAATTCATTTATATAGATATGGACAACACTAATATGAGGTTAGATCGAGGAAAAGAAAAAGTTTTAGATTAGTAGACTTCTAACGCGAAGAAGTGTCGAGGTAAGTTCGTGTAACTTAATCGGGCATGTAAATATGTTTAATTTGAATGTTATGTTGTATGGAATGTGAATTATATTGATGTACATTACTTGAATGTTATAATGAGAAATTCAATACATGCTTGAAATGGTTAAAAAAGGGGTAAGTATCGATTGAATATTGGATTCCGATGATCATATACACTTTCCTGAAACGAATAAGGTCTTGCATTTGTTGCGGACGGGATTTAGCTCGGATGAGTAATCCTGTTGACCTTGTCATATAAAGGATTTAGCGATGGGTAATCCTGATGTAGTATTTCTTGAGTATACGTTATGATTAGGGTTTAGCCTGGACTGGTAACCTTAATTGAATTGTTTGAGCATACGTTATATAAATGATTTAGCCTGGACTGGTAATCCTGTTATACGATATGTGACTCGAGAGAGTGTTCCTTGATTAAGTACCCTAATGGGTACCATCGAATAAGAATTGACGGATTATGGAATCGTACACCTCGAGTGTACTACTTGAGCATCCATCAGAATTCCAATAATTCAACGGACCTAAAACTCTTGACATGACATGAGAATTATGAGATGAAATGATAATGTCTTGAAATTGTAATGCATGATGAGCTCATCTATTCTTACTTGCTATATATGTAAACTTTGTGACTAACATGTTTGATTGGATGCATGTGTTTAGGCAAATTTAACCAAATGGATGGAAAACTTGTTATTGTATGCTTAGATTAAATAAACGGGATTGGTAAGTTTAGTTTCCGTTATACGAACTTACTAAGCATGTAATGCTTACTCCATTTGATTTTCCCTGTTTTATAATGCTCGGAAGCTCGTGAAGGTTGGAGATCATTGGAGCATCCTTACACTATCGACTAGCTTATTTTGGGTATACTTAGTAAAATCATTTTGGTATAATGGCATGTATAGGACAACTTGACCATTGATAGCTTGATAATGATGTCTTGTAACCTAGCCATTAGAATGGCTAGTAATGGCCTATTTTGGTATGATTAAGTAGGTTACTATGATATATATTCATATATGTCATGTTGAATACATGTAATCAATGATTTTAATGCCTAGTTAATCCAAGGTAAGTTTATAACCACCTATGCATGTAATCATATCCCTTGTTGAATGATGAAGTTTGTTTAATTTGAATGCTTGGATTGGTTAGTATTGGTTGTGCATTTCAAGTGCAGGTCCTAGGTGAAATTTTGGTGAGAAATGAAGCTAGAAATGGCTTCTTTTTGTCCACACAGATAGACAAACGGGCGTGTGTCTAGACCGTGTGTGACACACGGCTTGGTAACATGGGCATGTAGTTAGGCCATGTGTGCCTTGGACCTTAGTTTTGAGAAACAGAATGCTCAAAATTGGGCACACGGGTAGAGACACGGGCGTGTGTCTCAACCGTGTGGTTGGCATAGCCTTGGATATTGGCGTGTTACATGGCCGTGTAAAAACTGCACCTGAATTTCAAAAATTAAATTTGCCACACAGCTTAGCACACGGGCGTGTGACTTGGCCATGTGACTTCATTTTCTTCATGCCTTAAAAGTCAATGAGTTACACGAGTTAGGGACACGGGCGTGTGTAGTCCACGGCCTGACCACACGGGTGTGTCCCTAGACCACACAAGCATGTGAGCCCTGCACCTAGGAAAATTATTAGAATTTCGCGAAAAATTCCTTGAGATCCCGATTTAGTCCCCATTCATTTCTAATGCTCGTATTGGGCCTCAAGGGCCCATTTAAGGAACGTTATGAATAATCTCAATGTATAAATATAAACTTACATGAATTGTTTGCAAAATATTCTAAAAGTTCTGGTAACGCTCCGTAACCCTATTCCGGTGACGAATACGGGTATGGGGTGTTATAGAGCATGTAAAATGAATGTGAAAAGTATTGAGATATGATTATGTATGAGATTGTGTGACATATTGCATATGCATTAGGTTGGGATTTTGTGGTTGACGGAGGAGTTCCGTGGAGTACCGGCGGCATATTAAGTCCGCATTATTCGTAGTCAGTGCATTGCACCTAGAATCGAGGGGATTGGCGATTTTATCACATATTATATGTTATTGGCGATTGTATCTCACTATTTGATATCCGAAATATTTTCTGCATTATTGATTATTCGATGGTTTTACCACATCGAGCTATGCTCATAACGTTTTGGAGTTTGGCAGACGGGTTCTGGGGAACTCGTGGTGTGTAGCGGATGGTATGGATAGGAACCTTTTTGCATTGCATCGTGTGCACGACATATTCGAATGTTATTGATTTATGCTACGCATTGTATTTTGGTATATTGAATGGTATCGAAATTAATGATTGTTACTCGAATGAATGATGACCTATGCTAATACACCGTTTGACTCCAATTTGATAATGGTTATGTAATGACATGAAATTCCTAGGATGGTTCTGTTTTCTTATGTTAATGCTAATATGTTTCACTGTATTTGATGTTTTTGCCCGTTAAAATAATTATTCAACTCACACTGAGCTTTTCATAAGCTCACCCCCAATAGTGTTTAACTTTTCAGGTAAACCTCAAAAATTAAAACCGGACTCGGCATTCGGAGAATCACCTTGGACCCGGATTATTTTTCTTAATAAGTATTATTAAGTCTTTATTGGGTTTGGTTTGTAATTTTTAATTATTTCTGGTCTATGGCTTAATAACTTTTCTTTTGGGGATTCTTGCATGCATGGATTACTCAAGCATATTAATAGGATAATGCATGATATCGGGCTTAAGTAAAATTTGATATTGTTCCCTAGTTTCCGCTGCATTGCAAAGGAACCGTTTTTGAAAAACAAATCGATAAGGCAACTAAGTTTCCAAAATGACTTGAAAAATGAATTTTTCGCTACATTAGTTTAACATCGAGTTTTTTTCCTTAAAGAAGAGTGACAAGCAAACTGTTTTTCTAAAACAACGTTATCAGCAATAAAATGAATCCTAAATATACACGATCTAATAAATAAATGGTTTTAAACTAACTCAAAGTACAACTACGATTTTCTTTAAAATGAGTTTATTTTAGGTTTTCAAAAGTAACGTAAGTTAGCTCAACCATTTCGGTGGCTAATGTAGCTTTTTCAATCTAGCCATAACATTTAGGCCGGGTTTGAGAGGTTACAATAAATTTTAAAATATAATTCAATTAATACATATAATTAATAAAAAAATAATTAATAAGTGTATTTGTATTTATTATAAACCATGCATTCAAAAAGCTTAATTTTTATTATCATACTAAGTTAAACTCTTATAAAAATTAGTATTGTATTTATTATAAACCATGCATTCGTCTTCGAATAAAAAAAAATCAAGCCATTTAAATGGAACCACAAATATATAATTAAGAGTATCATATAAATTAAAAATTGAAAAAAAAAAAAAAAACCTTACTGGAAGAAAATTCTTTAACAATTGGATATAAATTTTAAAATAAATTTACCTATATTAAGAATTGTTATTAAAAACTAAAATTATATTAAATACGTATATGTGTAAAAATCACAAATATAGAGCACAAATTGTGTTTTAAAATAATATTCAATACATAATTTTGAAATGCATAGCTTGAAACTAATTAATAATAACATATGAAATATGTATGATACTAAGGGTCTGTTTGTTTCACTGAAAATAGTTTCCAGAAAATGATTTCTGAAAAATGACTTACTTTCATGGAAAAGTTAATATTTTCCAGTGTTTGGATGAATCTGTGTAAAATTTTTTCTGTTATTTGACAGATTTCTTAAAAATATTTCATAAAAGTTGTTTTCAATGAAACAAACATACATTTGAGATTTTCTTATCATTTCATATTGTTTAATTGAGTTTATTTTATATCTATAAATTTATATTGTACATTATTTTTTGCATATTGCCGAAACCATTTTTAAGTTTTTTTTAAAAAACGGGGATCAACTTTAAAAACGAAAATGGAGTCGCCACCAATCCCTTTTTGCTTAGGTGTGATCGGATCACCTTATAAAACATTTTATTTCAAAACATTGATTTTGGCCTACGAAATTCAAGAAAACGAGTTTGGAAGTCGGTTACGTACGAGGAAGGATTAGCACCCTCGTAACGCCCAAAATTGGTACCGAATCGATTAGTTATTGTCCCAATGTCAAAAATTCGAAAAGATTTGAAAACATGATTTCTTTAAAAACTTGAACAATTTGAATTGGAACTTGAGATTCTTTTGTTTCGAAAGAATACAAATATCACATCCAGTACATTAGGACATTATGTTTTAAACCCTCGTAGCCAACATCATCTCATGATTTACAAAATTCATTAAAAGGATATTTAGTTATTTAGTCAAACGGAAAATCGAAACCCAGCATGTTAAGGCACTATTTCCTGAATTTCTAAACACAAAACATTACCTTATTTAAGAAAATCTTTTGGATAAAATGTAGTAATTAAAGGAGATAGATATTTTTAAGCAAAGATTTAAAAAATAACATTTAGTTATTACAAAAGTGCAATTTACTAAAGTTACAGGTCATATTAACAATTGGCACTAACATAAACAATTAAGTAAAAGAATGACAAGCAATAATAATAATGTTAAGGTAAATAAAGATAATGGAAATTTTTTTAAAAAAATGAACAATCAAAAGAAAAAGAATATAGAGTAGATAATAGCAATTTTAAAAAAAATCTATGAAAAAGTTTAAAAAAAATTTATTCACAAGATTAAATTCATGTATAAAAAATAATAATATAAGGTAAATGATATACTCAAAACAATTAATGAATATTATAACAATTTTTAAAAAATAAAAAAAAGTATAAAAATGATATGGATAAATAAAAAAAGTTAAAAAAAACGCATAAGTCAACCTAACTCCCGCAATATGAGGATTCAACGAAATTCCTCCAGCAAAATCTAACTCGAACAAAAGCAACTCAAAAAGAAACAAAGATAAGCGAAGAACAAAATAAGAACAAGCCACAGAAAATAAGAACGCAAAAGAGAGAGAAATTTGAGTGAATGCTCTCAAGAATTTTTATTTCTCAAAACTCAAGTGTGTTTTACAATGAAGGGAGAGGCCTCTATTTATAGTTGAGCCTCCCCAAATCTAACGGTACAGATCAATTACATCAACGGGTAAGATTAAAAGGTACCTACAAATTAAATCTCTAAGATTACAAAATCATATCTTCTAAGATTGCATACCATATCTTCTAAGATTACATATCATATCTAAGATTGCATATCATATCTTCTAGGATTGCATATCATATCTAAGATTGCATATTCTTGAAGATTGTGTTCTCATATACGTCAAGCTTGTAGATGGACCTTCAATCTTTTAATGGGTCATTCCGGTCGGGCCAAATGATATATTTTGGACTGGACTTGGACTTTGTTTTATTATTTTGGGTTTATTTTTTTTTGTATGGGCCCGAGCTAAATTGGCCTATTACAGCTGCCCCTCTTTACTCATTGTTGTGTAACGAGAATGGAGCAAAGACTACAAAAGGACCAATTTTGCCCGGTCTTGTTGAGTCTTGACTTCTTGGTCCTCGTCTTCTTCAAGTAGTCTCTAACCCAACTGCAATTTCAGAGGTATTGAACTATATGTTTGACGGCTTCAATTTACTTCACTGCAACTTTAGGAGCGCAATATCCACTATCTTTAGTCTACTCCACTGCAAACTTAGAGAGAGGAGACTGATTTCTTCAGCCTACTCCACTACTGCTCAGGGAGAAAAGGCTCACTATCTTCAGTTCGCTCCATTTCCAATACATAGAGATAAGACTTGTAATTTTCAGCCTGTTCTACTACTGCTTAGGGGGTAAGGCTGGTGGTTTGAATCTACTCTCCTACTACCTCAGGAAGATAAGGCTCGTCATCTTCGATCTTCCCACTGCTATCTCGAAGAGACAAGATCTACCATTTTTAGTTTACTCCCTTGCTACATCAGGAAGATAAGATTATAATCTTCAGCCTGCTCCCTTGCTACCTCAGGAAGATAAGGCTAGTGGCTTGAATCTACTCCCTTGCTACACTAGGAAGATAAGATTCACCAAATTCAATCTACTCTGCTACAGCTTAGGGAGATAAGATCTACAATCTTTAGTCTGCCCCACTACTATCTCAAGGGGACAAAATCTGAACTTTCCAATTTGCTTCCTCACTATCTCAGGAAGACTTCAATCTTCAGTCTGCTCCACTACCATCTCAAGGGAACAAAATCTGAACTTTCCAATTTGCTTCTTTATTATCTCAGGAAGACTTCAATCTTCAGTCTGCTCTACTACCATCTCGAGGGAACAAAATCTGAACTTTTCAATTTGCTTCCTTACTATCTCAAGAAGACTTCAATCTTCAATTTGCTCCACTATCATCTCTAGGGAACAAAATCTGAACTTTTCAATTTGCTTCCTTACTATCTCAGGAAGACTTCAATCTTCAGTCTGCTCCACTACCATCATGAGGGAACAAAATCTGAACTTTCCAATTTGCTTCCTTACTATCTCATGAAGACTTCAATCTTTAGTCTGCTCCACTACTATCTCGAGGGAACAAAATCTAAACTTTCCAATTTGCTTCCTTACTATTTCAGGAAGACTTCAATCTTCAGTCTACTCCACTACTATCTCGAGGGAACAAAATCTGAACTTTCCAATTTGCTTCTTTACTATCTCAGGAAGACTTCAATCTTCAGTCTGCTCCACTACCATCTCGAGGGAGATAAGATTGATGGCTTAAATCTACTCCGCTTCTTCATGGAGATAAAATTCATCATTTGATCTTGTTCCACTACTTCTTAGGGTGACAAGATCTACAATTTTTGACCTATTCCCCTGCTGGTCAAGGAGATAGGACTGGTGAATTCACCGATGTTGCTACACCGTCCTCTAGGGGACATATCCTGTATACTTGAATGTATTATTGATGACATTTGCATGAATGCAGAATGTTATAAGAATGATCACATTTTTTAATGTATAATGATTAGGATGCAAAGATCGGAATGAATCTAATGCTCCTAACTAAATGATATTAGGGATGAAATTTGCATGAATGTAGAATGTCATGAGAATGATCTCCTACTTTTTTTTTCTTTTTTTAATGTACAACGATTAGGACACGATGATCGAAATGAATCAAATGCTCCTAATTGGAAGTGTATGAATGATATTTACATAAATGCATAAGAATGATCCCTTTTTAATGTTTGGGTTGTCATTGCTCATAGTTCATCAAGGTTCTAGCACTGATGTGTTACCATGCTTTCTCTTTTAGTTGGTATCTTTGACGGAAAATCCCAAAGAAACGATCAAATTCTGCTCAGCAAGCTTGTCCGCTATAATTTTAGAGTCCTTTCCACTATACCTTCTTGGACATAAAGTTTGTACCTCCCATTTCAACTTCAGGGGAATAACATTTGGTTTCTTTCATCCATCCTGTTACCACTTAGAAGTATGAAATTTGTATCATCTTTAATCAAGTTGATCTTGTTACACCATTCCTTGGTTTAATGACCAGATGTCTGTGCCTGAATTTTGCATGAATGCAGGGTATCTTTCTCTTTTCCCGAGAATAATCCTGTTTTACACCTGGGTTGACATTGCTCGTCATTTATCGAAATGGTATCACTGACGAAATGTTTTATCCAATAAAATCCGAAGAGATAATCATCTTTCAATGTTTCCAACCCTTAGGCTTGGTGAGTTCTAAACAATAGGCATGTTTTAGATTCTCATATTATTTAAAAGCTTCCAGAGTAATATGCGAAACTCTTTTTATGAAAGTATTATTAGTCCATTAATCGTTATTTCAATATAAAATGCTTGAAAAAGATCACAACAATGGACAAGAAAGAAATTAATCAAGACCATAGCTCGAAACAAATAAGTTAATCAAAGATAACCAAGGCAATAAAAGAAAATTGATTGGTGTATCTTAAGAAGAATAAAGTAAGTAAAGATAGCCAAGGCTATAAAAGAAAATTGATTGGGGTGTATCTTTGAAAAGAATAAAGTAATCAAAGATAGCAATTTCAAAAATGGGTAAGATAGAAGCTAGGTGCCCCAGATATCGCAGCATGAGCTTCTGTACAAACTTCTTGAGGACCATTTTGAGCTCAATACGTGTTTAAAGGATTTGGAGTCAATGCCTCAAGACGTAGCATACTTCTCCATTGTTAATTCAAGCATAGCAAGACTATCACATGCTCTATCTTTGATGAAAATTTGAGCCCCCTTTTGGTTTTCGGCTCAAAACCCATTTGGTCTCACAGCGCCCTTTTCGGGATTTCGCCTTGGCCTCTCATTTTTCTTTTTTTTTTCTTTTTTTTTGATTTTTTTGTTTTTTTAATGAATTTGAGCTCAAGGCGCCCTTTGCGGGTTTTCACCTTGGATCTTCTCTTTTCAGATAAAATACTTCCTGAATGAACCTAAAGTCACCGGATTGGGCAAGTCTTTGGCATCCATCTCATTCAATATCAGTACTCCTCCAGAATAGGCCTTCTTTACAACATAAGATCCTTCCTAGTTTGGCATCTACTTTTCTCTGAAATCCTTTTAAAAGATCAGGTTCTTTTCATGGAATTCTCTAGGATAAACATCTTTATCATAAGCTTGCATCATCTGACTATGAATCGATAAACCAATGGGTAAGATGTTGCCCCAGAAAAATGTCCTGGCCAACGCTCAATAATCATAGAAGATAAATAGTAACTTCTTTATGTCAATTTTTACAAGTCTCGGTTATCTTTTCTACAATCCTTGTTTTTTTTTTTTTTTTGGCTACCTTTGTTGCTCTAAAATATGGCTTCTGATCTTTGAACATACTACAAACTTTTGACTTTGTCCTTTTTGGCATTCTTTGTCGGCGCCTATTTTTTTTTTTTTTTTGACTTCGACGTTGTAACATTGGCATATAAAGCTACTTCCACCCTCTTAGTGAAGTAAAAGATGACCACGACGATGCATCGATATCGACTAGAAGCTTTTGACGAGATTAGCCCCATAATATCCATGCCCCACATATAGAAAAGTCTGTGAAGAAAATGGAAGAGTCACATAAATCTCGTCTTCTTCAATTCAGTATTTACGGTATAAGTGATGCAATCCCCTTCCATGGTAGACCAACAGTGCACGATCCTCATGTTTAGTCTGTGCTTTAGTAGCCTAGGCATGTCCTGATATGATCGTACGAAAACATCTTTGAATTCTCGAAAATAACTCAATGATGTCTTGCCTTATTTCTGTGATGAGCTGGGCTTCGATCTTCACCCTTTTCCTAGGCTCATAATATCCACTAACCCTTTGTAGGGTAGGGTCTATTTTTCATCTTGTTTTACCATTCTTAACAAATCAGAAGATAGGTTACAATCTCTGCCATCTTCAAAGTCCTGAGATCCCTCTAGACACATATCTTACTCGAAAGGAGACTCTGAGTCAGTAGCAGTGTTGCTCACATCGTTGATATCTAGAGACCTATTGTAGGTTCGGAGGAAGATTTCAAAGAATAAATGATTGAAAGAATGATCATTTGTATGGTCATAAATGGAGAATGAAAGAATACTTGAAAGAAACAAAAGAATGTATAATATGAAATGTAAAGAATGAAAAAATATTTGCTTAAAAAAAAAGATGCATTTTATTGAAATAAAAATTCTGGACATAAGCCTATTTCACAAAAGGATTCTTATTGTCTCTAGGCTTAAGGCAACAAGCACATTTTGAATATTACTCTATATCAGCTTTAAAAATACAGAGATCTCTTCCACAGTCTCATTATTCAAAACACTCCCAAGTATGCAAGGGCTTGGAAACTTTTATTCCCTGATTCCCTCTTTAGATATGTCATTAGTGTTCAGATTCCCAATATCAGGTCTTGCACTAAAACCCTAAACTCGATGCATTCTTGAATCTCATAGATCTCACCCCTTCACCTAGATGGTTGGGTGACAGATTTTCTGCCCTATAGGGATTATAAAATTTGACAATACCCATTTTGACAAGTCTTTTGATCATCTTTTTGAAAGTGGTGCAGTTTTAGATCGAGTGTCTTGTGATTCCTGTATGGTATTCGCATTGAGTGTTCGTGTCGTACCATTTAGGGTATGGAGGTTGTATAGGTTTTAGGTAGAAAGGGGATACTACATGTGCATCAAACAAAATTTGGTACAGCTCCCTATACGTGATTGGGATGGGCGAGAATTGGGATTTTTTTGAGTTCGATCTTGGATTAGGTTCTTACCCTGAGGTGACCTGATGCTGTTGGGGTTTGATAGTAACGGGTACCATTTTTGGATATGCGTCTGGTTGAGTCTGGACACTTATTGGAGTAAAACCTAGGGGATAGGTGAGGTCTTTATTATCATCTCCACTGTTGACTACTAGGCTTTTCCTCTCTTCAAGCCCTTCAACTAGTAAATGACTTAACTGGCCAATGACATTCTTTTGGAATTCCCGCATGTCTTGTTGAATTTTGGTCAATTGCTCTTGCATCTGTATTTGTCTTTACTCTAATCTCTCCAATCTTTGTTCCATGTTTTCCAAGTTAACTCACTCTCTTTCTTTCTCCTTTCTTCTGTGATAATTTCAACTAATTAGGCTCTCTCTATGGACTTAAATGCATATGATGTGATGAAATGCAAATGCATGAAATGCAGTGCAAAGAAATGAAATGCAAAAAAGAGAGGTGTTGATTCTGAATTCAATTCCATTAGAAAAACTTTACTAGAAAATAAATTTCTTTACACAAAACGGATTACATATGCGGCTTTATCCTCATAGTCTAATTGAAAACATCAATCCTCTTCATCGCAAAGGATGTTATGATCGTGTCCCATGAACTTTCCCAATAGATGCCTCTTCTAGCTCCTTGTTACTTGATCCAGGCCGTGACTCTTCACTCACTTATTTCCATAAAGCTCGTTAGCCTCTTCAAGACGTGGTAATTCTCGAATAGTCTTTGTTAGCTTGAATGCTTGGATAATAAAATCTTATTTTCCTTCATGAACTATCAGACTTCTCTCGTCGTGTTTACTTGGACCATATTCGGATGACCGTATTATAATCCACTTTATCAAGAAATCCATTTTCTCATGACCAACTCTTCTATTTAGCAATCGAATTTGAATCAACACCTCTTTTCTATGATGTGAATGTAATGCAATCGAAACAAAAGAAAACACGTTAGTACAAGAGAAATCAATAACAAAATAGGGTACCTATGTGGGTGACCACTAGGGTTCAATATAACTTTATCTAGGGTTGGCTCTTAAGGATCACTATATCTGGCTTAGTTCTAAAGGGTGGATACCTGAACCAGCAGATTCCTCAATCCTCACCCATTATAGGCTCATATGGATCGAGTTCAGTTCAGGGGACATTTCCCTACGGCCATGCAGAGGTGAAAATCTCACGAAGACATAGGTATGAATATATCCCGGAAGTAGCCCACTAACCCATGCGGAGGTGAAAACCTCACGAAGGCATAGTTTCTTACTCCAACTTAAAAGGTATGACCACAACGATCGTGCAATATGATTGCTAGGGTTAGGCGTAGTTCTACGTAAGGTAAGCTCTTAGGGCTTTCTACATGCAGTTTGGCTCTAAAGTTGAAGTACCTGAACCAGCAGATTCCTCGATCCTCACCCATTATAGGCTCATACGGACTAAGTTCAGTTCAAGGGAATACATTTCCCTATGGCTGCACGGAGATAAAAATCTGACGAAGACATAGGTATAGATGTATCCCAAAAGTGATTCTCTATCCTGCACGGAGGTGAAAACCTCACGAAGGAGTAGCTTCTCACTCCCATCTAAAAGGGTGTGACCATAACGGTCATGCAATGCAATGCAAAGATATTTAAAAAAATTAGAACAACATGCAATAAAAAGATCATAAATTTGGACAAAAGGATAGGAAATAATCAATTTTACGGCTAGATGCTCTTATTGTCCCAAGTGGAGTTGCCAAGCTGTCGAAACCATTTTTATGTTTTTTTAAAAAATGGGGATCGACTTTAAAATTGAAAATGGAGTTGCCACCAATCCCTTTTTGCTTAGGTGTGATCGGATCACCTTATAAAACATTTTATTTCAAAACATTGATTTTGACCTACAAAATTCAAGAAAACGGGTTCGAAGTCGATTATGTACGAGGAGGATTAGCACCCTCGTAACGCCCAAAATTGGTACCGAATTGATTAGTTATTGTCCTAATGTCGAAAATTCGAAAAAATTTGAAAACATGATTTCTTTAAAAACTTGAACAATTTGAATTGGAACTTGAGATTCCTTTGTTCCAAAAAAATACAAAGATCACATCTAGCACGTTAGGACATGATGTTTTAAACCTTCGTAGCCAACATCATCTCATGATTTACAAAATTCATTAAAAGGATATTTAGTTATTTAGTCAAACGAAAAATCAAAACCCAGCACATTAGGGCATTATTTCCCGAATTTCTAAACACAAAACATTGCCTTATTTAAGATAATCTTTTGGATAAAATGTAGTAATTAAAGGAGATAGATATTTTAAACAAAGATTTAAAAAAATAACATTTAGTTATTACAAAAGTGCAATTTACTAAAGTTACAGTCATATTAACAATTAGCACTAACATAAACAATTAAGTAAAAGAATGACAAGCAATAATAATAATGTTAAGGTAAATAAAGATAATGGAATTTTTTTTTAAAATGAACAATCAAAATAAAAAATATAGAGTAGATAATAGCAATTTTAAAAGAATCTATGAAAAGTTTAAAAAATTTTATTCACAAGATTAAATTCATGTATAAAAATAATAATATAAGGTAAATAATATACTTAAAAAATTAATGAATATTATAACAATTTTAAAAAATAAAAAGTATAAAAATGATATGGATAAATAAAAAAAAGGTTAAAAAAATGCATAAGTCAACCTAACTCCCGCAATATGAGGATTCAACGAAATTCCTCCACCAAAATCTAACTCGAACGGAAGCAACTAAAAAAGAAACGAAGATGAGCGAAGAACAAAATAAGAACAAGCCACAGAAAATAAAAACGCAAAAGAGAGAGAAATTTGAGTAAATGTTCTAAAGAATTTTTATTGCTCAAAACTCAAGTGTGTTTTACAATGAAGAGAGGCCTCTATTTATAGTTGAGCCTCCCCAAATCCAACTGTACATATCAATTATATCAACGGCTAAGATTAAAAGGTACCTACAAATTCAATCTCTAAGATTACAAAATCATATCTTCTAAGATTGCATACCATAACTTTTAAGATTGCATATCATATCTAAGATTTGCATATCATATCCAAGATTGCATACCATATCTTCTAGGATTGCATATCATATTTAAGATTTGTATATCATATCTAAGATTGCATACCATATCTTCTAGGATTGCATATCATATCTAATATTTGCATATCATATCTAAGATTGCATATACTTGAAGATTGTGTTCCCATATATGTCAAGCTTGTAGATGGACCTTCAATCTTTTAATGGGTCATCCGATTGGGCCAAATGATATATTTTGGACTGGACTTGGACTTTGTTTTATTATTTTGGGTTTATTATTTTTTTGTATGGGCCCGAGCTAAATTAGCCTATTACACATATATTAAAAATACTTTGTTAAATTCAGATTCATTATAACGTCATTTTTAGTTACATAACTATCAAGTGAGTATTTTTTATTTCAAAATGTGACATCAATAAAATTGAAAAAAAATTAACAAGGTCAACAATCGGACTTGATATTTAAATCGAAAATTAGAGAGACTAAATTCTTGAAAATAAAAGTATAGAGATGAATTGTAAATTTGTAATGAGTATACACACTTATGACATATTTTAACCTTTATACTACAAAACATCTATTATTAATATATTTATTATTGTAATAAATATTTATTATTAAAATATTAATATTGAATATTTTCAATAATATGTGAAGGATATTATTTAAAATTATCATTTTAAAATTTATTATTAAAATATGCTAATAAATAGTATAAATATGCTAATAAATAAAACGTTAACAAATGTCATACATTAGTAGAACATATAATCCATTAATAACTTAATTAATATTATACATATAATATTTTTATCATGATAATGTTATAACATTAATATCACTTAAATAAAAATAAAAATAATTATTTTTATAATTATACATATGTTTCATTTAATTAATATACAACTATATTATATTTTGTTAATATAAATATAGTATATATGCACGAGTAAGAAAATTAGTATATTATATATTACAAGGTTTTAAGTTTATAATGTATTCATACGATAAAAATTTGACATATGGAAAAAATGAATAAAAAACATTTGTGGAGAGAAAATTGCAACTTAAACCCTTTACATTTTAATAGAAGTTTTAAAGGTGTTCTGCAAGTTATATTTTTATAATAAGTTTTTCCAGTTTACTTATATTCAATAATTCAAATTACATAAATTTTAACATCAAATCTTTTAAAGTTTTTCATTATTTTTAGAAATTAAATACAATAGTAAGATTGAAATAAATATTTAAAGATATAAATAATGTTAGAATAAATTACAGGATATTTAAATCTAATAAACAATATTAGTAATTAAAATTAAGTTAGAAACTAATTTCACACAATATATTATTTTAATATTTATATTTTAAAAATAATTTCATAATATTATTTATCTAAATTCAATCTAATATCCATTATCGTTTTCTTCAAATTAAACTTATAATCATCTTGTCGTAATAAATTTTATGACGAATTTTAAAAAATAATTCAATTACTTGATGCAATCGAGAAAACTAATTTATTTATTGTAAGCCTTTAAAAGATTATGCAAGTGTAAAGCTTTTAATGGATCCTAAGTTGAAGTCTTAAAAAAATTATGGTGCTCCATTTCATGCATTCACCTTCTAAGAAAACGGATCAGTGAAGATTTTGTGGGGAAATCGGGTTGACGATGGCAATACAAATCGATGGTTAAAGAAACCAAAGAATTGCTCAATACAAGAAAATGGATCAACACACCCAGAAAGAGATACAATACCATGCTTTGCTCAAACGACATTAAGAAAGTTTCTACGACCAACAGGACGAGCAACAACCACCCTGTTGTCCCCAAAGAAACCACAGACTTTAACATCTAACAACCACAGCACCAACTGGAACACCTAGACGCCTAACTAAGAAACAGAAAGCAATTATTAGATAAACGTGGACTTCAAAAACACATTCAACTTAAGGAGGTGGCAAAATGCCACCACCAGTTGCACCTCCGCCAGCATCACCTGCACCACCACCATTACCTGCTACACCGCCTAAACCTCCTGGTCCACCTAAACCTCCGGCCCCACCTAAACCGCCGAGACCACCAATGCCATGATAACCTCCTATTCCCGCGGCACCACCAATTCCACCATATTTCCCTATCCCCCCAAGGCCACCAACCAATGGCAGACCGCCAACCATGCCTGCATAGCCACCCATCCCCGCAAAACCACCAACACCACCATAAATAAAATTCTTCTTGTCATCAACAGCATTACCCTTTGGTGAATCTGCCTTTGGGGCATTGGCTTCCAACATTTGCTCCTTCGCGCTATCAGACATCATGGTTTGCTGGGTAACAAGGCCAACATCGCCAGGCACAGTACGTGCATGACTTGCATGCATAGTAACCAAAACAAGAACAAAAAATGCAAATGACCTACCCATTTCTCTCCTCTATCTCTCTCCAGATACTGTCAAATTGCTGCTCTCTTGAGTTAGCTAGATTACATGGAATGGCCTTATATATATATAAGAAAATGAAAGGTAGGGGACAGTTGAGGGTAATAAAGAGGGTGGAAAATGAAAATGAGACTTCACTCTCACGATCTCGAGAAGGTAACTTCTTTGAAATTGGCACCAGAGTCTTAGTTGGATGCGAAGAAGAGAAATTTAAGAAAGTCATGTGTTATGTCGTCCGCGAGAAAGGCCATTGTAGGAACTTTTGGTTCGGTGCGGTACATCAGTATGGATAACAGAAACCTGAAGTATGGTTGACACTCGATAAAACATATAGCAGTATATATATATATATTTTGCCATTGGAGTTATCAAGGAGGAATAAGTTGTTAGGAGTGACCATGGATTTTTTCCGAATTCTAGTCAAATTTTTTCTTCAAACATTTAAACTGAGTTGTAATTAAATCAAAAGATTGAGGAAATTGTTGTAGGCGGCCAATGTCTACATCATTCAATATAGGAAAAGATTATAATTTAAAATTTAAAATTTAATGTTTTACGGTAAATTTCATAAAAAGTAACTCGATTATTAATAGATTTTTTAGTTATTTAACTATAAAAGTTCTTAACATTTTATATTTGTATTTTTTCACTTGTAATTATGTGATTAATAGGAAGATAACGTGACAATTTTTAAAATTGAAATAATAATAAATTTAACTCTTAATAATTATTTATTGTATTAATGTAATTTTTATTTTAAAAATAATTTTTTTTTATATTTTCTCTCTAATTTTCTTTTTCATCTCTCTCATTCATCTTTATTCAATTCCCAAACTTTTTTTTTCCAATTTAGAATTTCCCAGTTCTACCGTGGTTGAGCGAAAAGAGAAAGAATGTATAATTCGTTGTTATTCGTTATTGTTGATTAGAGAAAATTTTTTAAAGTATCATTTGTTAAGTAGTTAATGCTTTCCTCAACAATCGAAGATATTGTCTTTGTGTCCGTTATACTGTTTATGAAAGTGAACTGTTTCAGTTAATGGATATACAACTTGAAAGAGTTCAAGGGAGAAACATTAATATTATACACAATAATAATCATGAAAAATGCATGTGCAAGGATTCAAACTAACAACCAAAATATATGTAGCTTTTACACTGCAACTATGGTATCACTTGAGCAAACTAAAGGCTACATATGTTTTGATTGGTGGTTCAAATCCTCATATGAACAATATTAACGCCTCTCTCGTGAGCTTACATATACTTATTTCTACCAATTGAGATGTCCTTTTTTGTGAAGTATATAGTGACTCTTTGTGGAAGTCAATGATAAAACCACTGCACATGAATAATATTTTTGATTGTTGAGGGCAACATCAACTATATGACAAACAACATTTCAAAAATTTCTTTATGAAAAATTGATTTTTTCAACAATTTCTTAATAAATTCTAAACTAAAAAATATTTTAAAAAGTTAGTAAAGACTTTGTAGAAATTCAATGATTAACCAATTCTTCAAACTAAATATAAAAAATGGTACACGCCTCAAACTATTTTTGCATTGGATTCTTGTATGGTTGCACGAAAGAAAGCAACCTGCAAGCAAAGCTGGTTCAAATTTAAGCATTCAGAAGACTTAAGACTACTGCACAAGGAAAAGATTGGCCAATAAAACCTTTTTGCTGTCTGCATTTTGTAGCATTTATGCCTTCTCCTATGAGATGACTTCAAAATGTCAACTTTCTGAGGACAAATTATAACAGCAGTATCGGTAACCGGAAAGCCCTCTGCAGAAAACTCAGTCGAAGACAATTAATCAGCCCAGTTGAAGCCCCAAGATATATGCATAAAATTATGCTTCAAGTACTTATACTTTCCATACTTTAAAATTTAATTCCTTTTATTTTATTTTTTGAAATATATTTTCTTTTACATTTCGGATTTTAAGATTTTTTTTCTGATTTCAAAATTTATTTTTAATTGTTAACATGGTTATACTTTTTATTAAATTTGTTGGTGTGATATTTTAAAACAAAAAGATTTACTTGGTAGCCATGAAACAAAAAGGACTTGCAATGAACTTAAATTTAATAAAAAAATTTAACAGTATTAACAATTTGACTTATATTTTAAAATCTAAAAATAAAGAGAGAAATTTTTAAAATAAAAATAGAGGAAAATAAATTCTAAATGTATGATTAGGAATTAAAGCATATTTACGCACCAACTATTTAAATAGCCGCTATATTTTGATAACCTATAATTTATATAAAAACACAAATTGGAAGAAACTTTTTAATCAATGACAATACACTTTATTTTTATAATAATACTAAATTAACATTAAAATTTTTATTTTTAAAAATAATAACATTTTTATTCATTTAAACTCTACAATTGAGTTGGGGTTCAATTTAACATAATAATAATTATTAATTATTAATTATTAATAATAGATAAAATTATATCAATAATTTTTTCTGGTGAGTTTTATTAGTTTAAATTACATAGTTGAACATATTAATTAATTACTTATTAGATATTATTTTTAAATTAATTGTGATTTAATTAATCTTTCATTTATATATTAATTAACATTAATAGTTGCCATTATAAATAGCATTTAAAGCTCAAGCATTTTCAAACAAATAACATTTAGTGAATGGAAAGTATCAGTAAGTTTGAAGTGTCTTAAAAATAATAAATATTATTATAATGGTTCTTCAAGAAGAAATTTCGAGTCATATTCAAATGACAATGGCAAAGAGATAGAAAAATTCTTTTAATAGTTGATGAGATAAAATTATGATAATTAATTCATCACACATTTACTTAATTTATTATACGCATTATTATAAATTCATTTTAAATTCACATTTTGTAACACCCCTAACCCATATCCGTCACCAGATTAGTGTTACGGAGCATTACCGTACAATAAGAAACATTTAAACTTAACATCATTCAATAATACAATCACATTGTAAACCAACCATACGCATACGTACCGTCCCTAAATCGAGCCTTTGAGGCTCTAAAAATATCTAAGAAGTAAATTGGGACCAATTTGAAACAATTTGGAAAGCTTAGGAAAAACTTGCAATATTTTCAAAATATGGGTCACACGGCCGTGTTCCTCACACGGTTGAGACACACGCCCGTGTAACCTTTGAACTAGGGACACATTGTCGTGTCTCAACCCGTGTCCTCACTCGTGTAGCTCTCTGAGTAGGCGACAGTCACTAACTAACTATGATTACGACAAAGGCAAGTGCACCTATCGAACAATAGTATAGCTATGGTGAGTAGGGAATATTGTATCCACGAGGACTAAAAGTACTAGTAATTATTATTTTTCTATTATTTAGCCGATAAATGGGATGATTGTTTTAATCTAAATTTACTAATCTAAATTAACTAAGAACGCAAAAGAGAATAAATTAGGAAAATATTTGAAGATAACCAAAGAGAAAGACAATACCCAAAAAAGAATCCACCTAGACTTCATTTATTATTCCGAATCTGAATTAAATAATTTATTCACTTGTGTCTTGATCTGTAGATTCTCTAAATTATGTTAAAATCTCTTTCGAGAGTAAGAACAATTGACTTTAGGTTGATTAATCAAAATCTCTTTTTAATTAAAACCCCTATTGTCGCATTAACTCGATCTATAGATTCCTCTATTAGATTTGACTCTAATCCAGTAGATTTATGTCGTCCTATTTCTAGGATTGCATGCAACTCCACTCAATTATGCTAGATCTACTCTTAAACAGGGACTTTTGCTCCACTGAAATAAGAACATTAAACATGGATTAATATCCCTAAAATATTAAAGCACAAAATAAGCATACATAATTGAGAACAAGAATCAAGTATTTATCATGTAATTCAGAAATCAAATAATAAGATTCATCGTAAGTTTCATCTTCCCTAGGTATCTAGGAAATTTAGTTCATAATCTGAAAAGAAAATATTTCGAAGTCAAAAAAATTACAAGACATAAAGAAATTCAAATAAGCTTCGAAAGAAGTTAAAAGGAGATCTTCAATCTTGAAGGAGATCCGCTTCTGAGTTGGCTCTAATGGTGTTCTTCGAGTAATTTCTTCAATCTTCTCTGCGTGCTCCCTTAGGTCTTTTTCTAATTGTTATTTATAGACTTTAGAATGCTCAAAAAGCCTAAAAATTGGGTTTTTCTACGTGTTAGGGAAGCAGGTTGTGAAATCGACACGGGCTGGCACATGGGCGTGTGTCCAGCCCGTGTGGAAATGCTCAAGCCGTGTGGATGCTGAAAATAACTCTTTTTGCTTGATTTTGGCTTGTATAGAAACATGAATTTAAGGGATTAGGAGCATCAAATTCACTAATTTACATAATAAATCATCTAAAAACGCATCAAGAATGGGATTGAAAACATTTTACTTTTATGGCTTATCAAATATCCCCACACTTAAGCGTTTGCTTGTCCTCAAGCAAAATCCTCAATTCACAATTAAAATTAATCTTTCTCAACTCATAATTCTCATCAATGATGTTTCGTCAAAATTCACAAATAATCATACATTGATAATTCAACTAAAAGAGCACTAAAGATTCAAACAATCCAAGTCGAACATTTTTAAAGTATGAAAACATAGGTATTTAGATAGGCTTTTATGGGATAAGTAGGTTAAAACTTGTAATAGCCCAAATTAGACCCTAGTCGGAACAGTGGTCTCGGGACCACAAATCTGAGGTCAGAAATATATTTTAATATTATTTTTGGTGTTTACAATATGTGAATGAGCATGTGTGAAAATTTTATCGATTGTGTGCTTAATTAGCAAAAAGGACTTAATCGCATAAAATGCAAAAGCTGTGTGCTAATTGTTAAAGTGCTTATTTGGCATGACTTATTAAAATGTGAGTCCTTATGTTGTTATTATTCCATAAGATAAATGGATGGACATAAAAGCCTTAAGTTAGTGGTTTTTAAATGAAGTTAAGGTTAAAGTTGGTATTTAATATTTATGTTAATATAACTTAAATAAAACAAAAAGATGTCCATTTTATCATCATCCTTGGCCGAATATTAGCAAGAAAAGAAAATAAAAAGAGAGTTAGGGGTTCGGCACTTGAAAGCTTCAATTGGTATGTGTTTTGAGCTTAGTTTTTAGTGATTTCGACGTTTTTGTGATCGTTGCTTCGTGTTCTTTCAAACTCATGCTTTAATTTTAGAATTTGATGGTGATTTTGAGATATGCCATTGATGAATATTTGAGATTTTTGATAGTTGATGATGAAATATGAAATATATGTGAAAGATTAACATATGTTGTCTTTGAATTTTTTGTGAAATTGAGTAATTTGGGCTAAATTGTGAAAATAAGAAATTAAAGGACTAAAAAGTGAAATAAATGAAATGTGTGGGCTTGTATGGACATTAGGAGAATTCGGCTAGGCATGGGTGAAATGAAATTATGTGTATATGATGATTTTATGAAATAGGGACTAATGTGTCGAAATGTGAAAATGTGAGGCTATTTTGTAAAATGCTCTAAATATGTGTGTTTGGACTAAATTGAATGATTTGGTGATTGAATGAGCTAAATTTGAATATGTATAGACCAAGAAAGGAGATATTCGGATCAAGATCAAAGCAAAGACAAAATATTCGATTGATCGACTAATCTCGGTATTTCTATGTCTGAGGTAAGTTTGGATATAATACGTGTTCTTAAATTATGTTCAAATGCTATGAAACAAATGAATATGTGATTATTGGATTAGAAATGCTATGTGTGGAATTGAGTTAGGTGGCACTATGTGTGCGTAATTAGAAATGAGACAGAGATGATTAGCATTGTGTGTGCGAAATAATAGAAGCTTCGACTTTTTGATTGGCACTGTGTGTGCGATACTGAATTAAGTTTGATTTTATATTGAGGCACTAAGTGTGTGATGTTATTTAAGCTTCGGCTATGAATTGGGCACTAAGTGTGCGATTGAATTGAAGAGATAGTGAATAGTGAATAAATTGTGGTAACGAGCATTGATTAGCAAGAACGTTTGTTAACTAAGTGTTAGCAAAGGTATGTTTCAAACCTATATGGTTGATGCTATTGTTTAAGGTTGAATAAATGGATATATGAGTATATGCTTGAGGATGATAATGTGTTTAGTTGTGAATCTATCCAAGTGAAGGTTTATTTATGAACTGATATTGCATTATTGAGTAATATGTATTATATTACGAACTTACTAAGTTCTAAAGCTTACTGTGTGAAGTGTTTCTCTATTTTACAGTGTTAATAAAACTAGTTCAGATCCAAGGATCGTCAGCAACTCAATCATACTATCGGCTATCTATTTTGGTACCTTTGAAATATGTGTATATTTAGTATATGGCATGTATAGGCTAGTTAATGTGGCATATTTTGAGTTGTATAAATCTTGTGGCATATTTTGAGTTGTATAAATCTTGCCATGAGATATGGCTTCAAAGTTGAATGATGTTAGTAAATATATGTGTGGGTTAAGTGTATGATGAAAATGGTATGTTTCATGCTTAAATGGTTGATGAAAATTGTGGTTTAAATGTGAATTGTGGTAAGGTTTATATTATGCTTAACTTATATGATTTGAGTTGTGAAAATGGTGTTTTTGGATGGACTTATTTGAGTAGAAATTGAGTATGGGAATAAATGATGTAGTTGATGATTAATTGGTGCATGTATTGGTATGTTTTGATTGCATTTGAGGCATGAATTGGTATTGGTTTGATGCTTATAGATGATTCCAAAGTGTGGATTGTAATTTTGGCCTTGAAAGTGGCCTATAATTGCCCACACGGTTGAGCACATGGGCTGGACACATGGGAGTGTGATTGGCCGTATGGACAAGTCAGCATGTATGCCTTGTTTTGCCACGGCTTGGATGCACGGCGTGTCCTAGGCCGTGTGAGGCACACAGCCTACCCACACGGGCGTGTGACCTCTGCAGTTTTGAAAAATCTTTAAAAATTCTAAAAATTTTCGTATGTGTTCGTTTAGTCTCGACCCCATTCTAACACGTGTTTAAGGTCTCGTAGACCTATCTAAGGGACTATATGAATGAGAATTACTATGTTTGGATGTGAAATGATATTAAACGTTCTGAAATGATCGGTAATGCCTCTTAACCTTAGTCCGGCAACAGTTACGGTTAGGGGTTTTACAAAACCTAAGTGCCTTTATCATCTCAAGATATCAAATCAAAGGTGTGGTCTTGACATGCATAATCAAAGTAAGTTCTAGAATAACAAATCAAATTGACACACTCATAACCAATAATAAAATGAGCAAGAAAAATGTATGCTCTAAAGGCTCAAAATCTCACAAAAAATTATGGTTTTTGATGTCAATCTTGCAAATCTCAAACTTCAAGGTAATACTTCAATTCAGGGAAACAACCTAAAAATTTTTAATTCTAAAAATAGACTTATCATGCTTGATCCTCTCATGTCTTAAAGTTTAAAACAACCAATGCACAATTATCTATGAATTTAATCTAAAACACATCAATAAAAATCACAAATCGATAAAAATTCATTCTAATAGTAGTATGAGAAAATTACTTAAACACAAGACATAATTCAGGGATTTTCTAATAATTATATAAATAACCTCCCCACACTTGAGATGTACATTGTCCTCAATGTACAAACATAGATAATCACAATATAAACAGAATATTATAAGAGAGGGAGAAAATTGAAACTGCCCTAAATTTTGGATGAAATCCCCTGAATAGTGAAAAGTGGAATTGTAGTGAAATCTAAATGTAAAGCATGATTCTGAGCACACTAATAAGAAAATAAATACAAATAGTGAAGAAGATTAAGGAATTAAAACTTGATTAGAGACAACCATAAAAATAAAAATATAGTTCAAAATAGAAAAATTAAATAAGTCTAAGAAAATAACAATAAACTTGAAAATAAAAATAAAAATAAAAATAAAAATAAAACAAATGGACTCAATGGTCCTCCTCATCAGACGCGTCGGTGTCATGAGTTGTCAGTGCTAAGGAGGAGGTATGGAGATGCTGACAGATCTGCTGCAATGTCACATCAATACTATTGAACCTCTGAAAGCAATATTGCTGGAAACACGAAAATGTACACACTTTTTCATGCCATTTTAAACTCAAATTCATGTAGTTTCGGTAAAATTCTTGTCAAAAAATATTTAATTATTATAAAATAATTAAATTTTACTTAAATTATTATCATGTTGAATTTTACTTAATTTTATAATAATTTTTGATTAATTTTGATAGATTTGCACAAAGGGCGGAAAACGGCTCGGCAGGCACTACTAGAAGCACAAAACCGAGAAGCAATTTTGAAGCATCAAGGTGAATTAATTTTTCAGCCTAAGATGGTCCAAATTATGTGTATTAATTCATAATATAATTAATTTTAATTTTAATCCAATTTAATTTGGGTTAAAATAAATTTTTATTAATTAATTATGAAAAGCGGCCCAGTTGAGCTGAACCGAGAAAATCGATCCAACCGAGTACTGGGCAGCCCAAAACCATTCCACATGCTGACCCAATCAGCTTGCTTGGCTGATTATTTAACTTTCAAAAATGACCCTTGAAGAATCCTTCAAATTACATTAAAACCCCTCCACTATTTGTGCCTTTCTAGATTTGCCCCTACCTTAAAATAGCAAGTTTGAATTCTTCAAACTTGCCACATGTGTGGCCGGCCATGGGGGGATTCTATGGCTGCTGATTTTTTCTAATTTTAGCAGCCATCTCAACCTATAAATACCCCTCTTTTCTGCTCACTTCAAACACATCCTAACCCTTCTTATCTCTTCATTTCTCTCTCTTTATTCCATTCCATTTTTCTTCATTTCCTTCCCCTATTCCCTTGTTGATTTCACGTCTTGAAAAAGAGTCAATCAACCACTTTTGGAGCAACATTCTAGTGTTCATAGAAGCCTCGGTTCAATAAGAACAAGTAGAGAAGGAGGAGTGGAGCAAACTAGTCAAGCCACGGAGAAAACACCAGATCTGATTCTTATTCCCTATCCTTTTAATTTTGTTGTTGTTATAATGAACATGTCTATGAATATTTGTGATGTTGATATATACAATTTAATTAATATGGCTTAAATTTAATTTGTGTTAGGTTGATTACATTTCGTCTACTTAATTTATTAAAATTGTGTTTGTGTTGTTATAGGCCTCGGTAAGATGTTTGATTAAGTAAAACCAAAACTAAGTTATTCTTGCATTACAATTGTAAGGTAACCAATGAATTAATTATTTAAACGGATTAAAATTATAATTAATTGACACGATACTTAATCAGTGCATATTTAATCATCTAAGGTAGTTGAGGGTTAAATTAGCAACGATATCTAACGATACATTAGTCTTGCATAACTTGCAAGATTTTTGTGATTAAATTGTTTCAAGGTAGAAATACATTGCTACCTCATGTAATCTTTTATGTGCTTATGAGATTGAATTAATTGTTTGAATTGGCATAGAGATATGTACAAGAGATTATTTTAATTTCATAAGTATGTATGTGCATAACACATTTGCTTATTAAAATTTGTTTAATCGGTTGAATTGACATAGAGATATAGTCAAGAGATAAATGGATTTTGGTAGGTAAGTATGTTCATAAGTTAGCAAATTACCGAGTTGCTATGAATTTATTCGTAACAACATGAACATGAGTTTAGTAATTCTAAGTTAAGAAATTTAATTAATCTAACACAACTATGTCATCTTGATTAAAATCATCTTTTGAAATCGTGCATTGGAACTTTTATTTTATTTTTATTTATTTTATTTAGTTAAAATCCTAGTTTTTAATCACCTCCTCAAATCAAAATATTTTTCTTCACCAAAGTGTTTTTAAAATTGCATTCATAAATAATTCTTTTCACAGTCCCCGTGGGTACGATAAATCGACATTTACTTGCCACTTTATTACTTGTTGCGATTGTGTACACTTGCACATTTTCTTCGTTCTAGCTATTCGAAGAGAGTGAATCGATCAAAAAGGTCTGCTAAAATAGCAGCAAAAGAAACATGATGGTGACTCGAAGGTGGAGGCTGAGGTGGGTCCTCGTGATGGAGAGGACCATCATCAGTGAAGTCCTCAGGTTCATTCTGAGCATCAGAATGAAATAATTGGTATTGAGGAGGATCCACTCCACGACATTGCTCAATCATCCTCATATGGATCATGCTCGAGATTCTCTGTGGGGACATTTGGTCGATGAGTGTAAGTGTAGAGGACTACTCTACTGTGTTGAAGAGACTGAAGTGTCAAGCAAGTCGAGTCATATAAGGACTTAAACAGATGGGACCCTTCCTGTGGCGGCCAGTTTGATGGTGGAAGGCTAAGGAGATGAAGTATGCCAAATCAATGATATGCCCAGTGGCCATGCTCCATAGAAAATAAGCATCAGTAGTACTAACGACTTTGGTGCTCTCTCTCTTACTGGTCAAAGTATGGGCTAAAAGGGCATAAATGTACCATAAAGCCAGAAGGAGAGAAGTTGCCTTCGAATGACTCGCGTCATAGAGGGTCATACTCGCCGTAAGATCTATCCAACAACTAGCTGGGGAGTAGTGAATGTGTCAGTGTAGATGGAGGAAGTTCTCGGCACTCATAAACTCCTTAGTATATAGACCCAAAGTAGCACTGAACTTAGGGACACTCATATGGCGCACCACACCACCGAGTCAGAAAGTAATGGTGCCTAGCTCATCATGAGTTGTCATCGCGTGCTGGAGAGTAAATGTCAAGCAAAACTCCAACGTCAGCTCCATGTATGTGGGCTCAATGATCGAGAAGAAACAATCCCACGGTGCTGTAGCAATAAAGGTGTGCACGTGATCAGCTAGGTGGACCTGCTCCAACACGGCCCAATCAATTCATCGGCCTAGGCTGAGTGGTCGCACTTGAAGGAGCTGAAATAAATCCTCCTAGGGGCCTATAGAAAATCGGAGATAAGGGTGGTGGGCCTCGACAGATGCGCTCGAGAAAGAAGTCGTGCCAGGGGTCTTCCGCTTTTTTGAAGCAGGGACGACTACCTTAGACTTGCCTCGTGTGTTCGTCATTGTGTGCCTGAAAAAATAAAACAATTCATCAATTAATAAAGCATCACCAAAGGCCAAGAAGGTAAAATCCAAGTAGTCCTAAATAGCAAACAAATCCTAAAGCAGTATGCATGAATACCCAAGCATGCAAAAACTAGAAAGTGAAACCATCATGAATCAAAGTGGTGAAAACAATAAGGAATAATAAATAAAATAACAAATTCATAACTAAAAGACAAATCATGACATTCTAAAAGCAAGAATAAGGAAAAGTAGAAATAAATAAATAAATAAACAATTCTAATACTAAGAACTAAGAACAATAGTAATAGAAACAGCGAGCAAGGAAGTCAAAATAATAAACTAAGGATGAATCATAATAATGACTATAAAAATAAACTAAAATAGTAGCGTTAAGAATAAATAATGCATGATAAACACAGTGAATTAAAAATAATAATAAAGGCAATAAACAAATATGACTAGAAAAATAAAAGAATAGAACTAAGAATTGAAAATAACAGACAATAAAAAATAAATAAAGAGAATAAAATAGCTAATAATAATAATAAACAAGAAACAAATAAAGAAATAAGGCAAACAATGGGTGGTGATCGAAAGAAACGGTGGTGGCGGTGACGAGGAAATGACGGTGGCATGGTGGTGGTTTTGGTTGGGTTGGGTTGGGCGTATGGGTGTGCGAACGACGGATGTGTGTTGTGCGACGGGGAAAAGGAGAAGGGGCAAGGGGAAAGAGATGAAAGAGGCCGAGGAAGGGTGGTGTCTCGAAGGGGTGAGGAAGGGGGAAGGAACGGCTGCCAAAAAGGAGTGGTTGGAGGGAGCGGCGACTAGGGTTTGTGGGTGGAATTTGAAGAGGAAGAATACAAACTTAGAAAAATAAAATTGGGGTGAAGGATTTTTAAGGGTGACACAGTCGTGTAAAGGCTCGTGTGGCTCTTGTTCAGTCCGTGTGCGATAATATTTTTAACCCAGTCTTCACATGGCCTCAGACACGCTCTTGTGTCTTGGCCGTGTGGAGCACATGGTCGTGTCACATGGCCGTGTGCAACCTCCTTCGCTTCCTCCACGCCCATGTGGCTTGGCTGTGTTTCGCATACGACCGTGTGCCTTGCCCGTGTAACTCTCTGACTTATTCTAAAAATGAAAAAAATTAGCTCCAGGTTTCACAAGGCCTAGAACACGCCCATGTGTCCGGGCCGTGTGGTCCACACAGCTGTGTCACACACCCGTATGGACTATTTTGGGTCGTGTCTCTATTTTTTTTTTAAAAAATAAGTCCCATGATCCACACGGCCAAGGACACACCCACATGTCCAGGTCATGTGGTTACATGGCCGTGACATTAGGCGTGTAACTCACTGTCGATTTTCTTAAAATTTTAAAACAAAGTCTTAAGATCTATACGGCCAAGGACACGCTGTGTGTCTAGGCCGTGTGGGTTAAAAACACACATTTTTTATTTATATATTTTGAAATTTAATTAATTTTTAAAAAACATCATGTAATAAAATTAAGAAAATCAGTAGTGTTAACACTCAGGTTGCCTC
The DNA here is from genome assembly GCA_025506655.1 of Gossypium rotundifolium. Taxonomy (NCBI): domain Eukaryota; kingdom Viridiplantae; phylum Streptophyta; class Magnoliopsida; order Malvales; family Malvaceae; genus Gossypium; species Gossypium rotundifolium. The sequence goes on from CP106731.1 coordinate 76,236,320, forward strand.
CCGAGAAACGCTTATTTAAAGTCTAAGCTTGGTTTACCTTGTATTTGTATGGTCATGGTGGTTCGTGGAGTTGAAACTCCTTTTTCTCGCCGTCAATTCTATTATCAAAATAAAGTTTGAGTTGAGTAATATTTACCTTAAAAGTGCCAAACTCAGAATGAGTTACCTCGACTTGTACCGTATAGGAAGATATTCAGTACAACAAAAGGAGTTGCTCTGTTTGCATTAAGCTCTGAAATGGCAATTCGAGGAATTATTTTATCTAGCAGTACCTTGTCCCCAACCTTAATTTGGTTTGTTTCATCCACATGCTTATCATAGTATAACTTTGGTTTTGCATTGTGTATTCTTAGTTTCTCCTTGACATGTGTCTGCCATTCGTCTAGTTCATCGATCTGTTGCATTCGTTCTTCATGAGTTGTTTTGTTTTTGTCACATGGACTAGAACGTGGCTCCATCACATTCTTCCAAAGGGTTTCTTGCAAAGAAGTTTGAGCCAAAAGGTTACTCATATTAATAGAATTCGCATAATCATCTCGATCATTAGATATCCTAGTAGAATCACGAGCTTGGAGAGTAATTGTGTCATCACCTACACAAAGTATTAGTTCACCTGTACCAACATCAATAATAGTTTTGGCAGTTGCTAAAAAAGGTCGTCCCAAAATTAAAGGTATGTCACTGTCCTCATCCATGTCTAAAGCAACAAAATCAACTTGGAATATGAATTTATCAATTTTCACAAGTACGTCTTCAATAATACCCCTAAGAAATCTAATGGTTCTATCTGCTAATTGAATACTCATCCTAATTTATTTGGGTTTCCCAAGACCTAATTGTTTAAACATTTTATAAGGCATGACATTAATACTAGCCCCTAAATCACCTTAAGCATTATTAACATTTAAACTACCAATTAAACAAGGAATAGTAAAACTCCCTGGATCTTTCAATTTGTTGGGTAGCTTATTTTGCAAAATAGCTGAGCACACTGCATTTAGCTCTACATGCGACGAATCATCTAACTTCCATTTGTTTGCCAAAAGCTCCTTTAAAAATTTAACAAAATTGGGCATATGTGAAAGAGCTTCAATAGATGGTAAGTTAATATGTAATTTTTTCAAAAGTTTAAGAAAGTTACCAAATTGTTTGTTCGTGTGGTTTTCTTCGTCATTAGGATATGGCACTCGAGGTTTATAATTTTTACTAATCGATTTTTGTTCATTCTGGCTTACATCGACCTTACCGTTACTTACCACAATTTCTTGCCTCGATTCTGGTTCAGATTCAACTAACCCTTCTTCATCTCGAATAGTAATTGCATGAAGTTGCTCTCTTGGGTTAGTTTCGGTGTTGCTAGGCAAGTTACCTTGTGGTCGCTCTGAAATCAACTTCACAAGTTGGCCGATTTGGTTTTTGAGCTCTTGAATTGATGCTTGTTGATTTTGAAGTGCTGTTTTGGTGTTTTGGAAGCGGGCTTCTAACACCAAAATAAACTTCGTCAACATCTCCTCAAGGTTCGACTTTTTCTCTTGTTGGTAAGGTTGTTGAAAGCCTAGAGGGGGTTATGGTATTTGATTTCCTTGACCACCCCAAGAGACATTGGGATTGTTCCTCCAACCTGCATTATAAATGTTACTATAAGGATTATTCTGAGGTCTAGAATTATTTCCCATATAGTTAATTTGTTCGTTCTCTGTGCTAGGACCGTAGGGCAAATATTCTGGATTGTTCATTCCTCTTCCATTTGCATCGCATTGCATCACTGGATGTACCTGCATAGAAACACATAAACCATCAATTTTCTTATTTAATTGTTCTACCTGATTTGATAATATGGTGACTGCATCTAGATTGAAAACACCGGATGCTCTATTAAGCTTCGTCCTCATGACTTGCCACTGATAATTATTCAATGAAATCTCTTCTATAAACTCATAAGTCGTTTCAGGTGTTTTATTATTCAATGTACCACCGGTTGCTGCGTCAATCAACTGTCTAGTTGAGGTGTTTAAACTGTTGTAGAAGGTTTGAAACTATAGCCATAAAGGTAACCCATGGTGAGGGCACCTTCTCAATAAATCCTTATACCTCTCCCATGCATCATATAGGGTCTCTAAATCATTCTGAACGAATAAAGAGATATCCTCAACTTAGCTGTCTTATCGGTGGGAAGTACTTCAGTAAAAATTTCTAGGTCATTTGATCCTATGTAGTGATAGAACCTCATGGTAAGGAGTTCAACCACTGTTTAGCTTTATTTCTCAACGAGAAAGGAAACAATCGTAGGTGAATGGCGTCGTCAGAAATGCCATTTATCTTGAAAGTATCACAAAATTCCAAAAAATTAGCCAAATGAGTATTTGGATCTTCGTCTTGCAAACCATCGAATGAACAAACTATTGAATCATCTAAATAGTGTTCGGCTTCAGTTCAAAATTATTCGCAGCAATGGTGGGTCTCACAATACTTGATTCAGCCCCAGTTAGAGTGGGCTTGGCATAATCGTACATAGTATGAGGAGTAGGATTCAGATTTGCAGCAACCACAGGAGGTAGCTGATTATTCTGATTATCAACCATCTCCTTAATAATAATAATAACGCCCTCTTGCTCTTCCACTATATTCTGTCAATTCTGCCTTGCTTCTCTACGGTTTCTACGAGCTGTACTTTCAATTTCACTATCAAATACTAATAGTCCCGATGGGTATCTTCTAGTCATAAACAAAAGGAACCTGCTAGAAGCGAATAAAAGAAAAATTAGAAAACAAAAATAAAGTGCAAAAAAATAGCTAAATTAATAAAAATCGAGTGTTCCTAATATTTTAGTCCCTGGCAATGGCGCCAAAAACTTAATGGTCACTAAACTAACTATGATTATGACAAAGACAAGCACACCTATCGAACAATAGTATAGCTATGTTGAGTAGGGAATATCGTATTCATGTGGACTAAAAGTACTAGTAATTACTATTTTTCTATTATTTAGCCGATAAATTGGGATGATTGTTTTAATCTAAATTTACTAATCTAAATTAACTAAGAATGCGACAGAGAATGAATTAGGAAAATATTTGAAGATAACCAAAGAGAAAGACAATACCCAAGAAAGAATCCATCTAGACTTCACTTATTATTCCGAATCTAAATTAAATAATTTATTCACTTGTCTTGATCCGTTAAAATCCCTAAATTATGTTAATATCTCTTTCGAGAGTAAGAACAACTAACTCTAGGTTGACTAATCGAAATCTCCTTTTAATTAAAGCCGCTATTGTCACATTAACTCGATCTATGGATTCCCATATTAGATTTGATTCTAATCCGGTAGATTTATGTCGTCCTATTTTTAGGATTGCATGCAACTCCACTCAATTATACTAGATCTACTCTTAAACAAAGACTTTTGCTTCACTAAAATAAGAACATTAAACATGGTTTAATATCCCTAAAATATTAAAGCATGAAATAAGCATACATAATTGAGAATAAAAATCAAGTATTTATCATGTAATTCAGAAATCAAATAATAAGATTCATCATAGGTTTCATCTTCCCTAGGTATCTAGGCAATTTAGTTCATAATCTGAAAAAAAAAACATCTCGAACTCAAAAAAACTACAAGACATAAAGAAATTCAAATAAGCTCCGAAAGAAGTTAAAAGGAGATCTTCAATCTTGAAAGAGATTTGCTTCGGAGTTGGCTCCGATGGTGTTCTTCGAGTAATTTCTTCAATCTTCTCTGTGTGCTCCCTTAGGTCTTCTTCTAATTGTTATTTATAGACTTTGGAATGCTCAAAAGCCTAAAAATTGGGTTTTTCCGCGTGTTAGAGAAGCAGGTTACGAAATCCACACGGGCTGGCACATGGACGTGTGGCTAGCCCGTGTGGATGCTGAAAATAGTTCTTTTTGCTTGATTTTGGCTTGTTTCGCTCCTTTCGCTCTCCTATGCTTACCTAAGTATAGAAACATGAATTTAAAGGATTAGGAGCATCAAATCCACTAATTTACATAACAAATCATCTAAAAATGCATCAAGAATGAGATTAAAAACATGTTACTTTTATGGCTTATCAGTAGGGTCACACGGCCGAGTATGTAACAGTCTGGTTTATACCCTAGTCGGAAAAATGGTTTCGGGACCATAAGTTTGAGTCTGAATAATATTTTAATATTATTTTCTATTCCGTTGATATGTGTTTAAGCATGTGCTAAATTTTCGTATGTTAATCTGTCCGTTTGTGTGTTTAATTTGACTAAAGGATTGAATTGCATTAAACGTGAAATTTGCATGCTATTTGTTAATATACCTAAGTGTTGTGGCTTTGTAAAAGTGAAGGACTTATGTGGCTATTAAACCACTATTTAGTTAGTGGATGAATAAGGACAAATATATCCTTAATGCATGGTTGTTTTATTTATTAGTTGGAAGGTTAAATTAGTAAATGAAATAATATTATTGTTATAATGATAATAACATGAAAATAGGCCATTATCATTCTTCATCTAGCCAAATATTGAAAGGAAAGAAAGGAAATATTAAGTTGTTTCATTCGGCCATTCCAAGCATAAATTAAGATCAAGAACCAAGGAAAACAGACTTAGATCGCAGGAAAGCAAAAGTTAACGAGTAGTCGTTTCCATTCTGATAAATCGAATCTAAGGTAAGTCATATGCAAATAAATGTATTTGTTTTTGGAATATGTATGTCTATGTGATTATTGATAATGTTGAATGTTTACAAGATGATGTGTGCATAAATTTTAATTTAAGATCGATATAGTGACAATGTCCGAGAAGTCCAGTACGAACCTAGGGATAAATAGGATTAACTATGTTATGACATAGGTATCTATTTTGAATATGTGTAAGACCCTGCCAGAGACAGTGGCATCGATATACATTTCGTGTAAGACTGCCGTGACAAGTGGCATCGATATCATTTACGTGTAAGACCATCGGGACAAATGGCATCGACAAATGACTACATGTAAGACCACGTCTGGGATGTTGGCTTTGTACAATTATTCTGAGTTTTCGAGTATCTTAATAAATTTTGAACTGTTCAATAAGTAAATCTGAGATATGAACAATTACGAAAATGTATACTCGTTTCTGACACGTTTGGTAAGTACACTTTGTGTGTATAAGAAGGTAAGCATTTTCTTAAACTTACCTAGATGAATTATGTAATTGAATATGGGATTGTAAGTGTGCTATATGGATGGGAAAAGCTATGAACTAATAAAGTATGTAGTGTTATGCAAGTTTGAAAGATGAATGGTCTAAGTGAAGGTATTAAGAAGATTTATGATGGTGAAATTGAGCCAATAGTGAATTTAGATTGATTATACGTTAGAATGTTTATATGCTAAATTTATTTGTATTATGATTTACTAAGCTTTTTAAAAGCTTACTCTATGTGTGTTTTTCTCTGTCTTTTAGGTCGTCAAAGCTACTGAGGGCTCGGGACCGTCACGGATAGTCATCACACTAATAAATTCATTTTGGTATACTTTGGAAATGTATAATGTTAGATATGGCATGTATAGGCTAGCATTTTTGGTATAGGCTAGTTTTGGTTATAAGTTTGCTATGTGAATTGACCTTGTGTTTTGGCTAGACATGAAATGGAAATATGCATGAAAGACTATGTGATGTGGAGCTTGTTTTAGCATGATGAATTGGTCCATGATACAGTTAAGTTTTAGGGTAAATAAATGATGAATTATGCTTGTGATGATATAAGTTTTGGTATTGAATTTGTTATGGTTGGAGTTGGTATTGATTGTATTTATTGATTGGATAAATTGGTATGTTTTTGGTTGCCAGATATGCATAATATGTTTTGGTATGTATTGCTTGTAGGTGAGACCCAAAAAAGGTTGGCATTTTGGCCTTGTAAATGGCCTATAAAGTCACATAGCCATGGCACATGGGAGTGCCTAGTAACCGTGGAGTAAAATTAGTAGCTAGCTTAAGAAGTACACGGTCATGGCACGGGTGAGCCTAAAGGCCGTGTGAGAAATGGCAGTATATGACCTAGTAGGACACGACCTTAGCACACGGGCGTGCTTGGTGACCGTGTTGGTTTTGGCAGTATATGACCACAGGGAGGACACATGGGTGTGTCCAGTAGCCGTGGGTGAGGCACGGCCTACCCCCACGGGCGTGTATCCCCTGCATTTAGAAAAGTTTTTTTATTTTTACATGAAATTTTGTATGTGTTTCGATTTAGTCCCGACTCGGTTTATAAGCATGTTTAAGGTCTCGATGACCTATTTAAGGGACATTATGATTAATATTGATGAATGACTATATGATAAATTCTATGAATGTTTCTGATATGTCCGGTAACACTTCTAACCCAAATCTAAAGAGGGACACAGGATAGGGGTGTTACAGAGTAACTCACTGACTTGCATCTTAAAGAAATCATCAGATGACACACGGTTGTGTCGCCAGGCCATGTGTCTCATACAGCTAAGTCACACACCTGTGTTTCAGGCCACATGGACCCAAATTTACCTAAAATCAAGTCATTTCCAAGACCATTACATGCATAAACATTTAGACCAATTTTGGATATTTTCAAAGCACCAAAACCTCATATAAACATACATAGGTTTTCCATTTCAAGAATCCTAATTCAACTATCCAATATGCCATCCAAAGGCACCTCAATTGCACACAACAACATTAAAATAAACATGTAAATTTTACCACAATTCAATCATCAAAACCTAGTTCAATACTTACCAAAACATGCCACAAACTTGACCATTATCATACCATTTCAAACATACCATACAAGACCATACAAACATGCATAATAAGGTAATTAAAATGACACCATTGTATAAGGCATCAAATGTTACCAATCAAGATAACTTTCAAAACTTGTACATACCAAAAACACCAACAAAACATTCATCAAATAACATTAAAATTCATCCTATACATGCCATTATAAACCTTGGCCAAAATGTTCAAAAACTACTGAAAATACTTCTGGATAGTGTGATAGATCTTCGACGAGTTTCTAGCCAAATCGAGCTTCCAATAGTCTATAAAACATATAAAAGAAACTACTTAACCAATGAATGCTTAGTACGCTTATATAAACTTAAAACGTAACTTACCATTTCTATAATACAATTCATAGAACTAGTACAAACCAATACCAATGCCATAAGCTTAGTGTAAGCCTATACAACATCACCAACTCACAAGTTAGTATGTTCATCCATATCATAAATGAAATTATTCATAAGGTATGAAATTTTCCACATGCATACAACATCATTTAATTCATCAAGTCTTTCATTAAATCATGATTTATTCCATTTATATACTTACCATTTCATTCCCTTTTCTTGCCCATTAAACCGTTTAGAATTACCTCGAATGCTTGGGAAAGCTCACACAAAGTGTCTCTTTACATATAACCGTAACCTTTCTTTACATTGTTGTTCACACGAGCTGTGAAATGGGCTTGCTCACACGAGCTGTGGGTCAGAATGTAAGCTACACGATGCTACTCACATGAGTTGTGGAGTATTCGCAACAAATGCAAGACCTCAGCCATCAGTAGGACATTCATGATCGCACCCGAAACATGAAATCCCTAATGACATGTCATTCGTATACTCAGAATTCCTAAGATTCAATCGAGACTCGATAGCCATCATAGCATTGATTTGTTTATACATTGATCCATTCACATTATAAATAACATAATAAGATACAATTTAAATAGTATTAATACGATAACCATTCATACTAATTTACCTTTGTAATTAGGGGAGTAAAAGTTAAATCGATCTTAATCTAAAGCTTTTGCCTTTCCTCGATTTAGGTCCGATTGAGGTTTACCTTGATCTAAATAGATAATTATATTCAATTAAGTACTTAAATTAACCTCAAACATTAAATTCAATCCGTAATTCTCATTTATGTAAAATTACCAATTTGCCCCTAACATTTAACTTTTCACAATTTAGTTCATAAGTTTATAACTTAAAATCTAACATTTTAATCCAAATCCATGTTAATAAAACATGCAAATGACCTTTAAACAACTCCTATTTACCATAATTTTACAATAAAACCCTAGAATTTATACTTTTAACAAATTAGTCCCTAATTCCAAAATTCATCAAAAATCTCTTAACAAAACTTATTTAATTTTCAACAAAGATTCATAATCCATCATTTAACATCACAATATATTCAAAAATATCCATTGAATAACCCTCAATCTTTAACAGTTTTACAAATTGACCCTCGGGCTAGCTAGATTAAGCTACAATGAACTCAAAAACATAAAAATCATTAAAAATGGGGCTCGAAATCACTTACATGCACTAAAAGAAGCTTGGCCAAAACTAGACCTAACCTTCAATGGTGAATTTCGGTGGTGATAGGAAGAAATGAAGAAGATGAACATGTTTTCTTAGTTTATTTTAGTTTTATTTACTCATTTACCTTTTTGCCCTTTAAAAACTATCAAAATTTCAATAAAACCTAATCCATATAAATCCAATAACTAATCAAATGGTCTAATTACCATTTAAGTCATTTACTTTAAGATTCCATGGCTATTAGACTCCTTTAGCTAATAGAACTCAACTTTTTCACCTTTTACGATTTAGTCCTTTTTACTTAATTAATCAAGCAAACACCACAATTTCTTAACGAAATTTTAATACGATCTTACTATAATTCCATAGAAATTAAAATAGAAATAAAAAATAATTTACTCATCGAATTTGTGGTCCCGAAACTATTGTTCCGATTTCTTTGAAAAAAGTCATTACATATTTATTCATTTTTCACTATTATTTTATTATCTAATATAAAAACTTCAGTATATAATTGTATGTTCTTATGAATTTTATTTTAATTTTTCATATTTTTAATCTCTATTATAATTATAATTTTATAAAATATCCAATTTACAACAATAAATTATTATAATTTTATAATTATTTAGGTGATTTGCAACTATAAAGTAATTAATTGCATCGAAAATCTAATGTTGATCGAAGATGATAAAGAGGATGATAGATTGAAGAAGAAGATAAAGATGGAAAATGATGACGAGAATGATAGCTTAAACCGTAGATTAAATAGAAAATTTACATATATTTGTATTATTAATTGTATTTATTTTCAAATTAGATTTTATTACGTTAGATATTGTAATTTTTCTAAATACACATTTATTTTAATCAATTTTAAGAAGTTAAAGGTTTTTTTATTTGTATTTAATTTATTTCATAATATTTTTATAATAAAATTAGATGATTTAATCTCAACAATTGTTTTACTTATGAAAATAAACTATTAGGAAATTGAAAAATATATTATTATAATCTCGTCCTAACAAGTTGATTTTAAACAAGATTCATTAAATTTAGTTTGATTATATTTGATACAATTTGAGTTTGCTTTTAATTAATAACATTTTCTTTTTGGTTTTAAATTAGAAAAATTAAAATATAAAATGTTAAAATAGGCTTTAATATTAAAATTAAAAATTTTGAAATTAATTTTTAATATTAATTTTAAAATTAATAGATAATTTGATAGTTTTAATACATTAAAATAAAAAAATTTATCAATTTTTAGTGTACAAATATAAATTAAATCAAACTCTAATATCAATTTCAAAATGTATTTTTATTTATTGAATTTTAGTCTTTAAAATATTTACATAAATTTTAAGATAGATTTGTTCTTTTACTTTTATTCAAATTTATAATTAGTGTTTGAAGTAATCCATCTTCAATAACACTTCTTATTTAAACTATTCAGTTTAATCAATAATTAATATCTTATTATTTAAAATAAATTCTTATTTAAAGTGAGATTAATTCAAGTATTAAACCACAAAACTCAAAAAGAGATATTGATTTTATAGAGATTAAAATATATAAAAATTGAAGTATAAAAGTATATATTTATAATATGTTCAATCATTATATAAAAATACTTTTTTTAATATGATAATATTACTTAATTGTAATTTGAAGTTTTTTTTATAGTTATTTTAACAATTATTACTTGTGTTAATTGTATGAAATAAATATATTTATTAAATAATAAAAATATAAATGCATATATTCACATTGATATTGAAAATTAGTTATTTCAAAATATATATTATATGTAACGTTATGGGAGCAAGGATTAAATCTCTTGTTAGCACCTCAAAGACCAAAGTTTAAATCTTGTTGGTATCATCTCCTCTCGCAATTTGTATTGCATACACACCAAAAAAAAAAAAAAAAAAACTACACCTTAAATTAGAAATGAAAACCCTAAATTTGAAATCCCTAAAATTTAAGATAAATTATATTGATAGTCACTCAACTTTATCACAAAAAGTTATAAAACAATCACTAATACTTTTGAATTTATTTTTGAGGGTTACTTGCCATTAAATGTCTAATAACAGTAGATGACATAACAACTTTAAAATTGAAATAATAACAAACTTATCTCTCATATATATATATATATATATATATATATATATTACATCAAATTGATCATTATTTTAAAATTTTTAATTTTCAATATTTATAAATTGTGTGAATTTAATTCTAGTTTAAAAATATTAAAATTCAAAATAAATAAATTAATAAATAAACTGAGGCCCCAACACATGGGCTTCATTTTAGGATCTCATAGAGCTTTTCAACATAAATAATTGAAATATACTCAGCTTTCTTGATACTTGATTTGTGCATAAACAATATAATTTATTCCAGGAAATCCTTTCAAATAGATAAACTTTAGCCTAAGATAATTTCCAACTAATAACCAGACTATTATTGATTTTGGCCTTGCCTTGATTCTACAAAGTTTAAATCTACAATTCGTGACATAACACTAAAATTTTACAAAAAAATATATATATATATATATATATAATATCCTTGATAAGTAAGAGGATTCACAAATCCATTACACATTTTATGTCCCAAGTCCTAACACACTAACACTAGTTTTAAAAATAAACCCAAGAAATAAACATTTCCCAGATTAACAACGTCATCCTTCAATCTTTTTGAAAGACTTCGACAACGTAATGAAACTCGAAGGCAACGATGTTATAAAAGCCGACCCAGCGTAAACAAGCTTGGAACAACGGCCTTATTGTTCTTTGACTTGGTGAGTCGGATCTGAAACCAAACAACTAGTGAGAGTGGAACCTACATCAAACATTTTCTTTTCCGAAGCTCACAGGCTTATCCGGCTTTGATTCTTTTACGTCTTCACTGTGTTTGAGGATCTTGACGAGATTCTTGGCCCAAGCTTTAGGGTAGTCAAACGAAGTGGAGAGGTATTTGAAGAATGCTTCTTTTGATTTGATTGTGTACCATCCGTACTGTTAGAGTTAGAGCCAGAGCTAGGATTATGCCAAGAGGTTTTTGGGCGTTTCATAGGATTTGAAGCTTTAAAAGATCTTTTAGTTTTAGAATTGCAACACCCATGGTAGAACGCAACAGGGAATTTCTAAATTAAAAAAAGAAGTCCGGAAATTGAATAAGGATCAATGAAAGAGATGAAAAAAAATTAGAGAGAAAACATGAAAAAAAATTATACTTCTTTTTAATTTTTAATATATATATTTTAAAAATAAGATTAAATTGATACAATTTATAATCGTTGAGAGTTAACTTTATTGTTATGTCACTTGCCTGTTAATCATTTAATGATTAGTAATCAAAAAGAAAATTGAAAACATTAATAATTATTTTATAAATTTTAATATTTATGTAATAAAAAGAAAACTTACTACACTGTGTATAAAGTCAATAATCAAAAGTCTCAAATTTATTTCTCAGCCATGGTGGATAATTTAGTAGCAAATGAGATATGCGAATACTTAGGAGTGACAATAACGGATGATCTCGACAAGTATCTGGGTGTTCCTCTACTACACTCACGAGTTACGAAAGGTACTTATGCGTTTTTTTATTGAGAAACCAAGGAAGCAGTTTTCTGGATGGGAAGGGAAACTTCTGTCATTAGCAGGTAGGGTTACCTTAGCAAAATTAGTATTGCAATCAATTCCCAATTATTTTATGTAGTCGGCTCTTATCGCATTGGGTATTTGCAAGGAGGTTGAAAAGCTTATTCGTCAATTTATTTGGGGGTCGAGTAATATTTCTCGAAAAATAGCACTAGTCTGTTGGGAAAAATGTTGTCTATCACTAGACCAAGGGGGATTGGGACTAAAGCGAACTTAGTAACAAAATAAGGCATTCCTTCTTAAACTTGGTTTCGATTTTCAGTTACAGAAATATGCCTTGTGGGTCAGGATACTCAAGTCAAAATATAAAATTGATGAGGATTGTCCACAAACATTGAAAGAAGATGCTGCAGTTTCACTTGGAAATCTATTTCGAGTGTTTGGGCTGATCTCCGGAGTAGCCTTTTTTGGCGTGTAGGAGACGGTAGGAGAGTAAGGTTTTTGTAATAGTCCGATTTAGACCCTAGTCGGAACAGTGATTTTGAGACCACAAATTCGAGCTAATAAAATATCTTAATATTATTTTCTGTGCTTATGATATGTGAATTAGTATGTGCAAAATTTCTGTGAATTAATTTGTCCGCTTGGGTGCTTATTTTGATAAAAGGATTTAATTGTATTAAATGCAAAATTTGGCATGCTATTTATTAAAGCACCTATATGTTGTGTCTTTCAAATGTTGTGGCCTTATGAGGCAATTAAACTATTTATAAGATAGTGGTTGGTTAATAGTTAATAATGACCTTGAATTATATGTTATAATATGTTTATTAAAAGGGCCAAAATAGTAAATTGATAAATAAAAGATTATTAAACAAAATAAGGCTAAAATGCTATCATCTTTTATGTTTCACCACCGAAAATCAAAAAGAAAAGAAAGGGTTTAAATTCTTCAAATATTCAGCTAGCTTGTGGTCAAATTAAGGTATGCTTTGACATTGGTTTTGATGATCTTTATGTTTTTGAAATTGTTGCTTAATCTATTATCAAGCCCATGTTGTAAATTGAAGAATTGATGATGATTATGAGATGTGCCATTGATGAAATGGTGATCTTTGTGATGAATATTGGTGTTAAATGAAAGATATGTGTTAAATGAACATGTTTTATTCTTGAATTTTCGGTAAATATAGCTAATTAGGGTTTAATTGAGAAAATAGTATTTTGAGGGACTAAATTGTGAAATAAATGAAATGTATGGATTGATATGATCATGGGGAATATTCGGCTAAGCATGAGTATATGGTAATTTTGTATATTTTGTGATTTTGTGAAATAGGAACTAAAATGTCCAAATGTGAAAATGTGAGGGCTAATTTGTAAATTTCCTTAAATGTGTGTTCTTGGATTGAATTGAATGAATTAGTGAATAAATGGATTAAATTTGAATATGTATAGATCAAGAACCGAAGAAAACAGATTTAGATCGCAGGAAAGCAAAAGTAGTCGAATAACCGAATCCGATCGAATATCCGAATCTAAGGTAAGTCGATATACAAATAAATGTATTTGAATTGAATTATTTGTACATATATGAAATCTAAATTACTATAAATATCCATTAAGATGGAATGTATATGAAATCTGGGTTTATGCATATATCGACAAGCTATCAGTGTCCGAGAAGTCCCGTTTGAACCTAGGGATAGATAGGATAGTATGTGTCATGACATAGGTGTCCGATATTCGATATCATATAAGAACACGTTTGGGACGTTGGCATTGATTCGAGATTTTGTGTAAGACCACATCTGGGACGTTGGCATCGATATGAGATTTATGTGTAAGACCATGTCTGGGACATTGGCATCGTATTGATTCGTGTATGACCCTGTCTGGGATAGTGGCATCGATATCTGATTACATGTAAGACCACGTCTGGGACGTTGGCATTGTATGACCATTCCGAGCTTTCTAAATATCCTATTTAATTCTAAATAGTTCAACGGGCAAGTCCGAGAAATGAATGACTATGTGAATTGTATATCCATTTCAGGTACGTTTGAAAAGTACATTATGTGTATACGAAAGGTAAGTGTCTATATGAACTTACCAGGTGGATATGTGTATTGAAGTGATGAGATAATATGTGAATACATGCTTGAATAGCTATGTGTATATGTGATATTTGAGTTGAAGAATGTGGCAAGTTATGGCTAAGTGAATGAGCCAAAGAATATGTGATGAAAATTGTAATAAGTAACATTAATACCATTGCATCAATATGGTTATGTGCATTTTATGCTAAATTTATTTGTATATGGCTTACTAAGCTTTTGAAAGCTTACTTTGTGTGTGTTTGCTCTGTTTTATAGATTGTCAAAACTACTAAAGGCTCGGAGACCGTCGAGGATTGTCATCACACTGCTCAAAATCATTTTGGTACTTTGAAATGTGCATATAACTAAATATGGCATGTATAGACTAGTCATATTGGATTATGTTTGAAATGTGTATAAATAGCTAAGTGATGTGGCTAGTGATATGTTGGTATTATGCATTTGTGAATATGGTATGTGATATTGGTTTTGGTTTGATCCCATGATTATGAAATAGTCAAGTTTATGGTAAGTATATGGATGAAATTTGAGTACGCATGTTAAATCAAGGAAATGGTTATATGAAAGGTAAATGTAGATGAATCATGCTTGAACATATATGTGTTTTAGTTGTGCAAATTGGCATGATTGGAAATGAAATTGAATGTGGAGATTTGTTGATTATTTAACATGTTTTTGTTGTCAAATGTTCATAAAATGAATTGGTATGTTGCTTGTAGGGTTGACTCTGTGTGGGTGGCATTTTGGACTTCTGAATAGTCTGTTTTGCATACACGACCGTGGCACACGGGCGTACCCGGTGACCGTGTGAATAAGTCAGTAGCTAGCCTAATTTTACACGGCCATGGCACACGGTCGTGTCTGGTGGCCTTGTGGATAAGTCAGTATACTTGCTCTATTTTGGCACGGCCAGGACACATGAGTGTGTCTGGTAGCCGTGGGGAGGCACACGGCCTGCCCACACAGACGTGTGACCTCTGTACTTAGAAAAGCTTTTAAATTTCTGAGAAATTCCATATATGTTCGGTTTAGTCTCGACCATATTGTAAAGTATGATTAAGGTCTCATTGACCTATAAAAGGGACACTTTGATTGCAATTGATGAATTGTATTATGAAATGTTTGTAAAAGTTTTTGTTCTGTCCGGTAATGCCTTTAACCCTAATCCGACGATAGATACGGTTAGGGGTGTTACATTTGATTCGAATCAGAGCCAGGTTTAGTCAATATATTTGAACTGTGATAGTGTGATAAATCCTGACGTGTAAAATGTGATTTACGTATAGCAATGGATCCCGAAAGAGCCATAGTTGACGATGTAGAAAGCAATGCGCCTGCTCCCACGCAAGGGACAACGCCATCTGATTCGAGATTGGCTATGAGCGGTCAAGAGGGAGAAGCTAAACAAGCTTTCTCCCAAACAATGAGTGAGTGGTTCACTCAGTTCGTAAGAAATAATCTGACTGTTTCACAACCTCCGCCCCCGTCTAATCCTCCTCAAACCTCAGTTGTACCGGTAATAGGTATAAATTTGTTGAATAAGGCTCCGTCGATAAAATCCGCAAGTATGGGGCTGAAGAGTTTAGAGCTACCAGTGATGATGATGCTGAGAGAGCCGAGTTTTGGCTAGAAAACACTATCCGAGTATTCGATGAGATGTCTTTGACTTCAGAAGAAAGTTTTGATTTCTGTGGTTCCAAAGGAACAGGTCACTTGGGATTTCTTCCAATCTGAGTTTCGAAAGAAATACATTAGCTAGAGATTCATCGATCAGAAACAGAAAGAATTTCTAGAATTGAAACAGGGTCGCATGTTTGTTACGGAATATGAACGAGAGTTCGTGAGATTAAGTCAGTATGCTTGGGAATGTGTATCGTCCAAAGAAATAATGTGCAAAAGATTTGAAGACGACCTTAATGAAGATATCCATTTGTTAGTTGGGATTCTAGAGATAAAAGAGTTTGTGGTACTTGTTGATCAAGCGTGCAAAGCCGAAGCACTCGGGAAAGATAAAAGAAAAGCTAAGTCTGAAGCTAGAGATGTGAGAAAAATATTTCTGAGTAAACCATTTCAGTCTGCTTCAAAGAAATTTAGGGATGAGCAAAGCTGTTCAAGAGTTAATGTGGGACATTAGAGTAGAGATCAAGCAAATCACAGTTGAGCTCCAAAGCTCCAGCAACTTCAATAGAAAGTGTTGGAAATGTTTGATTCAAGAAACCTGAATGTAAGCATTATGGAAAAAGGCATCCGGGAAGTTGTAGATTAAATGGTCGAGCTTGCTTCAGATGTGGATCATTAGATCATTTCATTCGTGATTGCCTAGAGTCTGTTGACCAAGAGACTGCCCAAAATTCGAGATCTGATAATGCTCTAGTGAGAGGTAGACCTTCCCGAAATGTAAGAAATGTCAGTGGTAGTTAGAGAACTACGAGAGATACTGTTGCAAGATCCGAAGCTAGAGCACCTGCCAGAGCGTATGCTATCCGAGCACGAGAGGAAGTTTCATCTCTAAATGTTATAATGGGTACATTTATACTTTATGATACTTCTGTGATTGCTTTGATAGACCCTGGTTCTACACATTCATATATATGCATGAACTTGGTATCTAGTAAGACTTTGCCTGTAGTGTCTACTGAGATTATTATAAAAGTATCGAACCTTTTAGGTAAAAGTGTCTTGGTAGACTAAGTATGCAATAACTGTCCATTGATGTTTCGAGATATCTATTTTCCTACTGATCTGATGCTATTACCGTTTGATGAGTTTGATATAATTTTGGGTATGATGCTGTTGTGAATTGCAAAAGAAAGATTATTGATTTGAGATGTCAGAATGGTGAAGTAGTTCATATTGAGTCTAATGATTTGGCTGGATTACCTGCTGTGATATCTGTGTTGAAGGCTCAAAGTTATGTGAAAAAGGGGTATGAAGTATATTTTGCTTATGTGATTGATTCAAAAGTATCTGAAATGAAAGTTGAATCAGTGCCTGTTATTTGTGAATTCTCTAATGTATTTCCTGAAGAATTGTCGGGTTTGCCTCTGATACGTGAAGTTGAATTTGGTATTGATTTGTTGCCTGGTACGACACCTATTTCGATAGCTCCGTCTAGAATGGCACCAACGGAATTGAAAGAGTTAAAGTCACAGTTGCAAAAGTTGACTGACAAAGGGTTGTGAGACTGAGTTTCTCACCTTGGGGTGCTCCCGTTCTGTTTGTGAAAAAAAAGATGGCACGATGAGAATGTGCATTGATTATCGTCAGTTGAACAAAGTGACCATAAAGAATAAATATTCGTTGCCCAGGATTGACGATTTGTTTGATCAGCTAAAAGGAGCCACCGTATTTTCAAAGATAGATGTGAGATCGGGTTACTACCAGTTGAGAGTGAAAGACTCAGACATTCCGAAAACTTCTTTCAGAACGAGGTACGAGCATTATGAGTTTTTAGTTATGCCTTTTGGATTAACGAATGCTCCTACTGTCTTTATGGATCTGATGAACAGAAATTTTATACCGTACTTAGATCGGTTTGTTGTTGTATTCATTGACGACATTTTAATTTATTCACGGGATGAAATTGAACATGTTGAATAACTAAGGATTGTGTTGCAAACTCTGTGAGAAAAGAAATTGTATGCGAAATTCAGTAAATATGAATTCTGCTTGCGTGAAGTTAGTTTTTTGGGACATATTGTATCCGCCTCTGTAATAATAGTTGATCCAAGCAAAATTTCTACTATTTTGGAATGGAAACCTCGAAGAATGTATCTGAAGTCCGCAGTTTTCTGGGACTTACTGGTTATTATCGAAGATTTGTAAAAGGCTTTTCGATGATTGTAACTCCGTTGACTAGATTTCTTCAGAAAGATGTGAGATATGAATGGTCTGATAAGTGTCAGAAAAGCTTTGATCAGTTGAAAACTCTGTTGACTGAAGCTCTGATTTTAGTACAGTCAGAATCAGGTAAAGGATTCGTGATGTACAGTGATGCTTCGTTAAATGGTCTGGGATGTGTTCTGATGCAAGAAGGCAAAGTCATAGCTTATGCCTCAAGACAACTAAAACCACACGAAAAGAACTATCTGACACACGACCTTGAGCTAGCTGCGATTGTGTTCGCATTAAAGATTTGGCAACATTATCTGTTTGGTGAGAAATGTAACGTGTTTTCAGATCATAAAAGTCTAAAATATCTGATGAATCAGAAAGATTTGAATCTACGACAGAGAAGATGGTTAGAGCTATTGAAAGATTATGAGCTTGTAATTGATTATCACCCAGGTAAGGCAAATGTTGTTGCCGATGCACTGAGTTGAAAGTCATTGTTTGTACTACGTGCTTTGAATGCGCAATTAGATCTGTCTGATAATAGCTCAGTGATAGCTAAATTGAAAGCAAAACTGTTGTTTTTACAACAGATATGTGATGCTCAGAAAGTTGATAATGAAATAATAGGAAATAAGCTCAGTGTGATTCAAACTCTGATTCTGAATTTCGAGTGGGTGATGATGATTGCTTGAGATTCTGAGATCGAATTTGTGTTTCGAGAAATCCAGAGTTGATTCAGTTGATTTTGAATGAAGCACATAATAGTCGCCTATCTGTTCATCTGGGAAGTACAAAGATGTATCATGATATGAAGCAACAATATTGGTGGTTTGGTATGAAAAGAGATATCTCTGATTTTGTATCGAAATGTTTAATCTATTAGCAAGTTAAAGCTGAACATCAGGTTCCGTCTGGTTTGCTACAATCGATTTTGATTCCCAAGTGGAAATGGGATAGAGTGACAATGGACTTTGTTTCTGGATTGCCTCTAACTCCGAGAAAGAAAGATGCGATTTGGGTCATAGTTGATCGATTGACGAAATCTGCCCATTTTATTCCGGTACGAGATGACTATTCACTTGATAGCTGAGTTTTATATTTCTGAGATTGTGAGATTGCATGGGGTGCCACTATCCATTATATCAAATAGGGATCCGAGGTTTACATCACGATTCTGGAAGAAATTGCAAGAAGCTTTAGGCACGAAATTGCATTTCAGTACTGCTTTTCATCCGCAAATGGATGGTCAGTCTGAACAGATTATTCAGATTCTTGAGGATATGCTGAGATGTTGCACACTTGAATTTAACGATACGTGGGAACAGTACTTACCATTGATTAAATTTGCATATAACAATGCTTTCAGTCGAGTATCAAAATGGCACCTTATGAGGCTTTGTATGGACGCAAATGTCGAACACCTCTGTATTGGACTGAGCTCAGTGAAAATAAGATACACGTGGTTGATTTAATAGAAGACACTGAATAGAAAGTAAAAGTGATCAGAGACAGTCTGAAAGCAGCGTCTGATCGTCAGAAAACCTATGCAGACTTGAAAAGAAAAGAGATTGAATTTGAAATCGGTGACAAAGTGTTTCTGAAAGTATCTCTGTGGAAGAAAGTACTCTGATTTGGACGTAAAGGCAAGTTAAGTCTGAGGTTCATCAGACCGTATGAAATTATCGAGCGTGTTGGGCCAGTTGCGTATAGATTGTTGTTTCCACCTGAGCTAGCAAAGATTCATAATGTATTTTATGTATCGATACTTAGACGATATCGATCCGATCCGTCACATGTGGTCTCTCCGTCTAAAATTGAAATTCGATCTGATATGACTTACGAGGAAGAACCAATCCGTATCTTAGCTCGTGAAGTGAAAGGGTTTGAGAAACAAGAAAATTTCATTAGTGAAAGTGTTGTGGCATCGACAGGGAGTGGAAGAGGCTACGTGGGAGCCTGAAGATTCAATGAGACATCAATATCCGACTCTGTTTAATGGTAAGATTTTCAAGGACAAAAATCCCTAAGGGGAGAGAATTGTAACAGTCCGGTTTAAACCCTAGTCAGAACAGTGGTTTCGAAACCATAAATCCGAGCTAGTAAAATATTTTAATATTATTTTCTGTGCTCATGATATGTGAATTAGCATGTGCAAAATTTCTGTGAATTAATTTGTCCGATTGGGTGCTTATTTTGATAAAAGGATTTAATTGTATTAAATGCAAAATTTGACATGCTATTTGTTAAAGCACCTATATGTTGTGGCTTTTAAATGTTGTGGCCTTATGAGGCAATTAAACCATTTATAAGATAGTGGTTGGTAAATAGTCAATAATGCCCTTGAATTATATGTTATAATATGTTTTTTAAAAGGACTAAAATAGTAAATTGATAAATAAAAGAATATTAAACAAAAACAAGGCTAAAATGCTATTATCTTTTATGTTTCACCACCGAAAATCAAAAAGAAAAGAAAGGGTTTGAATTCTTCAAATATTCGGCTAGCTTGTGGTCAAATTAATGTATGTTTTGACATTGGTTTTTGATGATTTTTATGTTTTTGTGATTGTTGCTTAATCTATTATCAAGCCCATGTTGTAATTTGAAGAATTGATGATGATTATGAGATGTGCCATTGATGAAATGGTGAGCTTTGTGATGAATATTGGTGTTAAATGAAAGATGTGTTAAATAAACATGTTTTGTACTTGAATTTTTGGTGAATATAGCTAATTAGGGCTTAATTGAGAAAATAGTATTTTGAGGGACTAAATTGTGAAATAAATGAAATGTATGGATTGATATGATCATGGGAAATATTCGGCTAAGCATGAGTATATGGTAATTTTGTATATTTTGTGATTTTGTGAAATAGGGACTAAAATGTCCAAATGTGAAAATGTGAGGGCTAATTTGTAAAGTGCCCTAAATGTGTGTTCTTGGATTGAATTGAATGAATTAGTGAATAAATAGATTAAATTTGAATATGTATAGATCAAGAACTGAAGAAAATGGATTTAGATCGCGGGAAAGCAAAAGTAGTCGAATAACTGAATCCGATCGAATATCCGAATCCGAGGTAAGTCGATATGCAAAAAAAAATTATTTGAATTGAATTATTTGTACATATATGAAATGTAAATTACTATGAATATCCATTGAGATGGAATGTATATGAAATCTGGGTTTATGCATGTAACATCCCTTACTCGAACCTCATGCCAGAACCGGGCCCGAGGCGTTACTATATTAAAACCACATGGTCACCACTTAGGCTCATCGTGACTACTCTCTTAAGTCACCTCAACAACCTTATTCTCTACTTACGAAGCCTCACTCAAACTCACAAGGGCTCTCGAGGCCTTATCAGAAACTTCTACGATTTTAAAAATTTTCCACCTAAACAGGGACTACACGCCCGTCTAAGGTGAGACACGCCAGTGGAGGTCACCCACGCCCATGCCCTCAACCCGTTCATGAAAATCCAAGCATATTGCCAATGCCCCACGGCTAGGGCACACGCCCATGCTCACCACCTGTGGTGAACACTGACTGCCTTACACGGCCTAGATTCTAGACACACGCCAGTGTGGCTAGCACGTGGATTATACTACTTGAAACTGTCAAAGAGACAGGGCCAAGGCACACGCCTGTGGTCTGGCCGTGTGTCACACATGGCCTAGACACATGCCCCTGTGTCTATCCACATGAACAAGAGCAAAGCTATGTGCTAAGCTCTTCTCACCCCTCAAGTTCACACAACATATACTCATTCAACTCATCCATAAACAATTCATATTAAAACATAATCTCACATGGTTATCTACATCTTTTCATATAATAAGATAGCCAATAACCATGGCATTATACAAAATAGATTATCCATCTAAAGGCCAACACATCTTAGACATTACAACAAAATTCACTAACTTGTCTAGCCCCTATACATGCCATATACAAAACATTGAGTCTAATGTACCGGAGTGTGTTGATAGTGTGGATGATCTTCCGTTTGATCCACGTATTTCGAATCAACCCTTTTTCTCTATAAGACAAGGGAAAAGAAAGGGACTAAGCTTTGATATTAGTAAGTTTACACATAACAATTTAAGCATTCTAGTATAAGCTAAACAACAATTAGCATTGTACTATCAAATAAATTCACATCACAACTATGCTTATTTTTTCTATCCCTTACCACATTTCCAACACATCATGAGTCGCATACTCATAATTATTGACATGCACTCCTGCATTCAATATCACATTTACTTGTAATACATCACATTGTTATTTCTCAATAATACATCCACATAGCTAATTTACTCAATAATACATCCACACAACTAAATTCTAAGTGGTTTTGCAGTTAGCCCACCACAATCAAATTATAGGGTAGTATCGCACTTAGCCTACCAACAAAGTAATCATAGTGGTTCCACACTTAGCCACTAGATAATATACTTAACGTTAGCATCGCACATAGCCCAGCTCATTGTTGTTAAGTATTAGGGTGGTATCGTACTTAGCCCACCATCAAGTATTATCACTACACATTCTCTTGTCTATTTTACAATTCATTCATCCATTCACAATATCTACTACATCCATTCCAACCACATCGGTTTTCAATCATTCTCATTCATTCTATACACTAACTAGCATCAACAAATTGTAAGTATGAATGCATTATTTACGTATAAACTTACCTCGGCACTCAAAAGTATAGAGATGTGCAATTTAGTCCACCACCTTGCTCTGGCCTCAGTTTTGATCCGGGCTTCATCTTTCTTGATCTATAATGAATAAATCAACTTATTCAATACACACATTGACTAAATTGGCCCTTACCTCATACTTTAGCAAAATTACCATTTTACCCTAAAACTTTCTCATATTTACACTTTTGGCCCAAGGATCGTAAAGTGATTTTTATTCAACTTTGTAGCCTTTCATGCATAGCTGAACCATTTACTCAACTAAAGCAATCATCAATTCTCACTAAATCACACATGTATGACCAATCTCAAGACTTTCACAAACTAGTCCTTACATGCATTTTTTTATGGAATTCACTTAGCAAAAGATGTTTCTACTACATCAAGTTTTCATATTCTTCCATAAAACATCAAAATACATGCATGTCATACATGGGTATTTTTTTGAACATCCATCTTCGCTCAACATATAGTTAAAAATAGCTTACTCATGCTACTAGAACTTCAAAAATACGAATAATATAAAAAACGGAGCTAGAATACACTTACTAGCTAGCTTGAAAGTTGAAGAGCCCTAACAATGGCTTCTCTCAATTTTTGGCAGCTTGTAGAAGAAGATGGATGAAATTCTATGATCTTTTTCCATTTTAATCATTTAATTGACAAATGATGAAATTGCCCTTTTTGTCAAACTTTCAAATTTTAACCTATTCATGCCCAATTTTTTCCAAAAATTAGAATTTGGAAAAATACTATTTAAGGACCTCTAATTGGAAATTCAAAACTATTTCACACAAATAGCTTCTAGAATCTCACATTTTACAACTTTTATAATTTAGTCCTTTTAGAAAATTCAACTACAATTTAATAAAATTGCTTCATGAAACTTTCACACTAACATGCAAACATGGCATAAACCTTAAAAACTCATACATATACCTTGAATTTGTGGTCTCGCACCACTATTCTAACTAGGCCCTAAATCAGGATGTTACAATGCATATATTGACAAGTTATCAGTGTTCGAGAAGTTCCGTTTGATCCTAGGGATAGATAGGATAGTATATGTCATGACATAGGTGTTCGATATTCGATATCATATAAGACCACGTCTGGGACGTTGGCATTGATTTGAGATTTCGTGTAAGACCATGTCTGGGACGTTGGCATCGATATGAGATTTACGTGTAAGACCATCTCTGGGACATTGGCATCATATTGATTCGTGAATGACCCTGTCTGGGATAGTGGCATCAATATCTGATTACATGTAAGACCATGTATGGGACGTTGGTTTTGTATGACCATTTCGAGCTTTCTAAATATCCTATTTAATTCTGAATAGTTCAACGGGCAAGTCCGAGAAATGAACGACTATGTGAATTGTATATCCGTTTCAGGTACGTTTGAAAAGTACATTATGTATGTACGAAAGGTAAGTGTCTATATGAACTTACCAAGGTAAATATGTGTATTGAAGTGATGAGATAATATGTGAATACATGCTTGAATGAGCTATGTGTATATGTGATATTTGAGTTGAAGAATGTGGCAAGTTATGGCTAAGTGAATGAGCCAAAGAATATGTGATGAAAATTGTAATAAGTAACATTAATACCATTGCATCAATATGGTTATGTGCATTTTATGCTAAATTTATTTGTATATGGCTTACTAAGCTTTTGAAAGCTTACTTTGTATGTGTTTGCTCTGTTTTATAGATTGTCAAAGGTACTGAAGGCTCGAGGACCGTCGAGGATCGTCATCACACTACTCAAAATCATTTTGGTACTTTGAAATGTGTATATAACTAAATATGGCATGTATAGACTAGTCACTTTGGATTATGTTTGAAATGTGTATAAATAGCTATGTGATGTGGCTAGTGATATGTTGGTATTATGCATTTGTGAATATGGTATGTGATATTGGTTTTGGTTTGATCCCATGATTATGAAATAGTCAAGTTTATGGTAAGTCAGTAGCTAGCCTAATTATGAAATGGTCAAGTTTATGGTATAAATAGCCTGTTTCGCATACACGGCCGTGGCACACGGACGTGCTTGGTGATTGTGTGAATAAGTCAGTAGCTAGCCTAATTTTACACGGCCATGGCACACGGTTGTGTTTGATGGCCGTCGTGGCCATGTGGATAAGTTAGTATACTTGCTTTGTTTTGGCACGACCAGGACACATGTGTTTGTCTGGTAGCTGTGGGGAGACACACGACCTACCTACACGGACGTGTGACCTCTGTAACTTAGAAAAGTTTTTAAATTTTTGAGAAATTCCATATGTGTTTGATTTAGTCCCAATGATCGTGTGTAAGAGTCTTAAAAATTTATATAATGACTATCTAGCCTAACAACTAACTGTGACCTCGATTGAGGCAAGCGCACCTATCGAACAGTAGTATAGTTTAGTGGCAAGACCGGATTGTCGAACCCAAAGGAACCAAAAGTACTAAAACTAACTTCCTTTTTATTATTTAACCTAAGAATTAAAGGAATTTTTGTTTAACCTAAAATTAACTAACTACTAAGCTAAAGACGCTAAGACACAGAGAAGGAATTGGAGAAAATACTTGAGGGAAAAACCAATTGATTAAGACAATACCCGATGAAGAATCCACCTAGACTTCACTTGTTATCTAACTCTGAACCAGACGATTTATTCACTTGACTTGATCCGTAGGATTCCCTAATTTATATTAATAGCTCTTTCGAGGCTACTAACGTCTAACCCTAGGTTGATTAATTAAAATCTCTTTCTAATTAAAACCCCTAAAATTGCATTAACTCGATCTATGGACTCCCATATTAGGTTTGACCCTAATCTGGTGATTTTCGTCATCCTATTTCTAGAGTTGTGATCAACTTCGCTTAACTATGCTAGATCTACTCTTAACAGGGTCTATTCCTCCTCTGCCGAAGAGCATAAATGCTTGAATCAATATCATGAAATATCAAAACAAGAATTAAGAACACATAGTTAAGAACAAATCAAGTATTTATCATACAGCTCAGAAAACAATAACAAGATCCATCTTAGGTTTCATCCCCCTCAGGTATTTGAGGGGTTTAGTTCATAATCATAAAAGAGTACATGTCAAAAGAAAATATAAAACAAAATATAAAGAAAACCCTAAAACCCCCTCAAGGAATTGTATGAGAGATCCTCAGTCTTGAGTATGATTCCGACTTCTTAAGATGAATCAACTGGCTTTCTTCGAGTGAATCCCACAATTCGGCCCCTCTGGCTTGGCTCCTAGGCCTAGCTGAACACCCCTTGAAGGTTGGCCTCTAGGGTGTTTGTATAGGGTTTTGGAATGTCTTTCTTTGCCTCTAAGTACCCTAATCTGAATGAAACTCTTTTTTGCCGTGGCAGGGACACGCCCGTGTGTTTCGGGCCCAGGCCTTGTGTAATTCGTACTTTGGCCCATTTTCTCTATTTTCAGCCCATTTCTCATTCTTTTCATCCTCCGGTGCTCTCCTGAGTAAAAAAACATGAAATTAAAGGATTAGAAGCACCAAATTCTACAATTCAGGGAACAAATCATCCAAAAGTATGCTAAATGTGGGATTAAAATATAAACATATTATGGTTTATCAAATACCCCCACACTTAAGCATTTGCTTGTCCTCAAGCAAAATTCCCAACTCACAATTAAAACAAACTTCCTTAATTCATAATATTCATTGATAATGTTTCATCATAATTCATAGATAATTTATGCATGGATAATTTAACCAAAAGTGTCCTAAAGATTCAAACAATCAAAGTCATAAGTTTGTAGCACGAAAAATATAGGTGTTTCCCCTTATCTAAATAATCACTTTTAATTCAAAATTGACAAGAATTGACATCCTCACTAAAGATTCGCTCAAATCACTCAAGGTGTTTAAGGTTCAAAATAAAGCTCTCAAAAGTCCAACATGAAAAGTTAATCCCATAAGCTTGTATGAAAATCAAATCTCCACCACTATAAAATGAAATGATACACAAATCAAAAGGTCTTTAAAAGGTTGTAACACCCCAAACCCGACCCATACGTTACGATCGAATCTAGTATGTCACAGGGTGAAGTGTAATCAAGTCTTAATTAAATCTTAGAAAAATTGGCATTTTGGAAGAAAACTTTTTCCAAGTATTACGTAGTCCTTTGAAAACATTGATGTTTAGATTAAAGAAACTCCACTTTTACTTTAATATTTAAACTGTCGAGGTGTCAAGTTTGCTATAAACAGTAAACAAAAAAATCCAAGTACAACCTTGAAAGGCCTTATTACATAACGAAAAGCCCAAATTTAAAAAAATAAACTTATAGTAATGCCAAAACTATAAAGAAAAGAAATCCAAATTATGGCCTCCACGAGTTTGCCTCGGCTCCTACATCCACGAGCTACTGCTCACCTGAAAAGTTAAGGAAAATGGGTGAGTCACCAAGACTCAGTGTGTAAATTTCCCACATTATACATACGGCATGAAGCCCATAGTCACAAATTGGCCTTAGCCCACATATCAACATACAACATATGAAATGCAAATAGCCCAACCCAAACCTAGTTTTTCCATCCGCTACACACCAACCCGTACCAACCAATCACACAGTGGGGATTTCTACAATCAACCCTCCATCCGCTACACTCCATCACAATAGTCATGCTGCCAATTACACACGATCACTAGGTGACCAAATAAATTATATATATACATCGTGGTAGAGCCACCGATCACAATGTGACCAAAACTAATGTATGAACATATGTATATATATCATGGCAAAGCCACCGATCACTACGTGACCAATTAAGCACTTCCCCTTCATATCAATTAACAATGCAACATGCTATTCATAACACATCAATTTGCCATACATACATTCAACTATGCAAAGAAACTATACGGTCACGTACCTGGCAATCCTAGCCTTACCCCTAAGGGCATCACGACTGTCTACACAACCCTTTTCCCGGCTTTTCAACCCATACAAACGTTAGTACAAATAAAGTATAGTGTGTGAAGGTTTACACACCTGATAATATGCACGACGACACTCTCTATGTCGACACTATCACTATTCAAAACTATCGCTATCTGCCTACTATTCTGCTCAGAAGCCGGCCCACAACCCGGTGGCCAATCTTGAATAATAGACACCGCATGTTTCTTAAACTTTGGGGTTGGGACTACAGATCCAACCCCTTCCTTCGATTTGCTGACATGCGAGTCCATGAATGATCTTGGTCAGAAGGTACTATATTGAAACGATGATCACTTAACAAAACATTAGCTTAAGACACGAACAACGAAAGGAAACCGATTGATCAACTTAGGGAGAATTGAAATCTTTACCTTGAAATCCTAAAAGAAATAATATGGTTCAACCGTTAATGATTTCTGGTTAGAAACCTAGGCGATTAGATCTCCTTCAAATCTCGAAATGCCGCCCAAAAAGAACACAAGATTAGTGAAAAACATCAATCTAATGATGGCCCTAACAACCAACTAGCCATTCGACTTTGGTCTCCAAAAGCCTAAAAATTATAAAAAAATAATAGTACAAGTCGACATTCACCTCTACAGAAGATTTCGGCTACCACTTGCAAGAATATTCGGTAATGCCAAAGAAGAAGATTGAAACGGGGTAAATGAGATCTAAGAGTTTTCGACTTTTAAAAAGATTTGAAGAAGAGATGAACAGATAAGAGGCTTAGGCATTTTCAGCTTTAGAAGAATAGAGTTAGGAGTTTTTCGATTTTGGAAAAAAAAGAGAAGAAGATGAACCCTTAATTGCCAAAAATAGGAGGAGAGAAAATTAAAGCTATGCTCTTAGGAAAACAATGAATTTCGGCACACCCTTAGCCAAAAACAAATGAGAATTTGACATACCCTTAGCCACTTCTAGCCGTTTCCCTCCTTGCATTTAGTGTCCCACAATCGGCCACCTCTTCCACCTCTATCCTATCCCCCATTTCCCTCTCATCCTTATCTTCCTTTCTTCTGACTCAATCCACAATCACTCTTGCAGAGTCACAGCCGAAACCACCTCTCACTCCTCAGGCGCATATATTAAAAAAAAAACACGCCTTTTGCTTAACATAGGATTCAAACTTGCTCCCTTCAAACCCTCCTTGTAGTGTCACTTACCTATGCCCTTAGTGGCGCCTTCTTGCCATTTTACCAGCTAGATTTTTGTGTTAACTTTCCCATTCAAATACCCTTAAGGCCCACTTCACCTAGTTCTCCCTCGCAGAGTCTAAAAACAAAAATTTCTACCATGGCTCAGGCTTAACCTCAAGCCTTCTTCAAAGCTCTAAACACACCAAACACACACACACACAGAGCATGGCATACACATACAACACATCACAAATGTAGAGCCCCCAATCTAGGATGTTACAGCTCCCCTTAAAAGAATTTAGTCCCCGAAATTACCTGGTCAAAAGAGGTGAGGGTATTGCTGTTGTATAACATCCTCTGGCTCCCATGTAGCTTCCTCTAATCCGTGATTCTACCATAGAACCTTAACCAAAGAACCGATTTTCTTCACAAAACTTTAACATCATGCTCCAAGATCTGAACTGGTTCCCCCTCAAAAGATAAATCAATGTTTACTTCGAGTTCCTCCAACGGTATCACATAAGATGGGTCTGAACAATAACATTGCAACATTGAAGTATGGAACACATCATGGATCTTACTTAGCTTCGAAGGTAGTTCAAGCTGATAAGCAACTGGTCTTACACGCTTTAACACCCGATAAAGCCCGATGAACCTAGGGCTTAGCTTACCCTTCTGTCCAAACCTTAGAATTTTCTTCCACGGTGATACCTTCAAGAAAACCCGATCACCCACTGCAAACTCTATGTCCCTCCTTTTAGGTCAG
This sequence comes from Gossypium rotundifolium, assembly GCA_025506655.1. Classification (NCBI taxonomy): domain Eukaryota; kingdom Viridiplantae; phylum Streptophyta; class Magnoliopsida; order Malvales; family Malvaceae; genus Gossypium; species Gossypium rotundifolium. The sequence continues at coordinate 76,265,868 of CP106731.1, forward strand.
CGTAAGACTTCTGCCTGTTCGACACTTCCTTCAACCTAGCCCGAATCAACCCAACCTTATTCTCCATTTCCAATACTAGTTCCGGACCAAAAATCTGTTGTTCAGCCAACTCCATCCAACATGTATGAGTACGACACTTCCTCCCGTACAACGCCTCATATGGTGCCATCCGAATACTGGACTGGTAGCTGTTATTATATGCGAATTCTGCCAATGGTAGGAATTCTTCCCAGCTACCTTTGAAATCGATAATCAACCTCTCAACATGTCTTCCAAAATCTGTATCACCCTTTCTGACTGTCCGTCTGTCTGTGGATGAAATGTCGTACTAAAATCCAACTTTGTACCCAACGCTTGATATAACGCCCTCCAAAATCTTAACGTAAACCCAGGATCCCTGTCCGAGATAATGGACATAGGTACTCCATGCAACCTCACAATCTCCACTATATACAACTTAGCCAACCTTTGTAGAGAGTAATCAACCCGAACTGGTATAAAATGAGAGGACTACGTCAATTGATCTATGACTACCCATATCGGATCCTTCTTAGTAGGCGTAAGAGGTAGCCCACTAACAAAATCTATAGTGATTCTCTCCCATTTACAGTGCGGAATCTTCACCGGCTGCAGCAACCCCGAAGGCAACTGATGCTCTGCCTTTACTTGTTGACATGTCAAACATTTACCTACAAATTCAGTTACCTCCCGCTTCAGACCTGGCCACCAAAATTATTCTTGTAAATCCCGATACATTTTACTTCCTCCAGGATTGCATAGCATATGGGCTACTATGCACTTCCTGAAGAATCATCCACCTCAATTCCACGTCCCTTGGCACACAAACCTTTTTCTGAAAACACAGAACCCCGTCATCATTCAGATTATAGTTCCCTACTTCACCATGTCGCACTTGAAATAGTCGGGCATTCAAGTCATCATCCTGCAACTGCTTCTCTTTAATCTGATTTATCCATGTCGATTTACCTGAAGTTCAGCTAATAAACTCCCATCTTTATATAGGCTCAGATGAACAAACATCACCCTCAGATCGAGATCACCTTCCGGCTTAGCGCAACCACGACCACGTTAGCTTTGCTCGGATGGTATTCAATCGAACAATCATAATCCTTTAGTAGTTTAATCCACCTCCTCTGCTCAAATTCAACTCCTTTTGGGTGAGGAGATATTTCAAGCTTTTATGATCTGTATAAACGACGGACCTCTCCCCATACAGATACTGTCTCCAAATCTTTAAAGCAAAAACCACCGCCGCCAACTCCAAATCATGCGTGGGATAATTTAGCTCATGCGGTCTTAACTATCGAGATGCATAAGCAACCACTCTTTCACCTTGCATCAACACACATCTTAACCCAGTGTGCGAAGCATCACAATAAACCACGAACTCCTTTCCAGCCTCCGGTTGAATCAACACCGAAGCTTCCATCAACACCTTCTTCAACTTTTCAAAACTTTCCTGTTGCTTGTCACCCCACACAAAAAGTACTCCCTTCCTCAACAACTTGGTTAAAGGTGCCGCAATTAAGGAAAATAGTGCAACGAACCTCTTGTAATAACCAGCAAGACCCAGGAAACTTTGAATTTCCGTCACAGACCTGGGTGCTTTCAAATCCATGATAGCTTCAACCTTTCGGTGATCAACTCTGACTCCTTCAGCCGACATAATGTGTCCTAGAAAAGTAACCTCCCTTAACCAAAATTTGCACTTACTGAATTTTGCGTACAATTTCTTCTCCCTCAGGATTTGTAGCACCACTCGAAGATGCAAATCATGCTCCTCCTCTGACCTTGAATACACCATGATATCATTTATAAATACCACCACGAACCGGTCCAAATAGGGTTGGAACACCTGGTTCATCATATCCATAAACGCTGCTGGTGCGTTAGTCAACCCAAACGGCATTACCAAGAATTCGTAATGGCCATAACGGGTCTTGAAAGCTATCTTATGAATATTCGATTCTTTGACCTTAAGCTAATGGTATCCTGATCTCAAATCTATCTTTGAGAACACTGACGCCCCTTTCAATTGATCGAACAAGTCATCAATCCTTAGCAACGGATACTTGTTCTTGATAGTCAACTTGTTCAGCTGACAGTAGTCAATGCACATACGCATTGATCCATCCTTTTTCTTGACAAATAACACTGGCGCTCCCTAAGGCGATACACTTGGTTAGATGAAACCCTGATCCAACAATTCCTGAATCTGGGCTTTCAATTCCACCAACTCATTCGACGCCATTCTATATGGTGCAATGGATACTGGTGCTGTTCCCGGAAGAAGATCAATTCCAAATTCCAACTCACGATTCGGAGGTAGTCCTGGAAGTTCTTCTGGGAAACCGTCAGAAAACTCCCTCACCGTTCTAGCATTCTCCACCATTGAATCCTGAACTTCCAAAGCACAAACAAAGGCTACGAACACCCTACACCTTTTTCTCATCATTCTTTCAACCTTTAGAGCGGATACTAAATTAGACAAGTAGTTCCTCCGTTCACCCATTACCACCACCTCATCCTCCTGACTAGTCTTTAGTACCATACGCTTGGCTGCACAATCTAGATTCGCTCGATACTTCACTAACCAGTCCATACCTAAGATTAGATCAAACTCCCCAAAAGGCAGTTCCATTAAATCCGCTAGAAAGACTACCCCTTGCACTTCTAGAGGTACATCCCTAAACAGTTTGTTCACCACTACAGACTGATCTAGCGGGCTAATTACAGTCATCTCCCTAGGGATAATCTCAAAGTCTATATATAAAGTTCCAGAGACTATACTAGCAACATAAAAGTGCGTCGATCCAATATCAATTAATGCAGAAAAAGGAAAACCAAAAATCAAGAACGTACCGGTTATGACATCTGGTGTATCCCCCTCCTCTCAACATCTTGCAGCATAGACTAACCCTGGTTGTCTTTCATCGGTGCTCCCTACACCTTTGCCTTGCGTTCTATAGCCCCGACCATAACCATCACCCCCTTTGGTTGGACCGCGACCTTTCTGCGGTTGTGGACCTCCTCTACCAGGCTTAGCGTTAGTCTATCCTACCGACTCCGTGCCACCCTGATCCTATGGACAGCCCCTAACCAGATGATCCGAGGACCCACACCTAAAACATTTCCTGTCACCTACCCAATATTCGCCCGAATGAAATTTATTACACTGACCATACCTCTGAAGTTGACCATTACCCCTAGATCTCACACCCTGTCTCGGCCCATCCATCTTAGGTCTTTTCTAGAAATGCCCCATTGACCTCGACGTCCCAATATTCCTCTTATTCCTATCCCTATCTCTATCATTATTCCGCTTTTCGGTTTGCTTAACTTCCTTGGCTATCTTAGCCTTTTCCACTAAAACCACAAATTCTCGCTCTCGTTGTGGAGCTATCAACACACGCAACTCATCCCTCAAACTATCCTCAAATTGAACACAATGCTTGTGTTTCGTGGCCACTATCCATCAGGCATAATGATTCAAGTGCAAAATTTCGCTTCATAAGCTGCTACCGATTTACTTCCTTAAATCAGATTCAGAAATGCCCAACGTTGCGCATCCACAAAACTTGGTCCAATGTACTTACTCTGGAATGCCGACTTGAAGAACTTTCAAATAATGCGGTCAGCCACCGCACCATCCCTGACCATAAGCCACCATTGGTACGCTTCATCCCGAAGAAGAGACACCACTCCCTTCAGTTTCTCCTCTTTCGTGAAGTCAAGATCATCCATTATACGCTCCACCGCTTCCATCCAATACTCAGCTATACTAGGAGCTACACCAAAAATTCCCCTAAACATTTCTGCTCCATTAGCCCTAAGTCACTCTGGCACAGATTTCTGAGCTCTCGTATCCATGCTTACTCTCGTAACTCTCTCCAAAACTCAGAGCATCGCTTGAGACACCGCATCATCTCTGCCCGTTTGGTCCTGATACTCTGCCTCCACAGCTGATGGCACTGGTATCTCATTTCCTGACTCATGACCAGACCCTACTAGTTCCGACACAGTAATCCTGCCTCTACCTCGGCCACGCACACCACGGCCCCTAGTGCTCATTTCTAACGTTCACGATTTATTTGATTAAAAATTTTATGAATTAATAATTTCTTCCATTGATTAATAACGAACAATCTTATAGAAAGTAGTTTCAATAGTAATTCTTTCGAATTCGAGATTATATCTACAGAGTTCAGTCTCAAGTCTGTATCTCCTAGTTCTAGAAATCACATACATTCAACAACCATACGCATTCCAAATAGAGTATCACATAACTGCATCAAACACAAAGGTGACATCCATAACCTCACTTTCATCACACGAGGGTATTTTCGTCATTTCACTACTTAGTGGTATTTTCGTAATTTCACCCTACAGGGGTATTTTTGTAATTTCAAAAAATAGGGTATCTTGGTGATTTTACAAAATAAGGGTATTTTGGTAATTTTCTCAAACCTAGGGTATTCTGGGTATTTTACAAAACTAGGGGCATACGAGTAGTTTTACAAAAATAGGGTTTTGGTCCCTTTGGGTTTTAGTTATGAATTTTTGCCCATTAACAAGTCCTCTCAGCTAAAGTGAACAAACACTACGCACCAGGTAGGATTCTAGCGAAGAGGAGGTGGGCCACTAGGACCGTTTAAATACCAAGCTCTCCCTAGGTCCAATCCTAGACATGCGTATGCCTGTTGCCACACCCCAACCCAACGACTTGTTCATGGATATGTTTAACTAGAGAAATTAAGTCTTATGGATTTTAAGAGTTGTTTAACTAGGCCTAAGGTCCACAAACCCTAGCATACCTGTATATGTCCCCATAAAGCCCATCAAGCCCAACATACATACCCTATCAAGGGTTAGAATACTTACATGCGTGGATCAGGTGCCGCCAAACTCGAAGGCCATATCTCAACCTAAAACATTTTTCTTAAACTCACATCAAACTATAAAACACCACTGGACCCATTTCACAGTCTGAGTTTTGCAACTAGGCTCTGATACCAAAAATGTAACACCCCAAACTCGGCCCATACGTTACGACTGAATCTGGTATGTCACAGGGTGAAGTGTAATCAAGTCTTAATTAAATATTAGAAAAATCGACATCTTAGAAGAGAACTTTTTCTGAGCATTACGTAGTCTTTTGAAAACATTGATGCTTAGATTAAAGAAACTCCACTTTTACTTTAATATTTAAATTACCGAGGTGTCGAGTTTGCTATAAACAGTAAACAAAAAAACTCAAGTACAACCTTGAAAGGCCTTATTACATAACGAAAAGCCCAAATTTAAAAAAATAAACTTATAGTAATGCCGAAACTATAAAGAAAAGAAATCAAAATTATGGCCTCCACGAGTCTGGCTCGGCTCTTGCATCCACGAGCTACTGCTCACCTGAAAAGTTAAGGAAAAGGGGTAAGTAACCAAGACTCAGTGTGTAAATTTCCCACATTATACATACGGCATGAAGCCCATAGTTAAACATTGGCCTTAGCCCACATATCAACATACAACATATGAAATGCAAATAGCCCAACCCAAACCTAGTTTTTCCATCCGCTACACACCAACCCGTACCAACCAATCACACCGTGGGGATTTCTACAATCAACCCTCCATCCGCTACACTCCATCATGACAGTCATGCTGCCAATTACACACAATCACTAGGTGACCAAATAAATTATATATATACATCGTCGCAGAGCCACCGATCATAATGTGACAAAAAATAATGTATGAACATATGTATATATATCGTGGCAAAGCCACCAATCACTACGTGACCAATTAAACACTTCCCCTTCATATCAAACCCATACCCATGATCTACATACAAATCCTAACAATGCAACATGCTATTCATAACACATCAATTTGCCATGCATACATTCGGCTATGCAAAGAAACGATACGATCACGTACTTGGCAATCCTAGCCTTACCCCTAAGGGCATCACGACTGTTTACACAGCCCTTTTTTTGGCTTTTCAGCCCATACAAACGTTAGTACAAATAAAGTATAGTGTGTGAAGGTTTACACACTTGATAATATGCACGACGATACTCTCTATGTCGACACTATCACTAGTCAAAACTATCGCTATCTGCCTACTATTCTGCTCAGAAGCTGGCCCACAACCCGGTGGCCAATCCCGAATAGCAAACACCGCGTATTTCTTAAACTTTGGGGCTGGGACTACAGATCCAACCCCTTCCTTCGATTTGCTGACATGCGAGTCCATGAATGATCTTAGTCAGAAGGTACTATATTGAAACGATGATCGCTTAACGAAACATTAGCTACGAAACATTAGCTTAAGACACGAACAACGAAAGGAAACTGATTGATCAACTTAGGGAGAATTGAAATCCTTACTTTGAAATCCCGAAAGAAATAATATGGTTCGAACGTTAATGATTTCTGGCTTAGAAACCTAGGCGATTAGATCTCCTTCAAATCCCGAAATGTCACCCAAAAAGAACACGAGATCAGTGAAAAACATCAATCTAATGATGGCCTTAACAACCAACTAGCCATTCGGATTTGGTCTTCCAAAGCCGAAAAAATTATAAAAAAAAATAGTCCAAGTCAACACTCACATCTACAGAAGATTTTGGCTACCACTTGCGAGAAGTTTCGATAATGCCAAAGAAAAAGACTGAAACGGGGTAAATGAGATCTAAGAGTTTTTGGCTTTTAAGAAATATTTGAAGAAGAGATGAACAGATAAGAGGTTTAGGCATTTTCGACTTTAGAAGAATAGAGTTAGGAGTTTTTTGGGTTTGGCAGAAAAAGAGAAGAAGATGAACCCTTAATTGCCAAAAATAGGAGGAGAGAAAGTAAAAGTTATGCTCTTAGGAAAATAATGAATTTCAGCACACCCTTAGCCAAAAACAAATGAGAATTTTGGCATACCCTTAGCCACTTTAGCCGTTTCCCTCATTTCATTCAGTGTCCCACACTCGGCCACCTCTTCCACCTCTATCCTATCCCCCATTTCCCTCTTATCCTCATCTTCCTTTCTTCTGACTCAATCCACACTCACTCTTGCAGAGTCCCAACCAAAACCACCTCTCACTCCTCAGGCGCATATATTAAAAAAAAAAACTCCTTTTTCTTAACATGGGATTCGAACTTGCTCCCTTCAAACCCTAGTGGCGCCTCCTTGCCACTTCACTAGCTAGATTTTTGTGTTAACTTTCCTATTCAAGTACCCTTAAGGCCCACTTCACCTAGTTCTCCCTTGCAGAGTCTAAAAACAAAAATTTCTACCAAGGCTCAGGCTTAACCTCAAGCCTTCCTGAAAGCTCTAAACACACCAGACACACACACACAGCATGGCATACACACACAATACATCACAAATGCAGAGCCCCCAATCTAGGGTGTTACAAGGGTTGTAATGGGGCTTAGGTTAAAGGTGGGGATAAAGGTTGAATAGGGTTAAAATCGAGATTGAATTGACAAACTGCCTAACTAGAAAAAATGAACTAATCCTAAATAATTACATCAATAGAAAACTTGAAATACTAATAATACGAGCTTCTTCTTAACGATGTTGAATTTAAATGTATAAGCACACTTAATCATGGAACTAATAATGAATATACTTCGATTTTTTTTAAGAACAAATCAAGTAAATACAAAATATAAGATGAATTCAACTACTAGAATAAAATAATTAGGCAACTGATAAAATCAAGTCTCGATAGAAGGGTAGTCAAGAAAAATGGTGATAACAAATACAAGATGGGCTTTGGGTTAATATTAGTGGGTGAATCAATAAAAAGGGTTGTTAGGATCAAAGGGGTTCACTAGGGGTTAATTGTGAGGGTAAGATTTTAGTGGAGTAAGTGGGTTAAATCCTAGGTGCCTTTATCATCTCATTATATCAAATCAAAGATGTGGTCTCGACATGTATAATCAAAGCAAGTTCTAGAATAACAAATCAATGTTGACACACTCATAATAAAAAGAAGTGAGCAAGAAAAAAATATATGCTCTAAAAGGTTCAAAATCTCATAAAAATTATGGGTTTTTTTATCAACTTTGTAAACTTCAAATTTCAAGGTAATATTCAAATTTAGTCAACAACCTAGCAGATTTTTAATTACGAAAAATAGACTTATCATGCTTGATTCTCTAGTATATTAAAATTTAAATTATCAATGCACAATTAACTATGACTTAATCTAAAACATATCAATAAAAATCATAAATCAACAAAAATTTCATTTTAATTAGTGATATGAGAAAATTACTTAAGACAAGATATCATTCAGGATTTTCAAATAATACTATAGTTGACCCCCCACACTTAAGATGTACATTTTCCTCAATGTAGAAAGATAGATAATAGCAGGATAATAATGAAATCATAAGATAGGAGAGGAGTGTAACTTCCTGAATATTGGATGGAGTCAATGAAAAGAAACCGGATAGATTTGACAGAGCTGAATGTGGGGGAATGCCTCGACTCGTTTGAAATTGGATCCTTGAAGAAGCCGGTCTAATCTTATTGTATCCTAAGCTTAATCTAAATGACATGAAGAATAAGAAGAAAATAATAAATAAAATAAATATAAATATAAACAGAAGAATAAAAGTAAATAATGAAAAGTGGATATGTGTTCAAAGAGAAAGGGGAAAAGGGAAGAAGACTTTTAGGGAAGAAAGTGAACAGAAGAAGGGGATTAAAAAGAAACCATGGATCTGATGGTTGCCCAAGCCCTTGTACCTACCTGTGGTGGCCACACGGCCATGTGGGTATGAAAACCTGCGCCTAAAAGCCTGGTTAGTTCTTAGTTAGATGCTAAAATTTGAAAATATAAAAGTTAATAGGGTTAATGCTTGGGTTGCCTCCCGAGAAGCGCTCGTTTAAAGTCTTGAGCTAGACTTACCTGTTATTCGTTTGGCCATGGTGGTTCACGGAGTCGAAGATTTTTTTTCTTACTATCAATTCTATCAACATATGTTTGAGTCGGATAATATTTACCTCAAAAGTGCAAAAATTAGAATGTGTTACCTTGACTGTTCCGTATGGAAAGACCTTACGTGTCGTAAAAAGAGTCGCACTATTTGTATTAAGCTCTGAAGCGGTTATTTGAGGGTCGGTTGCATCTGAAAATACATGAAGTGTAAGCTCATGTGGTAGTTTATTTCATAGAATTGCTGGGCACACTGCGTTTAGCTCCACATACGACGTATCGTCTAACTTCCGTTTGTTTGTCAAAAACTCTTTTAAAAATTTCGTTGAATCTGGCATCTGTGAAAGAGCTTCAAAATGACAAGTTAATATGTAATTTCTTTGGAAGTTTAAGAAATTTACCAAATTGTTCCTCTGTGTGGTCTTTCTTTATCTTATTGGGGGATGAAACACGTAGTTGGTACTCTGTAATTATTGGGTTTGGTTTATCATGGCTTACCTTAACCTTACCTTCCTTTACCACATTCTCTTGCTTCAATTTTGATTCATCTAACCTTTCACTATTGTGAGCAGTTATTGCTTGAGGTTGCTCTCTTGGGTTAGTTTCAGTGTTACTTGGCAAGCTTCCTTGTGGTCGTTTTAAGATGATCTTGGCAAGTTTCCCTAATTGGTTCTCGATCCTCTAAATCAATGCTTGTTGATTTTTAAGTGTTGTCTCAGTGTTTTGAAAACCAGTTTCTGACACCGTGAAAAATTTTGTCAGCATCTCTTCAAGGTTCGACTTCTTTTCCTGCTGGAGATGTGGTTGTTGAAAATCTGAATGAAGTTGCAGTCTTTGATTACCTTGACCTCCCCATGAGAAATTGGGATGGTACCTCCAACCTGCATTGTAAGTGTTACTGTAAAGATTATTTTGAGGTCTAGAATAGTTACCCATATAATTGACTTGTTCATTCTCTGTGCTAGGGTTGTAGGATAGATATTCTGTGTTGTTCACCCCTCTTCCATCTGTATCATACTGTATTACCAGATGTACCTGCTTATAAACTATAAAAGTAACATATTTTAATCCCACATTTGGCATACTTTTGGATGATTTATTCCCTGAATTATGTAAAAAGGTGCTCTTAATCCTTTCTTTTCATGTTTTATACTCAGGAAAGCACCGGAGGATGAAAAGAATGAGAAACGAGCCTAAAACGGACCAAATGTGCCATATCACAAAATCGACACGACCTGAAATTAAGCCCACGCGACCGTGCCTCTTAAGAGAAGTTCGAAAATGGTCTAACCACGATTCACACGACCATACGAACATGGTCTAACCATGATTCACGTGACTGTGCCTTCATTAATAGACCCGAACACGGCCTGAAATCGATTCAAACGGGCGTGTGCCAGGGGCCTGTCCCTACCGCGGCCAAGTGGAGTTCTACTCGGAATAGGATACTTTGAGGTAAAGAAACACATTACAAAGCCTATTCAAACACCCGAGTAGGAATTATACTTGAATTAGGATACTTGGAGGCCAAGTAAGGGATCTCAATGCCTATATAAAGACCCTAGAGGCCAACCATTAGGGGACGTCCGGAGTTCGAAGAAACCTTCTGCTAGAGCCAGTGTCAGCTAGGCCAAGGAGCCAAGCCAGAAAGGTCAGATTTGTGGGAATCACTCAAAGGAAGCTAGTTGATCCATCTCGAGAAGCCGAAATTCTACTAAAGACGGCAGACCTCTCATTCAATTCCATCAGGGAGTTTTAGGAATTTCTTATATTTTGTTTTATCTTTTCTTCTGAGATGTTTTCTTTTATTGTTATGAACTAAACCCTTCAGATACCTGAAGGGGATGAAACCTAGATGAATCCTGTTATTTTTTTCTGAACTATATGATAAATACTTGATTTGTTCTTAATTATGTGTGCTTAATTCTTGTGTTAATATTTTCAGGATATTGATTCAAGTTGAATGTGCTTAGGTGGTGGAGCAAAAGTCCCTGCCTAAAAGTAGATCTAGCATAATTAAGCAAAGTTAATCGTATGCCTAGAGATAGGGTGACGAGATTTTGTCGGATTAGGGTGAAACCTAATATGAGAGTCCATAGATCAAGTTAATGCGATTCTAGGGGTTTTAATTAGAAAGAGATTTCAATTAATCAACCTAGGGTTAGACGTTATTCACCTCGAGAGAGGGTTTAATATAAATTAAGGAATCCTAGGATCAAGTCAAGTGAATAAATCCTCTGGTTTAGTGTTAGATAACAAGTGAAGTCTAGGTGGATTCTTCCTAAGGGTATAGTCTTAATCAACTGAGTTTTCCTAAAGTTATTTCCCCAATTCATTCTTTTTGTCTTTGTGTATTTAGCTTAGTAGTTAGTTAAATTTAGATTAAACAACCAATCACTTAATATTTAGGCTAAATAATAGAAAAAAGGATAGTATTAGTACTTTTAGTTCCTTTGGGTTTGATAATCTGATCTTGCTTAAGCTATACTACTATTCGATAGGTGCACTTGCCTTAAGTCGTTGTCAGAGGTAATTTCTAGGTTTGATAATTCTCTTTATAAATTTTAAAACTCAACAAAACAACGATCACCTACATAGAATCATACAAAGCATCAATTTTTTATTTAAAAGCTCTACCTGGTTAGATAACATGGTGACCGTGTCAAGGTTGAAAGCACTGGCTGCTTTAGTAGGCTTTGTCCTTATGACTTGCCACTGATAATTATTCAGTGACATCTCTTTGGTTTCTACGAGCAGTATGTTCTATTTCACTATTGTAAAGTAGAGGTCCTGACGGGCTTTTTCTAGCGATAAACTAGAGGTATCTGCTAGTAATAGATAGAAAGAAAAAGAAAATTAGAAAAGTAAAGATAAAATTTAATTGCAAAATTAAAATATGGCTAAAGTAATAAAAATTGAGCGTTCTTAATATTTCAGCTCTCCGGTAATGGCGCCAAAAAATTAATCGTGTGTCAGAGTCTTAAAAATTTATATAATGAATGATCTAGCCTAACAACTAACTGTGACAATGATTGAGGCAAGCGCACATATCGAACAGTAGTATAGTTTAATGGCAAGACCGGATAGTCAAACCCAAAGGAACCAAAAGTACTACTACTAACTTTCTTTTTATTACTTAACCTAAGAATTAAAGGAATTGTTGTTTAACCTAAAATTAACTAACTACTAAGCTAAAGATGCTAAGACACAGAGAAGGAATTGGGGAAAATACTTGAGGGAAAAACCAATTGATTAAGACAATACCAGAGGAAGAATCCACCTAGACTTCACTTGTTATCTAACTCTGAACCAGATGATTTATTCACTTGACTTGATCCGTAGGATTCTCTAATTTATATTAATACCTCTATCGAGGCTACTAACGTTTAACCCTAGGTTGATTAATTAAAAACTCTTTCTAATTAAAACCCCTAGAATTATATTAACTCGATCTATGGACTCCCATATTAGGTTTGACCCTATTTCATCATCCTATCTCTAGGGTTGCGATAAACTCTGCTTAACTATGCTAGATCTACTCTTAACAGGGTCTATTCCTCCTCTGCCTAAGAGCATAAATGCTTGAATCAATATCCTGAAATAACAAAACAAGAATTAAGAACACATAGTTAAGAACAAATCAAGTATTTATCATACAACTCAGAAAACAATAACAAGATCCGTCTTAGGTTTCATCCCCCTCAGGTATTTGAGGGGTTTAGTTCATAATCATAAAAGAGTACATCTCAGAAGAAAATATAAAACAAAACATAAATAAAACCCTAAAATCCCCTGAAGGAATTATAGGAGAGATCCTAGGTCTTAAGTATGATTCCTGCTTCTTGAGATGAATCAACTGGCTTTCTTCGAGTGAATCTCACAATTCGGCCCCTCTGGCTTGGTTCCTAGGCTTAGTTGAATGCCTCCCTGAAGTTTGGCCCCTAGGGTGTTTATATAGGATTTTGAAATGTCTTTATTTGCCTCTAAGTACCCTAATCCAAATGAAACTCTTCTTTGCTGTGGCAGGGACATGCCCATGTGGCATGGCCGTGTGATTCGGGGCCAGGCCGTGGTCTGATCTTTTAAGGAGGCACGATCGTGTGTTTTGGGCCCAGGCCGTGTGTGAATCATACTTTGGCCCATTTTTTCTATTTTCAGCCCGTTTCTCATTCTTTTCATCCTTCAGTGCTCTCCTGAGTAAAAAACATGAAATTAAAGGATTAGGAGCACCAAATTCTATAATTTAGGAAATAAATCATCCAAAAGTATGGTAAATGTGGGATTAAAATATGAACATATTTGGTTTATCACCCGACCCTATTCTAAAGAGTGATTAATGTCTCAATGACCTATAAAAGGGACATTTTGATTGCAATTGATGAATTGTATTATGAAATGTCTGTAAAAGTTTTCGTTTTGTCAGTAACGCTTTAACCCTAATCCAGCAACAGGTACGGGTTAGGGGTGTTACAGTTTTGGACTAACCATTGGATTAAGGAGTTGGGACCTTAATCCAACTATTGCACTAATGTAAGACCTATTTTTCAGGATGCCACAGTATATGTATTGGTAACATTAGAAGGGGAATGGAACTGAGAGTATTTTGAAAGAGATCTCCTAAGGGAGGTTCTCTTGTATATTACAGGTATTCTGTAACACCCCTTACCCGTATTCTATGCTAGAACCGGGTATGAGGCGTCACAGGACTTATCTCACTTGTACATATAGCTTTTGGCTATCAAACTTCATTCCAATTTAAAACTTTTCCATTCACATATCTAACATCCTTATAATGGACCTATGAGGCCCTAAACATAGACTAGAAACGTGTTAGAACCCTACCGAAAATATCCAAGCACTTAGAAAAGTTTTGACATATAACAGGGACACACACCCGTATGGAGGGAAGGACACACCCGTCTAACATATCATACGCCACGTGTTTAACACCCGTGGTCGACATTGACTTGCATCACACGGCCTATCACACGCCCGTGTGTCTGGCCCGTGGTCTCCTCTGACTTACATCATACGGCCAGTCACACGCCCGTGTTCTTCAACTGTATGGAAAATTAAATTCCAAATTCAAGTGGAGACTTCACACGGCCTGGGCACATGCTCATGTCTCTGGTCGTGCCTTCTACATGGCTGAGACACACACACGTGTCTTTGCCCATGTCTTTGCCCGTGTGTTTACTACAAAGCTTACTAACTTGTAAAACTAACATACAGGGGACACACGACCATTCAACACGCCCATGGAATTGACCGTTTGTCACACATGGCCTAGACAGACGCCCTTGTGCCTACCTGTGTGGACAAGAGCAACGTTATTTTTTGAGCTCTTCGTCACCCTAATTCACTCAAGCTTAATTCATCCTCAACCATCAATTCTTTCATACATATTCATAACCAAACAACCTAATCATATACCTACACATTTATAGATAACCTTTCATTTCATTGATTGATAGTAATGAGCCATTTACTATGGCAAAATACAAAAGAATTCATCTATAAGGAGCCAACACATTTGGCCAAAATAATAAAACAATTCACCTAGTCTAGCCCCTATACATGCCATTGCCATACTCAAAATGCTAATTCTAAATATACCGAGATAAGCTGATAGTGTGGGTGATCTTCAAATTATCTTTGTATCCCGACCTAGCTCTTTGACACTATAAAACAAGGTGAAAAGAGAGGAAGTAATCTTTACACTTAGTAAGTTTACATGTAAATAATAAACATCATAGTATATATACAAAGCAATGAATAGCATTATATATTATGCTAGAACAATCCGCATTCCATGATCATGCTTACTCATTTCATCTCTTACCACATTCCAACCATATCACAAGTCAAATGCTCACATTATTTAGCGTACAACCATGCACTTATCACCACATGTTCTCATGAGACAACACTTAACAATTTCACAATAAGGCATACATATTAATACTAACACTCGGTGGTTTCACACTTAGCCCACAATTTATTTTTAACAGGGTGGTATCGCACATAGCCCACCAATAAGGATACTTATGATGGTATCCCACACAGCCTGTTGTGAATAAGTAATAAGGTGGTATCGCACATAGCCCACCAACAAGAATGATTAAGGTGGTATCACACACAGTCCACCATTAATTACTATGGATAATATTCCACATTTACATATCTATCTCAACATTCATACGAAAATTATTCATTTTCTACTGAATTCAATCCATTTAAATCATATGTGTTCTCAATCATACAATGCACCAATAAGCAACAACATGTGTATTTATAATGCATCATTTGCACATAAACTTACCTCGGTGCAAAACCTGTTTATCAACGTTCTATTCCGTAGCCTTGCCTTTTTCCTCGATCAAGGTGAATTCCATGCTCTCTTGGTATATAATAATAAAATTTCTCTCATTCAATCATTCTATACTCATAATACATCATAATCTCTACTTAGGCAAAAATGACCATTTTGCCCTTACACTTTGGCAAAATTACGATTTTGCCCCTAGGCTTGTAAATCATTTTACATTACATTTTCTCATTAAACAACTCTAGCTGAACATTTATTACTCTTACAACTACTCATAAATCTAACTATTTCATGCATTTATTACATATTTTCAACGTTTACAACTTAGTCCCATTTAGGTGTTTTCATGGTAACACCTTGCACAAAAGTTGTTTCTCATCTCATTAACATTCATTTTCTACCATAAAAACTCTGCAAACAACATAAACTCTCTCATGGAAAGTCCCTAAACTTTCAACCATATTTAAATTTAGTCCCTTCATTAGCTAGCTTAGCTTTGGGGGTTTCAAAAATACAAAAATCATCAAGAAAGACTTCTAAAATAACTTACTTGCTAGAGAATATGTTGGCTGAATATTTGAGCTTCAAAACCCCAATTTCTTGTTGAAAATTTTGGTAGGAGAGGAAGACAAATGAAAAAGATGATAACTTTCTCTTTACTTATCTTATTTTATTCATTTTAGTCACCTAAGTCTACCAAATTTTGACTCATTTAATGCTCTTATCTCTCTTAGTTCCCTTGGCCGACCATCATCTTTAGGGAGGTCTAATTGCACTTTAAGGACCTCCAATTAATATTCCATAGCTATTAAACACCTCGACCTTATATAATAGAACTGTCACACTTTATGCGATTTAGTCCTTTTTCACAATTAAGCACACAATTACGAAAATTAAAGTATCAAAATTTCCATGCAACCTTATAATCATGTTATAACACATAAAATAATATCAAAATAAAAATTTTCTCAACCTTGAATTAGTGGTCTCGAAACCACTATTCTGAGTAGCCCCAAAATCAGGCTGTTACAACTCTTCCCTCCTTTAGAGATTTTTGCCCTCGAAAATCTTACCAGTAAAAAGGTATGGATATTGTTTTCTCATGGCTTCTTCCGGTTCCCACGTAGCTTCTTCCACACCATTTTTTTGCTACAACACTTTTACTAAAGCTATGCTCTTATTCCTCAACTATTTAACCTCTCGTGCCAATATCTTAATTAGATCCTCTTCATAAGTCATGTCCGATCGTATCTCAATTTCTGATGGAGGGATCACATGCGAAGGATCGGAACGATATCATCGCAACATTGACACTTGAAACACATTGTGTATTTTACTCTAACTCTACCAGCAAAGCCAACCGGTATGCCATTGGTCCAATCCTTTCGGTAATCTCATACGGCCCTTAGAATTGTGGACTCAATTTGCCTTTTCGACCAAATCTCAAAATTTTCTTCCAAGGGGATACTTTCAAAAATACCTTGTCACCCACTTGAAACTCAATTTCTTTCCTTTTTAATTTTGCATACGAAATTTGTCGGTCCGAAGTAGATTTTAGACTATCACGGATCAATTTCACTTTCTCCTCAGTCTCTTTAACTAAATCAACCCCTGAATTTGCTTTTCACTAAGCTTGGTCCAATACAAGGGAGTCCGACACTTGCGACCATATAAAGCTTCGTATGGTGCCATCCATATACTCAACTGATAACCATTGTTGTAGGAAAACTCAACCAAAGATAGATATCTTTCCCAACTACCTCGAACTCTAGCACACAGCATCGGAGCAAATCCTCAAGAACCTGAATCACTTTTTCAGATTGGTTGTCAGTTTAAGGATGCACTACAGCAAAGCAGACTTTTACTAGCATTTTTTTTGCCTTTAGCGGTGCTTTTCCAAGCGCCACAAAAAATGCCACTATAGACAACGCCGCTAAATTTTACGACGTTTATTTAAAAAAATGCCGCTAAAGAACATGACCTTTAGCGGCGCTTTTCCTACAAACGCCGCTAAAGGTCATGTTCTTTAGCGGCATTTTTTTAAAAACGCCGCTAAAGGCCATGTTTTTTAGCGGCGCTTTTCCAAAAACACCGCTAAAGAACATAACCTTTAGTGGCGCTTTTCCTAAAATGCCGCTAAAGAACATGACCTTTAGCGGCGCTTTTCCTAAAAACACCGTTAATGAACATGACTTTTAGCGGCGCTTTTCCTAAAAACGCCGCTAAAGAACATGACCTTTAGTGGCACTTTTCCTAAAAACGCAGTTAAAGAACATGACCTTTAGCGGCGCTTTTTCTAAGAACGCCGCTAAAGAACATGACTTTTAGTAGCACTTTTCACAAAAACGCCGCTAAAAGTCATAAAAATTTAAAAAAATTAAAATATTATAAAAAAGAATAATATCAAAATATTATAAAAATTTAAGGAAAAAATAATAAAAACTAAACATTTTTCAGCCCATAACATTTAAACCAAAAAAAAGAAATCGATAGCAAACAATATTCAACAAGAATTTTAAAAAAAGAAGCAAAATATATGCAGGATGAATTTGTTTTCTAATGCTACAGTCTCAATTCAACACACCCAATTTTGCAAATTGATATGCAGGACCTTGGTAATGGAAAATGCTTAAATTGATATGCAAATTGTCCTACGAAGATTTACAAGATTTGTCTCTGTCTCATCCTTTATTTTCATCTACTCTTCATCTTTCTCATCACATTCATCCTCCTCCTCATCACTTGATCCTGCATCTGAACCCTTTTCATCCTCGGACTCCTTACCAAGGATGGATTTCTTCAACTCTTCATATCACTTTTCATTCTCCAAGTATTGAGGATCTGATTTAAAAATGTCTACAAGGACAAATAAATGCATTCATGATGCATGCCAGAAGGAATTAACCAAACATGTAGGGTTCATCAATAAAATATAACTAACAAAAAATGTAGCTGGAGGCATCTTGAAACATACCAATGGTTATTTTTGGATCAATCTCATCTTGGAGAGATATGAGTTAATTGGTCATCTTCCTCAACAAGGTCTAGTTCTGGACGAACAGCAGGATATCCCTTCAAATGTATAAATGGCAAATAGAATTATAAATTGTTCCTTTTGTAATAGTGAGAAGTTCCAAAGAAATAATCTCATGAGTGACTTGCCGGTTTACAAGATGAGCTATAAATTTAACAGTAGCTAATAATTGAGGCTGACGGACAAAAGAAATAGTACAAGGTAATCAAATCATAACATTTTTTAACCTGTTCAATTTAGAATATATATATATATATATATATATATATAAAAGACAGGACGGGATAGGACAAGGACAAAATAAGAACATAATGGAAGAGGAAAAAATTGATTTTACAAGACATAAAGCAAATAGGAACTATGCGGTGAAAACCTCAAATAAATCTGGGAAGTCGATGACATATAAAATAAGCAAGTTAATTAGGCACATGAAAGTTTGACATGTTTAGGAAAGAGATTCCAACACAAACTATAATTCCTCACGTTGATGTTCAAATGAACATATAAACATAAGACCATAAGTGTCGACATCCCATGAGTTAGAATGCAAAAATATTCATATACCACATGTAGCTAAGCGCAAATAGGAGACATACAAATACGATGTATTCGCTAAGTTCCTACCAGATACCAATATGGACTTCCAATGACCAAGAGCAAGTCGGCACAATGAGATAGGAAAACGCGGTGTGCAAGCAACTAAAGACAATATAGCAAAAACATTCCAACAAACTAGAGAACTGAAATCTCTGACCATCTTATAAAGGCGGAGGAGACTCAACATTTGAACTCAAATTAAGACATGTAACACATATAAGTATAGGATGATCTTGTTTTTGGATGCAATGCCAGAGTCTGGTTTTCATTCTGATTTTGTGCAGGATGTGAATCATGTTCTGAAAGATTATAAATATAAATACATGTAAACATAAAAAAATGGAGAAATTAAATGTTAAAATCTAAAGAATTATTTGAAGAGATCGAACTGAGTTCAATATTTATCGCAAGGTTTGAATCAAGGGGGCAACCACTAAATACCCTACCGAATCTATTCCAACTGTTCCTAACTAAACAGGAAAGAGACTATTTTTCTACAATACATAAGTAAACAATTTGGATAAGTTTCAAGTCCAAGAAAAATAAATCTAGGGAATATTAAATGCGTAGCTTCCACTTTCAACACCTCCTAAGATGCTATGCACTTGGCATTGTATAGCATAGAACAGATGCTAAAATGACAGATTCGGATGCAGAATATAGGTCTGACAAAGCATTCGTAATTTAGACTGAGCAATGAAGAAAGCGAGTCAAATCAAATATCAACTAAAGAACGTAAACAACATAGACTGCAATCATAGATTGCTAGGTAATGTCAACGCTTAATAGACAAAATTGAATGCATAAACGACCCAAAAAACTTGTTATAAAAGGAATATAACTTCTTTAACTAGCTTTTCATTGGGAAAAAGAAAAAGATCCAATTACATGTGTTAATTTAAACCAATTCAATCATAAACCCAATTATAATATAAGTGTCATTACCTTTTAGTGTGTAAAAGGGTCAACTAGATTACAAGGCAATTTTAGTTTTATCAAATTACACAAGGCAATTCAACAAATAATCAACCATGAAAAGCTACGAAACATATGGTATCATTCACTAACAAATTCAACATTCATAGCAATGCAAGTGAAAGTCACCAATGTCACCACCGAAAAGCCTTTAGATACAAATTTTAATCATCCCATCAGGACAGATAACCAAACATAACAAACTGAAACAGCAGAAGGTATTGTTCTTCACAAGAGTGCAAGTAAAAGTCAAACGATATCAACACCTAAAATCCTTTAGGCAAACAAGCTTCAATCATCTCATCAGAACAAATAATCAAACATAGCAAGCTACATCATAGAATGTATTATTGGCTATCCTAATTCAAATTTTCACCACAATGTAAATACAAGAAATGAAAGCAATAAACATGAAACACTATGTAACCATCTTACCCTCTGTGACAACTGAGCCTTTATCTTTTAGCATAGGAAACCTCAGCAATCGAAAAGTACTACTGCATATGAAGCACAGGGTTCCAGTGACATCTCCTTTGTTGAATGCAAGCTATGACGGCTTCATACTCCCCAACTTCCCCGACCTCACGCAAATGATGACAAAGGGTGTCAATCATAGCATTGGCTGCTGCAAATTCACCCCGCAACCAATAGATAAAGCAGTCACGCTCATCGGGAAACCAATTCCAATAATGGTACTGGTTGAACTCTGCACCTCTTCTCCTCCACCTGCACCGCCAACGGCTCCAGCATCACCACCTCTGCCGCCAGCTATTGCAGCTGAAGGAGCAGGAAACTGCATTTTATCTGATAAAACTACATTTCCTGATGGCATTGCCATTGAGGAAAAAGAAAAAGTGCTCCCAAACCGATAAAAATAATTAAACTGTTAAAATAAAATATATAAATTAAAAATACAGAAAAATAGATCTAATTAGCTTAAATCCCACAGAATCCAACGTGATCACGTAAAATCACAAACAAATTTTTTTTAACTCAATTTAATCCAACTTCAAAATAGATATAATTAGTGAAAAAATATTAAAAACTGGGTCTTTATTTACTTTTTAAAGGGTTAAAAGCCGATCTAAATGATTGGTTTAGTTCAGTCAGATGTGGAAAAATGGGAACTTTGCATTGGTTGTGCGTAGATTGTGAAAAGGGAAGCAATTTAGGGTTTGGGTATGTGGTTTTTTGAAAGAAAAACAAGGAGGGCCTCTGTCAAATTGAAAGAGATCATGGCTTGGCTTATTGATGACACATAAAGATGCGATTTTATAGTGGCTAAGATCCAACAAATATTCCTTGCTTAGAGTCATTCAACACAAATAAAGATTCGCCACCAAAGAGTGTTTATGTGAGAGGGAGAAAGCCTAAATGCGAGAGATTCAGAACCCGAAATCAAAATCTATCTTGACACTAAAACCCTAGGTTATAGTTAAGATATAGAAAACAACCAAAAAAAAAAAAAAGAAGAGAAAGAGCGAGGGGCTCACCATTGATTCGGAGGCGGAGACAAGATCTATCTACAAATCTTGCATTTGTTTGGCGAAAGTAGAGCGAATCGGAGTAGACTAATTTTGGGAAACCGATGGAAAATTTTCTCTGCTAAAAAACTAAGTAACCCGGATTTGTAGATTTTTATTAAACTTACAAAATTTTGTGGCGTTTTACTATAGCTCCATTTTTTGTGGCGTTTTTACACAAACGCCACTATTACATAATTTTTTTAATTTTTAACCTATATTTTTTATTTTTTCTTTCAAAATTAATCTTATTGTTATTATTTTCATAATAAAATTCTTTTTGTTACTGTTAATTATAATTACATAAATTAATTTGCTCATTAGCACAAATTTCTTCTATTTATTTTAACATTTGACATCTCTATTTATTATAATCATTTTAATTTACTATTTTCAAAGAATAAAATATATTTTTTATACTACTAATATGTATTATTGATTTTTAAGTTAAGATTAAATTTATTATTTATTTTTTTAAAATAATTACATTGACAAACACTATTAGCCTATATGTCATATGGGTATACAAATTAGTTATACATATACTATAACAATATGAAGTTACAATAAAGAAAATAAGCAGTTATTATTCAATATGGTTTAAGCACTAAACCCAAAACCCTATAACTCTAAAATAAAAAAAATTAAACTATAAACCCAGCCTAAACCCTAACCTAACCTTTAATCTTAAACCTTAAACCTTAAACCCTAAAACATAAACTCTAAACCTTAAACTATAAAGATTAATCCATAAACTATATGCCCTAAATTAAACCATAAACCCCAAATTATCATGAGAATTAATTCAATATTTTAAAATTAATACTATCTCTTTTACGATTATATAAGAAATTATTTAATATTGTTTTTCATTTTTAACAAATATTTTCTCTTAAATAATTTAAACTAGAATCATAATTTTAATGTATTAAAATTAATGTTATCTCTTTTACAATTATATAAGAAATTATTTATTATATAAATTAAAAGACACTAATTTAATCTAAACCTATAACCCCCTATCCTCTATCCCATAAATCCTAAATCATAAACTATAAAACCCTAACCCCAAACCCTTAACCATTTACATTTAAACCCATTAACCCTAACTTTTAACCCATGAAACCCTAACACATCCCCCTTAAACTTTAAACCTTAAATATTTTTAACAAATATTTTTCTCTTAAATAATTTAAACTAGAATCATAGTTTTAATGTATTAAAATTAATGTTATCTCTTTTACAATTGTATAAGAAATTATTTAATATATAAATTTAAAAACAATCAGTCATATATATCCAAAAAAACTTTAAAATTATTTGCGGCGTTTTTCCAAAAGCGCCGCTAATCTCTCAGACTTTTAGCGGCGTTTTTCCAAAAGCCCCGCTAATTCTCAGACTTTTAGCGACATTTTTACAAAAGCGTTGCTAATGCTCAGACTTTTAGCGGCGTTTTACAAAAAAAAAAAAAGGCCGCTATATATGCTTTTTAGCAGTATTTTGTATATAAACGCCGCTATTGCTCATTTTTTGGCGGCGTTTTCCCTCAAACGTCGCTAATGTATAATATTTGCGGTGTTTTTATTTAAAACGCCACTAAAAACGCCGCTAAAAGTCTATTTTGCTGTACTGATGGAACGTAGTGCTAAATTTTAACCTTGTACCCAAGGCTTCTTGTAACTTCTTCCAAAATCTTGAAGTAAATCTAGGATCTCTATCCGAGATAATAGATATAGGCACCCCATGAAGTCTCACTACCTTAGCAATGTACAGCTCAACTAGCTTATCAAGCGAATAATCAACACGCACCGGTATAAAGTGAGCCGACTTCATTAGTCTATTAACAATAACCCACACAACATATTTCTTTTTCGGAGTCATAGGCAACCCCGTTACAAAATCCATGGTGATCCAATCCCACTTCAACTCGGGAACCATTACTGGTTGAAGTAGTCTCGAAGGTACTTGATGCTCGGCTTTCACTTGTTGACAGATTAAACACCTTGTCACGAACTCAGAGATGTCTCTTTTCATACCTGGCCACCAATAAAAATTTTTCAGATCATTGTACATTTTCGTGCTACCGGGATGTACTGACAAATGACCACTGTGTGCTTCATGTAAAATTTTCAGGATCAACTCATCATCTTTTGGTACACAAACCCTATCATGAAACATCAAACAATCATCTGAACTCACCCGAAAATCAGAATCATTTCTCGATTCACACTTAGCTCTCTTAGCTTGCATCTCATTATCATTATTTTGAGCCTCACAAATCTGTCGAATAAACCTTCAACTCAGCTAATATAGCACCATCATCAGACAACTCTAAACTCGTACTCATAGCCTTCAAAGCATATAGAGATTTTCTACTCAAGGCATCTGCCGCTACATTTGCTTTCCCCGGATGATAATCAATTACTAGCTCATAGTCCTTCAATAATTAGAGCCACCACCATTGTCGCAAATTCAAATCCTTTTTGTCCATTAAATATTTTAAACACTTGTGATCGGTAAAAATTCGACACTTCTCACCATATAAATAA
Organism: Gossypium rotundifolium; assembly: GCA_025506655.1. Taxonomy (NCBI): domain Eukaryota; kingdom Viridiplantae; phylum Streptophyta; class Magnoliopsida; order Malvales; family Malvaceae; genus Gossypium; species Gossypium rotundifolium. The sequence continues at coordinate 76,289,837 of CP106731.1, forward strand.
TGACACCAAATCTTTAATGGAAAAACAATCGCAGCCAACTCCAAATATGAGTCGGATAATTCTTCTCATGCGATTTTAGCTGTCTCAAGGCGTAAGCTACTACCTTACCCTCTTGCATCAACACACAGTCGAGTCCATTAAATGATGCATCACTATACTACAAACTCTTTGCCCGACTTAGGTTGTACTAAAACCGGTGCCTCAGTCAACAATGTTTTCAATCTCTCAAAACTCTGTTGACATTTCTCAGTCCACTCAAACTTGACATCCTTATGCAACAATTTCATCATCGGGAAGTAATCATGGAAAACTTATTTACGAATCGTCTGTAGTACCCCGCTAAACCCAAAAAGCTTCTGAATTTTGACACATTTCTTGGCGATTTCCACTCCATAATAGCTGAGATCTTACTCGGGTCAACTCTAATATCATCACCCTACACAATGTGTCCTAGGAATCTGACCTCTCAGATCCAAAACTCACTCTTGCTTAATTTAGCATACAACTGTTTGTCTCTTAAAGTCTGCAAAATAATTCCCAGATGCTCTACATGTTCACTCTCATCCTGAGAATAAACTAATATGTCGTCAATAAAAACAACTACAAATTTGTCCAAGTATAGTCGGAAGATGCAAATCATCAAATCCATGAAAATTGTAGGGGCATTCGTTAGACCAAATGGCATGAAAAGAAACTCATAATGGCCATACCTCATCCGAAATGCAGTTTTCAGCATATCTTGCTCCTTAACTTTAATTGACAATAACTAGACCTTAGGTCTATCTTAGAGAACACCGTAGCTCTCTTCAATTGGTCAAATAGATCATCTATCCTTGGTAAAGGATACTTGTTCTTCACGGTCACTTTGTTGAGCTGTTTGTAGTATATGCATAATCTCATCGACCCATCTTTCTTCTTCACAAAAAGTACCGGAGCACCCTACGGTGAATAGCTCAGTCTTGCAAAACCTTTATCCATTAACTCTTGAAACTAAACTTTTATTTTTTTCAACTCTAATGGTGCCATCCTATACGGAGCAACCGAAATAGGAACCCTACCCGGAACTAACTCAATTCCAAATTTGACTTCTCTAACTAGAGACAATCTAGGTAATTCTTCCGGGAACACATCTGAATACTCACATACCACAGCCATTGATTCAATCTTTACCTCTGAATCTTAAGTATTCAGCACAAAGGCGAGATAGGACTCATATCCCTTCCTCAAGTATTTCTCAGCTGCCATAGTTAAAATTATCATAGACAAATTATTCGATCTACCTGATTCAACCCGAACAACATCTCTATTTTCACATTTCAATTCAATAAACTTGCTACCATAGTTCACTAAAATACTATGAGCAGTCAACCAATCCATACCAAGAATCAAGTCAAATTCATCAAAAGCCAAGAACATAAGGTTTGTCAAAAAACAATAACCTCTAATTGTCAAAGGAAAATTCTTACACACTTTGCCAACTAGCACATGTTTGCCTAACGGGTTTGACACTTTTACTACAAATTTCGTAGACTCAATAATCATACACATACTAAATGCCAATTTCATGCAAATGTAAGAATGGGTAAACCTCGGATCAATCAAAGCAATAACAGAGGCATCATGAAGAGAAAAAGTACATGTTATCACATCTGGTGGTGATGCCTCTTCACGAGCGCGAATGGTAAAAGTCATTGTAGGTGCTCGACCCTCCGGTCTCACAGTAGAGTCTCGAGGTGTACGTCTACTACTAGTCCCACCTCCTGGGTTCTATTGTGGTCTACCCCTCGAAGATGGATTGCTAGATCTCTCTCTTGCTTATTTTCCTTGTCATCTCTATCAGGACAATTTCGGATGAAATGACCGGATGAACCACACTTGTAACATTTTCAGTTATTCCCCCAGCACTCCCTAGTGTGTTGCCTACCACAAATTGGACACTCTGATTTAGACTTCGAATTGTCCACACTTGCCATTGAGGTGGCTTGAACTCTCGAGCCCAAATATGCATTTCCTCGATCTTGATGTGAATGTCTAACTAACGCTATCGTTTAGGGTTCATTTCCTTGGACCTCTTTGATTGAGCTTGGTATGATTTACTCATTGGCCTTTTTCTTGCATCTTGGGCCTCACTCATGGCTTTCTTCTTTTCCTTATTCAATTCCTCAGCCTTATATGCCCTGTCAACTAAAACCACAAATTCTTTCAATTTTAAAATCCCAACTAGAAGTCTGATATCCTCATTTAGCCCATCTTCAAACCTCTTGCATAAAATAGCTACTGTAGACACGCACTCTTGTGCATACTTGTTGAGCTTAACAAACTTGTGCTCATATTCTGCTACAGTCATTTTTCCTTCCTTCAATTTAATAAATTCTTTCCGTTTCTGGTCCACAAATCTTTGCCTTATATACTTCTTTCGGAACTCTTCCAAAAAGAAGTTCCATGTCACTCTCTCCCTTGGAACCACCGACGTCAACATTTTCCATCAATGGCATGTCGAGTCCCCCAACAAGGACACAACACATTTTAAGCTCTGCTCAGGTGTACAAGAGAGTTCATCAAATACTCGTATGGAGTTCTTAAGCCAGAACTCTGACCTCTTGGGGTCATCATCTATATTAGCCTTAAACTCTTCGGCCCCTTGCTTATTAATCTTGTCTATCTGGGGTTTGGTCATCCTCATTAAATCTATACCTTGAGGAGCCATAGGAACTGACTGAGGTATAGGAGGGGTGGAGAAGGTTGGCGTTAGGGTTTGCCCGTACATACTCCGTGTACCAATTACTCATCATTTGGAGAAAGGTTTCTCGAGCCTCATCTCCTTGACCCCTAGTTTCGGGTCCACTCTCTGCAGGCATGGTCCTTGCGCGAGAGCCGACGTGTTACTAGCTGCATCATTAGTAGCCACCCGATCGGGATCCATTTACCATATAAAAACAAAGTTTAGAATTGTCAGAAGCCACCACACTATCAATATACGCTTATTGCATGTATAGCTAAACTCTTACACTCATTATGGTAGTCTGAGAACTGACTAAACCATAGCTCTGATACCACTAATATAACACCCCTTACCCGTATTCTATGCCAGAACCGGATATGAGGTGTCACCAGACTTATCTCACTTGTACATATAGCTTTTGGCTATCGATCTTCATTTTAATTTAAAAATTTTCCATTCACATATCTAACATCCTTATAATGGACCTATGAGGCCCTAAACATAGACTCGAAATGTGTCGGAACCCTACCGGAAACCTCCAAGCACTTAGAAATTTTTTGACATGGAACAGGGACACACGTTCGTGTGGAGGGAAGGACAAGCCCGTGCTCGACACCCGTGGTCGACACTGACTTGCATCACACGGCCTATCACACGCCCGTGTGTCTGGCCCGTGGTCGCCTTTGACTTGCATCACATGGCCAATCACACGCTTGTGTTCCCCGACAATGTGGCGAATTAAATTCTAAATTTAGGTGTAAACTTCACACGGCTTGGGCACACGCCCATGTCCCTGGCCATGCTTTCCACACGGCTGAGACACACGGTCGTGTCTCTACCGTGTGTTTACTACAGAGCTTATTGACTTGTAAAACTAACATGTAGGGGACACACGTCAATTCAACACACCCATGGAATTGATCGTGTGTTACACACGGCCTAGACATATGCCTGTGTGCCTACCCGTGTGGGCAAGAGCAATACTATTTTCCAAGCTCTTCCATCACCCTAATTCACTCAAGCTTAATTCATCCTCAACCATCAATTCTTTCATACATATTCATAACCAAACAACCTAATCATATAACCTACACATTTATAGATAACATTTCATTTCATTAATTGATAATAATGAGCCGTTTACTATGGCAATATACAAAAGAATTCATCTATAAAGAGCCAACACATTTGTCCAAAATAACAAAACAATTCACCTAGTCTAGCCCCTACACATGCCATCTCCATACTCAAAATGCTAGTTCTAAATATACCGAGATGAGTTGATAGTGTGGGTGATCTTCCAATTATCTTTGTATCCCGACCCGACTCTTTGACATTATAAAACAAGGGAAAAAGAGAGGGAGTAAGCTTTATGCTTAGTCAGTTTACATGTAAACAATAAACATCATAATATATATACAAAACAATGAATAGCATTATATATTATGCTGGAACAATCCGCATTCCATGATCATGCTTACTCATTTCATCTCTTACCACATTCCAACCATATCACAAGTCAAATGCTCACATTATTTAGCCTCACCACATGTTCTCATGAGACAACAATTAACAATTTCACAATAAGCCATACATAGTAATACTAACACTTAGTGGTTCCACACTTAGCCCACCATTTATTTTTAATAGGGTGGTATCGCACATAGCCCACTAATAAGGATACTTACGGGGGTATCACACATAGCCCATCAAATGATAATATGAACGATGGTATCGCACACAGCCCATCGTGAATAAGTAATAAGGTGGTAGCACACATAGCCCACCAACAAGAATGATTAAGGTGGTATCACACACAGCCCACCATTAATTACTACGGATAATATTCCACATTTACATATCTATCTTAACATTCATACGAAAATTATTCATTATCTACCAAATACAATCCATTTAAATTCATATGTGTTTTCAATCATACAATGCACCAATAAGCAACAACATCTGTATTTATAATGCATCGTTTACACATAAACTTACCTCAGTGCAAAACGTGTTGATCAACGTTCCATTCTGTAGCCTTGCCTTTTTCCTCGTTCAAGGTTAATTCCGCGCTTCTCTTGGCCTATAATAATAAAATTTCACTCATTCAATCATTCTATACTCATAATACATCATAATCTCTACTTAGGAAAAAATGACCATTTTGCCATTATAGTTTGGTAAAATTATGATTTTGCCCCTAGGCTCGTAAATAATTTTTCATCACATTTTCTCATTAAACAAGCCTAGGTGAACATTTATTACTCTTACAACTACTCATAAATCTAACTATTTCATGCATTATTATACATTTTCAACTTTTACAACTTAGTTCAATTTAGTTGTTTTCATGGTAACACCTTGCACAAACGTTATTTCTCATCTCATTAACAGTCAGTTTCTTCCATAAAAACTCAGTAAGAAACATAAAATCTCTCATATCAAGTCCTTATACTTTCAACCATATTGAAATTTAGTCCCCTCATTAGCTAGCTTAAGCTTTAGGGGTTCCAAAAATACAAAAATCATCAAGAAAGACCTTTAAAATCACTTACTTGCTAGAGAATATGTTGGCTGAAAGTTTGAGCTTAGAAACCCCTATTTCTTGCTGAAAATTTTGGTAGGAGAGGAAGAGAAATGAAAAAGATGATAGCTTTCTCTTTACTTATCTTATTTTATTCATTTTTGTCACCTAACTCTACCAAATTTTGACTCATTTAATGCTCTTATCTCTCTCTTAGTTCCCTTGGCCAACCATCATCTTTAGGGAGGCCTAATTGCACTTTATGGACCTACAATTAATATTCCATAGCTATTAAACACCTCGACCTTATATAATAGAACTTTTACACTTTATGCGATTTAGTCCTTTTTACAATTAAGTACACAATTGCTAAAATTAAAGTATCAAAATTTCCATGCAACCTTATAATCATGTCATAACTCATAAAATAATATCAAAATAATTTTCCTCAACCTCGAATTAGTGGTCTCGAAACTACTATTCTAATTAGTCCCAAAATCAGGCTGTTACATATTCATCCCCCAAAAGATGATACAGGGGAAGACCAAATAGCGTGGCGATTAACGGATAATTGCAAATGCATAGTAGCTAGTGGATATAGTAAATTCACACATGGTGATTAGTCATTATGAGATCAAATATGGAAGTTAGTATGGAAATTACATGTTCCTTAGAGGGTTTGGTAGTTCCTTTGGCTTCACAATCGAATCTTATCCAATTTAGAACGATATAGGAGGGGAATGGCTGATAGCCAATTTTACGATTTTTTTGGGAGTGGGGTTGAAACACCTTTGCATGCGATGAAAGATTGCTTGGTACCTTGAAATATCTGGGTAAAATTTGTGCCGTCAGACAAGTTGGATATTTTCTTTTCATTAAATTTGGAAGAATGGTTGATAATAAATCTTTTAGATTTTAATGAGGCTATTGTCCAAGGTGTCTATTGGAATATTTTATTTTGGACTACAACTTGGAGAATATGGAAACAATGAAACAACTCACTCTTCAATGGAGAATTTGGTGAGGCTTCGATTGAGTTGCTAGAATTATTTAATTTGCAAAATACTTCATGTTGGCGAATAGTAGGAGAAATCAGCAGAATGATTCGACAATGTCTTTTGGCGGCCGCCACCTAGCGACTGGTACAAGTTGAATACAGATGGATCAAGGCACTTGATTACCGGTCGAGTGTAACAGCCTGGTTTAGCCTAGTCAGAATAGTGGTTTTGGGACCACAATTTCGAGGTCAAAAAATATTTTAATATTATTTTTAGTGTTTACAGTATGTGATAAAGCTTGTGTGAAAATTTTTATCGTTTGGGTGTCGATTTGTGAAAGAGGACTTAATCACATTAAATGCAAAAGTTGTGTGCTAATTGCTAAAGTTCCACCTTGTTATTGTTTTTATAATGTGGAGTCTTTAAATTGAAATTTCACCATTTGACGTATGCATGGACGGTAAAGGACATTAAATATACATGTTTTATGTTATTTAAAAGGTTAATTTGGTAATAAATAAATAATGTTTATTATAATAAAACAAAACATTAAAAATGCCATGCAAATGTGTTCATCTTAGTTGAAAATACAAAGAAAAATATAGCTATGGTTCGGCCAATTGTAAGCATAATTAAGGTATGTGTTTTGATCCATTTTTGATAATTTTTACATTTTTGAGAATTTTGCTTAGCATACTATCAAGCCCATGCCTTATTTTAGATTTTGATGAAGATTGTGAGTTAAGCCATTAATGAATTCATGGGTTTTATGAGGTTTGATGATGAATTATGCAAGTTTGGTGATTGATATACATGTTTTATAAAGTGATTTTTGATGAATTTGAGTATTATGGGCTAAATTGTGAAAATGAGAAATTGAATTACTAAAATGTGAAATAAATGAAATACATGGTCTTTTATGACCTAGGAGAAAATTCGGCTAAGCATGTGTATAAAGAAATTATGTGTATTTAGTTATTTTATGAAATAGGGACTTAAATGTCAAAATGTGAAAATATGATGGCTATTTTGTAAAATGCACTAAATATGTGTATTTGGATTTAATTGAATGATTTGATGAATGGAAGAGTTAAATTTGAATATGTATAGATCAAGAAAAGAGAAATCCGGACTTAGATCGAGGTAAGAACAAAGTGCTCGATTGATCGAATTGTTTTAATTATGTTCACATGTTATGTAATGAATGAAAATGTGGTTGATGAGTTAGTAATATTAAATGTGAGTTTGAAGAAATGTGGCACTAAGTGTGCGTAAATAGAATTGATACAGTGGTGAGTGGCACTATGTGTGCGAGATAAAGAAAGCATCAATTATATTAGTTGGCACTGTGTGTGCGATATCAAGTCAAATTTGGTTTAATGTAAAGGCACTAAGTGTGTGATGATATTAAAGTCTCGGCTAAGTAATTGGCACTAAGTGTGCGAGTAATCCGTATAATTAAAGAAGATAGCGATTTATGGCATCGAGTATTATGTGACATATGTGATAACTGAATATGTGATTGAACAGGTACGTACAGAACCTATATGGTTGATTATTTTGTGTATGAAATAGATGGTTGGGTATGTGAATGAAAAGTCAAGGAGGATTAAATTATGAAGAATTTATAATTTCTTGTATATAACTCTTGAGATGTGGTATGAATATTAGTAATGGCTTTGGATGAAATTGAATGGTGATGAGAATTAATCTATGTGTTAGTTAAATTTTTCTTATTGAATTTAAAAGGTTGAGCTACTTGTATTATATTACGAACTTTCTAAGCTTTAAAGCTTACTGTGTGAAGTTGTTCTCTATTTTACAGTGTCATTAAAGCTAGCTCGGATCCGGGGATCACAAGCGACTTAATCGCACTATCGGCCATCTATTTTGGTACTTTTGGAAGTTGTATATTTGTTATATGGAATGTACAGGCTAGTGATTATGGAATGTTTTGAGATGTATAGCTCTTGCCATGTGATATGGCTTGATAGTTGAATGATTTTAGTATGTGGTTTGAATATGTGGAAATGATAGTTATAAGGTGTATATGTAATGTTGTGTGAATGATCATATTGATATATTTTGGTTATAAGTAAGTGGTATGTTTCATGCTTGAAATTGGTTGATAGAAATGAAGGTTAAAATGTATGTTTTGGATGCATTTGAGATATGATTTAGAATGATTTAATTCTTGTAGGTGTGACCCAAAATTTGGGTGGCAAATTGGCCTTGCAAATGGCCTATATTTGCCCACACGGTTGAGCACACAGGCATGTGTCTCGACCGTGTCCCTTAAGATTGTAATTCAAAACAAGTCAAACTCGCACATGGTCTAGACACACAGGCGTGTGATAGGCCGTGTGAATTAAGTTAGTGTTGCCCACAGGTCAAGCACACGAGTGTCTCTTGATCGTGTGGATAAGTCAGTATGTATGCCTTGTTTTGCCACTGCTTGGACACACAGGTGTGTCTGATGTCATGTGAGGCACATGGCCTACCCACAGGCGTGCGACCTCTGTAACTTTGAAAAATGTTTGATTTTAGGAAAAATTTTGTATGTGTTCGGTTTAGTCCCAACCCTTTCCTAATGCATTTTAAGGTCTCGTAGACCTTTTAAAGGGACTTTATGTATATGATTTGCTATGTTATGATGATGATGTATTTATGTTTGAGAAATGATTGTAAATGTTTCGTTAAGTCCGGTAATGCTCCTTAACCCTAGACCGATGATGGTTACGGGTTAGGGGTGTTACATCGAGCCTTTGCTGGGGGTTTGTTTCAGGATCATCAAGGTAAATGGGTTACTGGTTATTATTGGAATATAGGCGTTTGTTCTGTACTTGATGCAGAATTATGTGCAATCATGGACGGATTGGATATAGATTGGAAAAGAGGTGTAAAGCAATTATTGGTGGAAAGTTATTGTTTGATTGCAGTCAATATGCTTAATGGTCAGACAAAGGAGACAAAAAGGAGTCTAGCACAAATCGTTAGAGAGCTGTTAGCAAGGGATTGGCATGTAAATGTAATGTTTACTCTACGCACAACGAATATGGCTACAGATTCCATGGCAAGATTAGGAAGAACTGTTCCTCTTGGTTTGAGAATTTATGATGTTCCCCCCAAGATGATCGAGATGGAGATTCTACAAGACAGTGTTGGTGTCATAAATAATTCCTGTTATAGCTAAATGTATTTAGCTTCCTTATCTACCAAAATAAAAAAGAGAAAAGAAAACTTACTAATTAAATGAATATTAATGTGATTTATCCTAAAATTTAAAAACCAAACATTAAATTCTAAATTTTAAATCATATCCATTACCCTATATTTAATCATATAGACATTAGTTGCTTAGAACAATTTTACAATGTTTGATTGCATGTCTAGCATGTAGCAACACAAAATGTATTATATATAAATATATATATATATATATATATATATATATATCGTAAGTATACTATCCATTTTAAAGATTAAGAATATTATAAAAGTATTTAAAACAATCTCAACATTTAAAAAGCTTGACTACATTTTTAAAATTATTTTAGACCATTTATTAGGTGTTTAGACACACTTAAAACATTAAACAAACTTTGGAACACCTAAATGGTTCAAAATACAACTTTTCAAATTTATTCGAGTAAGAAAATGTTAAATCCAAATTCAAAATCAACCTTTATTTTTCACATCTCCTTCAAACATTTTTGAGGTTTTAAAAGTCATTTTAGACCCTTTCTAAAGTTCCATTATGAAATGAGAATGTTAGAGGGTCATTTTGAGTCATTTCGGGTCTTAAAAACATATGCTTTGTGGTGTAAGATGTTGGATCTAGTGCCCTAAGTGTATTTTTTTCGTTAATATATACTTGTAATTTTTTTCGAACTGATTCATTAATAAAACAAATTCATTTATTACAATTAATATACTTTATATTATTGCCCTCAAATGGTTTTTGCATGCAAATAAAAATAGAAATGTTACTCATTAGTTGTCTATTATTTAAATTGATACTAAGTGGTATTAAGTGGTTGGATTGTAGTACCGAAAGACAACTTGTATTAGTAGACGAACCTAAACATGCCATTATTCTAACTAAAAATGAGCAAACCAATTGAAAGACTAATATATTGTCTATCAAGTCCAATTGGGGAGATGCATCTAACACTCCTCACCCGTATTCAACGCTGGAATGGGGTTTCGGAGCATTATTGGACTTATAACACAATATTCAAACATTTCACATACATTTCTCAAATTCATAGCAATCATCATTTACTTCAATCACACTATCCCTAATATGAGCCTATAAGGCTCTAAACATGCTTTAGGAGTGGTTCGAGACTAAGCCGATAACATAAGAAACTTTTGAAATACTTAGAAAAGTTTTCCAAAATACAGGGGTCACACACCCGTGTGGCCAGGCCATGTGTCACACATGGTGAAAGACACGCCTGTGTCACAGGCCATGTTTAAAACATGCCACTTACTAACTTGGGTCACACCAACCACACGCCCATGTGTCCAGCTCGTGTGCCCATTCGAAATGGCCTCACACGCCCGTGTGCTAGGCCATGTGCTAGGCCGTGCCAAACCTGTAGGGTATTCTGACTTATGCCACATGGCCAATCACACGCCCGTGTGCTAGGCCGTGTAGAGCATACTGACTTGGGTATTAATTCAACACCAGGGGATGCATGGCCGTGTAATATAACCATTTCAATACCAACCAATATCAAAGATATCAACATCACAATGTGCCATTCAATTTACACCAAACACTTATAATTTCCAATCATCAATATGACTATTTTCAATCATGCATCATTTAGCCAAATCTCACGAACATACCAAACATATTTTATAACCATTTAGTACTCCTAATTACCAAATACCAACTAGCATCACATATCCATAATCAAGCACATAACAAGAGCCATTTGCACAATTACATACACAACAAAAATAAGCCAACTCTCATGGCTATATATACAAACCAAGCACTTAACATTTACAAGCCATTTCAAATGACCAAATTCACTAACAACATATATATCAAAATGACCAAATCCCTATACATGCCATATACCAAAATACCAAAGTTCAAAAGTACCAAGTGATAGTAGGATAGTGTGATGAAGTCTCCGACGATCCTCGAATCCGAGCTAGCTTTGAAACCACTATAAAACATGGTAAAATAAACAAAGTAAGCTTTATAGCTTAGTAAGCTCATATTAAATAAACTCAATCTAATTATAAATATACAATTCAACAAATTAAACATATCAACATGTAGCTCATCTTAACTAACAAACCTTTCACATATTTAATCATATGCTTATATGTTCATTTCACAATTTCTTCGATTTAAAGCTTATACGGTTCATGTACATACCTGTACCATCTCGTATCAATCTCATGCTCAACCACATCTTTTATTTACCTTTTGAACTACTTGGAATAATATAGGATACTTGGGAATCTCGCACCGAAGTGCCACATACATAGCCGAGCTATCTCAATCTCATATCACATATATGCTCAGTCTAGAGCTATCAAAGGGCCTGCTCACACAAACTGTCAGTCAAGACATAGCTACGCGGTGCTGCTCACACAAGCTGTCAAGTAACTGCAACACATGCCGATATACTCAGCCACCGGTAAGACGTATAGGACCAGCACCCAAATCACATAATCACAATAAGCCCTAATGACATGTCATTCGTATCCTAATCTATTCCTAAGGTTCAATCGGGATTTTACACTTTCCAAATCGTCGTTGAATGTGTCCGTAAAGTTGTATTCACAATTCATACAATATCAAAGCATTAAAAACATAATTATAACAATACTTATTACATACGAACTTACCTCGGATGTAAAAATGACGAAACAAGTTGATTAGTTGAGTACTTTGTTTTTCCCCGATCTAGATCCAAATTTCACTTTTCTTTATCTATATGTAATCAAATTTAGCTTATTTAATTATCATTCTATTCAATTTAGCCCAAAAAGCATATTATGGCAAAATTACAATTTTACCCCTAATATTTGAACATTTTAATAATTTAGCTCTTAGCTCATAAAAATACAAATTCATGCAATTAGGTCCCTACCCATGCTAGCCAAATTTATCTAATGCACATATCAGCCCATATTTCTCACTTATTTTACATTTTAACCACTACATTTACACATTTCACAATTTAATCCCTAATTTGCATTTTCACTAAAAATCACTTAACAAAACTGGTATATCTATCAACAAGCATTCATAATCTATCAAGAAACCTCAAAACACATGCTTATTCCTGAATGGAAACATTCAAAATCTTTAACAATTTTGCAAAATAGTCCTTGGGTTAGCTAGACCTAGCTGCAACGATCTTAAACACGTAGAAATCATTAAAAAGGGGACAAAATCACACTTAAATGCAAGAGAACAATGTAGCCGAATGTTGAAGCTCTATTAATGGTGTTTTCTTGGCTGATTTTTGGTGGATGAATGCAATTAAGAAATGAAAATTTTGTTTTTCTTTATTTTACTACGTTTATTACTAATTTACAACTTTAACCTTAATTAATAAACCTGAAAACACTTAATATTATGTCCATATTTGTCCACTCAAATAAATAATGGTCTTATTACAACATAAGGACCTCTAATTTAATATTTCATAGATATTAGACACCTTTAGCTAATAGAACATTAGTTTTGCACTTTACGTGATTTAGTCCTTTTTACCGAATTAAGCTTTCAAATGATAAAATTCTTTAACGAAAATTTCACACTATTATTTTTATGCCATAGACATTAAAATAATAATAAAATAAATATTTAGACTTCAGATTTGTGGTCCAAAAACCACTGTTTCGATTTGACTAAAAACGGGCTGTTACAACTCTCCCTATAACAGCCTAATTTAGTGAAATCGAAACAGTGGTTTCGCGACCACAAATCCGATCTGAAAATAAAATTTATTTTTATTTTATTTTATGGTCCATATTATGATAGATATGACATGTAAAAATTTTGGTACGAAAATTTTATCGATTTAGTGCTTAATTACGAGAAAGACTAAATAGCATAAAATGCAAGTGTTGAATTCTAGTAGCTATAAGGATTGAATAGCTAGGGAATTCAAAATAGAGGTCCTTATATGATAACTAGACCATTAAGGAAAGTATGTAGATTTTTCTTGGTGACTCAAAAATTGAAATTTAGAAAAAAAGGGTAAGGACTAAATTGGAATTCAACTAAATTAGTTAATTAAAAAGATGAAAAGAAAATAAAAATCGTATTTTCTCATCTTCTTCCTGAAACTAAGACATGGAAACTCTAGGAGAGAGAAAAGAAACTTTCATGGGAAAATTGGATAAGTTTCCTTGTCCCATTTTTAGTAATTTTGATATTTTTGAATCCGGGATAGCCTAAACTATCTAGTTGGGGGATCAATTTGAAAAGTTATCAAGGTATAAAAATTGGTTCCAGGATGTATATGCTAGAAATTTGAAATTTATGGTGGAAAATGAAAGATTGATGATAGATAAACTAACTTTTACAAAGTGATTTTTCATGAAAACTTGATTTAGGGGCTAAAATGAAAAATGGTGAAAATCCATGGAAAATGCTAAAATTTGTGAAATGTATGTGCTGTAAAAGTTGTATGTATATTTCAGCTAGGCTTGGGTAGAGGTACGGATTTCATGAATTTCATTTTCCGAGCCTAAGGACAAAATGGTAATTTATGGAAAAGTTAGTGGCAAAGTGGTAATTTTACCTAGGATGTAAATTGAGTCCAAATAAATATGAGACGTGTGAAATTGATGTAAAATTTAATCGTATAGATCTGGATAGACCAAATTCAGAGTTAGAACGAGGAAAAAGAGGAAAATGTCGGATTAGTAGATGTTTGCACACGAACCTTTGTCGAGGTAAGTTCGTGTAACTAAGTTATGTTTATTTACATGCTTGTTTTGATTGTGATTATGTAAATTGTATAAATGTCATATATATGTGAAAGGATTACATATCCGATCAAGCCCGATAAATAAAAGTGTTTCTAATTAATTTATAATGCCTGATAGATTTTGAAAGGGCAAACAATGGAAATGTTGCTTTTATGCTCAGAATGGATGTGGAATATTATCATATGAATTATATGGTGTTAAAGATGTATGAAATAATCACATGCCAGATAATATTTGCAAAATGTTTAAATCCCGTTTGAATAAATGAATATTGATGGATAAATGTAACTGTCGAAATGAATGAGGTCCTGTATTTGTTGCAGAATGGATTAGGCTCGGACGAACAATCCTAAAGATTTCATTACGGAAATGATTTAGCCCGGATGGGTAATCTTGATGTGAGTCCTCTCGAGCATATATTAAGAATTGGATTTAGCCAGGACAGGTAATCTAGATCAAGCTCCTTCGAGCATATGTCATAAAAAGGATTTAGCCTGGACTGGTAACCTCGTTGTTTACATGTGTGGCTCGAGAGTGTACTCTATGAGATAGTACCTTATGGGTACCATTGAATATGAATTGACGGATCTTAATTTGTACACCTCAAGTGTTCTACCTGTGTATCCATTGATATTTCAAATAAGTTCAACGGGTAAAGTTCTGACAAGAGCAAAAATGAATTTAAAACAAATTGACATGGAATGATACATATGATATGGAAATATGACATGAAAAGAATATTACATGGAATACAAGAAGACGATATTTGTATATGGAAATTACTTGGTGAGAATGTTCATCCTTGATCATAGACCCGTACACCTTGAAGATATTTGTATATGGAAATTACTTGGTGAGAATGTTCATCCTTGATCATAGACCCGTACACCTTGAATGCACTACTACTTGTGGGACCTTAATACTCGAATAAAATGAGTAATGTCTTGCCATGAAATGATCTGAACTCAAAAAGAATTACTATGAAGCTATACTTGTATTAATAAGAGATGTCTATCCATGTTAAATGAATACATGTTGTGGAAAGCATATGTGCATGAGAACTTGTTTGTTGTTGAGCCCATACATGTTTTGATGTTATTATGGAATATATGACTAACAAGGGAAATGAGGATGTGTGTAGGGCTTGAGATCAAAGTGGTTGAATATGCCTTAGTTACCTCAAATAGGATGAATGGTAAGTTAAGTAACATGTTATACGAACTTACTAAGCATTTTATGCTTACCCCGTCTTATTTTTCCTTGTTTTAGAGTAAATTGGAAGCTCGTTGGATTGGAAGCTCAGCGGAGATCACTCACACTATCAATCGGCCTATGTCAATACAATATGGTAAATCAATTACGGTTGTAATGGCATGTATAGGATATGTTGGCCATATTGGCATGTAAATATAAATGATGCTTGTAATCTAGCCATTGGAATTGCTAGTAATGGTTTGATATACTTGCAATGTTATGCTATGGTAACTATATATGTATGTTAAGTAGTTGATCAAATCATGTTTAACACATGAATTGAACCAAGGTAAGATAGTAAACATGTAAGCATGCAATGAGAGGTCATGTTGAATGATGAAATTTGCTTATTTGAATGCTTGGAATGGTTAGATTGTACTTAGTATGTTTTGGATCAGGAAAATGGTAAATTTGGGTAACAAATGAGGCTAGGAAATGGCTTTATTTTGTCCATACGGGCAGACACACGGACGTGTGTCTAGACCGTGTGTGACACATGGCCTACCCCATGGGCGTGTAGCCAGGCCATGTGTCCCCTGCACCTTAAATTAGAGAAAATAGAATGCTCAGAATTGAGCACACGAGCAGAGACACGGGCATGTGTCTCAACCGTGTGGGAGACATGGCCTAGAACATGGGCGTGTATATTGGTCATGTGAAACCTGCACCTAATTTGAATTAAATTAATTATCCACACGGCTTAGCACACGGGCGTGTGGTATGGCCGTGTGGCGCAAGTTAGAGAGCACCCTAAATTAGACATGGCCTGTAGCACGGGCGTGTCCCAAGGTCACATGGGCGTGTACCTTGGGCCACACAGGCGTATGAGTCCTACACCATAGAAAAATTTTGTAATTTTGTGAAAAATTCAGAAAGGTCCATATTAAGTCCCTACTCGATTCTAATGCTCGTATTTGGCCTCGAGGGTCCACTAAGGGATGTTACGAATGATCTCGGTTAAAGAATAATGATTGACATGATTTATCTAAAAATGTTTTGAATGTTTCGGTAATACTCTGTAATCCTGTTCCGGCGATGGACACGGGTTAGGGGTGTTTCACTCTCCCCTTAGGGATTTTCGTCCCCGAAAATCTTACAAGTGACTAGGTTAGGGTACTATTTTCTCATATCTTTCTTGAGTTCCCACGTAGCCTCTTCTGCACCGTGTCGTTGCCAAAGTACTTTTACTAAAGCTATGCATTTATTTCTCAACTCTTTAACCTCTCGGGCTACAATTCTGATCGATTCTTCATTGTACGTCATGTCGGGTTGAATTTCAATATATGTTATAGAAATTACATGTGAAGGATCCGATCTATATCGATGCAACATCGACACATGAAGCACATTGTGGATATTTTCTAATTATGACGGTAATGCTAGCCGATATTGTACTGGCCCTATTCTTTCAATGATCTCATACGACCTGATGAAACGCGGACTCAATTTACCTTTATGACCAAATCTAAGGATTTTCTTCCACAGTGATATTTTTAGAAACACTTTATCACCGATCTGAAATTCAATGTCTTTTCGTTTCAAATCTGCGTAAGATTTCTGTCGACCTGAAATTTCTTTTAAATTGTCATGAATTACTTTCACTTTTTCTTCAGTCTCTCGGATCAAATCAACCCCGTGAATCTTTTTCTCACTTAACTCGGTCCAATACGACGGAGTTCGGCATTTGCGATGATATAAAGCTTTATACGGTGCCATCTTTATGCTCGATTGAAAGCCATTGTTGTACGCAAATTCAACCAGCGGTTAATATTTGTCCCAATTGCCCTCAAATTTTAGAATACAACAATGAAGCATATCTTCAAGAATTTGAATTACTCTCTCAGACTGACCGTCGGTTTGCAAATGAAATGCTGTACTAAAATTCAACCTTGTACAATTTCTTCCAAAATCGCGACTTAAACCTCATATCTCTATCCGAAATAATAGAAACTAGCACCCCGTGTAATCTAACGATCTCTGAAATGTACAATTCAGCTAATTTATCAAGTGAGTAATCTGTACATACCGGAATGAAATGTGCTAATTTCGTTAGTCGATCTACAACAATCCAAATAACATCTTTCTTTTTCGGAGACATGGGCAATCTTGATACGAAATCCATCGTAACTCTATCCCATTTCCATTCTGGTATCATCGGAGGCTGTAGTAATCCTGAAGGCACTTGATGTTCAGCTTTGACATTTTGACAAACAAAACATTTCGATACAAATTCTGAAATGTCTCGTTTTATTCCCAACCACCAATACAGTTGCTTCAAATCATTGTACATTTTGGTACTCCTTGGGTGAACAGATAAACAACCACTGTGCGCTTCGTGCAGAATTTTCTAAATGAGCTCAAAATTCTTTGGTACATAGATTCTACCTCGGTACATTAAGCAATTATTGGAACCGATCTAAAAGTCAGAATCACTAGTCGACTCATATTGCACTCTTTTGGCTTGCAATTCATTATCAAATTTCTGAGCTTTGCAAATTTGTGGAAGAAATGCGGTTTAGCTTTCAACTCTGCTAGAATCGAACCATTATCAGATAAATTTAACCGAGTATTCATCATTTTTAAAGAAAATAGATATTTTCTACTCAAAGCATCTGCGACTACATTTGCTTACCCCAGATGATAATCAATCACTAATTTATAGTCTTTAAGCAATTCGAGCCATCTTCATTGTAGCAAATTCAGATCTTTTTGGGTCATTAAATACTTCAAGCTTTTATGGTCGGTAAAGATATGACACTTTTTGACGTATAAATGATGTCGCCAAATCTTCAATGCAAATACAATAGCTACCAACTCTAAATAATGCATCGGATAATTCTTTTCATACATCTTCAACTGTCTGGAGGCATAAGCTATAAGTTTTCATTCTTGCATCAAAACGCAACCCAAACCATTCAATAATGCATCGCTATAAATCACGAATTCTTTACCTGACTCGGGTTGAACCAACACTGGTGCTTTAGTTAACAATGCTTTCAATTGATTGAAACTCTGTTGACATTTCTCAGACCACTCAAATTTTACATCTTTCTGTAGCAATCCGGTCATCAATGTAGCAATCATCAAGAATCCCTTAACAAAACATCGATAATAACCAGCTAACCCCAAAAAACTTCTAACTTCGGATACATTTCTCAGTGGTTTCCAATCAACAACTACAAAAACCTTACTCGGATCAACTCTTATACCTTCCGCTGAAACAATGTGTCCCAGAAATCCAACCTCTCGGAGCCAAAACTCACATTTACCAAATTTAGTGTATAGTTGCTTATCTCTCAAGGTTTGAAGCACAATTCTCAAATGTTCAGTATGCTTAAACTCATCTCGTGAATAAATCAAAATGTTGTCAATGAAAACTACAACAAATCTATCTAAACACGGTCTGAAAATCTGATTCATCAAATCCATAAAAACTTCAGGAGCATTACTCAATCTGAAAGGCATAACAAGAAACTCATAATGTCCGTACCTCATTCGGAATGCAGTTTTTGGCACATCTGAATCTTTAACTCGCAATTTATAATAGCCCGATCTCAAATCAATCTTCGAAAATACTATTGCCCCTTTTAACTGATCAAATAAATCATCTATTCTCGGTAATGGATACTCGTTCTTTATTGTAACCTTATTGAGTTGATGATAGTCAATATACATTCTCATTGATCCGTATTTCTTCTTTACAAATAATAATGGTGCACCCCAGGATGAAAAACAAGGTCGTACAAAACCTCTATCTGTTAATTCTTGCAACCGAGCTTTCAACTCTTTCAATTCTTTTGGAGCCATTCTATACGGAGCTATCAATATCGGTAAAGTTCCTAGTACTAACTCAATAACAATTTCAATCTCTCTTATTGGTGGTAACCCTAGTAATTCTTCTAGAAACACATCGGCATACTCACAGACAACTGGCACTAATTCAATCTTAGATTTTGACACTTTTGTATCTAAACCATAAGCAAGATAAGCTTCACAACCTTGTCTCACACATCTCTAAGCCGACATAGACGAAATTACAACGACAATTCACTCAACTCATCTGATTCAATTCAAAGAATTTCATTATTCTGACATTTCAATTCAATAGTCTTTCGCCTACAATTCACAACAGCATCATGCAACGTCAACCAATCCATACCCAGAATTACATCGAATTCATCAAAAGGTAGTAACAGTAAATCAACTAAAAAACAGTAACCCCGAATCATTAAAGGGTAGTTCTTGCAAACTTTATCAACTAGAACATACTTGCCTAAGGGGTTCGATACTTTAATCACAAACTTAGTAGACTCAACATGCAAATTCTTAATAGACGCCAAATTCATACATATATACGAATGAGTTTATCCAGGATCAATCAAAGCAATCACATTAGTGTCATAAAGAGAAAACGTACCTGTGGTAACATCGAGTGTAACACCTCTTACCCGTATTCAACTTCGAAATCGGGTACGAGGCATTACCGGACTTGACTTACTTGAGCATTCAACTTTGGGCTATAAAATTAGTTTCAATTTAAAACTTTTTCATTTACGATCGTAACGTCCCTATCATGGGTACACGAGACCCTTTACATATACTCGGGATGCTAAGGGACCAAACCGAAACTTTTAAACACTTTAAAAAGTTTGACATAAAACTGGGCCACACGCCCGTGTAAAGAGTGGGACATGCTCGTGTGACATATCACACACTCTTGTTCCATGCCCGTGTAGAATTATTTTCCTTTCGAACCTACAGGGGTTTTCACATTAGTCGGACACACGCCCGTGTGCTCCACCCGACCTAGACACGCTTGTGTCCTCGCCCGTGTGTTAAAACTTGGGTATTCTATTTGTGACATCAGCAACCAATTATCGACACACGGCCTAGGCGCACGCCTGTGTGTTTAGCCCGTGGTCGACACTGACTTGCAACACTAACATGCAGAGGACACACGGCCAGGTCACACACCCATGGGATTGTCCGTGTGTCACACATGAACTAGACACATGCCCGTGTGTCTACCCGTGTGGACCAATTCAAGGCTATTTTCTAAGCCATTTAGCCACCTTCACTTGCACACATTCACAGATCATCACATAACATTCTCAAATCACATAAAATTGTTCATCTTTACTTGCATTTATACCCTGCATTTATCACCACAAAGTCACATGCAAATTTCGCTGAGTCAAGTTTCTCGATATCACCCTGAAATAATAATAAATACTCGGTGGTTTCACACGCAGCCCTCCATTCAATAATTAATAAGGTGGTATTGCACATAGCGCACTATTAATACTAAGCACGATGGTATCGCACATAGCCCATCGGTAACAAATAATAAGCTGGTATCGCACACAGCCCATCACTAACAATTAATAAGGTGGTATCGTACATAGCCCACCATTGTTATACAGTCACAAATATTTATCCAAATACATTTTCCTATTTCAAATGTTCATCCGGAATATCCTCACACACTATCATTCTTAAATAGATTTCTACAATAATAATCCGCATTCACTCAATGCATTAATAAATATAACATATGCAATCAGGTGCACCGTTTACACATAACTCACCATGGTTTCCTCATATACCGAATTCACCTCAAGTGAGTTCTGGGTACACACCTGTACCTCTCATGGTATAACCACATCCTTTCTCATTTTCAACATAACTGTTGAATCATTCACAATACTAAAAACACTCTTGAGTCTCATACATATAGTATCATATCAACATCATAACCCCCGATAGGGTCTTACACGAAATATCATATCGATGCCATGTCACTGACATAGTCTTATACAAAATCTCACACCGAGGCCATATTCTAAATATGGTCTTACACGGGACCTTAACCAACATAGTATCATGATATTTGCATTCCCTCTATTCTTAGATTCAATTGAAGACTTTCAATTCTTGACATCTCGTCAAAATGTATTGAATATATTCATAGAGTTAATATACAATTCATACAACATTGAAATATTAAATACTTCTCTCATAGTTGCACTATTAGCACACGAACTTACCTCGATATGGAAAAGGGTAAAAAGGGACCTATTTGTCCATATTTCTCTTTTCTCCCGTTCTAGGTCCGAATCTCGTTTTATTTGATCTAGAATAATAAAATTTACTCATTTAATCACCACACTAATCAATACATTTTAAAATTTCTACTTTTCAAAAATTACCATTTTGCTCTTAAACTTTGGCAAAATTATGATTTTGCCCCTAAGCTCGTATATCAATTTTCATCCAACTTCTTTGCTAATCAAGCCTAGAAGATTCATAATCCCTTCTATAGCAGCTCAAGATTTCAACTATTACTCACATTTACTGCTCATTTCACATCCTTTACCCAAAGGTCCTTTTAGGTGTTTTCATGGTAACACCCTTCACAAAAGTTGTTTATCTAACAACTAAGACTCACTTTATTCCATAAAAATGCAGCAAACAACATAAAAGCTCTCATGAAAAAGCCCTAAACTTTTCACCATATTATAAGATAGTCCCCTCATTAGAAAGCTTAAGCTTTAGGGGTTCCAAAAGTACAACTATCATAAAAAAAAAAACCATTAAAATCACTTACTTGTAGGGAGAAGAGTTTGCTCAAATTTTGAGCTTTCAAAACCCCTATTTTTCTTGCTATTTTTGGTGTAGGAAGATAAGTAAAAAGATGGATATCATCTTTTCTTTATTTTAATATTGAACAATCAATTTAGTCACCAAATTTACCAACTTTGACCAATTTTATGGCCTATTACCCTATACTTAGGGGTCTAATTGCACTTTAAAGGTCTCCAATTAATGTTCTTTAGCTATTAAACACCTTTAGCTCATAAAATGAAACTTTTGCACTTTATGCGATTTAGTCCTTTTTCGTAATTAAACATGAAATCGCTAAAATTAAAGCACCAATAATTTCATGCACTTATATAATCATGCTTTGACTCATAAAATATCATGAAAATAATTTTCTCTAACATCGAATTAATGGTTCTGAACCACTGTTCTGACTAGCCCCTAAATCGGGTTGTTACAATTCTCCCCCCTTAGGGATTTTCGTCCCCGAAAATCTTACCAGAAGAAGTTGCTTTCAACATTCATGAAACGTTTCCACCAACTTTTCAAAATCAAAATTGATTTACCCTAAAATTTTCTTGCCAAAAACCTTTAAGCTATAGTACACAAGGTTGAAGCACAACTTTAAAACCTAGATTACTCTTTCCCCAGGGCACATATACTCAATAATCTAACAAACGTGAACTTTGCAATGCTAAAATGATCATTCAGATCATATCAAATAATTCACTACTATCCGGATGACATCCCCCTCTTTGGGAAATCATGTCAATCCAAATTTGAAATCTATAGTATTTTATCACACTTTCTCCCTAGGATCTTCTCCGACTGTAATAGTCCTGACTTTGAACACTCGAAAATTCAGCTTTTACCGGTCGGCTACTTCTGAACATAAACTCAATCATATCGTGATGTATACTCAGTTGTCAAAATATTTATGCTTACAACTGTACCTTTTCTTATTCTTGAATGAGTAGACATGCTACCATTGAGCCTCATACCAAAACTTATGCATAAATTCTGGATTCATCAACATGCAAATTCTATCTCAAGGTAACAATAATAATGGAAATCTTATTCGACCTGAATTTGAACATCGAAAACAAACTCATTCGGAGCTTATTTAAAATACCATTCACTACCTCACTTCTGAACTCCTTAATTTCGAAAGGAAAACTCACTTTAGTCATTAACATTGCTGAAACTAGACATTATCAACTAAGGTCAATCGAGTAACTAACTCGTATTGATTAAATAGGGATTTTCCATCCAGATACCTGTACTATGTCCACTATCCGAGAAGTATTTCAATAATTATACATACTCTTGTAATAGTTCAAGCCATTTTCACTGCCTCACATTCATATTTTTTTGCAACATTCGATACTTTAACTCATCAGGATTCAGAAAGCACATATCATTTTTCCATGGATCATATTATATCATCGAGTTCACGATAAAGACATAAAAGTGATCATTTCTAAAGCGCCAGTCCAGGAATTCTTTTTGATGTAGCTCTAACTATCTAAAGATGTAAACTATCTCTTTACACTCTAGTATTGAAACATATTTCCATTTATTCATTAGCGCATCACTAAATACCATAAATTCTTTTTCTCGATTCAAACTAAACTCAGTACTAGAACTTTCAGGTGATAGTACCTTCAATAGCTTTCGATTTTACCATTCTGCAGCAAACCATTTAAACTTTCATAAATTTGATAACTTTTCAATCATAACAACTTCAACTTGAAATTAACGTTGTCCGGTTAGAATTTTCAATAAGCATATCTCTGTATTATGCTTCCAAGAATCTAATTTCCTCATTCAGACTATCCATCTCCCTATTCATGAACACATAGAATTTATTCTCCTTGTTGAAGCATGTAAATATACACATAACTCAAATCATATCTCAATACATCAATCTACTTTTTTCTCCACACTGAGAATACATTTCAAACACAAAATCATTTGAAATTTTCTAGTTAAGTTACTAAAAAACCTTTACTATCGTCTTAGTACAAATTAACAGGGATATCTCAATTGAATGCATTAACTTTGTTCTGCTTACCCGAAAAAGAAATCCATCGCACAATTTGAAACTTGTGATTTCACTACTTATACTAGAATTATCACCTTTCGCTAATGAACATCAATTTTGGAAGTTCTCGGTAAGTACACCTTAGGATTCCTACTCAATTGAGTTAAATAGCCGTGGCCAACTTTCTCTTTACTCGTAACATTGCATAATCAGTATGATCTTTAAAACATTCAGATATTCTTCCCAAAACCGTTCTAACCTTCTAACTACCTTTATCTCTATATACATTACTAGTTGTTTCACCACTGAACTTTTTTATTTCATACTCATGAACTTATTCAACTTAACTCTCGTAAAAATCACATTATAAAGGGGTGAGGTCGTAAAGCCTCTAACTTGCCTCTGATGACTATACATATCTGACATAGCATTCATCATTAATGAAATATCATCGTAGTTGCACAACTCGCTCCAAGCAAGTTTTTACACTTACTCATGTTGCCATTGTTTTTATCATCCAAAATTTTGAATAGTGATTTTACTAACGCAGGCTTCATATTAATATCTATTCAAGTACTCAACATTTAACTCTTATTTCTATTACCATCACTTATCAAATTAGAGAACGTCTTACGGTTTGAGTATGTTGTTTACTTAATTTCCATAGTCCAACTATAGTCATACTTGTATCACAATATCATAGCCCAGTTATAATCTTACATGTTGTCACGATACCATAGCCTCGCTATGGTCTTACACGAAATTTCATATCGATATCAATGCCATATCCCAGATACAGTCTTACATTGAAACACATGTCGATGTCGATGCCATATCCTAGATATGGTATTGCACGGGATCTTATATCGATGTCAATGCCATATCCCAGACATGGCCTTACAATTTCATACTGAAGTCAGGTCCCATACGTGGTCTTACATGGAATCACTATTTGATGCCGACGCCATATCCTAGATATGGTCTTACATGGAATCACGTATCGTTGCCAACACCATGTCCTAGACATGGTCTTATATGGGATCACATGTACCGCCATGGTCCAACCATGGTCTTATTCATCAATTTATCATTGAACGACCGTACTCATCTCCTGCATTCTACTTAATTTAACATCCGATTTTAACACCCACACTATCATAATATTTGTAGCTTCATAACAGAGTCATAAAACAAAACATTATATATCACCTACTTAAATAGTCGTACATGAGATTCAACTATGTGGACATACTGATTATTCAACATTCAAACAGTTGTACATACACACATATCCCATTCACTGGGTAAGTTTACTCACTATATTCACTTAACCAAATAGGTTGAGTATATAACACCATATGCACATCGAACCAACATAGATAAGCTTATCACCTTATAATTTTCATTTCATTCTTCAACCTAGGATTATCTCATTTCATTCCATATCACACACATGTCATGAACTTCCTTTCATACCTTTCTCAATTTCATCAAATCATAAGCACATTTCAATTATCTCATTATCATTTTCACCATTATCGAAAATGGCTCGGTTGGGAATCATCTTTGTCTTAATAAAACAATCTTGTTAGAGCTGGGAGATATCGCACTATCATGAGTAGTAATATGGAATCTATAGCTAAACTCTCACGCGCTAGGTTAGTCCGAGAATCGAGTAAATCATAACTCTGATACCACTAACTGTAACACCCTTTACCCGTATTCAACTCCGAAATTGGGTACGAGGCATTACCAGACTCGACTTGCTTGAGCATTCAACTTTGGGCTATAAAATTTGTTCCAGTTTAAAACTTTTTTATTTATGATTGTAACGTCCCTATCATGGGTCTACGAGACCCTTTACATATACTCGGGATGCTAAGGGACCAAACCAAAACTTTTAAACACTTTAAAAAGTTTGACATAAAACTAGGCCACACGTCCGTGTAAAGAGTAGGACATGCCCATGTGACATATCACACACTCGTGTTCTATGTCCGTGTAGAATTATTTTCCTTTCGAACCTACAGGGGTTTTCACATGGTCACCTGCCCGTGTTCTTGGCCCGTGTGCTCCACACGACCTAGACACGCCCGTGTCCTCGCCTGTGTGTAAAAACATGGGTATTCTGTTTGTGACGTCAGCAACCAATTATGGGCACACGGCCTAGGCACGCGCCCGTGTGTCTAGCCTGTGGTCGACACTAACTTGCAACACTAACATGCAGAGAACACACAACCAAGTCACACACCCATGGGACTGTCCGTGTGTCACACACGATCTAGACACACGCCCGTGTGTCTACCGCTGTGGACCAATTCAAGGCTATTTCCAAGCTATTTAGCCACCCTCACTTGCACACATTCACACATCATCACATAACATTCTCAAATCATCAATTATAACTCTTGAATTATCACATTTGAATCATGCAAATCAAACTATCTTCCCATATACGAGGGAGAGCTATTAATAACACCATTATAGTTGACATGAGCCATCATCCATGGCTATACACAACCAACCCATAACTCTTTTAGGTCAACACATTTGGCTACTTTAACTATGACTTAATTAAACCAAAATAAGATCCCTATACATGCCATATCTCAAGAAGACTTGAAACCTTATACCCAAGTGACTGCTCGATAGTGTGAAAGCATCTTCGGTGGTTTCCAAACCGAGCTAGTTAAGTTAACCTATAAGAGATAGGAAAGGAAGAGGAGTAAGCAATAACGCTTAGTAAGTTCACATGCAAATGATAAGCAACTATTGACATTTATTTATTATACTCAACCACAAGGTAATATAACGAGATTTTCACTTAAGCTTATGAATACCCATTCAATCATTCACAATGCTTACTCATTTTAAACTTTCACCTGTCACAAACTCATATCATAAAACATTGTTCATCTTTACTTGCATTTATACCCTGCATTTATCACCACAAAGCCACATGCAAATTTCACTTAGTCAAGTTTCTCGATATCACCCCAGAATAATAATAAATACTCGGTGGTTTCGCATACAACCCACTATTCAATAATTAATAAGGTGGTATCGCACATAGCCCACCATTAATACTAAGCACGATGGTATCGTACACAACCCATCAGTAACAAATAATAAGGTGGTATCGCATACAACCCACCATTGATAATATTGGCGATGGTATCACACACATCCCACCATTGTTATACATTCACAGATATTTATCCACATACATTTTCCTATTTCGAATGTTCATCCGGGAATATCCTCGCACACTATCATTCTTTAATAGATTTCTACAATAATCATTCGCATTCACACAATGCATTAATAAATATAACATATGCAATACCTTAATTGAGTTCTGGGCACATACCTGTACCTCTCATGGTATAACCACATACTTCCTCATTTTCAACATACCTGTTGAATCATTCACAATGCTAAAGAATACTCTCGAGTCTCATACATATAGTATCATATCAACATCATACCCCGATAGGGTCTTACATGAAATATCATATCGATGCTATGTCCCTGACATGGTCTTATACAAAATCTCACACCGAGGCCATATTCCAAATATGGTCTTACACGGGACCTTAACCATAATAGTATCATGATATTTGCATTCCCTCTATTCTTAGATTCGATTAAAGACTTTCAATTCTTGACATCTCGTCAAAATGTATTTAATATATTCATTGAGTCAATATACAATTCATACAACATCAAAATATTAAATACTTCACTCATAGTTGCATTATTAGCACACGAACTTACCTCAATACTGAAAAGGGTAGAAAGGGACCTATTTGTCCATATTTCTCTTTTCTCCCGTTCTAGGTTCAAATCTCATTTTCTTTGATCTAGAACAATAAAATTTACTAATTTAATTTCCAAACTAATCAATACATTTTATGTAACACCTCTTACCCGACTCCGACTCTGGGACTGGATATGAGGCATTACCATGCTTAACCTTGCTTGAACATGTATTCTCGGGCTATAAAATTTCATTCCAACTGAAAAATTTTCTTTCCTCATCATAACATACATATGTAGCAATGAATTCATACAAACTTACCTCGGTACTCAAAGTATGTATAGATGTGCAATTAATCCACAACTTTGTTCTTACCTCGGTTTCGGTCCGGGCTTTGAGTTTCTTGATCTATAATAAAAAATTTACTTGTTTAATTCTCACATTGAATAAATTGACTCATAAGTCATACTTTGGCAAAATTACCACTTTGCTCTTAAACTTTCTCAAAATTACACTTTTGCCCCTAGGCTCGTAAAATAAATTGCATTCAACTTTCTTATATTTCAAACCTCGCCGAATCATATACTAAACTATAACAACCTTCAATTTCCACTATATCACTCATATATGACCATTCTACAACTTTTACAATTTGATCCTTTTATGCATTTTTCATGAAAATCACTTAGAAAAAGATGTGTATCATACATCAAACTTTCATATTCTTCCATAAAACATCAAAATACATGCATGTCATACATGGGTAAAATTTTGAACATAATCCCTAGCTCAAAATATAGCTAGAAATAGCTAAACTGAGCTACGAGGATCTCAAAAATATGAAGAACATTAAAAACGGGGCTAGGATGCACTTATTATCAAGCTTGAAAGTTGAAGAAACCCTAGCTATGCCTTCCTTGTGATTTTCAGCCAAGGGGGAGAAAGATGGACAACATTTTTGACTTATTTTCCCTTTTAATTCTGTTATTAACCAAATGATAAGAATGCCCTTAATGATCCTTTCTTGAGATTTTTCCTTCCCATGTCTATTTTTGTCCATATTAACATATAATGGTCTAATTTCTCAATAAGGACCTCTATTAATTTTTATAATTCTATTTCGTACTTAAATATTCTAGAATCTCATATTTTCCAATCGTTGCAATTTAGTTCTAGTGGGCAATTTATTCACTAATTAATAGAATTCCTTCATGAGATTTTAACTATAATCATGCAAGTACCTCATAAGCCTTATAAAAATCAGTAAAACATATATTTCTACTTTAGATTTGTGGTCTTGCACCACTATTTCGACTAGGCCCTAAGTCGGGTTCTTACAATTCTCCCCCTAGTGACTTTTGTCCCCGAAAATCTTACCAGTAAAAAGGTTTGGGTATTGGTTCCTTATAGCCTTCTCAGGCTTCCATGTAGCCTCTTCTACCCGATGTCTCTACCATAAGACTTTCACGAGAGCTATAATTTTTTCCTTAATTGCTTAACTTCCCGGTCTAGAATCTTAACTGGTTCTTCACCTTATGTCATATCAGGTTGAATCTCAACCTCTATCGGTGTAATTACATGTAAAGGGTCTAAATGGTACCAACGTAACATAGACACGTGAAACACATTATGAATCTTTACTAACTTAGATGGCAAAGCCATTCGATAGGCTACCGGCCCTATCCCGTGAGCTCATATGGTCCGATAAAATGTGGACTCAATTTGCCTTTTCAGCCAAATCTAAGAACTTTTCTCCATGGCGACACTTTCAAGAATACTCTATCACCGACTTGATACTCGATTTCTTTCCTTTTCAAATCTGAGTAAGATTTTTGTCTGTCAAAAGCATCCTTTAAATAATCTCGAATCACCTTTACCTTCTCATCAGTTTTTCTAACCAAATCAACCCCGTGAATCTGGTTTTCCTTTAGTTCAGTCCAATATAAAGGCGTTCGACACTTACACCCATAAAAAGCCTCATAAGACGCCATTTTCAAGTTTGACTGATAACTGTGATTGTAGGCAAATTCTACCAATGGTAGGTACTTTTCCCAACTGCCTTGAAACTCAAGAACACATCACCGGAGCATAGCCTCAAGTACTTGTATCAACCTTTCCAACTGTCCGTCGGTTTGAGGGTGAAAGGCCGTACTAAAATTCAACTTTGTGCCCAAGGCCTCTTGTAACTTTTTCCAAAACTTGAACGTAAATCTCGGATCTCTATCCGATATAATTGATAAAGGAACTCTGTGTAGCCTCATAATCTCAGAAATATACAAGTTTGCCAACTTACCCAATGAATAGTCAACATGCACCGGTATTGTAACATCCCAAACCCGGCCCAAACATTACAACCAAATTTGGCATGTCACTTAGAAAACATTTTGAGAAACCCCTTTTTGTTGATTCACATTTAGGAAAGATATTGTCTTGTTTTAAGTAAAAGTTGTGGGTTATGCGAGAATCCAACACTTTGCTTCCTTATTTAAAAATCTATTAAATCCTGTTATTATCAATTTTGTCAATGTACCCGATGGCACAGAAGAAAACATTTACGCTTTGGATTTAGGAAAACTTGTGTTTAAGAAAAATATTTAAGCCATTAAGTAGTTTGGAAGTTTTATCTAAAACAGGTAAAATAATCAAAGCGAAATTTTAGGAGGCCTTATTACAACTTGAACAAATAAGAAAAAAAATGAAAATAAACCCATAGTCTACTAAACCAAATTTTCCATTGCATGGCCACCTCGAGTTCATCCGGCTCCTCATCCGCGATCTACGAGTCACCTGAAAAAGTTAGAGGAGAAGGTGAGTCACCAAGACTCAATGTGTAACCCTTCCCCCGATTTAATGTAACATCATACACAAATCATAACTAAGTTTAACATGCACCCCACCTAGCCATCCATAACTCCTTTCTCTACCCGTGTGGTACCAAACCACCGGTGGTGCCAAACCCCGGTGACCCAAAGTCACGATATCCAATAATATTGTGGTGCCAAACCTTTGGTGGTGCTAAACCACTTGGTGACCCAAAGTCACAAATAATAAGTTGTGGGGCCAACCCACGTGTGATACCAAATCATGGCGATGATCCCATAATATCAACCGTGGGGCCAACCCTTCGTGGTGCTAAGCCACTAGGACAAGTCGCTATGAGGTGCCAAACCTCCGGTGACCCAAAGTCACAAAATGTGGTACCAAACCACTTTGGTGTCCAAGACACGGATATCACTTCCCCTCCACTCAAATCACCCACCATGATACGATGTGCATATAAAAGAAATCATGCCAAACATGCTTAAATATTAACATATCTGAATTTATCATAGGCCATATTTTATGTATCACATATACCAAATATGTCATGCATCCACATGCATTATATTGCAAGCTCATATTAAAACGGACTTACGAATCCTTGCTCATACCTTTACGGTATCAAATCCAGATCTGCACAAATCCGGTATAACATACACAATTTATTAGCAGTTATATTAGTTATGAAGTGTGTAAGTACACACCTGTTACTAACGCAAATCCTAGATCCCGAAGATTCGATCTACTGTGCTATATCCCTTGACCCTATATTCACCAACATCAAAGTTAATTCCATAGGCCTATTCGGCTATAATATCTAAAACCCGAAGACTCATTTGTGGCACCTTGAACCGATTTGGTTTCCAACCAAATCTCGAAGCCACACACTGGATTCCTTGCAATCGGCCAAACCTTAGATCCATACAAGTGATTAGCTTTCGGCTTTTCCAAGTATCTAATGGAAAGACTAAAGAGAATCCTCAATGAACTTACCAAATCGATTAGCAGAGAATGGAGGATCGATCTCATCGCTTTAAAATTCCGGAGTTCCTAGGTGAAATCGGTTTCAAAAAGTGGTTAGCCAAATCATCAATAAATGCCAGATCTCGGCTTTTCCCTTCATCTAAATCGACAGAGAACAAGAGAATATGGGAGAAGAGTTTCGGCAAACACTTACCTTCTCAAACCGATTGAAAAAGAAATCCCGAAGAGATGTATACCAATCTTTATATTCGGCCAAGTGAATCTAATGGGAGAGGGGAGATTTCGGCAACAAGAGTGGAAGAGATTCGGCTAATAGAGAAAGAAAAAGAGAAGGAAAAGAAGATGGGGAATTCGGCAGAGGGAGGGTAGAGAGGGTTTCAATTTTAAGCAAACAAGAAGAAGAGAAGTAGGGGATTAATGGTAGTTTCGGTTTTGAGAAAGAAAAAAAGAAATAGATGGGAGATGAGAGTGTAGGAGATTGACCAAAGGCTAAGAAGAAGAAAAGAGGATCAATGGTTTTGGTTTTTGGTATGTGTTAGCGAAAATGTCAAGCTAGGTGCCTAAAGAAAATTCGCCACCACCCTTTACACACTCCTTACCGCTTACTCCTCTCCAACAAGGAGTCTTAGATTCACCAACACCTTGAATCACTCTTGGCCAATCATTTAAAATTATTCAAATAAAATCCTTATTATCCCGAAAGAGTTTGAGCTGAACACTACTCTCTCTCTCTTATCAGAAAATAAAGAGCGAAAAGAGATTTCGCTACTCGAACCTAGGCTCCCTTGCTCCCTTGGTGGCGTCAATTCCAAGACTTAAGTGGCACCCTTACTACTTTCCAAGGCCTTATTAGTATCAAATATTCCTTTTTAAAACTTGTAACCCCTATTTACTATGGCTCATTGTCTTATTAAAGCTTATAAATGAAATTTTTCTACCACTCGAGCCTACTCAAGGTCCATAGCTAAGTCTTATTACACCATAAATAGTATTACAGTAATCCAATCATATGCACAACAATACAATCACAAATAACCCCTAATTCAGGATGTTACAGTTCTACCCCCTTAAAAAATAATTTCGGCCTCGAAATTACCTGATCAGAAGAGTTGGGGGTATTATTGCGATTACATCCTCGGGTTCCCACGTAGCTTCCTCCGCACCATGTTTTGCCATAGCACTTTCACCAAAGGTACTGACTTCCTACGTAAAACTTTGACATCTCGATCTAAGATCTGGACCGGTTCCTCCTCGAAAGATAAGTCCGAATTCACCTCAATCTCTGCCACTGGCACAACGTGTGCTAGATCTGATCGATATCGCCTAAGCATTGACATGTGGAAGACGTCATGAATCTATCTTAATTCTGCTGGCAGCTTGAGCTGATAAGCTACCGGTCCCACTCGCTTCAACACTGTGTATGGCCCGATAAACCTAGGGCTTAGCTTCCCTTTTCGCCCAAATCTCAATACCTTTTTCCAAGGTGACACCTTCAGAAAAGCTTTATCTCCCACTGCATATTCCATATCCTTGCGCTTACGGTCGGCATAAGACTTCTGCCTATCTGACGCTTCCTTGAGACGAGCCCAATTACCTTAACTTTATCTTCAGTTTCTGCTACCAACTCTGGACCCAAAACATGTCGTTCACTTAATTCCATCCAACACGTAGGAGTACAGCATTTTCGTCCATACAGTGCTTCATATGGTGCCATCTGAATACTTGCTTGATAACTATTGTTATAAGTGAATTCCGCCAATGGTAAATACTCTTCCCAACTACCACTGAAATCCAGAATACAACCCCTTAGCATATCTTCTAAGACCTGAATCACCCTTTCTGATTGTCCGTCCGTTTGCGGGTGAAAAGCTGTGCTAAAATCCAACCTCGTTCCCAAAGCCTAATGCAAAACCCTCCAAAACCTTGACGTGAACCTTGGATCCCTATCTAAGATAATCGATACTGGCACACCATGCAATCTTACTATCTCGGCTACATATAACTTCGCTAGCTTTGGAAGCGAATAATCCATCCTCACTGGTATGAAATGAGCTGACTTGGTCAGTCGATCTACAATCACCCAGACTGAGTCATTTTTACTAGGCGTGAGAGGTAGCCCGCTAACAAAGTCCATGGTGATCCATTCCCATTTCCACTGAAGGATCTTCACGGTTGAAGTAAACCTAATGGTGGCGATGTTCACCTTAACTCGCCGACATGTCGACACTTTCCCACAAATTCAGTTACCTCACGCTTGACCACAGCCACGTAGCTGTTTTGCAAATCTCCATACATCTTGCTACCTCCAAGATGCATAGCTATGGGCTACTATGTGCATCTTGAAGAATTATTTGTCTTAATTCCACATCCTTCGGCATACAAGCTTGCCCTTGAAAGCATAGCACTCCATCACGAGGCAAACTATACCCTTCTAAACCACTATCTTGAACTTGCAATCTCCGCGCGTTCAAACTTCCATCTACTAACTGTTTCTCCTGAATCTCCTCGAACCAAGTCGACTTAACTTGCAATTCCGCCGAAAGACTTCCATCGTCATACAAACTGAGGTGAGCAAACATTGCCCTTAAATCTGTCACGACCTTCTGGCTCAACGCGTTAGCCACTACGTTAGCCCTGTCCGGATGATACTCAATTGAACAGTCGTAGTCCTTCAACAGCTCAATCCATTGGCGCTGCCTCAAGTTCAAATCCTTCTGAGTCAAAAGATACCTCAGACTCTTGTGATCTGTGTAGACTATCGACTTCTCCCCATACAAGTAATGCCTCCATATTTTCAAAGCGAAGACTACTACCGCTAATTCCAAGTCATGCGTCGGATAGTTAACCTCATGCGGTCTTAGCTGACGGGATGCATAAGCCACTACTTTCCCTTCTTGTATCAACACACACCCCAAACCAGTATGGGATGCATCACAAGAATCGTAAATAACTTTCCGCCTCAAAGGCTATACGAACCAAGCTTGATTAGAATCTTCCTTAGCATATCGAAACTTTCCTGCTGTTTCTCTGACCATACAAATGGAACTCCTTTTCTTAACAACTTAGTCAACGGCGCCGCGATCAAAGAGAATCCTTCCACAAACCTTTGATAGTACCCTGCCAGACCTAGAAAACTCTGAATTTCTACCACTGACCTAGGCGGTTTCCAATCCAACACCACTTCAATCTTGCGAGGGTCCACTCTAATCCCTTCAGCTGACACTACGTGACCTAAGAAAACCACCTCCCTAAGCCAAAATTCGCACTTACTGAATTTGGAAAATAACTGCTTCTCCCTCAGTACTTGTAGAACTATTCGCAAGTGCCTGTCATGCTCCTCCTCCGTCTTTGAGTAAACCAATATGTCGTCTATAAACACCATGACAAACTGATCCAAGTACTGTTGAAACACCCTATTCATTAAGTCCATGAATGTTGCTGGTGCGTTGGTCAACCCAAACGGCATCACTAAAAACTCAGAATGCCCATACCGAGTACTGAATGCCGTCTTGTGAACATCAACCTCCTTCACTTTAAGTTGATGATACCCCGACCTAAGATCTATCTTTGAGAAAATCGATGCACCTTTCAGTTGGTCAAACAAGTCATCAATCCGGGGCAATGGATACTTGTTTTTGATCGTTAACTTATTCAGTTGGCGGTAATCTATACATATCCGCATTGAACCGTCTTTCTTAACAAACAGCACAAGTGCTCCCCACGGAGATATACTTGGTCGGATAAACCCTCTATCCAGAAGCTCCTGAATTTGAACCTTCAACTCCACCAATTCTTTCGGTGCCATTCGGTATAGTGCTATAGACACTGGCGTCGTTCTGGACAACAAGTCTATACCGAATTCAACTTTCCTATCTGGAGGTAGACCCAAAAGTTCTTCTGGAAATACATCAACGAATTCCCTTACTGTTTGGACATTCTCCACTGCTAACTCCTTAGCCTCCAAGGCACATGTCCGAACCAGAAATACCTCACAACCTTTCCTGACCATTTTCTCCGCCTTCAGTACAGAGACCACATTTGATAGGTATTCCCTTCTGATACCTATCATTTCCACCTCCTCGCCTTCCATTGTTCTCAACACCATGCGATTAGTCGTGCAATCCAAACTGGCTTGGTACCTCACCAGCCAACCCATTTCGAGAATCAGATCAAACTCCTTAAACGGTAGCTCCATCAAATCCGCTAAGAACACTACCCCTTAGAGTTCTAGGGGTACATCCCTATATAACTTATTTACTTCTACAGAGTGACCTAGAGGGCTAATTACTGTCATCTCCCTAGTAGTCTCAAAGTCTAGGTTCATAGTCTCTACTATGCTACTAGCAACATACGAATGCGTCGAACCCACATCAATCAATACAACATATGGAAGTCCAAAAATTAAGAACGTACTGGTTATGACTCCGGTTCTTCACCCTCCTCTCGATGCCTCGCTGCGTAGACTAAACCAGGCTACCTTGCTTCTGTGCTACCTGCACCTCTGCCCGGTATCCCGCGGCCTCGATTAGAATTATTGCCACCTCTACTATTACCACGACCCCTCCGTGGTGGTGGTCCTTCATTTCTAACCTGAGCACGGTTCTGACCCTCTGGCTGATTCTTAGCTAACTTCTGAGGACAATCCCTCACTCAGTGATCCAACGATCCGCACTCGAAGCATCCTCTTTCACCGGTCCAACATCCTCCCCAATGTGATTTCCCACAGCTGTTACACTGAGCCGGTCTCTGATTAGCAGCCATGGGCCTCCCTGACTGATTTGGCCCACTCTGTCTAGCCTTCTTCTGTGCATTACTACCCGATTCAGACGATCCAAAGCCTTTCATCTGTTTGTTCCTTTCGTAGTTCTGTCTCACGGACTCCTTGATCCCTTCGGCTACCTTAGCCTTTTCTACTAGGACAGAAAATTCACGCTCCTGCTGTGGAGCAATCAGCAACCTCAAATCATCCCTCAGTCCGTCCTCAAAGTGGACACAACGTTCATGCTCCGTTGACATAATTTTTCGAGCATAGCGGCTCAGCCTAAAAAATTTTGCCTCATACTCAGACACAGACTTATTCTCTTGTACCAACCTCAGAAATACTTTCCTCTGCGCATCAATGTAGCTGGTGCCCACATACTTCTTCTGATATGCTGCTTTGAAGTACTCCCAAGTAAGCTCATCTGCCGTGGCACCATCCCGAACCGTAAGCCACCACTGATAAGACTCATCCTTCAGAAGCGACACCGCTCCTTTCAGCTTCTCTTCATTCGTCAGATCTAGGTCATCCATGATCCTCTCAGTCGATTCCAACCAATACTCCACCGTACTGGGTGCCACACCTGATACACCCCGGAACACCTCAGCTCCATTGGCTCGGAGTCGCTTTGGTACAGATTTTCGAGCTCCCCTTCCTCCACTTGTCCCAGCCACCATTTCAAGGACTCGTAACACAGCCTCCAATACTGCCTCACCTTCCGTCTGATCCTGCTCCTCAGCTCCAAAAGTTGGGGGTGGTGGTGGCGGTGGTACCTCATTCTCAGACCCCTGACCCGACCTAACGGGTTCTAACACGGTCATCCTGCCTCTACCGCGTCCACGTCGGCCACGACCTCTAGAACTCATCCCTTATCGTCGCGATCTGATTAAAAAGTTTTATGAATTTAGTCATTGTTTCACTGATTATCCGCGAAGAAATTTTATGAAAGAGTTTAGAAGTTGTTCTTTCGATCACACAAAGTTCCAAGTCTTCTACTCTAATTCAAAGGTGCCCATTCATTCAGACATCCATTCAATGGCACCTACTACACACATTCATCATTCGAACTTTCTTGATCTTATTCCTACCTCAGGGGTATTTTCGTCATTTTTCCTATAGGGGTATTTTTGTAATAAACCAAGGAAATTTTGAAAACTTTAATGAATCAGGACATTTTGAAATTTCCAAAACTGGAGGGTATTTTTGAAAATTTTTCAAATTAAAGGTCTGGCAGAAATTTAGAAACTAGGGGTATTTCGGTAATTTTGTCAATCAGGGGTAATTTTGTAAGTTTTCCAAGTCAGGGTATTATTTTGGAAAAGAATATTTTTGGATACTTTTGTAAAGTAAGAGACTTTTTATTGAAATCGGGGTAGTATAGTAATTTTAGAAACCAAGGGCATTTTTGTAATTTTGCCACTAGGGGCATTTTGGTAATTTTGTAAATCGAAAATATTTTGGAAATTTTTCAAAATAAATTTTGCTATTATTTAAAGGGTAATTTGGCGATTTAAAGATTAGGGTTTTCATAAAACATGGCTAGTCCCTTTCGGGTTTTATTTATTGTGTTTAGCTTTATGACCGAGTCCTCTTGGTTAGGGTGAACCGAAGCTACGCACTGTAGGATTCTGCGAAGAGGAGGTGAGTCACTAGGATCTGCTAAGTACCAGGCTCTTCTGGATCCAATCCTAGACATGCGCACCATGGTTGCCACACCCTAACTTGGCGACTTAGCCACAGGTTTGTTTAATTAGGCATTTAAAGTCTTATGTGATTTGTTGGGGTAAACTAGTCCTAGGGTTCAAATACTTATCATACTATCTACGTTCCATTCTACCCCTCTACAGATAATAATTCACACAGTAGTTAGAAGTACTTACCTAGGCGGATTGGTGCCGGAGACTCGATGCCATGCTATTCAAAACCAAAAACTTTTTCCATAACTTTTCTCAAGGCCTACCAAAAACATTTTGGGCCTTGGGCCCCACAAATTGAGTTTTGAACGGGCTCGATACCAATTTTGTAACATCCCAAACCCATTTCAAACATTACAATCAAATTTGGCATGTTACATAGAAAACGTTTTGAGAAACCCCTTTTTGTTGATTCACATTTAGGAAAGATATTGTCTTGTTTTAAGTAAAAGTTGTGGGTTATACGAGAATCCAACACTTTGCTTCCTTATTTAAAATCTATTAAATCTGTTATTATCAATTTTGTCAATGTACTCGATGGCACAGAAGAAAACATTTACGCTTTGGATTTAGGAAAACTTGTGTTTAAGAAAAATATTTAAGCCATTAAGTAGTTTGGAAGTTTTATCTAAAACAGGTAAAATAATCAAAGCGAAATTTTAGGAGGCCTTATTACAACTTGAACAAATAAGAAAAATAAAAAAAATAAAAATAAACCCATGGTCTACTAAACCAAATTTTCCATTGCATGGCCACCTCGAGTTCATCCGGCTCCTCATCCGCGATCTACGAGTCACCTAAAAAAGTTAGAGGAGCAGGTGAGTCACCAAGACTCAATGTGTAACCCTTCCCCCGGTTTAATGTAACATCATACACAAATCATAACTAAGTTTAACATGCACCCCACCTAGCCATCCATAACTCCTTTCTCTACCCGTGTGGTACCAAACCATTGGTGGTGCTAAACCATTGGTGACCCAAAGTCATGATATCCATCAATATTGTGGTGCCAAACCACTGGTGGTGCCAAACCACTAGTGACCCAAAGTCACAAATAATAAGTTGTGGGGCCAACCCACGTGTGATACCAAATCACTGGTGACGATCCCATAATATCAACCGTGGGGCCAACCCACTGTGGTGCTAAGCCACTAGGACAAGTCACTATGAGGTGCCAAACCTTTGGTGACCCAAAGTCACAAAATGTGGTACCAAACCACTGGTGTCCGAAGACACGGATATCACTTCCCCCTCCACTCAAATCACCCACCATGATACGATGTGCATATAAAAGAAATCATGCCAAACATGCTTAAATATTAACATATACTGAATTTATCATAGGCCATATTTTTATGTATCACATATACCAAATATGTCATGCATCCACATGCATTATATTGCAAGCTCATATTGAAATGAACTTACCTGAATCCTTGCTCATACCTTTACGGTATCAAATCCAGATCTACACAAATCCGGTATAACATACACAATTTATTAGCAGTTATATTAGTTATGAAGTGTGTAAGTACACACCTGTTACTAACGCGAATCCTCGATCCCAAAGATTCAAACTACTGTGCTCTATCCCTTGACCCTATATTTGGCCAACATCAAAGTTAGTGCCATAGGCCTATTCGGCTATAATAGCTAAAACCCGAAGACTCATTTGTGGCACTTACCTTGAACCGATTTGGTTTCCAACCAAATCCCGAAGCCACACACTGGATTCCTTGCAATCGGTGAAACCTTAGATCCATACAAGTGATTAGCTTTTGGCTTTTCCAAGTATCTAATGGAAAGACTAAAGAGAATCCCTTACCGTAGACTTACCAAATCGATTAGCAGAGAATGGAGGATCAGATCTACTGCTTTGAAAATCCCGGAGTTCTTATGTGAAATCGGTTTCAAAAAGTAGTTAGCCAAATCATCAATAAATGACGGATCTCATCTTTTCCCTTCATCCAAATCGACAGAGAACAAGAGAATATGGGAGAAGAGTTTGACAAACACTTACCTTCTCAAACCAATTGAAAAGAAATCTCAAGAGATGTATACCAATCTTTATATTCGGCCAAGTGAATCTAATGGGAGAGGGGAGATTTCGGCAACAAGAGTGGAAGAGATTCGGCTAATAGAGAAAGAAAAAGAGAAGGAAAAGAAGATGGGGAATTCGGCAGAGGGAGGGTAGAGAGGGTTTCGATTTTAAGCAAACAAGAAGAAGAGAAGTAGGGGATTAATGGTGGTTTCGGTTTTGAGAAAGAAGAAAAGAAATAGATGGGAGATGAGAGTGTAGGGAGATTCGGCCAAAGGCTAAGAAGAAGAAAAGAGGATCAATGGTTTTGGTTTTTGGTATGTGTTAGCCGAAAATGTCAAGCTAGGTGCCTAAAGAAAATTCGGCCACCACCCTTTACACACTCCTTGCTATTTACTCCTCTCCAACAAGGAGTCTTAGATTCGGCCAACACCTTGAATCACTCTTGGCCAATCATTTAAAATTATTCAAATAAAAATCCTTATTATCCTGAAAGAGTTTGAGCTGAACACTTCTCTCTCTCTCTCTTGCTGTAAAAATAAAGAGCAGAAAAGAGAATTCTACTACTTGAACCTAGGCTCTCTTGCTCCCTTTGGTGGCGTCAATCCAGCACTTAAGTGGCACCCCTTGCCACTTTTCGAAGGCATTATTAGTGTCAAATATTCCCTTTTTAAAATTTGTAACCACTATTTACTATGGCTCCTTGTCTTATTAAAGCTTACAAATGAAATTTTTCTACCACTCGAGCCTACTCAAGGTCCATAGCTAAGTCTTATTACACCATAAATAGTATTACAACAATCCAATCATATGCACAACAATACAATCACAAATAACCCCTAATTCAGGATGTTACAGGTATGAAATGGGCTGACTTCGTAAGTCTATCGACTACGACCCATACATCATCTTTCTTGCTTGGTGTCAATGATAACCCTGTTACAAAGTCCATGGTAATTCGATCCCATTTCCACTCGGGCACCATAATAGGTTGAAGTAAACCCAAGGGTACTTGGTGTTCAGCCTTTACTTGCTGGCAAATTAAGCATCTTGAAACAAACTCAAAATTATCTTTCTTCATACTCTGCCACCAATACCATTTCTTCAAATCATTATATATGTTGGTGCTACCTGGATATAAAGATAATCATCCATTATGTGCCTCGTGCAAAACTTTACGAATGAACTCATTATTTCTTGGGACACTCGGTCTTTGAATTTTAAGCACCCATCTGAATCAATCTGGAAATCAGACTCAATACCGACTCACATTGAACTCTTTTGGCTTGTAATTCGCTGTCATCTTTTTGTGCCTCATAAATATTTTAAGGGAATATTGGTCTAGCCCTCAACTCAACTAGAATAGAACCATCATCAGACAAACTCACCCGTGTATTCATAGCCCTTAAGAAAAATAGGGATTTCCTACCCAAGGCATCGACGACTACATTCACCTTTACTGGGTGGTAATCAATGACTAACTCATAATCTTTTATTAGATTTAGCCATCTTCGTTTCTCAAGTTCAATTCCTTTTGAGTCATCAAATACTTCAAAATTTTGTGATCAGTTAAAATCTGACATCTTTCACCATACAAATGGTGTCTCCAAATCTTCAGCAGAAAAACAATGGTAGCCAACTCTAAATCATGCGTCGGATAGTTCTTTTCATGCGGCTTTAATTGTCTGGAGGCATATGCTATCACCTTGCCTTCTTGTATAAGTACACAAACTAATCTATTTAAGGATGCATCGCTTTATATAATAAATTCTTTTCCCAATTCAGGTTGTACTAGAAATGGAGCTTCTGTCAACATCG
The DNA here is from genome assembly GCA_025506655.1 of Gossypium rotundifolium. Taxonomy (NCBI): domain Eukaryota; kingdom Viridiplantae; phylum Streptophyta; class Magnoliopsida; order Malvales; family Malvaceae; genus Gossypium; species Gossypium rotundifolium. The sequence continues at coordinate 76,331,832 of CP106731.1, forward strand.
CCTTTAATCTCTCAAAACTTTGTTGGCACTTTTCTGTCCATTCAAACTTTACATTTTTTTGTAATAGTTTCGTCATTAGAGTCGCTATCATGGAAAACCCCTTAACTAATCGCCTACAATAGCAGGCCAAGCCTAGAAAACTTCTAACCTCAAATACACTTTTTGGCTGCTTCCAATCAATAATGGCTAAAATTTTGCTTGGGTCAACTCGGACTCCATCTCCCGAGACAATATGTCCCAGAAATCAAACTTTCTTGAGCTAAAATTCACTTTTCCTAAACTTGGCATACAACTGATTTTCTTGTAGAATTTGCAAAACTGTTCTCAAGTGCTCAGCGTGCTCATGCTCATCTCGGGATTATATCAGTATATCATCAATAAAACAACCACAAACTTATCTAAATATGGCCAAAAAAATGCAGTTTATTAAATCCATGAACACCGCAGGGGCATTTGTTAAACTGAAAGGCATGACTGAAAATTCATAGTGCCCATACCTCATTTGAAAATCCATCTTACGCACGTCTAAGTCTTTTACTCTCAACTGGTAGTATCCTGACCTCAAGTCTATCTTGGAGAACACAGTGGCTCCCTTCAATTGATCGAACAAATCATCGATCCTTGGCAATGGGTACTTGTTCTTCACTGTTACTTTATTAAGCTGACGGTAATCTATGTACAATCTCATAGAGCCATCTTTCTTTTTCACAAATAGCACTGGAGCACCCCATGGAGAGCTACTCGGTCTTGCAAAACCTTTGTCTATTATCTCTTGCAACTGTGCCTTCAATTCCTTCAACTCAGTTGGAGCCATTTTGTAAGGAGCAATCGATATCGGTACAGTACCAGGAGCTAACTCGATACCAAATTCAACCTCTCTAGCCGGAGGCAATCCTAGTAATTCTTCGAGAAAAACATCTGGATACTCACATACTATTGGTACTGATTCAATCTTTAACTCGATTTCTTTGACATTCATCACAAAAGCAAGATACGCCTCATGCCCTTTTTCTTACATACCTCTGGGCCGACATGTAAGAGATCACTACTGGCAACCTGTCTTGTTCATCTTATTCAACATGAAGAGTGTCCCCATTTTCACATCTCATCTCAATATATTTCTTTCCACAATTTACTGTCACATCATGAGTGGTTAACCAATCCATACCAAGAATAATATCGAATTCATCAAATGGCAATAGCATAAGATCTGCCTTAAAAAATGACCTCTAATCATCAATGGGCAATCTTTGCATACTTTATCAACTAATACACTTTTACCTAGTGGATTAGACACTTTTATCACAAACTCGGTAGACTCTATGGGCATGCCCATAGTAGATATTATTTTCATGCAAATATATGAATGGGTAGACCCCAGATCAATTAAAGCAACAACATCAGTGTCATGAAGAGAAAATGTATCGGTAATTACACTGGGAGATGATGCTCTTCGCGAGCGTGAACGGCATAAGTCCTTGCAGGCACTCTACCCTTGGATCTTATAGCCTGCTCTCGAGGTGTACCCTTACTACTCGCCCCGCTTTCTGAGTTCCTTTGTTGTCTTCCTATATTAGTGCTTCCTACTCTTGCACTCAGAACCTTCTTTTTCTCAACCATTTTGGGGCATTCTCTAATGAAGTGATCTTAGGAACCGCACTTAAAACAAGCACTCGCATGTGCACGACACTCACCGGGTGACATTTACCGCACTGTGGGCATTCTGGTCTATTAGATCGAATATTCCCAACACTAGCGATTGAGGTGGTTTGAGCCTTATACCCGAATACTGTTTACTCTTGCTTCCACCTAAAAACCAGGTTGAAGTAGCTGATTGAGTAGGAAAATCTCTCGATTTCTTGGACGAGGACTAAAATGACTTACTCCACTATCTCTTTCTTGAGTCACGAGACTCCATCTCAGCTTTTCTTTTCTCTTTAACTAATTCTTCAGCTTTACAAGCTCGGTCCACTAGCACAACAAATTTCTTCAACTCGAGAAGACCAACAAACAACATAATGCCTTCATTTAGTACGTCCTTAAATCTCTTACACATAATAGCCTCAGTGGATACACACTCTCGAGCATATTTGCTGAGCCTTACAAACTTACGCTCGTACTCGGTTACTGTCATCTTACCTTGCTTCAATTTTAAGAATTCCTTTCTTTTCTGATCAATAAATCTTTGACTAATATACTTCTTCCTGAATTCTTCCTGGAAAAACTCCCACATGATCCTTTCCCTTGGTACCACCAACACAAGGGTGTTCCACCACTAATAAGCAGAATCTCTCAGAGGAGAAACTATACATTTCATGCACTCTTCTAGTGTGCACGATAATTCATCAAATACCCTGATGGTATTTTCAAGCCAGAACGCGGCTCCTTTCGGATCATCATCTTTACTAGCCCGAAATTCCTTAGCTCCTTGCTTTCAAATTCTATCTATCGGATGCTTTTCTCTTCTTACCACTTCTACCACTTGAGGGGCTACAGGGGTAGGTTGAAGAATAGGGGGTGGAAGGGGTGGTGTATTCGGGTTCGTGTGAATGAACTCACGATACCAAGCATTCATCATAAGAAGGAAGGCTTCCCTAGCCTCTTCTCCTCCTCTCTGACTTACAGTCGTGGGCCAGTTGTCATTCTCATTTGGCACCGTCCCTTCAGCGAGAGCCAGCATATTACTTTCTACATCATCCTCCACAGCTCTTTTGGGATCCATTTACTATATGATTAAATAGTCAAGAGTCGTCACACTATCATTATATAAATACTCTTACTTATGGCATGTATAGATGGACTCAAACTTACGCTATGTTAGTTTGAGAATCGATTAAACCGTAGCTTTGATACCACTAAATGTAATACCCCTTACCCGACTCTGACTCCGGGACCGGATACGAGGATTACCATGCTTAACCTTGCTTAAACATGTAATCTCATCCTATAAAATTTCATTCCAACTTAAAACTTTTCTTTCTTTATCATAACATACATATGTAGTAATGAATTCATACAAACTTACCTCGGTACTCAAAGTATGTATAGATGTGGACTTAATCCACGACTTTGTTCTTGCCTCGATTTTAGTTCGGGCTTCGCATTTCTTTATCTATAATAAAAAATTATTTTTGTAATTCTCACATTGACTAAATTGACTCATAATTCATACTTTTGCAAAATTAACACTTTGCCCCGAAACTTTCTCATAATTACACTTTTGCCCCTAGCTCGTAAAATGATTTTCATTCAAATTTCTTATATTACAGAGCAAGCTGAATCATATACTCAACTATAACAACTTTCAATTTCTTCTATATCACTCATATATGATCATTTCTACAACTTTTACAGTTGGGTCCTTTTATGCATTTTTCATGAAAATCACTTAGAAAAATATGTGTATCATACATCAAACTTTCATATTCTTCCATAAAACATCAAAATACATGCATGTCATACATGGGTAAATTTTGAACATAATCCCTAGCTCAAAATATAGCTAGAAATAGGTAAACCGAGCTACTAGGATCTCAAAAATACGAAGAACATTAAAAACGGGGCTAGGATGCACTTACTATCAAGCTTGAAAGTTGAAGAAACCCTAGATATGTCTTCCTTGTGATTTTTGGCCAAGGGGAAGGAAGGTGGACAACATTTTTGACTTATTTTCCCTTTTAATTCTTTTATTAACTAAATGACAAAAATGCCCTTAATGATCATTTCTCGAGATTTTTCCTTCCCATGTCCATTTTTGTCTATCTTAACATATAATAGTATAATTTCTAAATAAGGACCTCTAGTAATTTTTATAATTCTATTTCATACTTAAATCTTCTAGAATCTCATATTTTCCAATCCTTGCAATTTAGTCCTAGTGACAATTTATTCACTAATTAATAGAATTTCTTCATGAGATTTTCACATAATCATGCAAGTACCTCATAAGCCTTATAAAAATCATTAAAACATATATTTCTACTTCAAGTTTGTGGTCTCGTACCACTATTCTGACTTGGCCCTAAGGCGGGCTGTTACATTTTAAAATTTCTACTTTGGCAAAATTACCATTTTGCCCTTAGATTTGGCAAAATTACAATTTTGCCCCTAGGCTCGTATATCGATTTTCATCCAACTTCTTTGCTAATCAAGCCTAGTTGATTCATAATCCCTTCTATAGCAGCTCAAGATTTCAACTATTACTCACATTTACCACTCATTTCACAACATTTACAAAAAGGTCCTTTTAGGTGTTTTCATGGTAACACCTTTCACAAAAGTTGTTTATCTAACAACTAAGACTCACTTTCTTCCATAAAAATGCAGCAAACAACATAAAAGCTCTCATGAAAAAATCCTAAACTTTTCACCATATTGTAAGATAGTCCCATCATTACAAAGCTTAAGCTTTAGGGGTTCCAAAAGTACAACTATCATCAAGAAACACCATTAAAATCACTTACTTGTAGGGAGAAGAGTTTGCTGAAATTTTGAGCTTTCAAAACCCCTATTTTTCTTGATATTTTTGGTGGATGAAGATGAGTAAAAAGATGGATATAATCTTTTCTTTATTTTAATATTAAATAATCAATTTAGTCACCAAACTTACCAACTTTGAACAATTTTGTCTCCTATGGCCGGTCACCCTATACTTAGGGGTTTAATTGCACTTTAAAGACCTCCAATTAATGTTCTTTAGCTATTAAACACCTTTAGCTTATAAAATGGAACTTTTACACTTTATACAATTTAGTCCTTTTTCGTAATTAAACATGAAATTGCTAAAATTAAAGCACCAATATTTTCATGCACTTATATAATCATGCTTGACTCATAAAATATAATGAAAATAATTTTATCTAACCTTGAATTAGTGGTTCTAAACTACTATTTAGACTAGCCCCTAAATCGGCCTGTTACATCAGGTGATGACGCGTCTTTGCAAGTGCGAATAGCATAAGCTCTAGTAGGTGCTCTGACCTCAGATGTCATAGTTGAATCTTTTGGCGCGCCTCTCCTACTGGTCACATTTCCTACATATCTCAGTGGCCTTCCTTTAGTGGTTGTGTTGCTCAGTCTTACATTTTGGAATTTGTCTTTCTCATCTAATTCAGGACAATCTCGTATGAAATGTTCTTGCGAACCACATTTGAAACAAGCTCGGTTATTCATTCTACATTGACCAGGATGTCATTTTTCACATCATTGACATTCAGGTCTATAATTTCTCACTCTACCAGCACTCGACACTGATATAGCTAGAGCCTTAGGATTTGAGTATTGTTTTCCACGATCTCTATTTGAATACCCAATTGAAGCATTTGAACGAGTGTACGAATCTCTGGATTTCTTTGATGAAGATTGATATGACTTATTCATCGATCTTTTTCTCGAGTCTCTAGCCTCTGAATCTGCTTTTCTCTTTTCTTTACTAAGCTCCTTGACTTTGCAAGCTCTATCAACCAAGACAACAAATTCTTTCCATTCTATAATTCTTACTAGAAGTTTAATATCCTCGTTCAACCCATCAACGAGCTGTTTGCACATGATATCTTTAAATATTACGAATTCTCTTTCATACTCGGCCATAGTCATACGACCCTATTTCAATTCTAGAAACTCTTTGTAATTTTGATCAAGAAACCGATGACATATATTTCTTATGGAACTCAGTTTGAAAGAATTCCCAAGTAACACTTTCTCTCGGTACCACTGATATTAGAGTATTCCACCACTGATACGCAATGTCCCTTAATAATGAAATAACACATTTTAAACACTCATCTGGCATGCATGATAGTTGAATAGTATTTTCAAGCCAAAATTTAGCTCTCTCGGGATCTTCATTAGCGATAGCTCTAAACTCTTACGCCCTATATTTCTGGATCTTATCAACTGACAGCTTAATTAGTCATAAAAGTTCCACACCTTGATGAGCTACGAGAATTGGTTGGGGATTAGGTGGGGGTAGAGGTTGTTGAGCAGCTAGATTTGTTCGAACAAACTCTGTGAACCATTCATTCATCATTTGGAAAAAGGCTTCTTTAGCCTCTCCTCCGTAATTACTCGATACAAGTCTAGATTCAGACGGCGCTGTCCCTTGAGCGGGAGCTGGCCCATTACTCTCAATATCATCAGCTACAGCTTGATTGGGATCCATTTACTATATAAAAACACAGTTTAAATTTTCAAGAGTCATCACACTATTACAGGTTATGTATGGCATGTATATCTAGACTCTCACATACACTACGTTAGTCTTAGAATTGACTAAATCGTAGCTCTGATACCAATAAATTTAACACCCCTCACCCATATTCAATGCCAGAATAGGGTTTTGGAGCATTATCAGACTTATAACACAATATTCAAACATTTTAGATACATTTCTCAAATTCATAGCAATCATCATTTACTTCAATCACATTGTCCCTAATATGAGCCTACGAGGCTCTCAACATGCTTTAGGAGTGGTTCGAGACTAAACTGATAACTTAAGAAACTTTTGAAATACTTAGAAAAGTTTTCTAAAATACAAGGGTCACATGCCCGTGTGGCCAGGCCATGTGTCACACACGGCCAAAGACATGCCCGTGTCACAGGCCGTGTTCAAAACATACCACTTAATGGTTTGGGTCACATGGCCAACCACACACCCATGTCTGGCCTCACATGCCCGTGTGCCAGGCCATGTGCTAGGCTGTGCCAAACCTGTAGGGTATACTAACTTATGGTACACGGCCAAGTCACACGCCCGTGTACTAGGCCATGTTAAAATTGTAGGGTACACTGACTTATGCCACACGGCCAATCACACACCCGTGTGCTAGGTCGTGTGGAGCATATTGACTTGGGTATTAATTCAACTCTAGGGGACGCACGACCGTGTAATATAACAATGTGTCACACACGCTCGTGTCTCTACCCGTGTGGATAAAAATAGGCTATTTACCAAGCCAATTTGCCACCCAAATTTGTATACACCTATATCAAACGAAATGGTGCCAAAACATAACACTTATAGGCATTAAAATAAACTTCAACCAAGATTCATTTATACCATTTCAATACCAACCAATATAAGAGATATCAATATCACAACATGCCATTCAATTTACACCAAAAACTTATAATTTCCATTCATCAATATGACTACTTTCAATCATGCATCATTTAGCCAAATCTCACAAGCATACCAAAAATCTTTTATAACCATTTAGTACTCTTAATTACTAAATACAAACTAGCATCACATATCCATAATCAAGCACATAACAAGAGCCATTTTCACAATTACATACACAACCAAAATAAGCCAACTCTCATGGCTATATATACAAACCAAGCACTTAACATTTACAAACCATTTCAAATGACCAAAGTCATTAACAACACGTATATCAAAATGACCAAATCCCTATACATGCCATATACCAAAATACCAAAGTTCAAAAGTATCAAGTGATAGTAGGATAGTGTGATGAAGTCTCTGACGATCCTCGAATTTGAGCTAGCTTTGAAATCACAATAAAACACGGTAAAATAAACAAAGTAAACTTTATATCTTAGTATGCTCATATGAAATAAACTCAATCTAATTATAAATATACAATTCAACAAACTGAACATATCAACATGTAGTTCATATTAACTAACAAACCTTTCACATTTTTAATCATATGCTTATATGTGTACTTCACAATTCCTTCGATTTAAAGCTTATACGGTTCATATACATACCTGTACCATCTCGTATCAATATCATACTCAACCACGTCTTTCATTTACCCGTTGAATCGCTTAGAATAATATAGGATACTTGGGAATCTCACACCGAAGTGCCACATACATAGCCGAAGCTATCTCAATCTCATATCACATATATGCTCACTCTAGAGCTATCAACGAGATTGATCACACAAGCTGTCACGTAATCATAACACATGCCAGTATACTCAGCCACCAGTAGGACGTACAAGACCATCACCTGGTCACATAATCACAATAAACCCTAATGACATGTCATTCGTATCCTAATATATTCATATGGTTCAACTGGGATTTTACACTTGCCAAATTATTGTCGAATGTGTCTGTAAAGTCGTATTCACAATTCATACAATATCAAAGCATTAAAAACATAATTATAACAATGTTTATTACATACGAACTTACCTCGTATGTAAAAACGACGAAATAAGTCGATTAGTCGAGTACTTTATTTTTCCCCCGATCTAGATCCGAATTTCACTTTTATTGATCTATATGTAATCAAATTTATCTTATTTAATCATGATTCTATTCAATTAAGACCAAAAGCATATTATGGAAAAATTATAGTTTTACCCCTAATATTTCAACATCTTAACAATTTAGTCCTTAGCTCATAAAAATACAAATTCATGCAACTAGGTCCCTACCCATGCTAGCCGATTTTCTCTAATACAGATATCAACCCATATTTCTCACTTATTTTACATTTTAACCTCTACATTTAAACATTTCACAATTGAACCCTAATTTGCATATTCACTAAAAATAACTTAACAAAACTTGTATATTAATCAATAAGCATTCATAATCTATTAAGAAACTTAAAAAAACATGCTTATTCATCAATGGAAACATTCAAAATCTTTAATAGTTTTGCAAAATAGTCCCTGGGCTAGCTAGACCTAGCTACAACGATATCAAAAACGTAAAAATTATTAAAAATGGGACAAAATCACACTTACATGCAAGAGAACAATGTAGTAGAATGTTGAAGCTCTATTAATTATGTTTTCTTGGCTAATTTTTGGTGGATGAATGCAATTAAGAAGATGTCAATTGTGTTTTTTCTTTATTTTACTAAGTTTATTACTAATTTACAACTTTAACCTTAATTAATAAACCTTAAAACACTTAATATTATGTCCATATTTGTACACTCAAATAAATAATGGTCTTATTACAACATAAGGACCTCTAATTTAATATTCCACAGCTATTAGACACCTTTAGCTAATAGAACATCAGTTCTGCACTTTACGTGATTTAGTCCTTTTTACAATATTAAGCTTTCAAATGATAAAATTCTTTAACGAAAATTTCACACAATAATATTTTCATGCCGTAGACATTAAAATAAAAATAAAATAAATATTTTTACTTTGGATCTGTGGTCCCAAAACCACTATTCTGATTTGACTAAAAACAGGCTGTTACATGCATTATCTTGGGCATTGGAGCGGATGACTTCCAGAAGATATAGACATAGATGTGACTGATTGGATTGGCAATATATCAGACTGTACCCAACTGGAATAGATCCTAAACTCGTTTATCAATTTATTCACTTGTGACGTTTATAGTGTGGCATACTTAAATCCTAAGCGGATGGCGGACTATGTATGCGTAACTCGTACACTTTGATGTAAGTAAAAGCCTGAGTTCAAATAAAGAATGAATCAAAAGTTAGTGTGTTGGGTGTACAACTTCTACAGTATGTAACATCATTCACAACAGTGGAATCCATAGCCCGAGGCATGGGTAAATGATATCCTCTCATTGGCATTACATGGTTGATGAAAAGTAAACGTGGCCACAGGTCGTTCGTCTTATAAATAGATGGCACCGGTAGGGTATAACACACAACTTTGTGAAATTGTTACTCTGCCAAATAATAAAGAGAATTTATTCCCAACTATTAGATATATATTTTCTAGAATAATAATTCTACCAGTTTCTATTAGAAAAGAGAGAATTTTCATTTTCACCCTAAATAAAAAAGAGAAAACTTTTTCTAATTCTATGTTTCGATTCAATTGATTCTAGACCACACTTGAAGCAGTTCATCCTACAAGAATAGTAGAGAAGATAGTTTGGTTGAAAGTCAGAAAACATCAAGGATTCGCTTATCCAAAAACACAGTTACAATTTCGGTCTAAGGTTTATTGCTATAACTATCACATACCGGGTTAGTTTCTAAAATTGTAATTTTTCGCTGTACAAGAAAACCATTTTCAATCCAGAATTTTTTTCCAAAATTTGGTATCAAGAGCCAGGTTGTGTTATGTTTATAGTGTAAACCGAGACCAAATCTCTCTTCATCTTGTTTGATTGATATTTGATAAGATGTAACATTCTTGTACTTATTCACATGTTTAGGGAAATGTATGCAAATGAATGTGATATTAAATATTTATTATATAATTGTTCTTTATTGCCAAGGTTGTGGTTCTTAGAAAATAGACCGTGGATTATCATCTCCACATTGGACTAATTTTTTAGAATTCTTATGAGCCAAAAACAGACATAGGACTTAAATGTAATTTTTCCAAAAGGGGTCCATGACTTGGAGAATATGGAGCGATGGCGGTCAAAGACCCAAGGAATGCCTTGTGGTGAAAAACTATATAATTTATGTTTTTCATTTATTTTCTAGAAATAGAACCATGTAAACCTTGATTGAAAATTTTATTTTAATTACCCATCTCCTTGTATATATGTTTAGTAAATTTTATTGATACTATTATAATGTATATGTATGAGATGATCCACAGTTGATCGATTAAAGATAAAAAGTCTGGTAGTGAGAAAATAAATGTGTTGTATTGTTCCATTCACTTTTATAGGTTATTTGATTGTTGTGAGAAGTGTGGTAATGAGAAGGTGCCCTAAGATTGGCTCTGGCAAGGAAGGACTTGGTTTTTAAGTGGTCAAATATGATTCACCTACCTTTCCTAGGACCCTAAATGGTGTACGGTTCACAACCACTTCTTCGATTTTTCCCTTAATTGTGGAGAATAAAAAATTGTTTGATGATTGATTGATTCTTGTGAATAAATGAATGTGAGTAATATAAAATTTCCATACATTGTCATACGTTTATGAGATAAGCATGCCATATATTTTAGGAAAGAATGCAACATGTACTTGTCATGCATATATTGATCATTTATGATTGAACCCAGACATTAAAAACCTTGTATATTTTTTAAAATATTGAGTGGGAGAAGGTCCTTAAATAAGACCTACAGCCTCCGTCAATGGTCTCTTGTGATGGCATGAAATAGACCTGCCCCAAGGTAGACTTTGTCATGCAAATTTCATTGAGGAGACTTCTTGAAAGTAAGCAAAAAAATTTTATGATCATATGATAGTTGGACTGGCCCCCTGTGGTAGGTATTGTCATGCAATACATTAAGAAATTCTGTCTTTAAAGAAGACAACTAGCATAACATGCTACTCAGTAAAATTGTCGCAAGATGACTCATTTGTGGTGTATGTTGTGATAGGTGTTGAGTTGATGGTTATACATTCAAGATTATCTAGTTAAGTATCTCCCCAAGGAGCTATGCTTACATTAGAATGATGGTCAAATGTTACACGATTATTGGTGTAATAGCCCATTTTTTAGTGAAATCAGAACAGTGGTTTCGTGACCAAAAATTCAATCCGAAAATTAAATTTATTTTTATTTTATTACATGGTTCGTATTATGATAAAGAAGTCATGTGAAAATTTCGATAAGAAAATTTTATTGATTATGTGCTTAATTACGAGAAGGACTAAATCGCATAAAATGCAAAAGTTGAACTCTAGTAGCTATAAGGATTAAATAGCTATGGAATTCAAAAATTGAGGTCATTATATGGTAATTGGACCATTAAAGAAAAGTATGTAGATATTTTGGTGAGTCATCCACGAAATTTTAGAAAAAGGGCAAGGACTAAATTGGAAATTAAATTAATTAAATTAATTAAAAGATGATAAAAGATATCATCTTATTTTTATGTCATCTTCAACCTAAAGTACATGGAAACCCTAGGAGAGAGGGAAGAAGCTTTCATGGCTTAATTGGGTAAGTTTTCTTCTCTCGTTTTTAGTAAATTTGATACTTTTGAAACTGGGATAGCTTAATCTATCTATTTGGGGGATCAATTTGAAAAGTTATCAAAGTATGGAAAATGGGTCATGGATGAATATGCTGAAATTTTGAAATTTATCGTAGAAAATGAAAGGTTTTTAATAGATAAACAACTTTTACAAAGTGATTTTTGATGAAAACATGATTTAGAGACTAAAATGTAAAGTTGTGAAATTTGATGAAAAATTCTAATTTTTTATGAATACATGTGCTGTAAAATTTGTGGTGGAATTTTGGCTAGGCTTAGAATAAGGAGTAAATTGCACAAATTTCATTTTCCGAGACTAGGGGCAAAATTGGAATTTATGAAAAAGTCAGGGGCAAAATGGTAATTTTTCCTAGGACATAAATTGAGTCCAAATGAATATGAAATGTATGAAATTGATTATTAAATTTATTTATATAGATCCAGACAATACAAATTTGAGGTTATACTGAGGAAAAAAATGTTTCGGATTAGTAGATTTTATATGCGAGCAAGTGTCGAGGTAAGTTCGTGTAACTTAATCGAAAATGTAATTATGTTAAATTAAATGTTGTGTTGTATGAAATGTGATTATTATTTATGTGAATTGCTTGGATGTTACACTATGAGAAATGAATGCATACTTGAAATTGTTGAAAAGGGGTTATGTTCTAATGAATATTGAATTCCGATGAATATATGTGCTATCCCCGAAATGAATGAGGTCCTGTATTTGTTGCTGACGGATTTAGTTCGGATGAGTAATCCTATTGACCTCATTATAGAAAGGATTTAGCCCGGATAGGTAATCCTGATATAATCCCTCTCGACCATATGTTACAATTAGGATTTAGCCTGGACTAGTAATCCTACTTGAGCTCTTCTGAGCATACGTTACATAAAGGATTTAGCCCAGACTGGTAATCCTCTTATACGAGATGTGGCTCAATAGTATTTTCTTTGATTAAGTGCCCTAATGGGTACTCTTGAATAAGAATTGATGGGTTATTGAATCGTACACCTCGAGTGTACTACTTGAGCATCCATCAGAATTTCAATGATTCAACGGACACAAAACTCTTGGTATGATAAGAGAATTATTAGATGAAATGAATAATGGCTTCAGAGAATATTGCATGATGAGCTCATTTGTGTTAATTGATGCACATGTGATGCAACACCGCAAACCCGGCCTAAACGTTACGACTTGATCTGGTATGTCACATGAAATGATGGTTTTAATGAACTTTTGAAATAAAAGATACTTCGCGATGTGTTAGCATTTTGGACAAGAAAATTCAACTTTATGGCTTCCTTGCAAAAAAAATTATGAATAATCTTAATAGTCAAAGACAGGTTTGTGATACGAAAATCAAAAACTATAGGTATTCCGAAACATGTCATTTTGAAAATAGAGTTTGTGGTTTTAAGTGGATTTTCGAATTTAATTATTAATCTGCATGTTATCCGCTTGTTAATATTTTGGAAAATGTTTAGTTATATTTTTAGGAAAACTTTGTGTTTAGCATTTCAAAATATAATAATAATCATATTAAAACAAAACCCAAATTAAAATTTCGGAGGCCTTATTACATTGCAAAATCCCATAAAAAAAGAAAAAGTTTAAATAAGAACCGAAAGTTTATGAGAAGATATTGCATGGCCACCTCAAAGTCCTCCTCGACTCCAAATCCACGATCTAGGGATTACCTGAAAAATTAAGTAGAGGGGTGAGTCACTGAGACTTAGTGTGTAAATCCCCTTATCGCACAATCTGGGCCTTAAGCTCACAGATGCACATTAGGCCTTAACCCACACAATATAGCATATAAAAAAATGTATGCAATGCAACCTAGCCCAGCCTAGTTTTCCATCCTCTAGGTCAACTGAATCAGCCAAACACCTGTGGCATCAAGCCACTGTGGTTCCAAACCACTGTGGTCCCAGACCACTTGTGATAGAGTCACAAAATATATAAACATGGGGCCAACCCACTGTGGTCTCAGACCACTATGACAATCTCTGATAAATATATGTGGGGCCAACCCACTGTGGTACCAAACCACTGAGATAAGTCACTGATAAATATATGTATACGTGGTTCCAAACCACTGTGGTCCCAGACCACTATGACAGAAGTCACTGAATCACACTTCCCCTTTCAATCATCTCCCAAAACCTATGCAAACGTACTAACAGTATACAGCAGGTACATAATCATGTTATACGAAAGGAAATCATAAGGGTACTTACCTGGTATCTCCAACCTTACCCATAATCGTTTCGGATTTTAGCCAACACAGTTATTAACGCAAACAATAAAGAAAAGTGTGAGTATTACACACCTAATTACGCGTAAGACTAGACTCTCTACGTCGACACTCTTACTAGCAGGGATAACAATGATTTGCCTATCCCAAGCAGATGTCGACTCTCTACCACAGCACGACAGAAAGTCTCGAACCGCTAACACAGCACGTTTTTTAAATTTAAGAGCAGAGATTACGGGTCCACTCCCCTCCTTAGTTTGGCTAGCAGTCGCATCCATGAAGAGACTTGATCAGTACAGTACTATAGTGAAACAATAATTTTCCCCAACAAGGGGTTTGATTAAGACAAGGTAAATGAATAAAGGCTGATTACAAAAGAGGGCTCCTTACCTTAAAATCCAAATGGAAAGGTAAGATTTGGTAATCAACAAACCTTCCATCTTCAAACTTCAAATGTTCGGCCACTGGGGTTTCCCGAAGTAGACGTTCCAAAATGAGAGAAGAAGAAGAAGAGATTAGCCGAAATCTAAGCACCAAGAACAAAATAGCTATTCGGCTATGACCATACAGAATCGAAAGAAATAAAGAAAGAAATGAAAGAGTCTCCCCTTACCTTAACCAACTGAAACCGATTGAAGAAACTTCCTGCAGCCAAAGATTCCTAGCACCTTGCTTCGCAATGTTCGGCTAATAGAAAAAGAGTGTAAGAATAGATTTAGTGTGGTGTCAAAAGAGATTCGGCTATGGTGAAAAGGTGTAGAAACGAAACACACAAGAGAAAAGAGTGAGAAGTATGTTTCGGCTAGAGAAGAAAAGAGTGTAGAAGAGAAAAGATGAAGAAGATTATTTTGACTTTAGAGTAAAACAAAAGAAAACCAAAGAGAAGAGAAAAGCAAATGGAAACTGAGATTCGACTATGAGAGGGTGGAAGAGAAAATCATTAGAAAAAAAGAATGAAAAGAAAAAGGAAATGTCCGAGTGGTCACCCTAGTTTCGGCTAATGTCAAAGAAGCAAGAAGAGATAAAGAGAAGAAAGCTAAAAGTTTCGACACAAAGAGAAGTAGAAAACCGAATGAGAGAAAAAGAAAGAACTCCCTAAGACCCTTGCAAAAATTCAGCACTCTCCCTATATGGCCGAAAATGCCACAATAAAAATGCCTACTACTCAAGAGAATTTTGGCACACACACCCATCCTAGCAACTAAACTGAAATCCCCCTTTAAGCTCCCCAGATTCGGCCAACACCTCCACCAACACCAAATCCCTTGATTTGCTCCACCAAATACTCCCCATCACTCATTCAAATTGGTTTGACCAATTCAAACTCCTCCAAGCTCTCTTGTCCATCCATTTGAATGCATTGACCCATTCAACCACCACCCTTGAAGAGTCCCTGCCGAAACCATCTCCTCTCCATCCTGGTGCCAAAAATAAAGCTTCATAATGAGGCTTATGGGATTCAAACTCCTCCCCTTATGCTCCTACAAGTGACGCCACCTCCAGTTCGACACACGCTTCTTTTGTGCCAACAAACACACGCAAATAAACTTAAGACCTGCTCCTTCTAGCTCTCCCCTCTTAGATGCCCAAAACAGAAAATTTTACGAAGGCTCTGGCTTGAACCCGAGCCTCAGCAGGACCCCCAAGCACATTTAAATAGCAACAGAACAAACCAAGCACACAAAAAAGCCTAAAATGAAGAACCCCTAATTCTAGGATGTTACAGTTCTACCCCCTTAAAGAAATTTCAGCCTTGAAATTTGCCTGATCAAAAGAGGTGAGGGTATTGCTGTCGCATCGCATCTTCTTGCTCCCACGTGGCTTCTTCTGAATCGTGATTCCGCCATAAAACTTTAACCAACGGAATTGATTTTCTTCTCAACGCCTTGACATCTCAATCTAAGATCTGCACTAGTTCTTCTTCAAAAGACAAATCAGGTCTTACTTTAATTTCCTCTACTGGCACTATGTGAGATGGATCCGAACGATAGTGTCTTAACATTGAAACATGAAATACATCATGTATTTGCCTTAGTTTTGATGGTAACTCAAGCTAATAAGCCACTGGTCCCACGTGTTTCAACACCCGATAAGGCTCAATGAAGTTTCGACCAAACCTTAAAACCTTCTTCCAAGGTGAAACTTTTAGAAAAACTTGATCACCCTCTGCGAATTCTATTTCCTTACACTTCAGATCTGCATACGATTTTTTCCTATCGTAAGCTTCCTTCAACCGAGCCCGAATTAACTTAACCTTTTCCTCCGTCTCTGAAACCAATTTTGGACCCAACAATCGTCGCTCGCCTAACTCAGTCCAGTAGGTAGGAGTACGACACCTACGAACATACAATGCTTTATAGGGTGCCATCTGAATACTGGATTGATAGCTATTGTTGTATGCGAATTTTGCCAACGGTAAGAAATCCTCCCAACTACCCTTGAAGTTGATAATACAGCCTCTCAACATATCTTCCAATATCTGAATTGCCCTCTCTGACTGACCATCAGTCTGTGGATGAAACGCTGTGCTGAAATCCAGTCTTGTACCCAATGCTTGATGTTACGCCTTCTAGAACCGCGATGTAAACGTAGGGCCTCTGTTTGATATGATAGACACTAGTACACCATGTAACCTCACAATTTCTGCTACATACAGCTTAGCTAACTTCTACAACGAATAGTCGACACGAACAGGTATGAAGTGGGCGGACTTTATCAACCGATCGACAATCACCCACATCGAATCTTTCTTAGTAGGCGTAAGAGGTAGTCCATTAACAAAATCCATCGTTATCCTCTTCCACTTCCAAAGTGGAATCTTCACTGGCTGTAGCAACCCCAAAGGCAACTGATGCTCTACTTTCACCTGTTGACACGTCAAACATTTACTCATGAACTCGGTAACTTTTTGCTTCAGACCTGGCCACCAAAACTGTTCACACAAATCTCGATACATTTTACTCCTACCGGGATGCATAGCGTATGGACTACTATACGCCTCTCGCAGAATCCTCTATCTCAACTCAGAATCCTTCAGCATACAAACTTTTCCACGAAAGCATAATACTCCATCACTGTTCAGACCAAAATCTTCTGTCTCACCACCTTCCACTTGCTGAAGTCGAGAACTTAACAATTAATCTAACAATTGTTTCTCTTTGATCTAACTTACCCATGAAGGCTTCACTTGAAGTTTGGCTAACAAGCTTCCATCTTCATACAAACTGAGATGAGCAAACATCGCCCTCAACTCCGATATCACCTTACAGCTCAACGCATCTTCCACTAGGTTACCTTTCAACAATTCAACAATTCACTCCACCTCCGCTGCCTTAAATTCAACTCCTTCTGGGTAAGTAGATATTTCAGGCTCTTATGGTCGGTGTAGATAATCGACTTCTCTCCATACAAGTAGTGTCTCAAAATATTTAGAGTGAACACTACCGCAGCTAACTCAAAATCATGAGTGGGAGAATTCACTTCATGTAGTCTTAATTGTCGAGACGCATACACTACTACCATCCCTTCTTACATTAATACACATCCTAACCTTTTGTGTGATGCATCATAATAGATGACAAACTCCTTCCCAGCCTCAGGTTGAATTAATACTGGTGCCTCAGTCAAGATCTTCTTTAGCTTCTCAAAGCTCTCCTATTTTCTATCAGCCCAAACAAATGGTACCCTTTTCCATAACAACTTGGTTAACGGTGCAGTAATCAACGAGAATCCCTCAACGAACCTTCTGTAGTACCCAGCTAACCCAAGAAAACTTCAAATTTCTACTACCGACTTTAGTGGTTTCCAATCTACAACAGCTTCAATCTTGCAGGGATCAACCCTAATCCCCTCGGCAGACACAACATGCCCCAAGAATATAGCGTCCCTCAACCAAAATTCACACTTGCTGAATTTGGAATACAGTTTCTTCTCTCTCAAAATCTGTAGAGCAATCCGAAGATTCGAATCACGCTCCTCTTCTATCTTTGAATATACCAAGATATCGTCTATGAACACTACGAGAAACTGATCTAGGTAGGATTGAAATACCTAGTTCATCATATCCATAAATGAAGCTGGTGCATTCGTCAACCTGAAAGGCATCACTAAGAACTCGTAGTGACCATAACGAGTTCGAAAAGCCATCTTATGAATATCTGCCTCCTTGACCTTAAGGTGATGATAACCTGGCCTCAAGTCTATCTTTGAGAAAATCGAAGTGCCTCGTAGTTAATCGAACAGATCGTCAATCCTAGGCAATAGGTATTTGTTCTTAATCGTCAACTTGTTCAGTTACCTGTAGTCAATGCGCATCCGCATCGACCCGTCCTTTTTCTTAACGAACAACACCGGTGCTCCCCATGGAGACACACTTGGTCAGATAAAACCATGGTCCAACAACTCCTGAATCTGAGCTTTAAGTTCCACTAATTCCTTCGGCGCCATCCTATAAGGGGCAATGGGCACCGGAGCTATTCCCGAAAGTAAATCAATGCTGAACTCCACCTCACGATCCGGAGGTAACCTTGGAAGCTCTTTTGGAAAGACGTCCGAGAACTCTTTCACTATTTTAACATCCTTTATAGACAATTCTTTAGCTTCCAAAGCACTGATGAAAGCTAAGAATGCCCCACATCCTTTTTCGCACCATTCTTCCAGCCTTTAAAGCAAACACCACATTGGATAGGTAATTCCTTCTCTCACCTATCACCAGCACCTCCTTATCCTCGGGAGTCTTCAAAATCATGCACTTAGCAGCACAATCCAAGTTTGCTCGATACTTAACTAACCAGTCCATGCCTAAAATCAAGTCGAACTCACCGAACGACAATTCCATCAAATCAGCCGGGAAAATAACCTCTTGTACTTCTAAAAGCACACTTCTAAATAGTTTATCCACCACTACAGATTGTCCTAAAGAGCTAATCACTGTCATTTCTCTAGAAGAAATCTTAGATTCTATATTCAAAGTTCCAGACACAGTACTAGCAACATATGAATGTGTAGACCCAATATCTATCAAAGTTGTAAAGCGCACACCAAAAATAAAGAACTCACCGGTTATGACGTCCGGTGCATTGCCATCCTCCGACGTCTAGCTGCATAAATCAACCCAGGCTGTCTTGCATCTATATTCCAAGCACCTCCGCTCGGTGCTCTACATCCTTGACTGAAACCATTTCCTCCTCTGGCCAGACTACGACCTCTCAGTGGTTATTGCCCACCTCGTCTAGAATGAGCGTATCCCTGACCTACTGGCCGTGCCCTATTTGGCTCTTGTGGACAGTCCCTTACCAGGTGATCTACAGACCCACACCTAAAGCATCCTTTGTTTCTTGCCCAACACTCACCGAATGAAAATTTCCATATCTGGCACACGGTTGAGACCGACCAACAGCAACAAGCTTCGTAACTTGACTCAGCCCATCAAACCTAGGCCTCTTCTGGAAACCCCCAGCAGATCCTGACGACCCAAAATTCCTCTTGTTTGTACCCCTATCCTTATCCCGATTCTGCTTCTCTGCCCGCTTCACCTCTTCAGCTATCTTTGCCTTCTCAACCAAATTAGCAAAATCTTTTTCCCGTTGCGGAGCTATCAGTACTCGTAACTTATCCCTCAGACCATCCTCAAATCGAACACAATGCTTGCAATCAGTTGCGACAATACCCCGGGCATAACAGCTTAGACAAAAGAACTCTGCCTCATACTCAGCCACTGACTTATTCCCCTAGACCAAATTTAGAAATTCCTTCCTCTGAGCATCTACATAACTCGCCCCAACATGCTTTCCTAGAACGCTGTCTTGAAGAAATCCCAGGTAATACGGTCTGCTGATTTACCATCCCTTATTGTGAGCCACCATTGGTACGCCTCATCTCAAAGGAGGGACACTACTCCTTTTAACTTTTCTTCTGCGATATAGTCAAGATCGTCCATGATTCGTTCCACCGCCTCCAGCCAGTATTCAGCTACGTTAGGAGCCACACCATAAACACACCTAAATATCTCCGTCCCATTAGCTCGAAATTGCTCCAAAATATATTTTGAACTACTGATCCTGTGCTAGCTCCAGCAACCCGCTCCAAAACACGCTGCATAGCTTGGGACAAAGCATCAACCCCTCCAGATCAGTCCTGAGACCCCGCTTCCACTACTGGTGATGCTGGCACTTCACCTTCCAGCCCATGTTCTAATTTCGCAGGTTCAGCCTTAACAACCCGGCCTCTACCACGGCCGCGCATACCATGTCCACGTCCTCTAGTGCTCATGACCACGGAATCGTCTTAATCTGATTAAAATTTTATGAATTAACATATCTTCCATTGTTTATTACCTGACAATCTTATGAAAATAGAATTAGAAGTAAGTTTTTCCACAAGACATAATTTTAAAAATCTTAATCTCTAAAGTTGAAGTTCTTAAAACTATCAATCACAATATAATCTTTCCATAAGAAATCAAAAATAATCAGAAAACTTACAGTGCGGATTGGTGTCGGAGACTCGAGTGCCATGCTTCCTGAAAACATGTATTTTTTTCCTAAACCATATTCCAAACCAACTTTTGAAAACAGTTTTGAACCTATTTCCACAGTTGGTTTTTGAAACCTAGGCTCTGATATCACAATTGTAACACCCTAAACCCGGCCTAAACGTTACGATTGGATTTGGTATGTCACATGAAAAATGATGGTTTTAATGAACTTTTGAAATAAAAGATACTTCGCGATGTGTTAGCATTTTGGACAATCAAATTTACCTTTATGGCTCCCTTGCAAAAATTTTTTATGAATAATCTTAGTAGTTGAAGATAGGTTTGTGATACAAAAATCAAAAACTATAGGTATTCCGAAACATGTCATTTTGAAAATAGAGTTTGTAGTTTTAAGTGGATTTTTGAATTTATTTATTAATTCGCATGTTATCCGCTTGTTAATATTTTGGAAAACGTTTAGTTATATTTTTAGGAAAACTTTGTGTTTAGCATTTCAAAATATAATAATAACCGCATTAAAACAAAACCCAAATTAAAATTTTGAAGGCCTTATTACATTGCAAAATCCCATTTAAGAAAAAGAAAAGTTTTAAATAAGAACCAAAAGTTTATGAGAAGATATTGCATGGTCACCTCAAAGATCGCCTCGACTCCAAATCCGTGATCTAGGGATTACCTACAAAATTAAGCAGAGGGGTGAGTCACTAAGACTCAGTGTGTAAATCCCCTTATCACACAATCTGGGCCTTAAGCTCATAGATGCACATTAGGCCTTAGCCCACACAATATATGATATAAAAAAAATGTAGGCAATGCAACCCAGCCCAACCTAGTTTTCCATCCTCCAGGTCACCTGAATCAGCCAAATGCCCGTGGCATCAAGCCATTGTGGTCCCAGACCACTTGTGACAGAGTCACAGGATGTATAAACGTAGGGCCAACCCACTGTGGTCCAGACCACTATGACAATCTCTGATAAGTATATGTGGGGCCAACCCACTGTGGTACCAAACCACTAAGATAAGTCACTGATAAATATATGTATACGTGGTTCCAAACCATTGTGGTCCCATACCACTGTGACATAAGTCACTGAATCACACTTCCTCTTTCAATCATATCCCAAAGCCCATGCAAATGTACTAATAGTATACAGTAGGTACATAATCATGTTATACGAAAGGCAATCATAACGGTACTTACCTGGTATCTCCAACCTTACCGATAAGGGTATCTCGACTGTCTGTACAGTCATTTCGACTTTCAGCCAACACAGTTATTAACGCAAACAATAAAGAAAAGTGTGAGTGTTACACACCTGATTACGCGTAAGACTAGACTCTCTACGTCGACATTCTCACTAGCAGGGATAACAATGACTTGCCTATCCCAAGCAAACGTCGACTCTCTACCACAGCACGGCAGAAAGTCTCAAACCACTGACACAGCACGTCTTTTAAATTTTAGAGTAGAGATTACGGGTCCACTCCCCTCCTTAGTTTGGCTAGCAGTCGTATCCATGAAGAGACTTGATCTGTACAGTACTATAGTGAAACAACGATTTTCCCCAACAAGGGGTTTGATTAAGACAGGGTAAATGAATAGAGGCTGATCACAAAGAACAAAAGAGGGCTCCTTACCTTAAAACTTGAATGGAAAGGTAAGATTCGACAATCAATAGACCTTCTGGCTTCAGACTTCTAACATTCGGCCACTAGGGTTTCTCGAAGTAAATGTTCCAAAACGAGAGAAGAAGAAGAAGAGATTAGCTGAAATCTAAACACCAAGAACAAAATAGCCATTCGGCTATGACCACACAGAATTGAAAGAAATAAAGAAAGAAACGAAAAGTCTCCCCTTACCTTAACCAACCGGAACTGATTGAAGAGACTTCCTGCGACCAAAGATTCCTAGAACCTTGCTTTGCAATGTTCGGCTAACAGAAAAAGAGTGTAAGAATAGATTTGGTGTGGTGTCAAAGGAGATTCAACTATGGCGAAAAGGTGTAGAAATGAAACACACAAGAGAAAAGAGTGAGAAGTATGTTTTGGATAGAGAAGAAAAGAGTGTAGATGAGAAAAGATGAAGAAGACTGTTTTGGCTTTAGAGTAAAACAAAAGAAAACCAAAGAGAAGAGAAAATAAAATGGAAACTGAGATTTAACTATGAGAGGGTAGAAGATAAAATCACTAGAAAAAAGAATGAAAGGAAAAAAAGAAATGTCTGAGTGGTCACCCTAGTTTCGGCTAATGTTAAAGAAGTAAAAGAGATGAAGAGAAGAAACCTAAAAGTTTTCGCACAAAGAGAAATAGAAAATTGAATGAGAGAAAAAGAAAGAACTCCCTAAAACCCTTGCAAAAATTTGGCACTCTCCCTATATGACCGAAAATGCCAAAATGAAAATGCCTACTACTCAAGAGAATTTCGGCACACACACCTATCCTAGCAACTAAACCGAAATCCCCCCTCCAAGCTTTCCCGATTCGACCAGCACCTCCACCAACACCAAATCCCTTGATTTGCTCCACCAAATACTCTCCATCACTCATTCAAATTGGTTTGACCAATTAAAACTCCTCTAAGCTCTCTTGTCCATCCATTTGAATGCATGACCCGTTTAACCTCCACCCTTGAAGAGTCCCTCGAAACCATCTCCTCTCCTCCTTGTGCCAAAAATAAATTTTCATAATGAGGCTTATGGGGTTCGAACTCCTCCCCTTCTACTCCAACAAGTGACGCCACCTCCACTTGGACACACGCTTCTTTTGTGCCAACAAACACACGCAAATAAACTTAAGACCTGCTCCTACTAGCTCTCCCCCCTTAGATGTCCAAAACATAAAATTTTACCAAGGATCTGGCTTGAACCCGAGCCTCACTAGGACCCCCAAGCACATTTAAATAACAACAGAACAAACCAAGCACACAGAAAAGCCTAAAATGTTGAACCCTTAATTCTAGGATGTTACATGTGAAATTTGGACTAACATGTTTGATTGAATGTTTGTGTTTAGGAAACTTATCCAAATAGATGGAAAACATGATATTGTATGCTTAGATTTAATAAATGGGATTGGTAAGTTTAGTTTCTATTATAAAACTTACTAAGCATGTAATGCTTACTCCATTTTATTTTCCCCTATTTTATAGTGCTCGAAAGCTCGCGAAGGTTAGAGATCATTGGAGCATCGTCACACTATCTGCTAGCTTATTTTGGGTATATATAGTAAAATCATTTTGGTATAATGGCATGTATAGGATGACTTGGCCATTGTTGGCTTGAAAATGATACTTGTAATCTAGCCATTGGAATGGCTAGTATTGGTTGTTTTTATATACTTGCAATGTCATACCATGGTAGTTTCATATATGTTAAGTAGTTCATCAAATTATGTCTAATATATAGATTAAACCAAGGTAAGATTATAAACATGTATGCATGTAATGAGGTGCCATGCGAATGATGGAAATTTCTTAATTAGAATGCTGGAATTGGTTGGTTTATGGATGTGAGTTTTAGTGCAGGACATTGGTGTGACTTTGGGTGAGAAATGAAGCTAGAAATGGCTTTATTTTTTCCACACGGGCAGACACACGGGCGTGTGTCTAGACCGTGTGTGACACACAACTGGGTACATGAGCATGTAGTTAGGCCATATGTCCCCTGCACTTTAAATTTCAGAAATAGAATGCTCAAAATTAAGCACACGGGCAGAGACACAGGTGTGTGTCTTAGCCGTGTGTTCTACACGGCCTAGAACACGAGTGTGTGTCTTGGCCATGTGAAACCTGCACCTAATATCGAAAGAATTTAATTAACCACACGGCTTAGCACACGGACGTATGGCATAGCCGTGTGCACAAGATAGAAAGTTATATGGGTCGAACATAACCTATAGCATGGGCGTGCCCTAGGGTCGCACGGGCGTGCCCTAGGGTCGCACGGGCGTGTCCCATAGTCCACACGGGCGTGTGAGCCGTGTAACTTAGAAAATTTTTATAATTTCACAAAAAATTCTTAGAGTTTTCGATTAAGTCCTGAATCAATTCTAATGCTTGCATTGGGCCTCGAGGGTCCATTTAAGGGATGATATCAATAATCTCGGTTAATAAATAATAAATTTACATGAATTATTTTTAAATATCTTGAAATTTTTAGTAATGCTCCGTCACCCTATTTCGGCGAAGGATACGGGTTAGGGGTGTTGTAATTGGTATGTGTGAATGCATAAGGAATTAGGTTCATGTACTAATTTGATGGAAATCCATGTTCTTACTAGTTGATCATGATCACCCCAAGGTGACTTGATTAAATGAGTCTGGGAATTATCGTTGCAATGACTTACAAATGCTTTCAAGGTTTAATGTAAGACGCATGCATCATCTTAATGTATATCATAATGTTGCAAAAGATTGTCAAACATTTTCTTAATACAAGGATATTAATATATGAATGTTTTATTTTCAATTCAAAAATGACACCAACTCCCTTATCGAATATACTCATTGAAAACAAACTGAATTAAAATAATTATTAGGAATGGAAAAAGAACCTGATAATTTTCCTAAGCTGTGAGAAACTTAAAATAGTTTTTTATAATAAGTGCCCATTGACCACTCAAGTTGAGGCTAGAAAATGCTGGGAGGAGTCTAATGAGATATCTCGTTGGTATATGCTGGCAAGCATGACCAACACCCTATATAAGAAACTAGAGAGCTGTAAGGCTGCCAAAGTGATTCTGAATAAGCTAGAAGACATGTTCGGAGGCCAAGTTGCATTGGCTCAATAGTCTTCTATACCTAGCTTGATGAATGCCCAACAAAAGTTTGACATTCCAGTTAAAAACCATATGGCTACTCTTATGGGATATTCTGTCGAGGTAGCGGATAATGGGGTCAATTTAGACCAGAACACTTAGATTCAGATGGTGTTCAAGAGCTTGTCCAAGGACTTTGGAGGCTTTTGGGCCGCATGTAACCTTGGGAAAAATAACCTAACACTTATAAAACTCATGAAAGAGTTACAATTCTATAAGTTGATTTTGAATGATAGTCAGCCGGTTCAAAGAGCAAAAGTAAACATAATTGTTGCTTCTTCCTAAAAAGGAAAGGGAAAGTGTGCTAATAAAGGCAAGGCTAAGGTCTCTGGGCCACCACAAGTGGAAAGGAAGAGAACCAAAAAGCCTAAAGACTTATCTAAGTCTAAATGCTTCTTCTGCAGTAAGAAATGGCACTTCAAGGCAAACTGTAGAGAGTAAAAGGAACACCTAGCCACCAAAGGCAAATGTATGGAAATCTTAATGATAAATTCTTGTTTAATGGAGGATTTAGTAGACCACTAGGTCATTGATTCAGGAGTTACTAATCATATTTTTGTTTCTCTATAGGGGTTTGAGGAGAAGAAAGATCTTAGAGATAAGAACTTATTATTGAGAACTAAGAACAAAACAAGTGTGGTAGATTAATTAGTGGGAGATGTACATCTTTATTTTAATAACTTTAGAAGGATTATTTTGAAAGGCATTTTTTATGTACCAAGTTTCAAGAAAAACTTTTATATTGCATGTTTATAAAAAGATGGCTTGGTCATAACTTTTAATAATGGAATTGCAATATTTAGAAATAACAATCTTATTTGTAATGGATGGATGTCAAATAATCTTTATTTTATCAAACTAAAGATATGCACATTGCTTGAGACTGAAATATTGTTTTAAAACTTCTCACTCTAATGAGACGTACCTTTGACATTTGAGACTTGTTCATATTAATCCAGAAACAATCACTAGACTTGTGAAAGATGACATCTTAAGTTCACTTAAAGAAGTTGATCTTCCACAATGTAAAGCTTGCTTAGAAGGTAAAATGATTAAGTGATCTTTTAATGTAAAAGAAAAGAGGGTTGGAAAACCCCTAGAACTTGTACTCATTGATGTATGTGGCCCTATGAGCATCAGTGTAAGAGGTGGTTATGAGTGTTATGTAACCTTTATTGATGAATATTCCAGACATGAATATACATATATAATGCACTATAATAGCTAGTTTTTCAGTGTTGTCAAAAACAGTGGTTTCGGAAGCACAATTCTGACGAGTGAGTACGTAAATATTATTATTTGATAATTATGAGTCAAATATTATGATATAGTGAATTTTTTATTTCATAATTTTATGTAATTGAATAATTTAGTTAAGTAGAAGTGGCTTGTCCCTAAAGTCAAATGGTTTTGGAAAATGAGGTATTTGGAAAATGAGGTATTGAGACCTCATTTCTATAAACCGAGTACGCAAATATTTACGGAGTTACTATATATGTATATTGAAGTTCAGTATGGAAATTTTTGTGATTTTATAGTTAATTAAGGAAAAAGGACAAAATCGTAAAAATTAACTATATTTGATTTTTACTAGTTCTGAAGGTTTAAAAGGTAAATGTTGAAGGTCTAAGGTGGAAAATAACAAATTTTATTTGGTAATAGATGGTTGGTGTCCATTTTGTATGATTATGTTATTATTTAAATTTTATTATTTACAACCATGTTAAATTATAAAACAAAACAAAAGATAAGATATTCATTCTCACTTTTCATCAATCATTGAATTTCCATCATTGTTAACGGGAATGAAAAGCTTCAAGCTATCAAGCCTTCAGCCCTCTTGCATGATCAAGTTGTTGACTTAGGCGAGAAATAGAAAACTATCGAATAGTCTTTGTTAGCTAAACTGCTACAGTTTTTTCAGGTAAGTTCATACAATATAAATAAGTTTAAATAATTATTGAATTACATATGAATGTATATTAATGTTTTATTTATAGTTTGAATTGTGTATGAACTGTTACATAATTAAGGATTTAATTTAATTGAAATAGGTTGATACGAAATGGAAATGTTAAGGTTAAATACCGATGAACTTAGTAAAAGTCTTGTACATGAAGGTACATGTTGATTTCTGATGGTACTGAGCTCCAACATTTGTTGCGCACTCAAAGATACATATGACACAGTTTTCGCCTGGACTGGTAATTTGTTTTAGTTTTAAAGGTTTAGCCTGAAATGATACCCTTACATGTATATACAGCCCTGGACAGGCTATTTACTGTGTCATTAAATGTTTAGCCCAGATGAGTAACCTAACACCGATGTATATGATTAGCTCAGACGAGCATCAGACATTATTTGCACCTTTGTATTGAGTTCTTTTACAAATTTTCATTGGGTAAAAATTGTAAATGAAAAGGTGATATAATCAAATGCTGGTAAAATAATATATATGATTTGGATATAGGATATAAGATGGTTTGAAATGATAATGCAAAAAATTATGGTTGTATATGTGGTTAAGATCAAAATTTTATTTGTATAATGTTATTTGAATTTTGACTAGGGTATATAATGCGAACTGAAGGGTGAATGTGAGCAAGGTGATCAATAAGAATACAAATTTATGTTATATTTTAAGTTGAATATCGTGTTTCACCATTTGAATTTATATATGCGGATTTGGTTTAAACCTTACTTGATTGATGTTGTTTTTGGATGCCATGATAGGTGAAATTGTTTCATATTAATTCATGTATTTGTTAAATGGTTGACATAAGCTATTTGTTTATATTGTATAAGCTTACTAACTATTTTATATACTTACTTGTGTTACTACTTTTATGTTGATTTTGGACGTCTGGGGTGTGTCGATCGGATCATCAAGAAGCTCACACTCATTAACTTTCGATTTGGTAGATTTTTTATGTTTGAAGTTGGTTACTTGGGGCAAGTACATAGGTTGAATGAACTTAAGCTAGTTAAAGTCTGTTTTAGTACAATAACCTTGTATATGCAAATCTATGGTGGTGGGTTGATATTGTATATTTGGTATTTAATAAGTTTAGTATGCTTGAATGTTAAAAAAATGGCAAAGCTTAATTGGTAATATGCATGTGAATTGAATTGTATCATGAAATGGCATTATAGGTCATTTGGTTTGAATGGTATGCAAATTGCTTGAAACAAGTTATTTATGATGCACATGGGCTACCACACGGTCGTGTCTCACACATGGGTGGTTGACACGGCTTCATGTGCTACACATTCAGGGTGATTTTTAGTTCACATGACCACAGGTTGTTACACGGCCTGGCAACATGGCCGTGTGACCCTATATTACACAACATTAGGTTATTATACGATTTAGGGACATGGGCGTCTGGCCTTGCACCACACAACCTCAAGTTATCACACAGCTGTGTGACCCTTGTTTTGTATTTATGCTTGTTAATTTGTAAATGTTTTTGATTGGTTTCGATTTAGTTTCAAATTTTCTCAAAGGCTTTCATAAGCTCGACTAAGACTTGGTTTTATTGTAAGGCATGTTTAACATGGAATTAGTTTGTATTTATTGATTATTGAGTATTATTGAATAAATTGCTTATGAATGTTCCAGTTTACTGTTGTAGCATCTTATATCTTGGATCCAACAACTGGACTGAGCATAGGGTGTTATATGCACCACAAGAGTGAAACCTTTGATAAATTCAAAGAGTTTTGTGCGGAAGTAGAGAAACAACTAGGTGTACCCATAAAGGCACTTTGGTCAGACCAAGGTGGGGAATATTTATATGATGAGTTCTTAGGGTACCTCATAGAGAATGAGATTCTATCCCAGTTAACCACATCGGATACTCCACAAAATAATGGCTTGGCAGAGAGAAGAAATTGAACGTTGTTAGACATGATTCATTCGATGTTAAGTTATTTGAAGCTGCCAATCTCTTTCTGGGGATATGCGGTACAAACAGCTTGTTATATTTTGAATAATTTGCCAACTAAGGCAACATCAAACACTCCATACAAAATGTGTCATGGTAGGAAGCCAAGTCTAAAACATTTAAGGATCAGAAAATGGCCAGCCCACGTATTAGAAAAGATGTGAGGAAGTTGGACTCATGGATAAAATTGTGCATGTTTGTAGGATTCCAAAGGGAACCATGGGTGGTCTTTTTTATAACCCAAAGGAGAAAACTGTTATAATGTCAACTCATGCTACTTTACTTGAAGAAAGTTACATGTATGAATTTAAACCTTGGAGTAAAGAGGTACTTGAGGAAATTTTGGGAAATATATAAAACCCTACAAAACAGTTCTAGAACCAACTCCTAATAGTAGACCTACAAACGATCAACAACATAGGGTGCTTCGTCATAGTGGGAGGGTTTCTCGTAGGCCTGAGTTCTTCCAATCTAGCGGAAGGGTTTTTAACACTGAGACTGCCGAACAGGAAGATAATGACCCACACACATATGACGAAGGGATGCAGACCACTGATTCCAAGCTCTATGAAATAGCTATGAAAGTAGAGATGGACTCTATGTATTCCAACTCAGTGTGGGAACTTGTAGACTTACTGAAAGAGATAGAACCCATATGGTGTAAGTGCATCTACAGAGAAAAGGAAATGCAGATGAAAAAAATGGAAACTTATAAAGCCAGACTTGTAGCAAAAGGTTATACTCATAAAGAAGACATCGATTACGAAGAAACCTTTTATCTATGCTATTTGTACATGAGAAGAGGCCTCAACTCC
The DNA here is from genome assembly GCA_025506655.1 of Gossypium rotundifolium. Classification (NCBI taxonomy): domain Eukaryota; kingdom Viridiplantae; phylum Streptophyta; class Magnoliopsida; order Malvales; family Malvaceae; genus Gossypium; species Gossypium rotundifolium. Next base: position 76,362,053 of record CP106731.1, read on the forward strand.
TAATGTTTTCGTTGGTACCTTTTCTATCTTTAATGTAAATGTATATGCATTAATTGACCCTGGGTCGACACATTCATTTATATGTAATGTGCTAGTAACCAAAAGCAATTTACTAGTAGAGTCAACTGAGCATGTTGTTAAAGTAACAAATTCTTTAGGTCAAAATGTCATAGTTGATCTGATTTGCAAACAGTGTCAACTAAGAATTCAGGGCTACAACTTTCTTGTTAATTTGATGTTATTGCCTTTTAACAAGTTTGATATTATTCTGGGAATGGATTGGTTGACATTGCATGACGAAATAGTAAATTATCGGCAGAAACGAATCAATTTAAGATGTTAGAGTGGTGAAGTGATTTCTATTGAATATGATAGATCTAATTGTGTTACGAATGTGATATCAGCAGTGGATGCATAAAAAGTGATTAGAAAAGATTGTGATGCATTTTTAGCTTACATTCTGGATTCCTGAGTATCAGAAATGAAATTTGATCAAGTACCAATGATTTTTTTTACTAATGTATTTCAAAAAAATTGATGAGATTACTGCCAAAATGGGAAGTTGAATTTGCTGTAGAATTCATACTTGGAACTGCTCTGATCTTAATCACCCTGTATAGAATGGCTCCAAAAAACTTATTGCCTATGCTTCTCGACAGCTTTAAATGCACGAAAAGAATTACCAAACACATAATCTAGAATTGGTCGCAGTTTTTTTTTTGCAGTAAATATTTGGTGACACTATCTATACGGCGAGAAATGTCATGTTTATATCGAACATAAAATCCTAAAGTACTTCATGACTCAAAAAGAATTGAATTTCTGACAATGGAGGTGACTTGAATTATTGAAAGACTACGATATGATAATAGATTATCATCCGGGTAAAGCGAATGTTGTTTTTGATGCTTTGGGCACCAAGTTGGATTTTAGTACGACTTTTCACCCAAAGACTAATGGTCAATTTGAGAGTGTAATTCAAGTACTCGAAGATATGCTCCAGTGTTGTATTCTTGAATTTAAGGGTAGTTGGGAAAAGTTTCTCCCATTAGTTGAATTTGCTTATAACAATAGTTACTAGTCAAGCATTAAAATGACAACATACAAACATTATATAGTTGGAAGTGAATAACTCCATTGTACTGGACTGATTTGAGTGATAAAAAGGTTCTTGGTAGACTTGATTTGCGAGACCGAAGATAATGTTTGGGTTATTCAAGATTATCTAAAAGCTGATTTAGACCGTCAGAAATCATATGTTGAATTAAAAAGAAAAGACATCGAATTTCAAGTTGGTGATAAAGTATTCCTGAAAGAATCACCCTGGAAGATAGTTCTTCGTTTTGGGTGAGAAGGGAAACTTAATCTGAGATCCATTGGTCTGTACGAAGTTCTTGAGAGAATAAGGCTAGTACCATATCCTTTGTGTTTTTAGTTAGAAATTGAAAAGATTCATAACATCTTTCACATGTCGATGTTGCAACAATACAATTCTAATCATTCCCATGTGATTTCTCCGGTCGAAATAAAATTACAGCCTGATACGATGTATAGCAAGGAACCAATAAAAATTCTTACTTGGGAAGTTAGAGAATTGAGAAATAAAAGAACAACTTTAGTCAAAGTGCTTTGGAAATGTCACTGTGTTGAGGAAGCTACTTGGTAAATGAAAGAAAATATGAAATGACAGTATTCAAACCTTTGCTCTGGTAATATTTTAGAGGATGAAAGTTCCTTTAAGGGGGAGAGTTGTAACAACCTATTTTCTGTGGTGTCAGAAATAGTGGTTTTGGAACCACAATTTTGATGTGTGAGTTCATAAATATTATTTATTTAATATTTATGAGGCTATTAAAGTGTCGTGTTAGAGCTTGGTTCGATAATTTTGATGTTTGGCTAGCCAATTGAGGAAAATTGACGAAATCGTAAAAACTGTAAAACTGCAAAACTTAATCACTATTGATTTTGATTAGTCTATATGCTTAATTTATAATTTTTAAGGCCTTAAAGGGTAAATATACCATAATAGATTATTATGGACGATCATTAGGTGGGATTTTGTAACACCCCATACTCGACCCATTCGTCAAGTACGAGTAATTTAATGACATAATATCCTGAATTACTTATTGGAAATTTCTTTACTAAATTAGTTCACTTAATAAATTTATACGGTCAAATGATAAGAAAAACAAAAATTTTAAGGCTTCATTTTCATCAATATATTACAAAAGCTTTGGACTAAGACTCGAAATGTAAAATGGAAATTAAAACCCTAAGGTGAAGCCTTTGTGGGTGCCCCTTTGTACACATGTAAACATCTGCATTTCGCCATACTCCTAGCGAAGTCTGACTTGGTCCCTTGCGATGCCAAAATCTTTAAGTATCCTGCATTTAAGCAGAAAACTTATAAGCTCAGGGGAACTTGGTGAGATCTATATACACAAATTAATAAATTTTCAAAGCATTCAACTCAGAATTTGACTCCCTGTCATTCGCATTTAGTTTCTTTAGTAAATACCTTTAGCGTCTACCTGCGTGATTTTGAAGTTTGTGGACTCTCCACATTTAAACATCCTCCCTAATATAGAGAACTAGGGCTCACTAACATTACCAGAATACTCGTGCCCTGTCAAGGTATTTCTTTTAAAGGCTTCCTGGTACAGATAGTTCCAACCCTTAAAAGCTCCACAATTTCCCTGCCATTTCCCGTTACCATATCTGACCTCCACTTTCCACTAATCTTTGGTGGATCTTACTAGCCGTTTGGCCTTAGGTATATACGATCCCTACTTTGAAGATCCCAGTCAACTTATTAAAAACATTGACTAATCTTTTTCATATTATAGATTTCAATCGATTCTCTCTGTTGGCTAATTTTTACCGATTTAAGTCTTGCAAAAAATTTCATAATTCCCTTGGCGAACTAGTATTTACAGAATCCATACTTACCTCCTCATGCACGGAGTTTCCTTTTACTTTTTCATTCTGTCTATTTGAAGACACATCCTTGACTCCACTCATTCTTACTGTGGTCTACGTCCTTTAGGCGCACCAATTTACTTCTTCTTGTCATTTCCTGTATAAGGCGAACATTACGTCCGCCCTTAAAATCTTTTAGGATCCGTAAATCTTCCACTTTTGGTCTCCCTTGTTAAACCTTTTGGCAAACTTCCCTTATCCACCTTCTCGACTGAACATACAGTGATTTTTTTCCTGGACTATCTTGTGTTTAATGTCCTATCGAACTATCTCCTGTTTAGCATCCCGTTAGACTTACTATGATGCCATTATATCTTTCAACCATAGTCTTACTCATTATACCATCAAATCGTCTCTTGATGCCACAACAACTTTCAAATATGGTCTTACTCAATATAACCTCATGTTAATCATCCCGATGGACTACTAAAGAGTCTTTCAGCCATCGTCTTAGTCCCGTTACCATGATGTCATGGCGTCTTTCAACCATGATCTTACTCATCTTTATCATGATGCCATAACATCTTTCAGCCATGATCTTACTCATCTTTATCATGACGCTATAGCATCTTTTAGCTATGGTCTTACTCATTTTAGGCGTATAGGCTTCGATCGGTCCCATGGCCTCGCTATGATATTTTGTTCACTCTCCCTATCCCATTCCATCCATTCCTCCGTGTCACCATCCTATACATTGATGCTCGAACACAGCAATGTCTCCTTTATAAGGCCTGAAACTTTGCACATAACGGTTTGCACTCAGCAAGACTGTATGGAGGTATCTAATAGAACCATCCCTTTGTCCTGTTCCTAACTTTGCCCAACCTATAGTTAGTCACCCCTTTCATAATATGCATGTAGTAATCATACATACCATGTAGAACATCAATCACCTAATATTACGATCACCAATAACATGATAATCTCTCATAATTGCATATAGCAGTAGACAATGAAGTGTAGATACTCACATTGTTTCCCATCCTTATACACCCCTAACTCGAGACCATCATCTAAATAGGGTTAAGAGGAGTTACCGAACAACCGCAACATTTCACAACTATAACACGACACAAAGTCTATCATCAATCATACATTCTCAAATACTAACATACAGTCCCTCATCTAGGTCTACGAAACCATAAACATGTGTTAGAAAAGGGTCGAGACTAAACCAAACACTAATGAAAGTTTTAAAAATTTAAAATATTCTTCAATACTGTTGAGGTCACACGCCCGTGCAATCAGGCCGTGTGCCTCACACGATCACCAGACACCCCCATGTGTCTAGACCGTGCCAAAGCAGAGCATGTATTCTGACTTCTTCACACGGCCACCAGGCACGCCCGTGTGCTAAGGCCGTGTACTCTTAGGGAATATACTGACTTATCTACATGGCTACTAGGCACTTCCGTGTACCATGGCCGTGCATACTTGAGCTATCTACTGACTTTATCCCACTGTCACTAGGCACGCCCGTGTGCCCTAACCGTGTAAGTAAAACAGTCTATTTGCAAAGCCAACTTGCCACCCATACAAGGGTTTACCAACAAGCTTCAAAACAATGCCAATTCATGCTTTTAAATGCACTCAAACATACCATTTCATGCACTCAATAACCATCAACATTACCAACTGCTTCCATACCTAATATCATCAACTTAAGTTCATTCAAAGAAACAATGGTATATCTCAGAACATACATATATAAAGCATTAGGTAATTCATGCCACAATTCATCTTCAAACCACATCTTTCATCAACCACAAAGTCATGAAATATACCACATTCATAGCTCATTCATAAATTTTACATCATTCAACTTCCAAGCCAACTCATATGGCAAGGATTAAACATTGCAAGACATAACTTAACTTCTAGCCTATACATGTCATATTTCAACTATATACATCTTTCCAAAAGTACCAAAATAGATTGTCGATAGTGTGATAGAGATGCTGACGTTCCCCGAATCCGAGCTAGCTTTACTGACATTACAAAGCAGAGAAACAAATCACATAGTAAGCTTTCCAAAGCTTAGTAAGTTCGTAACAAAATACATTAACCAAAATAAATCATCACATAGATTATCTCACAATCTCATATCTCATATCATCCAAAACTAATATGTTCAATTAGCCTCCCATAACTCATTCATAGGTTCATCAACCACATAGGTTCCGAACGTACCTTAGCCAACACTTAGTTGTCGATTACATTTGCTTCTCAATGCTCACTATTTCACTTTGATCAACTTTCATCCCTTCTTCGATTCAATCACACACTTAGTGCCCAAATAGTTAGCCGAAACTTAATTAGCATCATACACATAGTGCATCTATATTAAACCGATCTTAAAGCGGTATTGCACACACAGTGCCAACCACAGTGCAGGAGCTTATATTATTTTGCACACACAGTGCTAATCATCTTAGTCACATTTCCAAATACGCACAGTTAGTGCCACATAACATGAACCTTCACATAGCATGCACAATTCAATAATATCATATCATTCATCTAGTAACATTAACATAGTTAAATACACGTATTGTGTTCAAACTTACCTCGGACGTCAAACTATCGGAACAGTCAATTAATTAAGCACTTTATCTTTGCCTCAATCTTGATCCGAACCTCTCCTTTCTTGGTCTATATACATTCAAATTCAATCCATTCAATCACCAATTCATTCAATTTAGTCCACACACACTAATTTAGGGCATTTTACAAAATAGCCCTCATATTTTCACATTTTGACACTTTAGTCCCTAATTCACTTAATCACAAAATACACATAGTTTACTTATACCAATTTCTAGTCGATTTCCTACTATACTCATGCAAGCCCACATATTTCATTTATTTTAAATTTTTGTCCTGCAATTTACACTTTTTTCAATTTAGCCCAATTTACTCAATTTCACCAAAAATCCAAATACAAACTATGTTAAGCCAACACCAAGTTTTTATATTTTACCATTTATCAACACAAAGTTCATATTTTAATCAATGGCACATCTCAAAATCTTCATCAATTCACAAAATTGAAGCATGGGTTTTAAAGAGCACAAAACAACGATCGTAAGAATGTAGAAATTATAAAAAACAATTTAAAAAATACCTTGAATTGAATCCAAAAGCTAGCCGAAACCTAGCTTCTTTTTCTTTTCTTCTTCTTTAGTGTAATCGGTCAAAAGATGAATGAAAAATGCCCACTTTCATATTTTGTTTTTATTATAAAACATTTTAATACATAAATTACTATAACAACCTTGCTAATTTAATTAGAAAATCATGTCACCTAAGCCCTTAACCATCCATGCTATAAACAAATGGCTAAATTTCCTTTTAAGGCCTTTCTATTAAAAGAACATGGAAATTTAGCAATTAAACAATCAGCACTCAGGTTTTACACTTTACTCGATTAAGTCTTTTCTCTTAATTTCGGCATACAGTCGATAAAATTACCACACAGAATTTCCACACAGTTTATATCACATATAATCAACACCAAAAATAACATTAAAATATTATTCTGACCTCAAATTTGTGGTCTCGAAACCACTGTTCCTATTAGGGTCTAAACTGGGCTGTTACAACTCTCCCCCTTAGAAATTTTCGTCCCCGAAAATCTTACTAGTGAATTGGTGTGGATATTGTTCTCTCATAATATTCTTAGGGTCCCACGTAGCCTCTTCAATTCCGTGCTTGTGCCACAACACTTTCACTAAGGAAATTCTTTTGTTTTTCAACTCCTTGGTCTCTCGTGCTAAAATTCGAATCGATTCCTCACTATACGACAAGTCTGACTGAATCTCAACCTCAATAGGAGCAATCACATGGGATGGATCAGATATGTACCATCGAAGCATCGACACATGAAACATGTTATGAATTTTTCTAACTCAGGTGGCAATAGTAATTTATACGCAACTGGCCCAACACACTCGATAATCTCATATGGTCCAATGAACCTTGGACTCAACTTGCCTTTTCTGCCGAATCAAAGTATTTTCTTCTACGGAGACACTTTCAAAAACACTTTATCACCAACCTCAAATTCGATATCTTTTCGTTTCAAATCTACATAAGACTTTTGTCGATCTGAGGCCGCTTTCAAACTGTCACAAATCACTTTCACTTTTTGCGTAGTCTTTTTTATTAGGTCAACCCCGTGAATCTTATTCTCACTCAGCTTAGTCCAATACAATGGAGTTCGGCATTTTCGACCGTAAAGAGCCTCATATGGTGCCATTTCCACAAAGTCCATTGTAATTCTCTCCCATTTCCACTCAGGAATCATAATCGACTGTAACAAACTGGACGGAACCTGATGTTCAGCTTTAACTTGCTGACAAATTAAACATTTCGACACAAATTCAGAGATGTCCCGTTTCATACCATGCCACCAATAAAATTGTTTCAGATCATTATACATTTTTGTACTCCCCAGGTGAACAGTCAAACGACTATTGTGAGCTTCATTCAAAATTATCTAAATTAACTCTGAATTTCTTAGAACACAAATCCGATCTCTAAATATCAGACAATCATCACTATCAATTCAAAATTCTGAATCAACATTCATTTCACATTGGGTGTATTTAACATTCATTTCGACATCACTTTTCTGGGCTTCATAAATCTAATGTATGAACATCGGTCTTACTTTCAACTCAGCCAAAACTAAACCATCATCACACAGATCTATCTTAGAATTCGTAGCTCGCAAAGCACATATAGACTTTCTGCTCAAAGCATCAGCTACTACATTAGCTTTACCCGGATGATAATCAATCACAAGTTCACAATCTTTCAGCAATTCTAACTATCTTCTCTGTCGCAAATTTAATTCTTTCTGAGTCATCAGGTGCTTCAAACTATTATGATCAGGATAAACATGACATTTCTCACTAAATAGATAGTGAAGCCAAATCTTCAGTGTAAACACAATCGCGGCTAATTCAAGGTCGTGCGTTGGATAGTTCTTTTCATCTGCTTTAACTGCCTCGAAGCATAAGCAATGATTTTGCCTTCTTGCATCAGCACATAGCCCAAACCATTCAATGATGCATCACTGTAGACTATGAATTCTTTACTCGATTCTAGTTGAACTAGCACTAACACTTTCGTCAATAATGCTTTCAACTGTTCAAAACTCTGTTGGCACTTTTCTGAACACTCAAATTTAACATCGAGAAGCCTTTCACAAATCGTCTATAATATCCCACTAGTCCTAGAAAACTACAGACTTTAGACACATTTCTTAGAGGCTTCCATTCTAAAATAGCAGAGATTTTACTCGGATCCACTCGTATTCCCGCAGCTGACACAATATGTCCCAGAAATCCAACCTCACTCAACCAAAACTCACATTTGCTAAACTTAGCATATACTTGTTTCTCAAGTAGAGTCTGTAGCACAATTTTCAAATGTTCGACATGTTGTGTCTCATCACAAGAATAAATCAGAATATTATCAATGAACACCACAATATATGGATCCAAATACGGTCTGAATATCCAATTTATCAGATCCATAAACACTACAGGAGCATTTGTTAGTCCGAAAGGCATCACTAAGAATTCATAATGTCCGTACCTCATTCTGAAAGCAGTCTTTGGCACATCTGACTCTTTAACTCTCAACTGATAGTAGATCGGTCTAAAATCTATCTTAGAAAACACTGTAGCTCCTCTCAGCTGATCAACGAGCAACGGATATTTATTCTTTATCGTCACTTTGTTCAACTACTAGTATTGAATACACCTCCTCATAGTGCCGTCTTTCTTTTTCATGAATAACACAGGAGCACCCCAGGGCAAAAAACTCGGTCGTGCAAATCCTCTATCTGTCAAATATTGCAACTGAGCTTCAACTCTTTCAATTCCACAAGTGCCATTCTATACGGGGCTATGGAGATAGGAGTAGTTCCCGGTACTAATTCAATTCCAAATTTAACTTCTCGTATTGGAGGTAATCCCGGTAACTCTTCAGAAAACACATCTGGAAACTCACAAACCATAAGTACCGATTCAAATTTCTTCTAGTCACTTTCGTGTCAATCACATATGCCAAATAGGCTTCGCAACCCTTTCTCACATAGTTCATAGCATTCATCGCAGATACAATAGCTGGTAACCTTTTCATATCACTGGATTCAATTCAAACTATATCACCATTCAGACTTCTCAATTCAATACTCTTTCTTTTACAATTCATAATAGCATTATGCAAAGTGAACCAATCCATACCCAGAATTATACCGAACTCATCGAATGGTAGCAACATCAAATTAGCAGGAAAACAAACACCCGAAACATCAACGGACAATTCTTGCACACTTTATCCACTAATACATACTTGCCTAAGGGGTTCAATACTCTAATCACAAATTTAGAAGACTCAACAGGTAGAGTCTTACTCAATACTAGATTCACACACACATAGGAATGAGTTGAACCCGGATCTATTAATGTAATCACATTAGTATCGAATAAAGTAAAAGTACCAATAATGTCTGGAGATGATGCTTCCTCTCGTGCACGTATAGCATAAGCTCGGGCAGGTGCTCTCGCCTTTGATCTTAAAGTGGTATTAGTAGTCCCTCTTTGACTTCCGTTCACATTTTCGGGGTTTCTAGGTGGTCTACCCCTGGCAGTCACATTACTCGATCTCACTTTCTGAACATTTTCTTCCTCAGCCATCTTTGGACAGTATCGAATAAAGTGATCTCATGATCTACATGTATAGCAAACTCTATTGTTGTACTTGCCCTTACATTCTCCCACATGTCGTCTTCCACACTATCTACACTCAGGTTTGTTACTTTTGTCACTATCAACACTTAATTCTATTGGAGCTTGAGTTCTTGGACCAACACTTAGTCTTGCACGGTCTCTATTCGGATGTCCAAATAAAGTATTTGATTGATTGCTTGTATTCCTAAATCTCTTCGATGAAGGTTGAGAAAACATATTCATCGATATTTTTCTTTCATCACGAGCTTCAGAATCAACTTTCTTCCTTTCTTTACTGAGATCCTCGACTTTGCATGCTCTTTCGACTAACACAACAAATTCGTTTATATCAAGTATCCCAACCAACAACTTAATGTCTTCATTCATCCCTTCTATGAAGCATTTACACATAGTAGCTTCGGTCGAAACACATTCCTGAGCATACTGGCTCAATCTCACAAATTCTCGCTCATACTCAGTAACTGACAAACGACCCTGTTTCAGCTCTAGAAACTCTTTACGTTTATGATCAATAAATCGTTGACTGATATACTTCTTTCTGAAATCAACTTGAAAGAAATCCCAGGTGATTCTCTCTCTCGGAACCACTAATGTTAATGTATTCCACCAATTATAAGTTGTATCTCTCAAAAAAGAAACTGCACACTTGATACACTCATCCGGAGTCAACGACATCTCATCGAATACCCAAATTGTATTCTTGAGCCAGGACTCAGCTCACTCAGCATTGTCATCAACTGTGGCCCTAAATTCTTCGGCCCCATACTTTCAAATCTTATCCACATGAGGCTTATTCAATTGAATCAGATCTATCACTTGTGGCACTACAGGTACTTGTAGGGGTGAAGGTTGTGGAGTAGCCGGATTCGTTCGAACGAACTCTGAAAACAACTCACTCATCATACGGAAGAAGGCTTGCTTAGCCTCTCCTCCCTCACTACTTTTATTTGGCCTAGATGTGACTGGCGCTATCCCTTGAGTGGGAGCAGGCGCGTTACTCTCTACATTGTCAGCAACTGCTCTATTGTGATCCATTTGCTATACCAAAACACAATTTCAATTGTCAGAATTCATCACACTATCACAATTTCAAAAATGGCATGTATAGCTAGACTTACACACGCTACGTTAGCCTGAGAATCGACTAAATCGTAGCTCTGATACCAATAAAATGTAACAGCCCTAACCCGAGACCATCACCGAAATAGGGTTAAGAGGAGTTACCAAATAGCCGTAACATTTTACAACTATAACACAACACAAAGTCTATCATTAATCATACATTCTCAAATACGAACATACAATCCCTCATTTAGGTCTACGAGACCTTAAACACGTGTTAGAAAAGGGTCAAGACTAAACCAAACACTAATGAAAGTTTTCAAAATTTCAAATATTCTTCAATACTGTTAAGGTCACACACCCGTACAATCAGGCCTTGTGCCTCAGACGATCAACAGACACCCCCATATGTCTAGATCGTGGCAAAGCTGAGCACGTATTCTGACTTCTTCACACGGCCACCAGGCATGCCTGTGTGCTAAGGCCGTGTACTCTTAGGTAATATACTGACTTATCTACACGGCTACTAGGCACGTCCGTGTACCGTGGCCGTGCATACTTGAGCTAGCTACTGGCTTTATCCCACGGTCACTGGGCACGCCCATATGCCATAACCGTGTAAGCAAAACAGTCTATTTGTAAAGCCAACTTGCCACCCGCATAAGGGTTTACCAATAAGCTTCAAAGCAATGCCAATTCATGCTTTTAAATGCACTCAAACATACCATTTCATGCACTCAATAACCATCAACATTACCATCTATTTCCATACCTAATATCATCAACTTAAGTTCATTCAAAGTAACAATGGTATATATCAAAACATACATATATCAAGCATTAGGTAATTCATGCCATAATTCATCTTCAAACCATATCTTTTATTAACCACAAAGTCATGAAATATACCACACTCATAGATTATTCATAAATTCTACATCATTCAACTTCCAAGCCAACTCACATGGGAAGGATTAAACATTTCAAGACATAACTTAACTTCTAGCCTATACATGTCATATTTCAACTATATACATCTTTCCAAAAGTACCAAAATAGATTGCCGATAGTGTGATAAAGATGCTGACATTCCCCAAATCTGAGCTAGCTTTACTGACACTGCAAAGCAGAGAAACAAATCACACAGTAAGCTTTCTAAAGCTTAGTAAGTTCGTAACAAAATACATTAACCAAAATAAATCATCACATAGATTATCTCACAATCTCATATCTCATATCATCCAAGACTAAAATGTTTATTTAGCCTCCCATAACTCATTCATAGGTTCATCAACCACATAGGTTCTGAACGTACCTTAGCCAACACTTAGTTGTTGATTACATTTGCTTCTCAATACTCATTATTTCACTTCGATCAACTTTCATCCCTTCTTCGATTCAATCACACACTTAGTGCCCAAATAGTTAGCCGAAACATAATTAGCATCACACACATAGTGCATCTATATCAAACTGATCTTAAAGTGGTATCGCACACAATGCCAACCATAGAGTGGGAACTTATATTATTTCGCACACACAGTGCTAATCATCTCAGTCACATTTCTAAGTACACACACCTAGTGCCACATAACATGAACCATCACATAGCATTCACAATTCAATAATATCATATCATTCATCTTATAACATTAACATAGTTAAATACACGTATTATGTTCAAACTTACCCTCGGACGTCAAACTATCAGAACTGCCGATTAATTAAGCATTTTATCTTTGCCTCGATCTCTATCCAAACCTCTCCTTTCTTTGTCTATACACATTCAAATCCAATTCATTCAATTTAGTCCACACATATTTATTTAGGGCATTTTACAAAATAGCCCTCACATTTTCATATTTTGACACTTTAGTCCTTAATTTGCTTAATCACAAAATACACATAATTTGCTTATATCCATGTCTAGCTAAATTCATACGATACTCATTCAAGCCCACATATTTCATTTATTTTACATTTTAGTCCTTCAATTTACACTTTTCTCAATTTAGCCCAATTTACTCAATTTCACCACAAATCCAAATACAAACTATGTTAACCCAACACCAAGTTTTCATATTTTACCATTTATCAACACAAAGTTCATATGTTCATCAATGGAACATCTCAAAATCTTCATCAATTCAAAAATTTGAAGCATGGGTTTTAAAGAGCACAAAACAACGATCGCAAAAACATAGAAATTATCAAAAATCGATTAAAAACATACCTTGAATTGGATCCAAAAGCTAGCCGAAACCTAGCTTCTTTTTCTTTTCTTCTTATTTAGTATATTCGGTCAAAAGATGAATGAAAAATGCCCACTTTCATATTTTTTTTTATTATAAAACATTTTAATACATAAATAACCTTGCTAATTTAATTAGAAAATCATGTCACCTAAGCCCTTAACCGTTCATGCTATAAACAAATGGCCAAATTTCCTTTTAAGGCCTTTCTATTAAAAGAACATGGAAACATAGCAATTAAACAATTAGCACTAAGATTTTACACTTTACGTGATTAAGTCCTTTCTCTTAATTTCGGCATACAGTCGATAAAATTACCACACAGAATTTTCACACAGGTATATCACATACAATCAACACCAAAAATAACATTAAAATATTATTTTAACCTCAAATTTGTGGTCTCGAAACCACTATTCGACTAGGGTCTAAATCGGGCTGTTACAATCCTTGACAACTTAGCTAATCCAAATGCCAAAGCTTTCTTCGTTGTAACACCCCTATCCCTTATCCGTCGCCAGATTAGGGTTAAAGGAGTTACCAGATAGATCAGAAACTTTTACAACATTTTATACAACCATTCATTAATTTAAATAGCTCATCGAGACCTTAATCATGCTTTAGAGTAAGGTCGATACTAAACCGAACACATACAAAATTTCTCAAAAATTTAAAACTTTTCTAAGTTATGCATGACACATACCCGTGCGGGCAGGCCGTGTGTCTTACACGAGCATCAGAGACCCCCATATGTCTTGGTCATGCCAAATCAAGGCATGTATACTAACTTTTCCACACGGCCACTAAGTACGCTCGTGTACCATGGTCGTGTGCTCTTAGGCCATATTCTGACTATATCACACAGCTACCAAGCACGCCCGTGTGCCATGGCCGTGCACACTTAGCTAGATACTGTCAATTTCCCACGGCCATTAGGCATGCCCGTGTGCCATAGCCATGTAGGCAAAACAGGCCGTTTTCAAGCCCATAATGCCACCCACGTTAGGGTCTTATCTACAAGCAATTTACAAAATCAACTTATGTACAATTAATCACCAAAAACATGTTAAGATAACCATTCAATCTCTACATTCAAATCCAATTCCATTCTTGCCAAATTACTCAAAATAAAAAAAACTCCAAAGACAAAATATGCTAATCAAACACATATATTCCATATTTCATCATCAAATGTTCCAAAGCTCATATGATCATCAAAAACACATTTCAAAATCATCATCAATTCTCAAAATCAAAACATGGGTTTAGTAGTACTCGAAGCAACGATTACTAAAACATAGAAATTATCAAAAACCGAAGCAAAACATACCTTGAATTTGAATCAAAAGCTAGCCGAATATTAGAAACATTCAAGCCCTTTCTTTTATTCTTTGATTTTCAGCTAATATAGGATGAACAATGGCCATGTTTTATGTTTTATTTTAATTATAAAACATTTATAATTCATTTACTAAATTGACCTTTAATAAACATATAAAACAAATATAATTCAAGGCCATTATTGTCCATTAAACAACCACTATCTTTTAAAATGGTTTAATTACCTCTTAAGGCCACACCTTTATAAAGACATAACACATAAGTGCTTTTAACATATAGCATGCAAATTTTTGCATTTAATGCAATTTAATCCTTTTATCAAATTAAGCACAAAGACAGACAAATTAACTTACGAAACTTTAACACATGCTTAATCACTTATCAGTGACACAAAAAATAATATTAAAATATTATATGGACTCAGATTTGTGGTCTCGAAACCACGGTTCCAACTAGGGTATAAACTGAATTGTTACAATTCTCCCTCTTAGGGATTTTGTCCCGAAAATCTTACCGTTAAATAATTCAAATATTGCTATCTTATTGAATCTTCAGGCTCCCACGTAGCCTCTTCTATTCCATGTTGATGCCACAATACTTTAACTAACGAATTTTCTTATTTCTCAATTCTTTCACTTCATGAGCTAAGATAAGGATCGGTTCCTCTTCATACGTCATATCAGATCGGATTTCAATTTCAGATGGGGTAATTACATGTGATAGATCAGAACGGTATCTATGGAGCATCGAAACATGGAATACATTGTGTATCTTTTCTAGCTTAGAGGGCAACCTTAATCTATATGCAACGGGCCTAACACGTTCGATAATTTCATACGTTCCGATGAACCTCGGACTCAACTTACCTTTACGTCCAAAACGGAGTACTTTTTTCCATGAAGACATTTTCAAAAATACTTTGTCACCGATTTCAAATTCTATATCTTTTCATTTCATGTCCGCATAAGACTTCTGATGATCAGATGTTGATTTTAGACTATCACAGATTTCTTTCACTTTCTGTTCAGTATCTTTTATCAAATCAACCCCGTGTAGCTTATTTTCACTGAGCCCAGTCCAATACAGAGGTGTACGACATTTACGTCCGTACAAAGCTTCATAAGGTTCCATTTTGATGCTTAACTAAAAACTATCATTATAAGCAAATTCAATCAAAGGTAAATATTGTTCCCACGTACCATTAAACTCAAGAATGCAACATCTTAACATATCCTCAAGAATCTGAATGATTCACTCGGATTAACCATCCGTTTGCGGATGAAAAGATGCACTGAAATGCAATTTCGTGCCTAAAGCTTCTTGCAACTTCTTCCAAAATCTCGATGTAAATCTCGGATCTCTATCCGATAAATTGATAGTGGCACCCCGTGTAATTTCACAATCTCATAAATATAAAGCTCGGCTAATCTATCAAGTGAGTAATCAGATCGTACCAGGATAAAATGGGCAGATTTTGTTAATTGATCAACAATGACCCATATCGCATCTTGATAAACCATAACATACACATATTTTAATCCCACATTTAGCATGTTTTTGGATGATTTATCCCTTTAATTATAGAAATAGGTGCTCATAATCCTTTGTTTTCATGTTTATACTTAGGAGAGCACTAGAGGAAGAAGAGAACGAGAAACGGGCCAAAATAGAGTAAATAGGCCGAATTACAAAATCGGCATGGCCTGGGCCTAAGACCACACGGCCGTGCCTCATTAACAGACCTGACCACGGCCTGGCTTCGATTTACACGGGGTGTACCATAGGCGTGTCCCTGACGTGATCTATTTAAATTCTATTCGGAATAGGGTACTTAGAGGCAAAGAAAGCCATTCCAAAATCCTATATAAACACCCTAGAGTCCATCCTTTAAAGGGGCGTTTAGGTAGGCCAAAGAGCCAAGCCAGAGGGGCCGAATTGTGGGATTCACTTGAAGAAAACCAGTTGATTCATCTCAAGAAGTCGGAATTATACTCAAGACTGAGGATCTCTCTTTCAATTCCTTCAGGGGGTTTTAGGGTTTTCTTTATGTTTTATTTTATATGTTCTTCTGAGATGTATTCTTTTATGATTATGAACTAAACCTCTCAAATACCTGAGGGGGATGAAACCTAAGACGGATCTTGTTATTTTTTTGAGCTGTATGATAAATACTTGATTTGTTCTTAACTATGTGTTCTTAATTCTTATTTTAATATTTCAGGATATTGATTCAAGCATTTTTGCTCTTAGGCAGAGGAGGAATAGACCCTGTTTAAGAGTAGATCTAACATAGTTAAGCGGAGTTGATCGTAACCCTAGAGATAGATGACAAAAATCTACCGGATTAGGGTCAAACCTAATATGGGAGTCCATAGATCGAGTTAATGCAATTCTAAGGGTTTTAATTAGAAAGAGATTTCAATTAATTAACCTAGGGTTAGACGTTAGTAGCCTCTAGAGAGGTATTAATATAAATTAGGGAATCCTACAAATCAAGTCAAGTGAATAAATCATCTGGTTCAAAGTTAAATAACAAGTGAAGTATAGGTGGATTCTTCCTCGGGTATTATCTTAATCAATTGGTTTTCCCCCAAGTATTTCTCCAATTCATTCTCTTTGTCTTAGAATCTTTAGCTTAGTAGTTAGTTAATTTTAGGTTAAACAACAATCCCTTTAATTCTTAGGTTAAATAATAAAAAGAAAGTTAGTATTAGTACTTTTGGTTTCTTTGGGTTCGACAATCCGGTCTTGCCAGTAAACTATACTACTATTCGATAGGTGCGCTTGCCTCAATCGTTGTCATAGTTAGTTTCTAGGCTCGATCATTCTTTATATAAATTTTTAAGACTCTGACACACGATCAAGTTTTTAGCGCCATTGCCGGGGAGCTGAAATATTAAGAACGCTCAATTTATATTACTTTAGCCATTTTTTTTGCAATTAAATTTTATTTTTACTTATCTAATTTTCTTTTCTTTATCTTTTGCTAGTAGGTACCTCTAGTTTATAACTAGAAGGAACCCAATAGGACCCTTGATTTACGATAGTGATATCGAAGGTACGGTTCGCGAAAATTATAAAGAAATATGGTGAAGCTTAAACTACATACAAAAAGAGCAAGAGAACGAAATTAATACTACCGAAGAGATGGCTGATAATAATCTGCTACCTCCAGAGGTGGCCAAAAATCATGCTTCTCAAACTATGTATGATTATGCTAAACCTACTTTAACAGGAACTGAGTCAAGTGTTGTTAGACCTGCTATAGCTGCTAATAATTTTGAACTAAAACCTAGCACTATACAAATGATACAATAATTTGTTCAGTTTGATGGTTTGCAGGATGAAGATCCAAATAATCACTTGGCAAATTTCCTAGAATTTTGCAAAACTTTCAAAATTAATGGCGTTTCTGATGATGCCATCCATCTTCGATTATTTCCCTTCTCTTTGAGGAATAAAGCTAAACAGTGGCTAAATTATCTTCTACAAGGATCACTCACTACATGGGAACAAATGACCGAAAATTTTTTATTAAAATATTTTTTGCAGGCCAAAACAGCCAAATTAAGGAATGATATCTCTTCTTCTTTGCAGATGGATTTAGAAATACTATACGATGCTTGGGAGAGATACAAAGATCTATTAAGAAGGTGCCCACACCATGGATTACCCTTGTCGCTACTGGTCCAAACTTTTTACAACTGTGTGAACCCTTCAACGAGACAACTAATTGATTCAGCAGCCGGTGGAACCCTAAAAAACAAAACTCCTAAGGCAGCGTTTGAGTTTATAGAGGAGATACCATCCCAATCAAAGAAAATAACCCTACCCACAAGAGAAGAAGCCAAACCTTGAAGAGATGCTAACAAAATTCATAGAGGTGTCAGAAACCCATTTCTGAAATACCGAAACGATATTGAATAATCAGTAAACATCAATTCAAGGCTTAAGGATCAAATTGATCAATTAACTAAGATAGTTTCTGAAAGGCGACCAAAATTTTACCCAATAAAAAAGAGCATGTGAAGGCAGTCACACTAAGGAGCAGAAAGGAGTTGGTTGAAACAAAGAAGAAGATACCACACGAAAATGATAAGACAAAGGATGATGAGAAAGCAAATGAGAATGCAATTCCAGTACCTAAAGAAATTAAACCACTGATCCCATATCCAGCAAAATTGAAGAAAGACCGCTTAGACGCACAATACGGTAAATTTCTTGAATTTTTTAAACAATTACGTATCAACTTACCTTTTGTTGAAGCTATTTCACAGATGCTGACATACACAAAATTTCTAAAAGAGCTCCTAGCAAATAAAAGGAAGTTTGAAGAGATATCAACAGTGGAACTTAATGAAGAATGTTCAGCCATCCTCCAAAACAAGCTACCAACCAAATTAAAAGACCCAGAAAGTTTCATTATTCCCTACTTAATTAGTAGTTTAAACATAGAGAAAGCACTAGCTGATGTAGGTACCACTATTAATTTAATGCCTTATACAATGTTTAAACAACTTGGTCTCGGGGAACCTAAACCCACTAGGGTGAGTATTCAGCTAGCTAAAAGATCTGTTAAATATCCTAAGGGAATTATTAAAGATATTATGGTAAAAATTGATAAATTTATATTCCCTGTTGATTTTTTTGTGCTTGACATAAATGAGGACGTTGAGGTGCCTTTAATTTTGGGACGCCCCTTTTAGCTACTGCTATGGCTGTTATTGATGTAGGTGATGGTAAACTTGCGCTAAGGGTAGGCGATGAGGAAATTATTTTTCAAATTTACGATGCTATGTGATATTCTAGAGAACAAGATGATTCCTGTTATTTTATTGATGCCATTGATCATTTTATTCAAGATTCTTTGCAGGAAATCATACATGACGACACGATGGAACTGTGTCTTACCCAAGATGAGGAGGTAGATAATGATACCGATGAGTTGAATTCTAATGCATTTTCCTCTAGACAAACCAAAGAATAAGGCATTGAAATCAATGACGAACTAAAACAAAAACCCTCTATTGATGAGCCACCCAAATTAGAATTAAAATAGTTGCCAAAACACTTAGAATATGCATTTCTCGAGGATAATTCTACGCTACCAGTAATTATCTCTTTAGAACTGGAACCCAAAGAGAAAGACAAGCTGCTACAAGTACTAAAAGAGCATAAAAGAGCCATAGCTTGGAAAATTTCTGACATTAAAGGATAAGTCCATCGTTCTGCGCCTATAAAATTTTAATGAAAGATGAATATAAACCATGCGTGCAACCTCAAAGACTATTGAATCCTAACATCAAGGAAGTTATTAAGGCTGAGGTAATTAAACTTCTAGATACTGGAATCATTTATCCTATTTCTAGCAGTACTTGGGTAAGCCATGTATAGGTTGTTCCAAAGAAAGGAGGCATGACTATTGTAACCAACGAAAAGAATGAATTGATTCCTACAAGAACAGTTATAGGTTGGAGAGTTTACATTGATTATAGGAAGTTGAACGATGCTACGAGAAAAGATCACTTCCCTCTACCATTTATTGATCAGATGTTAGAAAGATTATTCGGGCATATGTATTACTACTTCCTTGACGGACTCTCTAGCTACTTCCAAATCCCAATAGCCAATGAAGATCATGAAAAGAAAACATTTACATGTCCATATGGTACGTTTGCTTATCATAGAATGCATTTTGGATTATGTAATGCTCCTGCTACTTTTCAGCGCTGCATGCTGGCCATCTTTGATGAACTTGTGGAAGACATTATGAAGGTATATATGGATGACTTTTCAGTATTTAGTAATTCTTTCCATCTTTGCCTTAAAAAATCTAAAATGAGTTCTAATGAGATGTGAGGAAACGAACCTTATGCTAAATTGGGAAAAGTGTCACTTCATGGCTCGAGAGGGGATTGTGTTAGGACAAAATTTCTAGTAAAGGGATTGAGGAAGATAAAGCAAAGGTCAAAACCGTAGAAAAATTACCTCCTCCTAGTTCAGTTAAGGCTATTAGAAGCTTTTTAGGACATGCTGGATTTTATAGAAGATTTATTAAGGATTTTTCTAAAAGAGCAAATCCTTTAACAAAATTACTAGAAAAAGATGTACCTTTTAATTTTGATCAACAATGTTTAAATGCATTTAATATCCTCAAATATAAATTAATAAATGCTCCAATTATAATTGCACCTGATTGGAATTTACCCTTTGAACTAATGTGTGATGCGAGTGATTTTGCAGTAGGTGCAGTTTTGGGATAGCGAAGAGACAAGCACTTTCAGCTGATTTATTATGCTAGCAAGACATTAACAGCCGCACAAGAAAATTACACCACCACAGAAAAAGAATTGCTAGCCGTGTTTTTTGCATTTGATAAATTTAGACAATACTTGATATTATCTAAAGTTGTCGTTTACACTGACCATTCAACTCTTCACTCTTTTTTAACTAAATTTGATGCAAAACCTCGACTTATAAGATGGATTTTACTCTTACAGGAATTTGATTTGGAAATTCAAGATAAGAATGGAGTTGAAAATCTTGCAGCAGATCATCTTTTAAGGCTTGAAAACCCACATTTCAAAGAACTCGATGAGAGTGAGATAAACTACTTGTTTCCTGAAGAGCAACTCTTTTCTATAACCAACTCTGAGGTACCTTGGTTTGTAGATATTGCAAATTACTTGGCTGCTAACATCCTACCAAAAAGGTTACCGTATCATCAAAAGAAGCAATTCTTTACTGATG
The DNA here is from genome assembly GCA_025506655.1 of Gossypium rotundifolium. NCBI lineage: Eukaryota > Viridiplantae > Streptophyta > Magnoliopsida > Malvales > Malvaceae > Gossypium > Gossypium rotundifolium. The sequence goes on from CP106731.1 coordinate 76,383,204, forward strand.
CAAAAAACTATTTTTGGAAGGATCCTTTTCTTTTCCGTATATGTGCAGATCAAGTAATTAGGAGATGTGTTACAAAAGCAGAAGCAAGCAAAATCCTAGAACATTGCCATTCAGGACCTTTAGGAGGACATTACAGCAGGACTAAGATAGCACACAAAACACTCAAATCAGGTTTTTATTGGCCAACTCTATTTAAAGATGCCAACAGGTATGTTGCTTCATGTGATAAATGCAGAGAATAGGTAATATCTCTAAACGTGATGAAATTCCTCAAACATATATGCTTTCTTGTGAAATATTCTATGTATGGGGTATTGATTTTATGGGTCCATTTCCTAGTTCATTTGGAAATAAATACATCTTAGTAGCAGTAGATTATATGTCAAAATAGGTGGAAGTTCAAGCTTTACCTACTAACCATGCTCGAGTAATAGTAAGTTTTCTTAAGAAACTCTTCTCTTGATTTGGAACACCCAGAGCAATTATTAGTGATAGGGGTACTCACTTTTGTAATACTCAATTTGATAGAATCTTAAAGAAATATGGAGTACACCACAGGACAGCTACCCCTTATCATCCTCAAACCAGCAGACAAGTGGAAGTAGAAAATCGAGAACTTAAGTGTATTTTAGAGAAAATAGTAGAATCAAATAGGAAATATTGGGCAATAAAAGTAGACGATGCTTTTTGGGCCTATAGAACAGCTTTTAAAACTCCCATAGGAACATCCCCACACAAAGTTGTCTATGGAAAGAGTTTTCATCTACCATTGAGTTAGAGAACAAAGCTTTTTAGGCTATAAATTTTTTAAATTACGATCTTAAAACTGCAGGTGAAAAAAGGATGATGCAGTTGAACGAGCTTGATGAATGGCGAGGTAATGCCTATGAGAACTCACGACTATATAAGGAGGCAACAAAGTGCCGCCATGATGCTCGTTTAAAACAACCAAAGCAATTCAAAGTAGACGATTTAGTCCTGCTATACAATTCAAGGTTAAAATTGTTCCCTGGAAAGCTGAAATCAAGACGGTCAGGACCATTCATAATCAAAACTATTTTCCCTAGCGGCACAATAGAGGTAACTCATCCAACTCATTGTACATTCAAGGTAAATGGTCAGCGACTGAAAATTTATAATGGTAAAGATTTTAGGGATATGAGAGAGGAGCTTCGGCTCCGTGAGCCTTCATTTAGAAATGAAAATAGGGTAAGTCTAGCTTAAAACTTTAAACGAGTGCTTCTTAGAGGCAAGCCGAGCACTAACTTCACTAATATCATGTTTTTTAATTTTAGCACTTAACTACAGATTAACTAATTTAATAAGGCGCAGGTTTCCCTACCACACGGCCTTGCACACGGGCATGGTTGTGGCCGTGTTTACACCAAGCACATTGACGTGGTGAAGGCTGTACAGACTAAGAAAGAGAAAAATCCCTAAAACACGAGCTACGACAAAACACCACCGCCGTGCAATTAGGTCATGTATGAAACTGAGTAAATAACACGGGCGTGCGACACACCTATTCCCCATAACCATGGCCAAATTTGTCGAATGAACACGGGCATATGACACACCCATGCCCCATAACTGTGGCCAAACCTATCCAGTGAACACGGGTGTGGGGAAGAATGAAATGGGCATGGGAGAAACGAGCCAAGCTAGGCACGCCCGTGTGGTACGGGCGTGGGATGCAACACAGACGTGCCAAACCCTTGAACATTCAAAACACACGGGCTAAAAATGATTCACACGAGCGTGTGACACGCCCGTGTGCCCTTATTTCTATATAAACCCCTTACTATTCATCTTTTTTCTCAAATCCTCCCAAACCCTAGCCGTGTTCCTCTTTTCCCCTCCCCCAAGTTCGGGCACCGTTCCCTTCACTTCCCCTCACTCCCTTCTCTCCCATCCCCCTACTCTCCTTCCTCATCCACACATAGTCCACGCCGTGCGACGTTTCCATGCCTATGCAACCATCCACAACCGTGTGCCATCTCCCTACCTCCATCGTTTCACATTACTTCTTCCCATCTATACTTTGTTGCTAATTTTATTTAATCCATGTTTATTCTCTTTTAGAACTTTGATTTATTTCTTTCTTTAAATCCTTAGTATTCATTTTAGATTATTATTGTTGATATTCATTTTTACTAAAGTGTTCTGAATGTTGCACCTCTAGTATTAGGAGAATACTTAGGAAAAAGCTTCCATGTTAATATTATGAGGCAATAATATTGGATTCATAAATTCTATCATAGCAAAAATTTTGATGATATTCTTCAAATGCTCTTACAGGAACATAATGTTGTCCTCCCATAGAAATAAAATCGCAGTTCCTGTTTCAAAAAATGAAAGGGACCCGGCTCATCATCCTCGAGTGCCTCAGTCAAAATACAACACCCATTCCTACGATTTCCTCTGGAAACTTGGAAGGATCTTTATCAGATACTACGCGCAAGACCTCTCGGCGTAGGAAGGTGTATCGATTGGACTGCCCTGGAGCAAGTCCAGCTAGAAGACGAGGTTCAGGCCTTATTATTCCCAGATCCGTGGGGGTAATTTTTTGACATCATCGAGCCCACATACTTGGAGCTCACTCTGAAACTCTATTCTACTTTCCACCTCTAGACGGTGATGACTAACTTCGACGACTCTGGCACTATCCAATTTCATCTTGGAGGTCTAGTCTGTGAGATAAGTGCCCCATAGTTCGGAGCTACTTTGGGACTCTACACTAACGAATTCATGGATGATGACGAGTTCGAGGACCTTCACTGCCACATCCATAAGTCTGCAGTTGCCTGTTGGAAAGATCTAGTCCCTGGCTCGGCCATATATGACCCTAGTCACTCCAAAGCGACAGCTCTCGCCTCACCACTGAGGTACGTACACGCTATCTTATCTCATACACTGACAGGGAAGAGAGAGAGCACCGGCGTCATAAACACTCACGACGCCTACTTCTTATGGTGCATGGCGAACAGGCATGTGTTCGACCTTGCCTACTTCATAGCTCGTGCCATCCAACATCAGACAGAGCAACATAAGAGAGGGGTCATATCTATGGGTGCATACATCACGCGCCTCGCTCGACACTTCAGACTCCTTAACACAGCCGCCCAAACTTTTTCACTTACCCTAATAGGACAGATGTCCTCGTAGGGCATCCAGATGATGTTACACATGAGGATGATCAAGCGTCGTTGTGGGACGCATCCTCTCCAGTACCGTCTCGCTCACACCACCGAGGAGGAGGATCCTAAGAACATTACTGATCATGTTCCCCCACCACCGAGCCATCGCCCAGTTCATGGGGTAGCTTCCTTTGCATACATATCCGAGCGCTTATCACAATTCAAGCAAAAATGTTTTCAGTGCTTTGACCATATCGACACCACCCTCCACTATATATGTCAGCACCTGCATATTTCATCACCGCCCCCACCTCGCGACCCAGCTGATGACGAGGACCTTTGAGTCCTTTTATTTACTTTATTTTTCAATCTTAACATTTATTTTTCATTTTTAGTTTATTTTCATTTTTTTAATTAAACTTTTTCCTTGCTTATTTAAAAACTTTTATTAATACAATTTAATTTCTTCTATCACTGGCTGTCTAACTCTCGAGTATCTCTAACAACATCCATTAAATAGTACTCCCTAAAAATTTAACTGATGACTTCGCAGTTTCAAAAGGTACAATGTGCCACTCCAGGAACGAACATATAAATGGAGTATTCTCCACTAGGGGTGAGCAAAACTCGATTCGAATCGAAAAAATCGAAAAAAATTTGAATTTCAAGTTAAACGAATCGAGTTATTTGAGTTAATCAAGTTATTCGAGTCAACTCCATATTTTTTTCGAATTTCGAGTTCGAATCGAGTTGAGTTTTCGAATTCGAATAACTCGAATAATTCGAATAATTCGAACATCAAACTATAATATTTCACATTTTTACCCCAAACTCCCAACCTTTTTACTTTTCCCTCAAAACTTTTACTCCTTCCCACTTCCCCCAAAACTTTTACTCCCCTCCAATCCCGTCCCCCCAATCTACCCAAAATCCATTTTCCACCAAAATTTTACTCTCCCATTTACTTTTTCTCAAAATTTTACATCCAAAAACCCTTAAAAATTTTTATTTTCCCCCAAAATTTTTACTCCCTCCCACTTTTCCCCTAAAACTTTTACTCTATTCCCATCTTACCTTCCATCTACCCCAAACCCATCCCCCCTCTAATTTTTTTTTAATATTTCCCCTTCAAAATTTTACTCCCCTATTTATTTCCCCTCAAACTTTTATTCTTCAAAACTTTTTATTTTCCTCCTAAACTTTTACTTCTCACCTGTACTCTCAAATAAAAATCAAAATTATCCAAAAAATCACTAAACATAAATAGTAATAATTTTATTTATATCTACTATTTATATTATTAAATTAAATTTCACATTTTATATTATTTATATTATTAAATTGTTTAGTCATATTTAATATTTATATTAAAATTAAATTATTAATTATGCCATAAAATATTTGTGTTAAAATTTTATATTGGTACCAATTTCACATTTTATCTTTAAAATAATTTTTATTAAAAATCACATTTTACATTTAATATATTTTTAATTCCAAAATACATAGTGATAAGAATCAAGATAATTGAAAGAACTAAACAAGCAAAGAAGCTAACCCAGTATATAAAAGATTAATAAATAAATTATTTGGTGTGAAAGTTAATAAAAATTTTGGTTAAGGTGAACAAATTTTATTATGATATGTGACAATGGTTACAAGGACCCAAAATTATTTTTAAATTTAACTCAAAAAATATATTCGATTCGATTCGATTCAATTCCATCTCACTCGACTCGATTCGAGAAAATTTCAAATCAAATTAGGATGATAAAATGTAACACCCCAAACCCGGTCTATGCGTTGAGACTAGATTTGGTTTGTTACGTGATTCGAACTATTCTTAAATCTTTAATGAGTTGAAAACTATAATATTGTTTCTGAGTTTAAAATTTGAAGAGAATTAAATTTTGATCAATATAAAAAAACATAAGTTGGAAATCATTGTATTATCAAAAACCTTTGGGTAATTTGTTAAAGAGTTAACTATAATAAGATATTTATAAAAGATTTTCATAAACTTTGAAAACTAAATTTTATTTTAATAAAAGCATCATCAAACTTTAGCTCATGATTAAAAGTCCAAAGTAAAATTAAATTCCAAACACACATAAAATCCATAAGTTATTTATAGAGGCCATTTATTCTGACATCCCAAAATAGTAAAAATAATTATTAAAAGTTCGAGTTTTAAATAACCCATATATAGCGATATGGCCTCCACGAAGTCATCCTCATTCAAGTCCACATCGGTTTCCATTACGAGATGGAAAGAAATTAAAGGGTGAGTTACTTAGAACTCGATGTGTAACTCACTTACCACCATTATTGGGCGGATTGTCAAGATATTATCTTTGGGCTGAGCCCAATTCGAATTCAACAATATATCATGAATTTAAAATAATTAATAATGCATGAAAATGTAATTCCCAACCCAAACCTAATATCCATCCGCTAACACCCCGTACCAACCATCACACTGTGGGATCAAGTCAACCCACCCGCCATCACACCAATCGTAGGCTTTAAGCCTTTTTATAATTGTGGCATAGCCACCGAACTAGAGGCAATAAGCCGATATTGTGGCGAAACCACCGAACTAGAGGCAATAAGCCGATATTGTGGCGAAACCACAGAACTAGAGCAATAAGCCGATATTGTGGCAATGGCCATTCTTCTCTTCATATAACCCACCCATGCAATTATACATGTACTTTAAAATATAAAATTTATTAATAATACATAACATGGTGGGTTTATCAATAATATTTCATTTGGCCCATAATTATAGCAATTTGTCTATTTAGCAGTTTAGTGGGCTTTGGCCCATTTACGAACTAGAGTGTTATGGCTAAATTTTAACGAACTAGTGTATTCTGGCCCATTTTCACGAACTAGAGTAATTACGGCCCATTTTCACGAATTAGAGTATTTACGGCCCATTTTCACGAACTAGAGTATTTACGGCCCATTTTCACGAACTAGAGTAATTACGGCCCATTTTCACGAACTAGAGTAATTACGGCCCATTTTTCACGAAACATCCAATTTTCATAATAACAATTAATTCCTCGAGGGCGTTTTCGTAATTTTCACGATTTAGTAGTTTTTACGCATTTTCGTCAAAATATAATTTTTACGTTTTACCGATCCAATCGTTTTACGATTTACTTCCATACCGAAATTTGACATCCAACCAAAAATAATGAGTGTGAAATTACACACCTCGATACCGTGAGTATTAACCCTTCTCGCTCCTCGGCACCTAAAACATATTTTGATCCGTTAGACATCTATTTAGCAAAAATAAATCTTAATCGATAATGATCCAAAATCTTACCCTCTTGATTTTGAATCACTTGATTTTGGCTTTCCTTCGTTTATTGATTCACTAGACGCGAGAATCCACCAACGTATAACGGCTCGGAGGTTCGCACAACCGAATAATGGACTTCTTTTCGGAAGAAGGCCCGCAACGATGGAAAGTCGGATGCCGAAACCGCTCTTCGTTTGAATGGGGATTTCAGATCCACCCTCTTACGATAACTAAACACCGCCCTTTTCTTCCCTATTTTGGCGGTCTTCAAGATTCAAAGGAATTTAGTTAGATCTAAAATAATATCAAATGTTACTAGAGATTTAAAGAGATTTGATTTCCTTACCAAAACAAAACGTTTCCAACGTTTCTCCCGATCACTTGAGTTAGATCTCCGTTATTGCACTAAATAATAATAACGAAAAGAACGTTATTAGAATGAGCGTTATATCAATCCAAAAGGCCCTCATAATATCAATGATATTCGCCATAATACTTAAATAAAATGAAAGCGAAAAAAAAAGAGAATCCCTTACCTATATTCCACAATCGAAAAGAAAGGATTTGAGAGAGATGTTTGAGAGAGTTGGAGAATTTCGGTTATGCAACCATATAAAGAAATTAAATTCGGTTATGGCACTTCTAGCATTCGGTCAAGAGAGTATTTGATGGAGGAACTTTCGATTGAAGAGAAATAATATAAAACGAAAGGATGATGGTGATGTTGTTGCTTGATTTTAAAAGAAGAAGAAAAGAAAGAAAAGAAAAGAACTTTAGGAGCTAGTATATTCGGCCATGGCAAAAGAAAAAGAAAGAGAGGTGATTTTGGTATAGGTGATTTGACAAGGAGAATACAAAGAAAGTTAACAAAATGAATAAAAGTGACCAAATGGTCAAGAGATATTGGCTTAACCAAATGCAAAATTGACCAAAAGGGATATTGAAAGGAGAGGAATAAAATTCTGCACAAAGTGCAAAGGATAACAAAGAGAGAAAAGAATTTTTCAGCCAAAACTAACTCAAAATTTAGGCTCCCTCCTATACCAAATTGCCGTCCAGCATGTGGTCAATTGGCCATGATTTCTTTCAAAATTTCCCTTGATATGTGCCTTATGTTCCCCTATCTTTCCTTAAATCTTTGATTCCATGCCATAAGTTTGTTGTTTCCTTAATCCATTGATACACTAACCAAAAATACATGGTCAACACCTTCCTTATATGTCCCTTGCCGACACTTCCTTGTCATGAGCGAGAAAATTAAAAGCAAAAATTTATTTAGGTGTCATACAAGGGATTGAACCTCTTCCCTCTTACTTGAACCCATCGCCAACTCCACCATGCTATATGCTCATTTTATGACACACTTTAGCACATAATTTAGCTTAAGTCTTAATCACCTTTGTTTCACTTCAATAAATTCTCACTTAATAAATTTTATTCCTTCTTCAATTTATGTTTTACCCCTCTAGGACTTCAATAAGCAATGAAATAAAAATAAGAGATTTTTTCTAAACTCCAATTCATGCAATTTAATTACTCGGATTTTTAGGGTGTTACAACTCTACCTCCTTAAAGAAAATTTAGTCCTCGAAATTTACAGTTGAAAAAGGTGAGGTATTGTTGAATTGCATCCTCTGGCTCCCCGTAGCTTCTTCCACTCCGTGGTTCGCCATAGAACTTTGACCAGCAGCACGTTTTCTTCCTCAATACCTTGACATCTCGGTCTAGGATTTCCCTTTGGTTCTTCTTCAAAGACAAATCTGAATTCAGCTCAATTCTTCTCTGGGTATAATGTGCGAAGGATCCGATCTATAACGCCTCAACATGGAAACATGAAAGACATTGTGAATTTGATCTAACTCGGAGGTAACTCAATCGATATGCCCTTTGGACCAACACGCTTCAAAGACACGATAAGGTCCAATATATCTAGGACTTAGCTTGCCCTTCCTTAGAATCGAAGATCTTTTTCCAAGGAGATACCTTCAAAACCCGATCTCCACACTATACTCGATGTCCCTTAAGCGGATCTGCGTGATGACTTACATCTATCTCGAGGCTTCTTTCAACCGTGCTTTCGAATAACTTTTACCTTATCCTCGGTCTCGGATATCATCTCGGGACCTAACATCATCTTTTAACTCGGTCCAACAAATAGGAGAGCGACACTTACGACCATACAATGCCTCGTAAGGTGCCATCGAATGCTAGGCGATAGGCTGTTGTTATCATAAATTACGCGGTGGTAGATAATCCTCCCAACTACCCTTGAAGTCGATTACACATCCTCTTAACATGTCTTCCAATATCCGAATTATTCTCTCCGTGACCATCGGTGAGGATGAAAAGCCGTCTTGAAATTCAACTTTGTCCCCAAGGCTTCATGCGAGCTTTCGAATCGTGATGTAAACCTAGGGTCCCTATCCGATATAATAGATCTGGTACCCCATGCAACCTCACAATTTCGAGATCGTCATAGCAGTTTAGCCATCTTACGTAATGAATAATCATGCAATTTGGCGGAAATGGCGATCTTCGTCAACCGATCAACAATTACCCAAGCAAATTTTTCTTAGTAGGCGTTAAAGGTAACCCACTAACAAAATCCATAGTTATCCGCTCCCATTTCCAAAGAGGAATCTTTATCGGTTGTAACAATCCAGACGGTAATTGATGTTACGCCTTCACTTGCGACAAGTCAAACATTTTCCCACGAACTCTGTAATCTCACGCTTCAACCACGCCACCAATCACATTCACGGAGATCTCGATACATCTTATTTCCTCCGGGATGCATAGCGTAAGGGCTACTATCGCCTCCGTAGAATCGGTTGCCTCGGATCTAAATCCTTAGGCATGCATACTCTTCCTCGAAGCACAACACACCCTCCGTGTTTATTCCAAAATCCTCAATTTCACCATTTTCAACTTGTCGATAAAGGTCCCAACTTCTCATCGATGTACATTTTTCCTTGATTTGTTCCGACCACGGAGGTTTCACCGAAGTTACGCTAACAAGCGCCATCCTCGTATAGACTTAAATGGGCAAACAAAGCTCTTAATTGAGATATCGCCTTACGACTTAACGCGTCGGCTACCACGTTAGCCTTTCCGGGATGGTATTCAATGGAGAAATCGTAATCTTTTAACAATTCTACCCATCTTCTTTGTCTTAAATTCAATTCCTTACGGGTAAGGAGGTATTTAAGACTTTTGTGATCCGTGTAGATTAAGGACTTCTCACCATAGAGATAGTGCCTCCAAATCTTTAGAGCAAAGACAACATGACTAACTCCAAATCATGAGTAGGGTAGTTTACTTCGTGTGGTCTCAATTGACGAGAAGCATAGGCCACCACCTTTCCATTTGCATCAACACACAACCCGGGCCGTGTGAGGCGCATCGCAATAAGCAGTGAATTCTTTTCGACCTCGGGTTGAATTAAAGCTGGAGCTTCATCGGGATCTTCTTCAATTTCTCAAAACTCTCTTTGCTCGCCGGTCCAAATATCTGGAGCTCCTTACGCATAGCAGTTTAGTTAGGGTGCGACAATCAGCGAAAACCCTCTACAAAACGTCTATAGTATCGGCCGGACCAAGAAACTCCAAATTTCACTCTCGATGTTGGTGGTTTCCAATCGAGGATAACCTCAATTTTCCGGGATCCACCCTTATTCCTTGGTGATACTACATGACCAAGGAAAGTCACCTCCTTTAGCCAAAATTCGCATTTACCAAATTTGGCATACAATTGCTTATCACGAAGTAATTGTAATACTATCCGCAAATCTTGGTCATGCTCCTCCTCATTTCTCGAATAAACCAATATATCATCTATGAACACTACCACAAACCGGTCTAAATACGGTTGAAAGACTCGGTTCATCATGTCCATAAATGCATTTGGTGCATTAGTTAATCCAAGCGGCATCACTACAAACTCATAGTGTCCGTAGCGTGTCCGAAATCTTTGTCTTATAAATATCCGCTTCTTTCACCTTAAGTGGTGATAACCTTGGCCTTAAATCAATTTTGGAGAAAAGCGAAGCTCCCTTCAATTGATCAAGCAGTCGTCAATTCTCGGCGAGAGGATACCGATTCTTGATCGTCAATTTATTCAACTGTCGTAGTCAATGCACATACGCATCGATCCATCTTTCTTCTTGACGAACAACTTGGTGCTCCCCGGAGACACACTTGGTCGAATGAATCCCGATCCGACAATTCTTGAATTTGAGCTTTGAGCTCGACCAACTCCTTGATTGCCATTCTATAGGGAGCAATGGACCTTTGGAGCCGTCCCGAGCAAAAGCTCAATACCAAATTCTACTTCCCGATGCAGAGGTATACGAAGTTCTTGAAACACATCGGAAATTCCTTCACCGTCCTTACATCATTCACGGATAATTCCTTGGCATCCACAGCCTGAGATAAAGGCTAGGAATGCTCCGTATCCTTTCCGCACCAACTTCTCGACTTTTAATGCAGATACCACATTTGCGGATAGTTCTTTCGTTCACCAATCATTATGACTTCCTTATCATCCGAGGTCCTTCTTCGACATTCGTTTTTCGGCACAATCCAATTCGCAGATGGTTAACCAACCAATCCATGCCCGAGAATGAGATCGAACTTCGTGAAGGTAGTTCCATCAAATTTGCTAAGAACACCTCTTCTTGAATTTTCAAGACACGTCTTTAAATATTTTATTAACCATTACCGATCGTCCTAAAGGGTGATTCATCATCATCTCACTATCGGTAATTTGATTCTAAATTTAGGTTTCGAATATGGCACTAGATACATATGAATGAGTAGAGCCAATATCTATTAAGGCAATAATGGTACATCAAAATGAAGAACGTCGGTTATCACATCGGTGCATTGCCATCCTCGCGGCGTCTAGCGCATAGACCGATCCGGTGTCTTGCATCGCATTTCCTCTATTACCATTTCCTCGACCGGTGCACCTTGACCACGACCAGCCCCATTACCACCACGACACGGTCCACGACCTCTCGGTGGTGCTTGATTACCCTGGCCATTTGTGCATCATTATTACGAACTTCTTGAGTCGTATCCATTCGTCGAGGACAACTTTTGTCTTGATGTTCCATTGAACCGCATTTGTAGCATGCACGTTTTCCTCCAACATTCCCCAAAATGCCTTTTCCACACTCGGTGCAATCTCGACTTGATTATTTATTACAGGGTTACGCCTTGGCGATTCATCATTAAGGGTTTCTTTTGAAATCTCTTGGAAGAACCATCTTTGTGTCTCTCTTGTTTGGGATCTTTCTCGGTTACTGCTGATTCGAGTTCTTAGCCTCTTGGCTATTTTGGCCTTCTCCACGAGTGGAAAAATTTCTAACTTTCTGAGCAATCGAACCCTCACTCATCATTAAGTCCATCCTCGAAGCGTACACAACGTTCATGATCTATTGCTACAATTGTCCGGGCATAACGGCTCGGACGTAAACTTCGACTTCATATCTTGCCACGGTCTTACTTCCTTGGACAAGATTGAGAAATTCCTTCCTTGACGTCTACATAGCTCGTTCCAGCGTACTTTCCTTGGAAGGCAACTTTAAAGAATTCCCGATTAATCGATGCGACTTGATGCCTTCTCGGACGGTGAGCCACCAGCGTCGCCTCATCTCTCAATAAGGATCAGCTCCTCGCGGTTTTGCTCGGTAGTGCATTCCATATCATCCATGATCCGTTCCACGACTTGAGCGATATTCACCACATTGAGGCTACACGAGACTCCTCGAAAACTTACGCATTATTTGCCTTAAGTCGCTCTGAAATTGACCCACGAGTTGTTGGCCCAATTCTAGTTCAGCGACCCTTTCCAAGACTTCGCAACATGGCTTGAGTCAATGCATGATCTTCTTCCATGTGATCACGTGATCCGGTCTCACTTTCAATTGGCGTAGGTCGTCCGCCGACATATGATTTGGTGCTTGGTAGTAGCACCTCGGCCTCTACTGCCACGTCTCGCGTCCACGACCACGTCCTCTTGTACTCATGATTGCTTGTTCGTTTATCGATTACAAGTTTTATGAATCGAATTTTGTTTGATTGTTTATTAGCGATATTTTATGAGATTTGAGATATAAAGTTGTTTTTCGCAACATATCCTATAGTCTCAATCTCTGAGTTTTTCATGTCTAAAACTAGAAGTTCTAGAGTGTTCCTATGATCATATCATAGTAATCATTAAGCAATAATACTTACTTGACTTGTTGCGGATGCTTGTGGTGCCATCTTGATCTTTAAAATATCATTGAGCGTTTTCATACTGAAATTATTTTGAACCCAAACCACAGTAGAGTTTTGGCTGGCTCGATACCACTAAATGTAACACCCCAAACCCGGTCTATGCGTTGAGACTAGATTTGGTTTGTTACGTGATTCGAACTATTCTTAAATCTTTAATGAGTTGAAAACTACAATATTGTTTCTGAGTTTAAAATTTGAAGAGAATTAAATTTTGATCAATATAAAAAAACATAAGTTGGAAATCATTGTATTATCAAAAACCTTTGGGTAATTTGTTAAAGAGTTAACTATAATAAGATATTTATAAAAGATTTTCATAAACTTTGAAAACTAAATTTTATTTTAATAAAAGCATCATCAAACTTTAGCTCATGATTAAAAGTCCAAAGTAAAAATTAAATTCCAAACACACATAAAATCCATAAGTTATTTATAGAGGCCATTTATTCTGACATCCCAAAATAGTAAAAATAATTATTAAAAGTTGAGTTTTAAATAACCCATATATAGCGATATGGCCTCCACGAAGTCATCCTCATTAAGTCCACATCGGTTTCCATTACGAGATGGAAAGAAATTAAAGGGTGAGTTACTTAGAACTCGGTGTGTAACTCACTTACCACCATTATTGGGCGGATTGTCAAGATATTATCTTTGGGCTGAGCCCAATTGAAATTCAACAATATATCATGAATTTAAAATAATTAATAATGCATGAAAATGTAATTCCCAACCCAAACCTAATATCCATCCGCTAACACCCGTACCAACCATCACACTGTGGGGATCAAGTCAACCACCCCGCCATCACACCAATCGTAGGCTTTAAGCCTTTTATAATTGTGGCATAGCCACCGAACTAGAGCAATAAGCGATATTGTGGCGAAACCACCGAACTAGAAGCAATAAGCGATATTGTGGCGAAACCACCGAACTAGAGCAATAAGCCGATATTGTACCAAACCGCTCTTCATTTGAATGGGGATTTCTGATCCACCCTCTTACGATAACTAAACACCGCCTTTTCTTCCCTATTTTGCGGTCTTCAAGATTCAAAGGAATTTAGTTAGATCTAAAATAATATCAAATGTTACTAGAGATTTAAAGAGATTTGATTTCCTTACCAAAACAAAACGTTTCCAACGTTTCTCCCGATCACTTGAGTTCGATCTCGTTATTGCACTAAATAATAATAACGAAAAGAACGTTATTAGAATGAGCGTTATATCAATCCAAAAGGCCCTCATAATATCAATGATATTCGGCCATAATACTTAAATAAAATGAAAGCGAAAAAAAGAGAATCCCTTACCTATATTCCACAATCGAAAAGAAAGGATTTGAGAGAGATGTTTGAGAGAGTTGGAGAATTTCGGTTATGCAACCATATAAAAGAAATTAAATTCGGTTATGGCACTTCTAGCATTCGGTCAAGAGAGTATTTGATGGAGGAACTTTCGATTGAAGAGAAATAATATAAAACGAAAGGATGATGGTGATGTTGTTGCTTGATTTTAAAAAGAAGAGAAGAAAAGAAAGAAAGAAAAGAACTTTAGGAGCTAGTATATTAACTTTAGGAGCTAGTATATTCGGCCATGGCAAAAGAAAAAGAAAGAGGCGATTTTGGTATAGGTGATTTTGGACAAGGAGAATACAAAAGAAAGTTAACAAAATGAATAAAAGTGACCAAATGGTCAAGAGATATTGGCTTAACCAAATGCAAAATTCGGCCAAAGGGATATTGAAAGGAGAGGAATAAAATTCTGCACAAAGTGCAAAGGATAACCAAAGAGAAAAGAATTTTTCAACCAAAACTAACTCAAAATTTAGGCTCCTCCTATACCAAATTGCCGTCCAGCATGTGGTCAATTGGCCATGATTTCTTTCCAAAATTTCCCTTGATATGTGCCTTATGTTCCCCTATCTTTCCTTAAATCTTTGATTCCATGCCATAAGTTTGTTGTTTCCTTAATCCATTGATACACTAACCAAAATACATGGTCAACACCTTCCTTATATGTCCCCTTGCCGACACTTCCTTGTCATGAGCGAAAATTAAAAGCAAAATTTATTTAGGTGTCATACAAGGGATTGAACCTCTTCCCTCTTACTTGAACCCATGCGCCAACTCCACCATGCTATATGCTCATTTTATGACACACTTTAGCACATAATTTAGCTTAAGTCTTAATCACCTTTGTTTCACTTCAATAAATTCTCACTTAATAAATTTTATTCCTTCTTCAATTTATGTTTTACCCCTCTAGGACTTCAATAAGCAATGAAATAAAAATAAGAGATTTTTTCTAAACTCCAAATAAAATATGATTCGTCAACTCGATTAACTCGAAATTTTTTCATTCGATTCGATTCGATTCGATCGAACGCTCACCCCTATTCTCCACCACCTTCACTTACGCTTAGTCATCATATTCATCATTGATCATCCTGAAGGATTTTATCAAAAAATAAAATTCAAGAAGTTTCACTTCTCTCCCTCTCTTTTGATTTTCTTACTATATTGTGAATATATATCTTTGTACATTGAGGGCAATGTACATCTTAAGTGTGGAGGGGGTGAAAGTTATTTAGAAAAAGTGTCTAACTTTTTGCATTATTCTCAAATCCCTAAATGATATCTTGTCTTAAGTAATTTTCTCATATTACTAATTAAAATGAAATTCCTGTTGATTTATGATTTTTTTTATTGATATGTTTTAGATTAAGTCATAGACAGTTATGCATTGATAATTTAAACTTTAAGATACTAGAGAATCAAGCATGATGAGTCTATTTTCAAAAATTAAAATTTTGTTAAGTTGTCTACCTAAATCTAATTATTATCTTGAAGTTTGAAAATTACAAGGTTTTCATCAAAAACCCATATTTTTTGTGAGATTTTAAGCCTTTTAGAGCATACATTCTTTCGTGCTCACTTTATTGATTATGATTGTGTCAACATTGATTTGTTATTCTAGAACTTGCTTTGATTATACATTTCGAGACCACATCATTGATTTGATATACAGAGATGATAAAGGCACTTAGGATTTAACCCACTTACTCCACTAAAAGTCTACCCTCACAATTAACCCCTAGTGAACTCCTTTGATCCTAACAACCCTTTTTATTGACTCACCTACTAATATTAACCCAAAACCCATCTTGTATTTGTTATCACCATTCCTTTTAACTACCCTTCTGTCGAGACTTGATTTGATCAATTACCTAATTATTTTATTTTAGCAGTTGAAATTTTCTTATATTTACTTAATTTGTTCTAAAAATAAAAAATAAAAAAAATCGAAGTATATTCCTTATTAGTTCCGTGATTAAGTGAGCTTATACATTTAATTTTGACATCTTGAAGAAGAAGCTCGCATTATTAGTTTCAAGTTTTTAATTGATGTAATTATTCAGGATTAGCTCATTTTTCTAGTTAGGTAATTTGTCAATTCAATCTCGATTTTAACCCTTCTAATTTAGCCTTTATCCACACCTTTAACCTAAGCCCCGTTACAACCCTTTAAAGACCTTTAGATTTGTATATCATCTCATTTTATAGTGGTAGAGATTTGATTTTTAGGCAAGCCTATGGGATTAACTTTTCATGTTTGACTGATGAGTGCTTTATTTTGAACCTTAAACACCTTGAGTGATTTGGGTGAATCTTTAGTGAGGATGTCAATCCTTGTCAGTTTTGAATCAAAGGTAATTTTTCGGATAAAGGAAAACACCTATGTTTTTGTGCTAAAAACTATGACTTTGATTGTTTGAATCTTTAGGACTCTTTGAGTTAAATTATTCATGTGTAAATTATCTATGAATTATGATGAAACATTATCGATGAATATTATGAATTGAGGAAGTTCGTTTTAATTGTGAGTTGAGAATTTTGCTTGAGGACAAGCTAAAGCTTAAGTGTGGGGGTATTTGATAAACCATAATATACACATATTTTAATCCCACATTTAGCATTTTTTTGGATGATTTATCCCTTTAATTATGGAAATATGTGCTCCTAATCCTTTATTTTCATGTTTTATACTCAGAAAGCACTGGAGGATGATGAGAACGAGAAAAGGGCCGAAAATGGAGTAAATGGGCTGAATTACAAAATTGACATGGCCTAGGCCCAAGACCACATGACCGTTCCTCATTAACAGACCTGACCACGGCCTGGCTTCGAGTTACAAGGGCGTGTGCCATGGGCGTGTCACTGACTTGACCTGTTTGAATTCTATTCGGAATAGGGTACTTAGAGGCAAAGAAAGCCATTCCAAAAGCCTATATAAACAACCTAGAGGCCAACCTTCAAGGGGACGTTCAGCTAGGCCAAAGAGCCAAGCTAGAGGGGCCGAATTGTGGGATTCACTCGAAGAAAGCCAGTGGATTCATCCAGTTGATTATGAACTAAACCCCTCAAATACCTGAGGGGGATGAAACCTAAGATGGATCTTGTTATTGTTTTCTGAGTTGTATGATAAATACTTGATTTGTTCTTAACTATGTGTTCTTAATTCTTGTTTTGATATTTCAGGATATTGATTCAAGCATTTATGCTCTTAGGCAGAGGAGGAATAGACCCTGTTGAAGAGTAGATCTAGCATAGTTAAGCGGAGTTGATCGCAACCCTAGAGATAGGATAACGAAAATCTGCCAAATTAGGGTCAAACCTAATATAAAAGTCCATTGATCGAGTTAATGCAATTCTAGGGGTTTTAATTAGAAAGAGATTTCAATTAATCAACCTAGGGTTAGACGTTAGTATCCTCGAGAGAGGTATTAATATCCTACTGATCAAGTCAAGTGAATAAATCATCTGGTTCAGAGTTAAATAACAAGTGAAGTCTAGGTGGATTCTTCCTCGGGTATTGTCTTAATCAATTGGTTTTCCCCCAAGTATTTCCCCAATTCATTCTCTTTGTCTTAGCATCTTTAGCTACTAGCTAATTTTAGGTTAAACAACAATCCCTTTAATTCTTAGGTTAAATAATAAAAAGAAAGTTAGTATTAGTACTTTTGGTTCCTTTGGGGTTGACAATCCTGTCTTACCACTAAACTGTATTACTGTTCGATAGGCGCGCTTGCCTCAATCATTGTCATAGTTAGTTTCTAGGCTCGATCATTCTTTATATAAATTTTTAACACTCTGACACACGATCACATCTTTCATTCTCGGAGTCAGGGGCAATCCCAATACAAAGTCCATTATTACTCTATCCTATTTCCACTTAGGAATCAGAATCGATTGTAACAAACAAGTTGGAACCTGATGTTCAGCTTTAACTTGCTGACAGAATAAACATTTCGTTACAAAATCAGAAATATCTCTTTTCATACCAGACCACCAATAATGTTGTTTCAAATCATGGTATATCTTTGTACTTCCCGGATGAACAGATAGACGACTTTTATATGCTTCATTTAAAATCAAATAAATCAACTCTGGATTTCTTGGAACACATATACAATCTTGAAATGTTAAGCAATCATCAACAACTCTAAATTCAGAATCAGGATTCAAATTACGCTGAGCTCGTTACGCTAATAACTCATTATCAGATTTCTAAGCATCACATATCTACTGTATAAACAACGGTTTCGCTTTTAATTCAGCTATCACAGAACTATCATCAAACAAATCTAACTAAGCATTCAAAGCACGTAGTGCAAACAATTATTTTCTACTCAATGCATCAGCAACAACGTTTGCTTTGCCCGGATAATAATCTATCACAAGTTCATAGTCTTTCAATAATTCTAACTACCTTCTCTGACGTGGATTCCAATCTTTTTGGGTCATCAGACACTCCAAACTTTTTGATCCAAAAATTCATGGCATTTCTCACTGAACAGATAATGACGCCAAATCTTTAATGCGAATACGATCGCAGTAAGCTTTAGATCATGTGTCGGATAATTCTTTTCATGTGGCTTCAGTTGTCTTGAGGCATAAGCTACAACTTTGTCTTCCTGCATCAGAACACATCCCAAATCGTTTAACGAAGCATTACTGTATATAACAAATTCTTTACTCGATTCTGGGTGTACTAACACTAGGGCTTCTATTAATAAAGTTT
Source organism: Gossypium rotundifolium (assembly GCA_025506655.1). Taxonomy (NCBI): domain Eukaryota; kingdom Viridiplantae; phylum Streptophyta; class Magnoliopsida; order Malvales; family Malvaceae; genus Gossypium; species Gossypium rotundifolium. Next base: position 76,402,024 of record CP106731.1, read on the forward strand.
TCAACTGATCAAAATTTTTTTGACATTTATCAGACCATTCAAATCCAACATCTTTCTAAAGTAGTCTAGTCAACGGAGTAGCTATCACTGAAAATCTTTTTACAAATCGACGATAATAACCATATAATCCCAGAAAGCTACGGACTTCAGACACATTCTTTGGAGGTTTCCAATCTAGAATAGCAGAAATCTTGCTCGGATCGACTCGTATTCTAGAAGCTGACACAATATGTCCCAAAAAACTAACCTCGTGTAACTAGAATTCACATTTACTGAATTTCGCATACAATTTCTTTTCTCTCAGAGTTTGCAACACAATTTTCAGATGTTCAACATGCTCATTTTCATCATGTGAATAAATCAATATGTCATCTATAAACACCACAACAAATCGATCTAGGTACGATCCAAAAATTTTGTTCATCAAATCCATAAAAACAGCAGGAGGATTGGTTAGTCCAAATGGCATAACTAAAAACTCATAATGCCCATACCTCGTTCTAAAGCAGTTTTTGGTATATCTGAATCTTTCACTCTCAACTGGTAATATCTCGATCTCAGATCAATCTTGAAAAATATAGTAGCTCCTTTTAACTAATCAAATAAGTCATCAATCCTGGGCAACGGATATTTATTCTTTATGGTCACTTTTTCAACTGACAATAATCGATGCACATTCTCATCGTGCCATCTTTCTTTTTCACAAACAGGACAGGAGCACCCCAAGGCGAAAAACTCAGTCTAGTAAACCCTCTATCAGCCAATTCTTGCAACTATGACTTTAACTCTTTCAATTCTATTGGTGTCATTCTATACGGAGCTATCGAAATAGGTGTAGTACCAGGCAACAAATCAATACCAAATTCAACTTCACATATCGGAGGCAATCCCGCCAATTCTTCAGAGAATATATTAGAAAACTCACAAACGACTGGCTCTGATTCAACTTTCCTTTCAGACACTTTCAAATCAATCACATAAGCAAAATATGTCTCATATCCCTTTTTCACATATCTTTGAGCTTTCAATACAGATATCACAGCAGGCAATCCATTTAAATCATTAGACTCAACCCGTACAATTTCCTTATTTGGACATCTCAAATTAATAATCTTTCTTTTATAGTTTACAATAGCATCATGCAATGTCAACCAGTCCATACCCAGAATGATATCGAACTCATCAAATAGAAAAAGCATCAGATCAGTAGGGAAACAGATACCTCGAAACATTAACGGACAGTTCTTGCATACTTTGTCAACCAGGACACTTTTACCTAAGGGGTTCGATACTTTTATAGCAAACTCAGTAGACTCTACAGGCAAAGTCTTACTGAATACTAAATTCATGCATATATATGAATGAGTAGAACTAGGGTCTATCAATGCAATCACAGAAGTATCATAAAGTGTAAAAGTACCCGTTATAACATCTGGAGATGAAGCTTCCTCACGAGCTCAGATAGCATACGCTCTGGCAGGCACTCTAGCTTCAGATCTCGCAACAGTATCTCTCATATTCTCAGATTACCACTGACATTTCTTACACTCTTCGAAGGTCTACCTCTCATTGGAGCATTATCGAATCTCAAATTCTGAACAGTCTCTGGCTCAATAGACTCAGGGCAATCACGAATAAAATGATCAAGTGATCCACATCTGAAGCAAGCTCTGTCATTTAATCTATAACTTTTGGATGCCTTTTTCCATAGTGCTTACATTCAGGTTTCTCGGATCGAACATTTCCAACACTTGCTACTGAAGTTGCTGGAGTTTTGGAGCTCATTTGTGATCTAGCTCAATTTTTATTTGAATGTCCCATATTATCTCTTGAACGACTTTGATCATTTCTGAATTTCTTCGAAGCAGACTAAAATGATCTACTCTAAAATCTCTTTCTCACATCTCTAGCTTCAGACTCAGCTTTTCTTTTATCTTTCATAAGTGCCTCAACTTTGCATGCTTGATCAAAGAGTACTACAAACTTTTTTATTTCTAAGATCCCGACTAATAAATGAATATTTTCATTAAGGCTATTTTTGAATCTTTTGCACATTATTACTTTAGATGATATACATTTTCGGGCATACTGACTTAGTCTCATGAACTCTTGTTCGTATTCAATAATAGTTATACGACCCTATTTTAGTTCTAGAAATTCTTTCTGTTTCTGATCGATGAATCTCTCACTAATCTATTTCTTATGAAACTCAATCTGAAAGAAGTCCCACGTGACTCGCTCTTTTGGAATAATAGAAGTTAAGGCTTACCACCACTGATAGGCTGTATCTCGGAGCAATGATACAACACATTTTATGCATTCTTTCGGAGTCAGAGATATTTCATCGAATACCCGGATAGTGTTTTCTAACCAGAATTTAGCTTTCTCGACATCATCATCACTGGTAGCCCTGAGTTCTTCGGCCCCATACTTACGAATTTTGTCAATCGGAGGCTTATTCCATAGATTCAGATTTGCAATCGGAGGTATATCAAATGTCTGAAGGGGATTAACCGGGGGCAGAGGTTGCGATATAGTCGGGTTATTTCTTACAAATTGAGTGAACCACTCACTCATCATCTGAAAGAAAGCTTGTTTAGCTTCTCCCTCTAGACCGCTAGTAGTCAGTCTCGGATCAGAAGGCACTTTCCCTTGCGCGAGAGCAGCAACATTACTTTCTACGTCATCAGCTACGGCTCTTTTGAGATCCATTGCTATACAAAAATCACATTTTACACGTCAGGATTCATCACACTATCACAATTCAGATATATGGCATGTATAGCTAGACTCTCACATGCTACGTTAGTCTGAGAATCAACTAGACCGTAGCTCTGATACCAACCAGATATAACACCCCTATCCTGTATCCATCATCGGATTAGGGTTAAAAGTCAAAACTTCTACAACATTTTATACAACCATTCATCAATCACAACCAAAGTGTCCCTTAAATAGGTCACGGACCTTAATCATGCTTTAGAGTAAAGTCAGGACTAAACCGAACACGTATAGAATTTCTCAAAATTTAAAACTTTTCTAGGTTATGCAGGACACATGCCCGTGTGGGCAGGCCGTGTGTCTTCCACGAGCATCAGATACCCTCATGTGTCTTGGTCGTACCAAATCAAGGCATGTATACTAACTTTTCCACACGACCACTAAGCATGCCCGTGTACCATGGTCGTGTGCTCTTAGGCCATATTCTGACCATATCACACGACTACCAAGCACGCCCTTATGCCATGGCCGTGCACACTTAGCTAGATACTGTCAATTTCCTATAGCCATTAGGCACGCCTATGTGCCATAGCCGTGTAGGCAAAACAGGTCATTGTCAAGGCCATAATGCCACCCACTTTAGGGTCTTACCTACAAGCAATTTACTAAATCAACTTATGTACAATTAATCACCAAAAACATGTTAATATAACCATTCAATCTCTACATTCAAATCCAATTCCATTCATGCCAAATTACTCAAAATAAACAAAACTCCAAATACAAAATATGCTAATGAAACACATATATTCCATATTTCATCATCAAATGTTCCAAAGCTCATATGCTTATCGAAAACACATTTCAAAATCATCATCAATTCTCAAAATAAAAACATGGGTTTAGTAGTACTCGAAGTAATGATTACGAAAACGTAGAAATTATCAAAAACCAAAGCAAAACATACCTTGAATTTGAATCAAAAGCTAGCCGAATATTAGAAACATTCAAGCCCTTTCTTTTCTTCTTTGATTTTTGGCCAAGATAGGATGAACAATGGCCATGTTTATGTTTTGTTTTAATTATAGAACATTTATAATTCATCTACTAAATTGACCTTTAATAAACATATAAAACAAATATAATTCAAGGCCATTATTGTCCATTAACCAACCACTATCTTTTAAAATGGTTTAATTGCCTTTTAAGGCCACACATTTATAAAGACATAACACATAAGTGCTTTTATCATATAGCATGCAAATTTTTGCATTTAATGCAATTTAATCCTTTTATCAAATTAAGCACACAGACGGACAAATTAACTTACGAAACTTTAACACATGCTTAATCACTTATCAGTGACACAGAAAAAATATTAAAAATTATATGAACTCAAATTTGTGGTCCCAAAACCACGGTTTTGACTAGGGTATAAATCAGACTGTTACATTCGTCCTGGCGGCTAAGCATGACAACGTTGTGGTTAAACCAATAGTGATAAATTCCTAGAATCCCAAAATCTTAAATTATATAGATGCTTTGAAAGCTTTCTTCTACTTCTTTCCTTAGTTCCTAAACAAAGAGAAATATAAGGAAACTTACCGGTTCATCAATTTCTCCACCACCAGGCTTAGATTCTACCAATTTTTAGTGAAATTAGAACAATAGTTTTGAGACCACAAATTTGATGAGTAAATTATTATTCTATTATTAATTTAATTTCTATGGGATGTTATTAAGGTCGTAGTAAAATTTTGTTAAGAAATTTTGACGTTTGCATGCTTAATTAAGTAAAAAGGACTAAATCATAAAAGGTGCAAAAGTGGAGCTCTACTACTAAAAAGGGTCAAATAGCTATGAAATTTTAAAGTGAGATGACTTATATGTAATTAGACCATTCAAGTAGTTAGTAGACTTTTATGGACATAAATTAAGTGATTTTTATGTTAAAAACAAAGGTTAATAAGGTAATTTAGTTAATAAACTTAAAATTACTAAGTAAAAACTATCATCTTTTTCATTATCTTCATGCTTCAACCAAAACCACCATTAGAGGGAGAGCTTGGAGCATTCGGCCACTCATATAGCTTTTATGTAAGTGTAATTTTGTCTTATTTTAATGATTTTTTTTATTTTCGAGATTGTTGTAGTTAACTTAGCTAGCCCGAGGATCAATTTGCAAAAAAATTAAATATTTAGGGTTTCCATTAATGTTCTTGCATGATTCTTGATGTTTAATGATATATTATGAGTCATTGTTAATAAATAAACAGTTTTGTAAAGTGATTTTTGATGGAAATAACATTTAGGGAGTTATTTGTAAAAGTAGTAAAATTTCATGTTAAATCTATGAAATGATGGTTTTTATGAGTTGATATAGGTCCCTAGAGAAATCAGCTAGCTTGAGAAAATGATAAAAATGCTTAGATTTCAATTAATGAGCTTAAGGACTAAATTGTGAAAAGTTAAAATGTTAAGGACAAAATGGTAATTTTTCAAAAATATAAAATATGGACTAAATTGAATAATATAAGTATTAAATGAGTTTAATTTGTCTATTTAGATCAAGATAAACCACGTACGGATCTAGATTGAGGAAAAACTAAATCCTTGGATTAGTCGATCCCGTTTTTATGCCCTTGTCGTTGAGGTAAGTTTGTATGAATAAATATCTTTTTAATGCTATTTTCAATTATATGTTAATATGTTAGTTGTAATGTAATTGAATGATAAATATCCAACAATGCCCTGATGGTTATCGAGTCCCGGTTGAACCTTAGGAAGTCGTAGGATACAAATGACATGTCATTAGGGATTTCATATTTCGGGTGCTGGTCTTGAATATCCTACCGATTGCTGAGGTTCTGCATTTGTTGCAGATACTCCACAACTCGTGTGAGCATCATTGTGTAGCTTATATTCCAACTCACAGCTCGTGTGAGCAACGATGTAAAGGAAAGGTTACGGTTATATGTTTAAGCACACTTTGTGTGAGCTTTCCCGAGTATCCGAAGATATTATAAATGGTTCAATAGGTAATGAAAAAGCTTGAAATGGTAAGCTTTCAAATGGAAGTATGCTTATGGTCATGAAAATGAAGAATGAATCAGATGGTGTATGTTCCATGAAAATGAATTACTATATGTTTAATTCAAATGAATTATGCATGAATGTACTAACTTGTGTATTGATGATGGTGTTTAGGCTTGTGCCAAGCTTGTAGTTGGATTACATTATGTTTATTCTTAATGTTTTATAATGAAATGGTAAGTTATGTTTCATGTTCTATGAACTTACTAAGCATTATGTGCTTACATAGTTTTCTTTCCGATGTTTTTTAGATAATTGGAAGCTCAATCGGTTTGGAAGCTCGTCGGAGATCTTTCACACTATCTAGCATAAATAACAGTAGTTTTTGATGTTTTGGCCAAGGTTATAATGGCATGTATAGGTGCACTTGTATTAGTATTTAGTTGAATGTTGGTTGATAATTTTGCCATGTATAAGTTGTTTTGGTACCATTTGATGTTGGTTGGATTATTTCATTTTGGTACTTGTGATGCATGAATGGTATGCTTATGTTGAAGAGCTAATGGTCATAATGGTGGCATGATTTGTTAGAAGTTGATTTATGTTTGATGTTGGAAATGTGATTAGATGAATACATGTTTAGGTAAGTTTGAATGTTTACAATTGAGGTACCTTGTATGGAATATTGGTTAAATGATCTTGGACTATTGAATTGGTCCTTTCATGTAGGTTTTGGTAATGTTTTGATGCTTCGTTAATGTGCACAAAGTGCTTTTAGGTGGTTGCATGAGTTGGTGTTGGAAATGGATTAATTTTTGCTAATTTTCTGTCCACACGGCTTGAGACACGAACGTATGACTCAACCGTGTGTGACACACGCCCTGGCAACACGATCGTGAGTCCATTGTAGGTTTTATTGCACACAAGTCCGACTGTTACACAGCCTAGCACACTGATCGGCTGTTTAACGTCACATCAATAATGTGCAAGCGTACCTTGGGACACGCCCGTGCATTGGACCGTGTTCAAATTAGGGTGCTCTCTGACTTGTGCCACATGGCCAGGCCACACGCCTGTGTGCTAGGCCGTGTAGTACACATGGCTAAGACACACGCCCTGTCTCTGCTCGTGTGCCCAATTCTGGACATTCTGTTTCTCAAAATTAAGGTGCAGGGGAGACACGGCCAGAACACATGCCTGTGGGGCACACAGTCTAGACACACGCCCGTGTGTCTACCCGTGTGGACAAAAACAAGGCTATTTTCCAAGCCATTTTGCCACCCTCACTTGCACACATCAACACAACATTACATGGCACAAATTCAAGCATATAAGAGCAGCCAAACAACCACAACCAATAAAATAACATGTCATCCTCATGCCATTATTTATCATGCTTAGAACATCAACCTTTCCACACCAATTCATGCAGGATTCCACATTCACAAATGACTTTAATATATAAATATACTCATAACCAATATTAGCCAACTTCCATGGCTATATACGAAAATGAACCATAAACCATTATAAGCCAACACATATGGCTAACCAAAAGATCAAATCCCTATACATGCCATAAACTCAAAATACTTTAATTCATCAATACGCAAAATGATAGCTTGATGGTGTGATAGGATCTCTGGCGATCTCCAATTCGAGCTAGCTCAATAACACTATAAAACATGGGAAAGGAAAGGGGTAAGCTATATAGCTTAGTAAGTCCGTATGAATATAATAAGGAACTCTTACCAATCATTTACCAAGCCCAAAAATAGAAACATAAAATAATATAAATTGCTATAAATATCACAATTACAATTTATTCAGTCACATTGTTTGTTCTATCAATTTGTAAGTATAATTTAACAAATTAGCCTAACCACCGCAATCTCTCCATTATAACATACTACCACAACCAAAAACCGTTTCAAAACTCATAGAAAACATACACATTAATTATGAGTATTTACGTTTCAAGCATATACTTTAACATATTTCAATTACCTAAACTATTATCTTCCCATACTTCCATAACCATTTTAACAGGCAATTATGCCTTTTTCTCATATCCGATAAATCACAGTTTGTGTGAATAAAACATGCTATATCATAACTCAATTTGGCCTAAAAACCAATCACATAATCGTCAACCAAATTTACCACGTATTTCATACATCACAAGTATAGACCAATGATCACAAGGTTTTCACAAAAACATTCTCGTGAAAACCATGAACTCACAATATCATAAAGTCAATGCTTATAAACTTCATGTACATACCTGTACTAGTTTGTAATACTTACATGCTCTTTCACTTCTTTGACATACCTGTTGAATTTGCCGTCGAACCACTTGGAATACTATCGGATACATGAAAAATCTTGCACATAAGTGTCACATATGTAGCCAATGCTACCTTATATCTCATAATACAAATAGGCTCGCTCTTGAACTATCCGTGGGCCTACTCAAACAAGTTGTCAAGTATCCACAACATATGCCGGTATACCCAGCCACTAGTAGGACATACAAGACCAGCACCCAAGACATAAATCACATAATCACATAGGTTCCTAGTGACATGTCACTTGTATCCTAAGCTATTCCTAAGGTTCAACAGGACTCATAGAATTAGTCATACAATTCATGCAATATCAAAAAATTAAAATAAAAAATATAACATTGCATTATTAACATACGAACTTACCTCAATAAAAAAATAACGAAAATGGACCTAATCGTCAAACACTTTGGTTTTCCTTTAATCTATACCCAAACTTCATTTTCTTGATCTATAATACCAAATTCATCTCATTTAATCATCACATTATTCATTTCAGCCCAAAAGACACATTATGACAAAATTATATTTTTGCCCCTAAACTTTTGACATTTTACACTTTAGTCCCTAGGGTCATAAAATGAATTTCATTCAATTTCTTAAAAACCAAAGCCTAGCCGAACCATTTTCATACTCATAACAGCCCACATTTCTCATTTATTCACATTTTTCTACTCATTTTATAACTTTTACAAATAGGTCCTTTTTGGCATTTTTACCGAAAATTACTCAGTAAAAGTCATTTAACAAACAACAAACATGCATTTTCTACCATCAAACATCAAAATACATACATGTTCAACATCAGAAAAATTTTAAACTTTAATCCCTCTTCAAATTAGTCCTTGGAAATGCTAGATTAGGTTGAGACAACTTCAAAAAAAAAAAAAATGAAAAACGAAGCAAGAACACTTACAATCGAGCTTGAAAGCTTGGAAAACCCTAGCTATGTCTTCCTTTGGGACATTCAGCCATGGGAGGAAGAAGATGGAAAAATTTTGGCTTTTTAATTCATTTAATAACCAAATTACAAAAATGCCCTCAAGGAAAAACTTTAGAAACATACCTAACCATGTCCATTTTTTGTCCACTAACTTAACCAATGGTCTAATTACCATTTAAAGACCTCCAATTTAGAATTTCATAACAATTAGACACCTTTAACCTATAGAAAGCACATTTTTGCACTTATTATAATTTAATCCTTTTAACTAAATTGAGTGCCCAAACGTCAAAATTTTCGAACGTAATTTTTCACGAAATCGTTCCATAAAATTGTGGACCATAAAAATATAATAAAAATGATTTTTTCTTCATTGAATTTGTGGTCTCAAAATCACTGTTATGACTAGACCCAAAATCGGGCTGTTAAAGTTAGGTATTTGTAAGTTTTGAAATGGTATAAATGAAACTTGGTTGAGGATGTATGAATGGCTATTTATGTCTTGTTTTGGTGCCAATTGTTGTGGTGTAGGTGTATGCAAGTTTGGGTGGCAAAATGACTTGGTAAATAGCCTATTTTTGTCCATACAGCACAGACACGGGAATGTGTCTCTACTATGTGTGACACATGGTTATGTTACATGGCCGTGTGTCCCCTAGCGTTGAATTAAAAACCAGGTCAGTATGCTCCACACGGCCTAGCACACAGGCGTGTGATTGGCCGTGTGGCCTAAGTCAGTATACTTTACAGGTTTGGCACGGCCTAGCACACGGCCTAGCACACGGGCGTGTATGGCCATTTTTAGGGTACACAGGCTAGTTACACGGTGTGTGTGTGTTGGCCGTGTGACCCAAGTCAAAGAGTTACACGGGGTCAAACACAGGCTAGGACACGACCATGTGCTCCAATTGCGAATGTCCACACGGCCTGCGACACGGGCATGTCTTTGGTTGGGTAAGACACATGGTCAGCCCACACGGCGTGTGTCCCTTGGTTTTGAAAAAAATTCTTAAGTGTTTCAAAAGTTTCTAAAGTTATCGATTTAGTCCTGAACCACCCCGAATGCATTTTTTGGGCCTCGTAGCTCATATTAGGGACAATATGATTGGTTGTGAATGAATTGTATTTGAATTGACTAATTATATGAGAAATATATTTAAATGTGTTATAAGTTTCGTAATGCTTCATGACCCTATTCCAGCATTTAATACGGGTGATGGGTGTTACACAATGGTGGAATCTGAATTTCCCTGAATTCTAATGAGTTATAAATTGTAGTACAGAATTTTGGAACGCATTGATAGTAAGATTTCAATGCGTCGACAATGGTACCTAATTATTCCGCAATAAGAAAGGAAAACAAAATTTAACAAAACATAAATAAAATAAACTAAAATTATGGAGTAGAAATTAAAAATTAAAACTTCTCTACCAATTTAATGGTCTCTGCATGCTTCTGATCACTATTGCCAAAATAGGGTTTCAGCCTCTGTCCATTTACTTTGTACTAGTGTCCATCACGTAAATCTCAAATTGTGACTACATTATGAGGAAATACGACAACAACTTCAAAAGGTCTAGACCTATGTGAACGCAATTTACCTGGGTGCACTTTGAGTCGAGAGTTAAATAATAAAACTTGTTGACCTACGATAAATTGTCACTGTAAAATAATCCTGTCATGCCATCATTTGGTCTTTTCCTTATAAATTGCAACATTTTCATAAGCATTTTTCCTAATCTCCGTTAGTTCAGTGATATCCAACAATCTTTTCTTTCCAGCCACATCATAGTCCGTGTTCACTTGCTTAATTGCCCACATTGCTTTGTGTCCCAGTTCAACTGGCAAGTGACATGCTTTCCCAAAACCCAATTGATACGGAGACATCCCTAATGGAGTTTTGTATGCTGTCCGCAATGCCCATAAAGCGTCATCCAATCAGAAAAACCAGTCATTCCTCGAAGGGTGTACAACCTTCTCAAGAATGCTCTTAATTTGTCGATTTAATACTTTGGCTTGTCCATCGGTTTGCAGATGATAAGTTGTAGCCATTCTATGATTAACTCCATATCTCTTCAGTGTGGTTGCCACTTGGTTGCAATGAAAGTGTGTACCCTGATCACTAATCAATGCCTTTGGTGTGCTGAAGTGGGTGAGTATATGCTTTTCAAAAAGTTTTAGCATTGTCTTTGTATCATCCCGTGGAACTGCAATAGCTTCAACCAACTTCTAGACGTAGTCAACAGCTACTAATATATAAATATTTCCAAATGAACTAAAAAATGGTCCCATAAAATCCACACCCCAAACATCAAATAATTCAACCTTCATAATTGGTTGCTACAACATTTCATTGCGTCAGGATATAGAACTAGTGCACTGACACTATCGCATTGATTCACAAAATTGTTGGCGTCTTTGAATAATATCAGCCAGTAGAATCCTGATTGGAGAACTTTAGTAGAGTTCTCATACCACAGATATGACCTCCATAACAAGAATTATGACAATGCTTCAGGATCGAAAGCATCTCCTCTTCTAGAATACAACATCGAATGATGGTGTAATTGCATACCTTGAATAAAAACTGTAACAACCTATTTTTAGTCAAATCGGAACAGTGGTTTTGGGACCAAAAATTTGAGGTCCAAAAATTATTTTAATATTATTTTAAGTGTTTACAACATGATAGCATGTATGGGTGAAAGTTCCATGAAGTAATTTTATCATTTAAATGCTTAATTCGAAAAAAAAAGACTAAATCGTGTAAAGTGTAAAAGTACAGTTCTATAAGAAAAAGGTGTCTAATTGCTATGGTTTTTAAATATGTTGGCCTTAAGTGGTAATTTTTCCATTTATAAAGATAGTTGACAATTATGGGCACTTTATCAAGTGAATTTGATGTTATTATTAATGGATAAATATGTAATTCATTAATTAAGTAAAATAAAATAATGGAAACAAAGATGTCATCTTGGTTATTTTCATCTTCCACCAAAACTAGACCTAGAAAACACCATTAAAGGCTCTCCAAGGTTCGGCCATGGTTCTTTGTTGCATGGTATGTATATTTGATTTGTTTTTTAATAATATTTATGTTTTTGGGATCGTTACAACTAGGTCTACATAGCCCATGGACTAATTTGCAAAAATATTAAAGATTTTGAAAGTTTCCATTGTTGAATAAGCATGAGTTTTGAAGTTTCTTGTCAGATTATGAATGCTTGTTGATAGATATACAAGTTTTGTTAAGTGATTTTTTGAGAAAAAAGCAAATTAGGGACTAAATTGTGAAATGGGTAAATTGTGTGGTAGAATTACGAAATAATGAAAATTATGAGTGATACGGATATAGTGATAATTTGGCTAGCTTGGGCATGATTAAAATTACATGAATTTGCATTTTACGAGCTAAGAACTAAATTTTAAAAATGTTAACATTAGGGGCAAATGTGTAAAAGTGCTTTAAAGTGTATTTTGGACTAAATTGAATAAATAAATGATTAAATGAGTCAATTTTGAATGTATTTAGATCAATAGAGGAGAAATACAGACTTAGATCGGGGAAAGAACAAAGTTATAGAATAGTTTGCACGATTCATTGTTTTAGCAACTGAGGTAAGTTCGTATACAATGAGCTTTATTTATGATTGTGTTTAAATGCTTTGATATTGCATGAACTATGGAAACGAGACTACGGACATGTTCAAGAATGATTCAACAATAGATTGAAAGTGATTCAACTACGATTTGGTATTGAAATCCCGGTTGAACTTTAAGAATAGTTTAGGATACTAGTGACATGTCATTAAGGGATACAGTGAGTTGGCTTCAGGCCATGATATAGCACTTTGTGTGTGAGATAAATCGATTTGGCTTCAAGCCATGCATATCAGTTGATTTGGCTTCGGGCCATGATATCAGAACTTTGAATATAAGTTACCTTGATTTGGTTTCGGGCCATGGTATAGGTACTTATCGTGTGAGACCCTTGAATATTTGACTCCTATTTCAAATGGTTCAACCGGTAAATGAAATATGTGGTTGAGTATGAGATTGGTACAAAATGGTACAGATATGTATGGAAATCAATTGAATATTGAAATTATGGAATTGATGAGTTCCTTGATAAGTTATGTGAATGATCATTGATAGCTTTGTGATTTAATAGAATTGTTGTATATTGCTTTCTTTTATCTGAATGATTAATGAATAGTGATATTTTCTCATTGTTAACATATGAGCTTACTAAGTTATATAGCTTACTTTGTTGCTTTTCCATGTTTTCTAGTGATTTTAAAGCTAGCTCGGATTTAGGGATCATCGGAGATTATTTCACACTACCACCTATCACTTCGTACCTTTTAACTTTGGTATTTTAAGTATATGGCATGTATAGGTATTTTGAGTTATTTTGATTATGGATTGATAATGGCTTTGGTCATTAGTAATAGCTTGTAAATGTATATGTTTTGGTTTGTAAATATAGCCATGAGATTTGGCTTAATTTGGTGGATTTAGTTATGTGCCTATATGTGCATATATGGTTGATATTGAGTTCATGGATGGATATGTGAATGACCTATATTATATGAAGTTTGCATTATGCTTTGTGAAGTTTGCATTATGCTTGTGAATTGGTACTTTGTATTTGAGGAAAAAGTAGGTTTTGACTAAAATTTATGTTGTATTTGAAAACCCGTAGAGCTTTGAAAATTTATCCGAAGTGTAGGTAAAACTAATTTATGTCGGTTTGAAGTTTAAGTTGTTTCATACTATTATCAAGTACTTTGTCTTAGTAGAAAATCATATTTAAGTTAGAAAACAATTGAGTTCATTTTGTTCTAAGTTATAGTATGATACCCGATGGTATAGTTTTAAAACATCATTTTGAAGTTTTGAAAACGTTGTCTTTCAAGTTTTAGCACATTTTAACTCAAGTAGTTTGTTAAAGCATATTATAAATCTAACTTAATCGTAAACAAAACATAATTTAAAAGGCCATTTACAACCCAAATAAAACCAAATAGTAATAATAAAACTTAAGTACCAAATTTCTTAAAAGTCCGAGCAAATCTTTATTTCAAGATGGCATGAGCACCTCGAGTCCATCCGGCCCATGTCTGCGTCTAAGTGTCACTGAAAAGTCAAAGGAGAGAGTGAGTCGCAAGACAAAGTGCATAAATCCTCTCCGTACAACATGCCAACACACGTATCATAACAGAATAATGCAGATAATGCACCTGTTCCTAACCAACCATATCGCCATTTCTACCCGTGTGGTACCAAACCACCGGTGGTGCCAAACCACTAGTGACCCAAAGTCACGATATCCATCTTGTGGTACCAAACCACTTGGTGACCAAGTCACAATAATCCAATGATGGGGCCAACCCATCGTGTGATACCAAATCACTAGCGAGCGATCCCATATCTCCAAAAGTGGGGCCAACCCACGGTGGTGTTAAACCACGAGGACAAGTCGCAATGAGGTGCCAAACCTCACGTGTCCCAAAGACACAATGTGATACCAAATCACCGTGACCGTAGTCACAAATCCGATGATGGGGCCAACCCATCGTGTGATACCAAATCACGGCGCCAATCCCAGATAATCAATGGGGCCAACCCATCGTGGTACTAAGCCACGGGACGAGACGCCGAGGTGCCAAACCTCCGTGACCCAAAGTCACAAAATATCATTGTGGTACCAAACCTTTGGAGGTGCCAAACCTCCGTGTACCAAAGACACAAGGTCCCAAAGACACGGATATCATACTCCCTCCTCTCATATCACCCAAACACATAACATACTAGTTGCAAAATCGCAATCATGCTATCGTGCTCACATGCTAAATATGGCATCTCAAAGTATCAACAATCATGATATCATCATCATCACATAACTCATAATGAAACGGACTTACCGAATCCGTATCCATACCTCAATGGGTATCGAGATAATCAATCGTGACTGCTTCACTTACACAACAAAGTTATCACATTATTAAGTTAAGGCAATTGTGTTAGTTTACACACCGAATTAGCGGAGGTTTTAATACTAAGAACCGGCCTAAGACCCTTCTACCACCTCGACAACTTTGATCCTAACATCGACCAACAAAAGGGTTAGCGCACATATCATTCGGCCACAAGCATTAAACCAAAAGGGTTCAACAAATAGCCCTTACCTTGCAAACGTTTGGCTTCCTACCAAACTCGAACCACAAAGGTTCCTCTTTTGCAAACGGCCTCCACCTAAAAAGAAATCCATTAATCCATTGAGACTTGCTTTAACGAGGCTAAAAGAACGGACTAACAAAATACTCCTCTTACCACCACTTAACAATCGGCTAAAAGAGTTGGAAGGCTCCCCTTGATTATTTCCAAAGTCCAAAGATCCTATACGAAAAGATTAAACAAGAAGTTAACACCTCTTTAACCAATATCGATATCAGCCCTTAACATACCAAGAATTGGTAAAATACCAGAGAAAGAGAAATGGCCATTCGGCCAACACTTACCCACTACCAAACGATTGGAAACCAGCACCTAACAACCACCAATAATCGGCCTACCAACTACTAAGAGAGGAGAAAGATTCGGCCAATGCTTGCACCAAAAGAAAAACAAAAGAAAAAGTTCGGCCAAGGTGTTTTATACCAAACCCAAAATTCGGTCAGAGAGAAAGGAAAGGGAAACCGAAATGCAAGAGGATAGGGGTTGATAATCGGCCAAGAACGGAAATGAGAAAAAGAAACGAAATGAAAATGAGAAAGAAAATTAGGAGGATGATGTTTCGGCTTACAAAGCTTCAAGAAGAAAAAGAGGTGAAAGAGGAGAGAACATTCGGCTATTAAGAGTACCAAAAGAATAATGCAATATGCAACTTGGACTTTCGGTTTAACAAAATTGAAAAAGAAAAGAAGGTGGGAGAGGCATTAAACACAAGGTTCCCAAAAGAGAGAAAAAGATGGTAAAGGGTCGCTAGGTTCGGTTAACACAAGGAGAAAGAAGCAAAACAACAAAAGAGGACAAATGATGCTTAAGAGTCCAAGAGGACATTGGCTACTACTAAACAAAAATAATTGAACAAAGAAGCAACTTTGGCAAAGATGGGAGCACTTGGGTTCGGTTTCCAAAATGAAAAGAAGAACGAAAAGATTCAATTTTAGCTATTTGCAAGTGACCGAAACAACACACATGCCAAAAGGCAATTTTGGCTCACTCCAATACCACACCAAGCCGTCCACTCCCCCACTCCAAACACCCCAAAAAATCGGCCAAATCCCCCACAACACTCCACACCACTCAATTCAAATGAGTTTACCAAGTCTTCCTCCTACTTTCACTCTCCACCCCTCTTTTGAATGTGAAGACTAAGTCCAAGCTAGAGTTCAAGTTGCCTTCTACCTCTTCCTCCATGCCGTCCAAAATGGGAGCCAAAAGGGGTGGGATTCTCGCGACTTGAACACAAGACCTCCCCCTTGTAGATGACGCCACACACACACTCTCCATGTGGCGCATGCTTGCCACTTTACTAGCTCTTTATTTGTGTTATAAATTCACTTAATTTAATTAAAAACCCCATCTCCTTCAGCTCCTATCCCCTAAAGCCCAAAACAAAAATTTTCCACCTACTCAGGCACACTCCTAGCCTTCATCTAAGTCCCGAAACCATACAAACAACATAATAGCTCACCAATAATCATGCAACAATGCCAAAAATAAATTAACCCCTTAACCCGGGATATTACAGTTCTACCCCCCTTTAAAATAATTTCGACCTCGAAATTACAGTCGTCAAGAGTTGCGGTATTCTTTGTCTCATCGTATCCTCGGGTTCCCACGCCGCTTCTTCCACGCCATGATTCCGCCAGAGAACCTTAACCAAAGGCATGACTTCTGCAGAACCTTCACATCCCGATCTAAAATCAGACAGGCTCTTCCTCCATGGACATATCTGGATTCACCTCGATCTCTTCTCTATTGTTACCATATGTGATGGATCGAACGATATCGCCAAGTATCAAACGTGGAACACGTCGTGAATCGACTTAGCTCACCGGCAACTCGAGTCGATATGCAATCGTCCCACTCGTCTTAATACCTTATACGCCCAATAAACCTCGGACTTAGCTTGCCTTTCTTCCCGAACCTTAATACTTTCTTCCACGGTGAGACCTTCAGAAAACCCGATCTCCCACACAAACTCAATATCTCTCCGCTTAAGATCGACATAGGACTTCGCCATTCAAGCTTCCTTTAATCGAGCTGAATCAACTTAACCTTATCTTGGTCTCAAGAATCAACTATGGTCCCAATAATCGACGCTCACTTAACTCCGTCCAACAAGTAGGTGAGCGACACTTCCTACCGTACAACGCTTCATAAGGTGCCATTTTGATGCTCGCTTGGTAGCTGTTGTTGTAGGCGAACTCAGCTAACGGTAGATACTCCTCCCAACTACCCCCGAAGTCCAATGTACAACCTCGTAGCATATCCTCCAAGATCTGAATAACCCTTTCTGACTGCCCGTCAGTCTGCGGATGAAATGCTGTGCTGAAATCTAACCGTGTACCCAGAGCCTGATGCAACGCCTTCCAGAACCTTGACGTGAATCTGGGGTCTCTATCCGAGATGATCGATACGGGCACTCCATGCAGTCTCACAATCTCTGACACATACAGCTTTGCCAACCTCTGCAGTGAGTAATCCACCCTCACCGGAATAAAGTGAGCTGATTTAGTCACCGATCCACAATTACCAAGATCGAATCTTTCTTGCTCGGTGTAGCGGTAATCCAGCGAAATCCATAGTTATTCTTTCCCACTTCCATGGAATCTTCACCGGTCAAGCAACCAGACGGCAATCGGTGCTCGGCCTTGACTCTTGACAAGTCGACACTTACCCACAAACCTCGGTCACCTCCTTTTTCAAACTCGCCACCGTAATCGTTTCTACGAGGTCCCTATACATTTTGCTACCTCCAGGATGCATAGCGTAGGGGCTGCTATGTGCATCCTGAAGAATCTTTTGCCTCAACTCAGAATCCCTCGGCATACAAGCCTTCCCCTAAAAACACAGCACCCCATCACTGGACAAGCTGTAACCCTTCAAACCATCATTCTGCACTTGTGTCCTCTGTGCGCTCAAAACCTCATCCAACAACTGCTTTTCTCTGATCTGCTCAACCTAAGTAGGCTTAACTTTGTAGCTCTGCGAATACTCCCGTCGCCATACAAACTCAAGTGGGCAAACAACGCTCTCAAATGAAACAACCTTACGGCTCAATGCGTCGCCACAACATTAGCCTTGCGGATGATACTCAATTGAGCAATCGTAGTCTTTCGCAGACTCAATCCATCTACATTGCCCTCGATTCAAGTCTTTTCGAGTCGAAGGTACTTGACTCTTATGGTCCGTGTAGACTATCGATCTTTCTCCGCATAAGTAATGCCTCCATATCTTTAAGGCAAATACTACAACCGCTAACTCCGGATCGTGCGTAGGGTAATTTACCTCATGTGGCCTCACTGCCGGGATCGTAAGCCACCACCTTCCCTTCCGCATCAAGACACAACCCAAGCTCAGATGTGATGCATCGCAAGACACCGTGAATTCCTTACCGGCCTCGGGTTGAATCGTAACCGGAGCTTCAGTCAAAATCTTCTTCAACTTATCGAAGCTCTCCTGCTGCTTCTCAGTCCAAACAAACGGAACTCCCTTTTTCAATAATTTGGTCATCGGTGCTGCAATTAACGAGAAACCCTCTACAAATCTTCGGTAGTATCCTGTCAACCCCAGAAAACTCTGAATCTCCGCTACTGACTTAGGCGGCTTCCAATCCAAAACCGCTTCTATCTTACGGGGATCCACCCTAATCCCCTCAGTCGACACTACATGACCCAAGAATGTCACCTCCCTGAGCCAGAACTCGCATTTACTGAACTTCGCATAGAGCTGTTTCTCCCTTAGAATCTGTAATACCACCCGTAAATGAGCATCATGCTCTTCCTCAGTCCTTGAGTATACCAAGATGTCATCGATAAAAACCACCACGAACTGATCTAGGTACTGTTGGAACACCCTATTCATCAGATCCATGAAAGTTGCCGGTGCGTTAGTCAACCCGAACGGCATAGCCAAGAACTCAAAGTGCCCATACCGAGTACAAAATGCCGTCTTACAGATATCCGCCTCTTTTACCTTCAACTGGTGATACCCAGACCTTAGGTCGATCTTTGAGAAAACCGACGCCCCCTTCAGCTGATCAAACAAGTCATCTATCCGAGGCGGTGGATACTTATTTTGATCGTCGACTTATTTAGTTGGCGGTAGTCTATGCACATCCGCATAGTACCGCTCTTTCTTCTTTACAAAGAGTACGGCGCTTCCCATGGCGTAAATACTTGGCCCGATAAAACCCCGGTCCAACAATTCTCGGATTTGAGCCTTAAGCTCCACTAATTCTTTAGGTGCCATCCTCATGACGGAGTAATGGATATGGCGCAGCTTAAGCAATGATCTATACCGAACTCTACCTCCCGATCTGGTGGCAAACCCGTAAGCTCCTCAGGAAACACATCCACAAATTCTCTAACTATCCGAACGGTCTCCACAGCAGACTCCTTAGCCTCCAAGGCATACACATGCACCATACATGCTAAATTTTTCTTCGACCATTTTCTCGGCTTTCGGAGCAGATACCACATTGGATGATAGTTTCTCCTATTACCGATCGTAACTACTTCATCACCCTTAGTCGTTAGAATCATGCGCTTAGTCAAGAATCCAACTTCGCTGGTGCTTACTCACCAATGCATCCCAAAATCGATCGAACTCCCCAAATGGCGCTCCATCAAATCGACCTCGAAAGATACCCTTGGAGTTCTAGAGGTACGTTTCTATCGCTTTATCTACCACTACTGAGTGACCTAGAGGGCTTATTACGGTCATCTGCCTAGAAGATATTTCAGAGTCTAAATCCATGGTCTTCACTATGCTACTTGCAACATATGAGTGTGTTGAACCCACATCAATTAAAGCAGTAAATGAAGAACCAAATATTAAAAATGTACCGTAATGACGTCCGGTCGCGTCGCCTCCTCTCGGTGCCTCGCAAGATACACTAGTCCCGATGCGGCCTCGAACTACCGCACCTCCGCCGGTGCTCCACGGCCCCGACTGTAATGTTACCTCCTCTGTCATTACCTCGGCCCCTCTGCGGCGGTCCATTATTTCTATATTGATTACGACCCTGATTCTCGGACTGAATCCTAGCCAACTTGCGCGGACAGTCCCTCACACGGTGGTCCAACGAGCTACACTCAAAACAACCTCTACCATCAGTCCAACATCCTCCCCAGTGAGCCTTTCCACAACGGTTACAATGCGGTGGTCCCTGCCTAGCAGCAACAAACCTACCCGACTGATTCGGCCCACTCGGTCTAGCTCTTTTCTGCTGGTTTCCCGATGACCCAGAAGACCCAAAACTCCTTTTGTGACGGTTTCTATCCATACCCTGCCTCACAGACTCTTTAATGCCCTCGGCAACCTTCGCCTTTTCAACAGTAATCAGAATTCACGCTCTCTGGGCGTAATTATCAACCTTAGTTCGTCTCGCAGGCCATCCTCAAAACGAACGCACCTCTCATGCTCAGTAGCCACCATACCCCTGGCATACCGACTCAGCCTCAGAAACTCGGCCTCGACCGACATTACGATTTGCTCCCCTGGACTAACCTCAAAAATGCTTTCCGCTGCTCATTTATGTAGTTAGCTCCGACGTACTTCTTCTGATAAGCAGTCCGAAAATAGTCCCATGTCAGATCTTCAGCTGCAGCGCTGTCACGGACCGTGAGCCACCACTGGTATGACTCATCTCGGAGAAGTGATACGATCCCCTTTAATTTTTCTTCGGCGGTCAGGTCCAGATCATCCATGATCCGCTCTGTCGCTTCTAGCCAATACTCAAAGGCTGGAGCAACACCGAGACACCGAAAGAATTCACCCCATTTGTTCAAGTCGCCAGCCTGATTTCCTAGCTCCTACGCCTCCACCGCTCCACCTACCTTTCTAAAACCCGCAGATCGCTCAGGACATCAAGATCATCGTCTTGCCCTGTTCTCGAACTCACCACCTCCGGTGGTGGCGAACCAGTACCTCATTCTCGAACCACGACCAAAACTTACGGGCTCGTAAAGCGGTCATCCCTGTGACCATGTCCACGACCACGTCCACCTCGGGTACTCATGACTAAATCTCGTCTGAATTAGAGAATTTTATGTATCAGTCATTATTCCACTGTGTTTAAAGCAAAGTCTTATGAATTTTTAAAGAAGCTTTGTTTTCGCGAGTCCACAGAGTCCTATTAGTTTCAGTCTCTAGAGTAGTCCTACTAGCCAGCCAATCATATCAATCAATATCACAACAAATAGTACGGGGTACTTACCTGGGCGAACTGGTGCCGGAGACTCGGTGTCATGCCTTTCAAACCATGCTTTAAAACAGAATACTTGAAAACTATAGTTTTAAAACATTTTGGGCCTCGGGCCCACAAATGAAGCTTTTGAACTTGGCTCGATACCAAAATTGTAACACCCAAACCCGGCCAATACACCACGACCAAACTGGTATGCTACAGGGAAAAAGGTTTTGGGTGGTTTAGGTTGAAGTCTAGAAGTCCGATGAAACACTTTGTAAACTTTGTATTTGAGGAAAACTTGAATAGGTTTTGACTAAAAATTTATGTTGTATTTGAAAACCGAGAGCTTTGAAAATTTATCTCAAGTGTAGGTAAAACTAATTTATGTCGGTTTGAAGTTTAAGTTGTTTCATACTATTGTCAAGTACTTTGTCTTAGTAGAAAATCATATTTAAGTTAGAAAAACAATTCGAGTTCATTTTGTTCTAAGTTATAGTATGATACCCGATGGTATAGTTTTAAAACATCGTTTTTGAAGTTTTGAAAACGTTGTCTTTCCAAGTTTTAGCACATTTTAACTCAAGTAGTTTGTTAAAGCATATTATAAATCTAACTTAATCGTAAACAAAACATAATTTAAAAGGCCATTTACAACCCAAATAAAACCAAATAGTAATAATAAAACTTAAGTACCAAATTTCTTAAAAGTCCGAGCAAATCTTTATTTCAAGATGGCATGAGCACCTCGAGTCCATCCGGCTCCATGTCGCGTCTAAATGTCACCGAAAAGTCAAAGGAGAGAGTGAGTCGCAAGACTCCTGCATAAATCCTCTCCCGCATACAACATGCCAACACACATATCATAATGAGAATAATGCAGATAATGCACCTGCTCCTAACCAACCATATCGCTTTTCTACCCCGTGTGGTACCAAACCACCGGTGGTGCTAAACCACCGTGACCCAAAGTCACGATATCCATATTGTGGTACCAAACCACCGTGACCAAGTCACAATAATCCAATGATGGGGCCAACCCATCGTGTGATACCAAATCACTAGCGAGGCGATCCCATATCTCCAAAAGTGGGGCCAACCCACGGTGGTGTTAAACCACGTGGACAAGTCGTAATGAGGTGCCAAACCTCCGGTGTCCCAAAGACACAATGTGATACCAAATCACCGGTGACCGTAGTCACAAATCCGATGATGGGGCCAACCCATCGTGTGATACCAAATCACCGGCGTCAATCCCGTATAATCAATCTGGGGCCAACCCATTGTGGTACTAAGCCACGGGACGAGGCGTTGAGGTGCTAAACCTCCGGTGACCCAAAGTCACAAAATATCATTGTGGTACCAAACCAACGGAGGTGCCAAACCTCCGTGTCCCAAAGACACAGTGTCCCAAAGACACGGATATCATACTCCCCTCCTCACATATCACCCAAACACATAACATACTAGATGCAAAATCGCAATCATGCTATCATGCTCACATGCTAAATATGGCATCTCAAAGTATCAACAATCATGATATCATCATCATCACATAACTCATAATGAAACGGACTTACCCGAATCCGTATCCATACCTCAATGGGTATCGAGATAATCAATCGCACTGTTTCACTTACACAATAGGTTATCACATTATTAAGTTAAGACAGTGTGTTAGTTTACACACCTAAATTAGCGGAGGTTTTAATACTAGGAACCGGTCTAAGACCCTTCTACCACCTCGACAACTTTGATCCTAACATCGACCAACAAAAGGGTTAGCGCACATATCATTCGGCCACAAGCATTAAACCAAAAGGGTTCAACAAATAGCCCTTACCTTGCAAACGTTTGGCTTCCTACCAAACTCGAACCACAAAGGTTCCTCTTTTGCAAACGGCCTCCACCTAAAAAGAAATCCATTAATCCATTGAGACTTTCTTTAATGAGGCTAAAAGAACGGACTAACAAAATACTCCTCTTACCACCACTTAACAATCGGCTAAAAGAGTTGGAAGGCTCCCTTGATTATTTCCAAAGTCCAAAATCCTATCTGAAAAGATTAAACAAGAAGTTAACACCTCTTTAACCAATATCGATATCAGCCCTT
The DNA here is from genome assembly GCA_025506655.1 of Gossypium rotundifolium. Classification (NCBI taxonomy): domain Eukaryota; kingdom Viridiplantae; phylum Streptophyta; class Magnoliopsida; order Malvales; family Malvaceae; genus Gossypium; species Gossypium rotundifolium. Next base: position 76,425,604 of record CP106731.1, read on the forward strand.
AACATACCAAGAATTGGTAAAATACCGAAGAAGAGAAATGGCCATTCTACCAACACTTACCCACTACCAAACGATTGGAAACCAAAGACCTAACAACCACCAATAATCGGCCTACCAACTACTAAGAGAGGAGAAAGATTCGCCAATGCTTGCACCAAAAGAAAACAAAAGAAAAGTTCTACCAAGGTGTTTTATACCAAACCCAAAATTGATTGGAGAGAAAGGAAAGGAAACCAAAATGCAAGAGGATAGGGGTTGATAATCGCCAAGAACGGAAATGAGAAAAGAAACGAAATGAAAATGAGAAAGAAAATTAGGAGGATGATGTTTCGGCTTACAAAGCTTCAAGAAGAAAAAGAGGTGAAAGAGGAGAGAACATTCGGCTATTAAGAGTACCAAAAGAATAATGCAATATGCAACTTGGACTTTCGGTTTAACAAAATTGAAAAAGAAAAGAAGGTGGGAGAGGCATTCGGCTTACAAGGTTCCCAAAAGAGAGAAAAAGATGGTAAAGGGGCTACTAGGTTTGGTTAACACAAGGAGAAAGAAGCAAAACAACAAAAGAGGACAAATGATGCTTAAGAGTCCAAGAGGACATTCGGCTACTACTAAACAAAAATGATTGAACAGCAAGCAACTTTGGCAAAGATGGGAGCACTTGGGTTCGGTTTCCAAAATGAAAAGAAGAACGAAAAGATTCAGCTTAGCTATTTGCAAGTGACCGAAACAACACACATGCCAAAAGGCAATTTCGGCTCACTCCAATACCACACCAAGCCGTCCACTCCCCTACTCCAAACACCCCAAAAAATCGGCCAAATCCCCCACAACACTCCACACCACTCAATTCAAATGAGTTTACCAAGTCTTCCTCCTACTTTCACTCTCCACCCCTCTTTTGAATGTGAAGACTAAGTCCAAGCTAGAGTTCAAGTTGCCTTCTACCTCTTCCTCCATGCCGTCCAAAATGAGAGCCAAAAGGGGTGGGATTCTCGCGACTTGAACACAAGACCTCCCTTTAGATGACGCCACACACACTCTCCATGTGGCGCATGCTTGCCACTTTACTAGCTCTTTATTTGTGTTATAAATTCACTTAATTTAATTAAAACCCCATCTCCTTGACTCCTATCCCCTAAAGTTAGCACACTCCTAGCCTTCATCTAAGTCCCAAACTATACAAACAACATAATAGCTCACCAATAATCATGCAACAATGCCAAAAATAAATTAACCCCTTGGATATTACATGATGTATGTTAGGTAAAGGTTTAACTTGTTGACTGGTATATGTATTTTGGTATGTTTTGGTTGAGTAAAATTTGAAGTATAAGCATGTTGGTTGCTAGTATTGAAAATGATATGAATTAGTCTTGATTGTGGCTAAAATGGGATGTTTATTTATACTATGGATTGGTTACATTTTGGTTGTTTAGGTGAGCATAAGTGTGTGTGGAAAATTGGCTTGGTAAATAGCCTATTTTTGTCCACACGGGTGTGTGACTCAGCCGTGTGTGACACACAGTCTTGTTACATGGTCGTGTGTCCCTGGTGTTGAATTTGAAATGAAGTTAGTATGCTCCACACGGTCTCACACACGAGCATATGATCGATTGTGTGATATAAGTCAGTATACCCCCTAATTTGTACACGGCCTAGCACACGGACGTGTGACTTGGCCGTGTTGCATAAGTCAGTATATCTTATAGGTTTGGCACGGCCTAGTACACGACCTGGCACACGGGTGTGTATGGTCAATTTTAGGGCACACGAGCTAGTCAAACGGGCGTGTATGTTGGCCATGTAACCCAAGTTAGAGAGTTACATGGGATTGGACACTAGCTGGGACACGGCCATGTGCTCCCATTTCGAATGTCCACATGGCCTGTGACACGGGCATGTCTGGTGGCCGCGTGAGACACACGGCCTGGCCACACGAGCGTGTGTCCCCTGTTTTAAGAAAAAATTTCAAAGTTTCGTGAAAGTTACTTAAGTTATCAGGTTTAGTCCCGAACCACTTCCAGAGCATGTTTAGGGCTAAGTAGGCTCGTGTTAGGGACAAATTTGTTGAGATTGAATGATAATTGTATGTAATGATTGAATTTCTGAGACAAGTATGTATAAATGTATTGAAAGTCCTATAATGCTCCATAACAATTTCGGCATTGAATACGGGTGAGGGGTATTACAAAAACGGCTAATTGCAATGATACTTCACTATGTCATGAAAAAATATTTCTTTTTTATGGCTTATGACACTGAATGAGATTTTTTACACTAGATAATTAAAAAAATCCGCATACCAAGAAGTTGCATCTATAGCAAATAACTTCTCATCTTGGAATGTGTAGACAATTTGAATTATGCTTCTGTCTTCGCTGCCAACTTTCAATCAAGACATATGGTCTACACTTGATTCTCTAATCCCTTACGGTCTTTTATCTCGATGTCAAATTCTTGTAATAGTAATATCCAGCATATCAGTCTTGGTTTGGCACCCTTTTTCTCAAAGAGATATCTTAACGCCTAGCGGCCAGTGAATACGGTAACCTTTGCACCAACAAGATAGGAACGAAACTTGTCAAAAGCAAAGACTACAGACAGTAATTCTTTCTCTGTGGTGGTACAATTGAATTGAGCCTCTGTAAGAATTTTGCTAGAATAATAGATGGTGTGAAATATTTTTCCCTTTCATTGTCCTAGAACCACACCCACAGCAAAGTCACTTGCATCGTACATAACTTCAAAAGGTTGAGACCAATCTGGTGCAACGACAATGGGTGTATTCGCTAGTTGCTTTTTTAACTGAATAAAGGCATCTAAACATGCATCGTCAAAGAAGAATTTTTGATTCTGTTCCAGAAAAGAGCATAAGGGCTTTGCAATTTTCGAAAAATTTCTAATAAACCTTTGGTAAAACCCCGCATGTCCAAGAAAATTGAAAATACCTTTCACATTTGTTGGTGGAGGTAATTTCTCAATGATTTCCACCTTAGCTTTGTCTACTTGAATGTCTTGACTAGAGATGTGATGTCCTAACACAATGCCTTCAGTTGCCATAAAATGACATTTTTCCCAATTCAGGACAAGATGCGTGTCTTCACATCACTTCAGTACTTTATCCAAATTGTCAGCACAATGACCAAAATCATTCCCATAGACTGAGAAATCATCCATAAACACCTCTAAAGAGTCTTCAATCATATCTGAGAATATTTCCATCATGCACCTTTGAAATATGGCTAGGGCGTTGCAAAGATCAAAAGGCATACGGTGAAAAGCAAAAGTGCCAAAGGGGCAGGTGAATGTTGTTTTCTCCTGATGCTCTGGTGCAATACCATTTGATTGTATCCAGAATAGTCGTCTAAAAAGAAATAATAGGCCTTTCCAGGAAGTTGATCAAGCATTTGGTCAATGAAAGGAAGTGGGAAGTGATCCTTCTTTGTGGCCGCATTCAATTTGTGATAATCTATACAAACTCGCCATCCCATGGGAATTCGTGTAGGAAATAATTCATCCTTATCATTGCGAACCACAGTGATGCCACACTTTTTAGGTATACATTGTGTTGGACTTACCCAATTGCTATAAAAAATTGGGTAAATAATTCCAGCATCCAGCCATTTTATGATTTCCTTCTTAACCACTTCCTTCATCTTCTCATTTAATTGTCTTTGATGTTCAATCGATTCCTTGCCTTTATCTTCCAACTTGATTTTGTGCATGTGAAAAGAAAGACTAATACCTTAAATATCAAAAATACTCCAAGAAATAACTTGTTTATGTTTCTTGAGAATATGGACCAATTTCTCTTCTTGAGTTGCATCTAGTGATGCAGAGACAATAATTGGGAGAGTATTGTGATTACCTAGAAAGACATATTTAAGATGAGGAGGTAGCGGTTGCAATCCCAGAGTAGGAGTTTCTTCAATAGATGGTTTGAAAATAGAGGTTGTTCTATTGGCTAGGTCTAAGGATTCAATCTGCCATTCATGCTTGAGTTCAAGATTATTAACTTTAATCATTCTATCACAATCGTCTAAAGATTCAACATCAGATGTCACTTCAAAATCCTAATAAAGTACTGTGCTTTGATCATTGAATTCTTCCTTAATTAGATCATCCAGCACATGGAAAGCATGGTATTCTTCTTTGTCCTTGCATTGAATAGATTCAAAAACATTGAAGGTGACTTGCTCATCATAAAGTCACATGGTTAGTTCACCTTTATAAACATCAATAAGAGTTCGGCCGATGGCTAAACTTGGTCATCCCAAGATTATGGAAACCTCTTTGCCTACCTCGCAATCAAGTATGACAAAATTAGTCCAAAAAATGAATTTATCCATACGAACTAAGACATCTTTGATTAGCCCTTCAAGTTGAGCCAAGAATCGATCAGCTAGTTGTAATGTCACTGCAATAGATTTCATTTGACCAATTCCTAACTTTCTAAAAGTAGATAGTGGCATTAGGTTAATGCTAGCTCCCAATTTGCATAAAGCCTTTCCAAATAATGATTGCCAATTGAACATGGTATGGTAAATCTCTTAGGATCTCTCAATTTAGGGGGCAACTTGTTTGTCAAAATAGCACTACAGCCTTCTGTGAGTGCAAGAGTTTCAATATCAGTGAGCTTCTTCTTCTTGGACAAGAGGTCTTTCATAAATTTTCCATAACTCAAAATTTGTACTAGAGTGTCTACTAAAGGAATGTTGATCTGTAGTTGCTTTAGTATGTCTATGGACTGTTGATACTGCTTGTCATACTCATTCTTCCTAAACCTTTGTAGGAAAGGTAAAGGTAGAGATATATCTGCTTATGCTGACACATTTGATTGAGTTGACAATTTTAAAGGTCGGACATTAGGCATATGAGTGATAATTTGTAGAATTTCTTTATCTGATTCGTCAAAAAATTCTTTAGATTCAACCTTCTCATCAGTGATCACTCCATCTGCATCTTGAGGTGCTATAGTAGAGTCTATAAACGGTTTGCCAATTTGTTTACCACTCCTAAGAGTCATAGCCTTACAATGTTCTTTCCCCCTCGGACTAGGATTTTTTGTGTCACTAGGTAATGAGCCTGGTGGCCAAGTATTCAAATTTGAAGCAAGTTGTCCTAATTGTGCTTTAAATGCTTGAATGGAAGATGAATTCTCTTACAAAATAGCTTCCGTGCGAGTAATATGCTTCCACATTAACGCTTCAAGAGTTACTGACGGGTTAGAAGTAGAAGTGATCGCTGAAATCAGAGCTTTAAAATTTATAATGAATGAGATCGAACCTTGAGACTAACTCTGACAACAATTAAAGGCAAGTGTACCTATCGAACAGTAGTATAGCTTAGGCAGGACCGGATTATCGAACCAAAAGGAACTAAAAGTACTAATACTTACTTTCTTTTTATTATTTAGCCTAAAATATGGAGTGATTGGTTGATTTAATCTAGTTTAACGATTTCTAAGCTAAAGACAAAGACAAAAAGAATGAATAGGGAAATAACTCGAAGAAAACTCAATTGATCACAACGATACCCTTAGGAAGAATCCACCTAGACTTCACTTGTTATTTAATACTGAACCATATGATTTATTTACTTAGTTTGATCCGTAAGACTCCCTAACGTGTATTAAACCCTCTCTCGAGGTGAATAACGTCTAACCCTAGGTTAATTAGTGAAACTCTCGTTCGCTTATAACAACCCCTTAGAATAGCAGTAAATAGATTTATGGATTCCCATATTAGGTTTCACCCTAATCCAGCAAAATCTTGTCACCCTATCTCTAGGCGTCCGATCAACTCTACTTAATTATACTCAATCTACTCTTAAGTAGGGTCTATTCCTCCTCCACCTAAGCACATCAGATTTGGATTAAGCATGCATAATTAAGAACAAACTAAGTATTTATCATATAATTTAGAAATTAATAACAAAATTCATCTAGGTTTCATCCCCTTCAGGTGCATTTGAAGGGTTTAGTTCATAACAAATAAAGAAAACATCTCAAGAGAAAAGATAAAATAAAACATAGAAAATCCCTAAAACCCCCTAAAGGAATTGAAGGAGAAATTCACCGTCTTGAGTAGAATTCTGGCTCTTCGAGATGGTTCCACTTGGCTATCTTCGAGTGATTCCACAAAACGTGATCTTCCTGGCTCGGCTCCTTGGCCTAGCTCACCGCCCCTCTTTCAGGATGCACATAAGGTGTTTATATAGACTTTTAGAATCCCTTACTTGGTCCCTAAGTGTCCTAATTTAAGTCTGCTTCCTACTCAATTTTAAATAAGCTTTGGAAAGTGTTTATTTGGCTTTAAGTATCCAAATCCGAGTGAAATTACTCTCTCCCGTAACAAGGGCACGGCCATAGGACACGCCCGTGTAAGTCGTGGTGGGGCATGTTTCGATTCTGTTGTTTTAGGCACGGTCATGTAGATCAGGATCCAGGCAGTGTCTCGTAATTTGACGCGACACAACTGTGTGGCTCGAAGTCTAGGCCGTGTCGATTTCCTCTTTGGCCCAAATTAGCCCGTTTTAAGCCCATTTCTCGTTCTTTTCATCCTCGGGTGCTTTCCTGATTATAAACATGAAAAGAAAGGATTAAAAGCACCTTTTTACATAAATCAAGGGCTTAATCATCCAAAAGCATACTAAATATGGGGTTAAAATATGTTACTTTTACGGTTTATCAAATACCCCCACACTTAAGCTTTTGCTTGTCCTTAAGCAAAATTCTTAACTTATAATTAAAATGAACTTTCTATAATTCATAATTCCTATCAATAATGCCTTATCATAATTCATAGATAATTTATACATGGATAATTTAACTCAAAGACTCTTAAATATTCAAACAATTCTAAGTCATAAATTTGTAGCATAAAAACATAGGCGTCTCCCTTTATCTAAATAATTTCCTTTAATTCAAAACCGATAAGGATTGACATCCTCACTAAAGATTCACTCAAAGCACTCGAAGTGTTTAAGGTTCAAGAGAAAGTACTGATAAGTCGAACCTGAAAAGTTAATCTCATAGGCTTGCCTGAAAATCAAATCCCCACCATTGTAATATGAGATGATACACAAATCAAAAGGTCTTTTACAAGGTTGTAACAGGGCTTAGGTTAAAGGTGTGGAAAAAGGCTAAATTAGAAGGTTGAATCATTGAGATTGACCTGATAAATTACCTACTAAGAATACTCAACTTAGAAAGTAAATGATTGAAACTTTGAAACTAATAATACGAGCTATTCTTCAACAATTAGAATTTAAACACATAAGCTCTTTTAATCATATACTATTTCTTGAATATACTTTTTTTAGGACAAACTAAAATAGAAACATAATGAAGAAAGAACTTAATCAACTGAATTAAACTAACCCGGCAATTGATCAAATCAATTCTCGATAGAAGGGTAGTTAAAAAGAATGGTGATAACAAATACAAAGGGTTTTGGGTTTAGAATTTAGCAGGTAAATAAAAAAAAAGGTTGTTAGGATCAACGGGGTTCAGTAGGGGTTGCTTTGTGAAGGTAGGTCTTTTAGTGGAATGAATGGGTTAAAACATAAGTGCCTTTATCATCTCAGTATATCAAATCATTTAATATGGTTTCGACATATATAATCAAGGCAAGTTCTAGAATAACCATTCAGTGTTGACACACTCATAATTAATAAAGTGAGCATGAAAAAGAATAAATACTCTATAAGGCTCAAATCTCACAAAAAATTATAGGTATTTGACATCAATCCTGTAAATTTCAAGCTTCAAGGTAATATTCAAATTCAGTTCAACAACCTAGGAAATTTTTAATTTTTGAAAAAATAGACTTATCATGCTTGATTCTCTAGTATTCTTCACGTATAAATCATCAATGCACAATTATCAATGACTTAGTTAAGAGCTTATCAATAAAAATCACAAATCATTAGAAATTTCACCTTAATTAATAATATGAGAAACTTACTTAGGAACAAGACTAAAATTCAGGATTTGAGAATAATACAAAAAGTTAGGTACTTTTACCCCCCACACTTAAGATGTACATTGCCCTCAATGTAAAAAGATGGATAAATAAAAGTTATAAAATATCAAATGAGAAAGGGAGAAATTATCACTTCCTGAATTTTGGATGATTTCGGGAGTTGGCATTGGTCGTGGTGGTGGTGGATACTTCGAAAGCGGTGTCTTTGGTGGCGGTGATGGTGTTTTCTATGGGCTCGGTGGAGTGGCTACCGAGAATCATTTTGATAGATGAAGAAATTGGGTAGCCTAGGAATATATAGCCAAGAAATCTAGAGAAACATTAAAAATATACTACTAATATAATTAAGGACAAGAAAAATAAAGAGAAGGAGACTAAGAAGAAAACTGAAATTAAAAAAGAATACTAATAGACTAAGAAGGCCTTATTGACAGATGGTTTGTTAAGTGGGTTTGACTTCGAAGGCTGTGGTGTGTTGGTGATGGTGGAAGTGGCGTGATTCCCTAACTGTCTTTAGAACCTAAAACCAAGAAACTAAAATGAAGGAAATTAAATTAAGCAGAAGAGAAGTACAGATAAGGAAAATAAAGGAGAAGAAAAAGGAAAAATAGAACCCGAAAAGGTTTCTGAGACCCTTGGCATATCGAATAGCTAAAGCTACCAGCATGAACTCATTTGAATAGGTCTCCTTCAAGGAAATTATGGTTGGCCTTTTACGCTTCTGTGGCATGGCTTTAGTGTAGCTCACGAGTCTTGGACACCTTTTCTAAGGAAAGAAAAAAAAGAAGGAAGAAAGAATGAGAAAAGAAAATGGGGAGAGGGGTAAGGGTTGTGAGGTTTAAATAGATTTTAGCCTATGACGCTATCCCACGCCTGTTTATCTAGGGCTTGTTGCTTTACACGATCGCATCGCACGGCCGTGCTTGGAAGTAAAATGCCCGTGGTCGATAAGTCAGTGTTTTCATATAGTTGCATCGCACGACCGTGTTTTGGGTGTGTTGGTATGCTACGACCGTTTGTCATAATGCCACGCCCATTCCTAAATTGGTAGTGTTTTGGCATGGTTGGGCGGCATTGGCGTGTGTTTCCCGTGTCTGATAGGACAGTAGATTGACACGACCTTAGAGCATGGCCGTGGCGATTTTTGGTTCCCGTAGGAGAGTTGTTGGATCCGTGATGTTGAAAGTGGCTGGGATTTGATTCGCACGGTGGCTGCTATGTCAGTACGAAGATTCCAGTGGTCCACACGGCCACGGGCACGGCTGTGTGTAAGGCCGTGTGTCCTAGAAAATTGTAACATCTGGGATTTAGGAGCTTTGTATTTATTGCATTTCTGTGTCTTGGTATGCTTTATCTGCTAACCTGTTATGTTAGGGGGCACTGGGAAGGCTCAGGGTCAAGCTAAAGCCTTAGTAAAAATTTCAATTTTTGGGCACTTTAGGGAGGAGCTGGCTGGGTCAAGCTTTAAGGATTATTGCTTGGGTCTAGTGACACAAGAAGTGCAATGGTAAAGTGACAAGGAGACGCCACCTAGCATGCAGAGAGGTGGCATCACAAGAGAAGCTAAGAGGGAGAGGGTTCGAATCTCTCAAGCAGCACAGGAGGGTATTATTTTTTTGGCACAGGCAAGGGAGGCGGCTGGATGGTAATCAAACTCTGGAAGAGAGAGGGAAGACCTGGTCAACAATTCAAATAAGTGGTGGAGAGTCATTTGGGGTGTTTAAATTTTTCAAACTGAATTGAATGAGTGGAAGAGAGGGGATTTAGGAGAGAATCAAGGAGGAAGCATGGGGATTGAAGTGAGAAGAAAGTTGGCCAAATTTTGAGTAGTGTTTGGAGGGGTGTAGGCATTTGGTTTTGGTGGAGGGGTTCAGGTGCCGAAATTGTGGTATGTTTTTAGCAAAATGTGTGTGTTGAAGGTTCACTTTTTGGCTTTTGGCGTGCTCTTCTTTTAGCACATTTTCTTTCTCTGTTAGTCGAAACTTCTAAGGCTGCTACTTAGTATTCTCCTCACTGGTAGGCCGAAACCTATTTGGGCACTCTTTTCCTTTCTATTCTTCTCTTTCTCTCTTAATTGCTTTCATTTTCCCTAAGCTCCCAACCCTTGCCGAATCCTCACAAGCTTCTTTTCTCTTCTTTTTGTTTTGTTTCTTTTCTCTTTTATTCAAGCCGTAGCACCCCTTTTCTTTTCTTCTCTCTTTTTCTTGCTCCATATTTCCTCCATTTGTTCTTCATAGCGAACCCCATCTCTCATTTCTTTCTTGACCAAATCATCATCTACTACCATTTTATCTTTTTGATTTCTTTTTGCTTTAGCCGAATCTGCACCCTTCTTTCAACTTTGCTGATATCCGAGCATAAAACTTTTAATCGTTACACTCTTGTTTCGATAAGGGATCTTCTTCACTTTCCTTATCATTTTCTCTTATCTTTTTTTTTCTGTTATGGCTAATCGAAGGTTCTAATTCGTATCTATGGACATTGGCCAGTGGTAGAGGAACGTGTCTTCACCATCCTTTCTTTGAGTGTCCTACTTCCAAGAGGGCGTTGGTAAGTGTTGTTGGCCGAATAGGCCATAGGAGGTTTCTATTCTTTTGGTTGGCTGGTGGGTCACTTCTTTGGATCCATTTTCTTGGGGAACTGATTCTCACACGGTATTTATATAGGTACTCAATCGATCTCATAATCCAAGCCTAAAGCTTTCAATTTCTGTCTATCTAGGTAAGAAACCTCTTCGTTTGAGTGTGTGTTCTCGTTTCCATATTTCTTTCTTAATGTCTTAACCCGGTCTTTTGACCAAGATTTTTTATGGAATCGAATACCAGCCAAGGAAGGGAGGGGGTTGGGCTCGCGATCCCTACCCCTAAGTTCAAGAAGTGTGCGGTGTCTGCCGTTTGAGACTTTCCACTGGGTTGTGGGCTGGCTTCAGAGAGAGAAAAGCAGATCGTTGTGATCTCTACAAGTGAAGGGATTAGTGAGATCGATAGTTTAGTTCTTCATGTTTACAGGTGTGTAATTCCCACACATATGCTTGTTGTATCTGTTAATTTATGTATGTTCTGTTAAATGCCTAAAACTTCGATATCGATTGTGAGGTTATCCATAAAGGTAAAAACGGGACATCAGGTTAGTGACTTTTGACTGTGCTATATAAATGACTATGTTGTCATGATTATCTGTACACTCTGAATATTTACATGTATGCCAAAACCTGTTGCATCCATACATCATGATTTTATGTCTGCATAGGGGTGGATATATACATTATTAATGAAAAGGGGAAGCATTCTGGCGGCCTTGCCACAATCTATTTTGGTGGCTCTGCCACACTCTATTCTGGTGGCTATGCCACATAACCTGGTGACTCTATCACGATTCTAACGATGGCAGCTAACCGCAACATGACTGCCATCGATAGTGTGTAGCGGTGAGGGTCGATTGTAGAAATCCCCATTGGTGTGATTGGTAGGTACGGTGGTGTGTAGCGGATGGAAATTTAGGTTGGGGTTGGGTTCTGCATCATTTTGCATGTGCTACTTACTATTCTGAATTGTGGGGCTAAGGCCCAATCTGGTTTCGAATGGGCTCCGCCTCATGTGATTATGTAAAAGGGGGCTAAGGCCCAAATGGTAAGTGGATGGACTTGAGCCCAACGATGGTGCATGGAAATTGCACACTGAGTCCTTTAACTCACTCTGTTTGCTTAACATCTTTACAGGTAATAAATAGTGCAGTGGACCGGGCCGAAGAGGATTACGGGGTGGCCATGCACGATTTTCTTTCATCCTAAATATAACTTTATTTATCTTTAATTTTTTTGGGGTTCTATGTTGTAATAATGCCACTAATAGTTTGGTTTATAATTTTGGTTTTAATTTTTAGACGTTTTAATTATAAGATGGTTAATATGAAATTTGCTTAATGCAAGTAAAGTTTTCATGCAACATAGTTAACGTCTTAGTAAACAGATTTTATGATAGATCTCTAACGTGATCAAATGAAATAATGAGATATTTTAAAATGTCACCTAAAACATGAGAAATAAATTATTTTCATAAAATGATTGTTAGTTTTTTAAAAATAAACCACTAAATTTGGAGTTTTAAATAGATAGTAACTTAAAAGTTTTCTAAAGCTCGCGATACTTTGTAAATTTTTTCTAGTGGCATGCCAGATCCGGTCGTGGTGTTTGAGTCGGGTTTGGGGTGTTACAATTTTGGTATCAGAGCCCGATTTTAAAAGCTCAGCCATGGGTTTTGGGTTCAAAATATTTTTCGAGGTTGATTTAAAAGTGATTTAGAAATACATATATATATCAATGCAAGTTTTTTTTTCTAAAGCATGGCACCCAAGTCTCTGGCATTCGGTCCGTACAGTAAGGTTTCTGACTGAATTGGGTGATTAAGCATGAAGTAATTAAATGGTGCTATGAATGCTAGAATTTAGGAACTCTTTAGAGATTAAAACCTCTAGGTTTATGTATGTTCTGTGAACACTTTTTGTAACTCTACTTTCATAAAATTACTCATTAATCAACAGTGAAAAGGGCACTAATGCATAAAATTTGTAATAAGATTAAAATGATTCGATAGATATGAGTGCTAGAGGATGGGGACGTGTTGCACACGGCCGTGGTAGAGGCCGGGGTGTTGAGGCTAAGTTCTCGGTAAGTGGGAATGGTAGGAGGGTGAAGCGCCAAGATCACACGAGGCGAAGTGATTGTAAGATAGAACTAGTGGGGATGATGCCCTATCTCAAGCAATGCTGCATGTGTTGGAGTGAGTTTCTGGGGTAAGCACAGGGACAATGTCTCGGAAGTCCATTCTTGAGCTACTTTGAGCAAACAGAGCTGAAATGTTTAGAGGTATTTCTGGTGTGGCTCCAAATATGGACAAATATTGGCTCAAGGCAGTCGAGAGAATTATGGATGATCTAGACTGCACGGCAGAGGAAAAACTGAAAGGAGTGGTATCTCTTCTTCGGGACGAGGCATATCAATGGTGGCTCACAGTAAGAGAGGGTACTCCAGCGGATCGAATTGACTAGGATTTCTTTAATACGACATTTCAAGGGAAGTACGTTGGGGCCAGTTATGTGGATGCTCAGAGGAAAGCATTCTTGAATTTAGTGCAAGGAGGCAAAATTGTGGCTGAGTATGAGGCAAAATTTCTTCGCTTAAGCTGTTACACCCGAGGCATAGTGGCGTCTGAATATGAGCGTTTTGTGCGGTTTGAAGATGGGCTACGGGATGAGTAAAGGGTATTGATAGCTCTGCAACGAGATAGGGACTTTGCCGTTCTGGTTGAGAAAGTTAAAATAGTTGAAGAGGTAAAATGGACTGAGAAACAGAATAGGAATAATGATCGGGGTAAGAACAAGAGAAGTTTTGGATTGTCGGGACCGTCTGGGGATTTTCAAAAAGGCCTAGGTTTGATAGGCCAGTTTCGATCATGTGCTCTGTGTGGGAAGGTGCATTTTGGGGAGTGTAGGAAGAGAACCGGTGGATGTTTCAGGTGCGGATATATATATCATATGGTTAAGGATTGTCCACAATTAGGCCAGGTGTAGCCAGCTGGGCAGGGTTTTGATCAGTTCTGTAACATCCCAAAGTTGGGCCTAGTAGGATTGGGCCCATTGGGCTTTAGGCGTAGGAGCGTTTAAAATTTTTGGCAATAAGAGAACGGCTTTAATGCAAGTTGGATCTAGTAGGTGAGTGATTTTGGAAGGTTAGAGGGTTTCTATGAAGTCCGGGGTCAAACTTTGGCTTTAGGAAAATTTTGGTTTTAGGTGAAAAAAACCCTGGGAGTTAATAGGTAGGCTTTAAGAATAAAATGTGGAGAAAATGACACAAGTGAAGTGTGTGGTGTAGTGGCAAAGTGACGCCACATAAGGGACAAGGGGGTGACACCACAAGGAAGGAAGGAGGTCAAAGGTTCAAGTCTTGGCTTTTGTATTTTGGTTTTCTTTTTATATGGACTTTAGAATTTTGCCATAGGGTTATATTTAGTTGCGCATGGTTTTAAACACAAGAGGAGCTTGTGGCTTAGTGGCAAGTGGCTTGAATTGGCTGATGGGAGAGCCTGAGTTCAAATCTCATGACAAGCAAGGGAGTATTTATTTTGCGGATTGGACGAGAAGAGTTTGAGTTGGATTTAAACTCTCCTAACGGAGGGATCCCACATCGGTAAGATACAAAGAAGGAAGATGAAAAGCTAGCTATATATAGAGCATTCTATGAGGAGAGTTAATATACCTACCTTGGTGGGCGTTTGGGTGCAGACCTTGAGGATAATCACCAATAGTAGCGAAGGAAGGGCTACTATAACGTGAGGTGCACGGTAAAGTTACGGTGAGGTTTTGGTTTTCGATAAGTGTATATTAAGTTATGATTAATCATTAGGTGATGTCGATTGTAGGTTCGTGACTAAGGGGTTTTCAGGGCGCGTGGTTACTAGGTGTGTACAAACACCACACACACGAAATTGGCAATGCCGAAAAGTTAAAAGTCGAAAGTGGCTAAATGGGCCCGATGGGCCCTGAGGATAAGTTTGATGAAATGGTTTGGTTGGTTATACGAATTGAATTAGTTATGCATGATACATGAATTGGATTTGTTTTAGGCCTAATAGGCCATATGATGATATTTGGGCCTAAAGGGCCGTAAGGGAGTGATTTGGGCTTGATGGGCTTATGGGGACGTAGACATGTGTGTTAGGGTTTATAGACCTTAGGCCTAGTTTAACAACTCTTAAATTCCATAAGACTTTCTAATAATTAAACATGTCTGTGAACAAGTCACTGGGTTAGGGTGTGGCAACGGGCATACGCATGTCTAGGATTGGATCTAGGGAGAGCTTGGTACTTAAGCGGCCCTAGTGGCCCACCTCCTCTTTTCTAGAATCCTACCTGGTGTGTAGTGTATGTTCACTTTAGCCACGAGGACTTGTTGATGGGCCAAAGTTCATAACTAAAATCCGAGAGAGACCAAATACCCTTATATTTTTTAAATTACTAAAATACCCTTATATTGGTGAAGTACCAAAATACCCTATTTTGTAAAATTACCAAAATATCCCCGAGTTGTAAAATTACCAAAATACCCCTATTTGCAAAATTACCAAAATACCCTTGATTTGTGAAATTACCAAAATACCCTTGGTTTGCAAAATTATCGAAATACCCCTGGTCTATAAAATTACCAAAATACCCTTAGTTTGTAAAATTACCGAAATACCCCCAGATTATAAAATTCACAAAATACCCTTAGTGTGTAATTATTATTTTACCCTTAAATAATAAAATGACCGTTGTACCCTCGTGGTAGTACTAATGTTGTCTATGTTAATTGTATGATTTATTATGTTTGAGATGCACTGCATACATGGATTAGTTATGAGTAGAATTACCGAATTACCCTTGGTAGGTAAATTACTGAAATACCCTCGATAGGTAAAATTACCGTTATACCCTTTGGGGTTGATTAGCGTGATTGTGTGTAACTACACACACCATGTTTAATGCTATATTAATATGATTATCATATTCTATTAAACACCGAAAGTTTGGTATGGCAATTGTGACACCTGTGGAGGGTGTAAGTGAGACATCGGATTAGTGATTTCTGTTCTGATATAATAAAAGGTTATGATGAAATAATTTGATCCATGTTATGAGTATTCCGTACACGCTTGTGGTAATCTATTACATCCATACATCTGCATTTTGTGATGCATGGGGTAGGGAATATGTGATGAAAGGGGAAGTGTTGTAGTGGCTCGCCACGGCATTGTA
This sequence comes from Gossypium rotundifolium, assembly GCA_025506655.1. NCBI lineage: Eukaryota > Viridiplantae > Streptophyta > Magnoliopsida > Malvales > Malvaceae > Gossypium > Gossypium rotundifolium. Next base: position 76,441,380 of record CP106731.1, read on the forward strand.
GTGGCTTTTGCCATGATGCATTGTAGTGGCTTTTGCCATGATGCATTATAGTGGCTTTTGCCATGATTCATTGTAGTGGCTCGCCACAATAACTGCTCGTGACTATGTCACGATTTCGACGATGAGCGACTAATCGCAGATGACCGCCATCGATGGTATGTAGCGGATGGAGGGTTGATTGTAGAAATCACGGTGTGATTGGTTGGTACGGGTGGTGTGTAGAGGATGGAAAATCTAGGTTGGGGCTGCGTTTGCATCACATTGCATACATTATCTGCTGTGACATATGATGTGGGTTAAGGCTCAATCGAGGCTATTTTGGGTTAAGGCCTAATTGCCACCATTACTGTAATGGGTTTCGGCCTGGATTGTTGTGATGCATGTTCTTACCGATGAGGGTTGTACACACTGAGTTTTCATAAACTCACCCCCTCTTTTTATTAAATGTTTCAGGTGATTCCCAGCGATTGAGGATTGGGAGCCATGGAGGACTCCGGGGTGGCTATACATCGGAGATACTACTCGTGAACTTTAGTAATTCCATTTTCTTTCTTTTATAGTCTCAGTATTACTATAAGTTTATTTTGATTTGGTACTTTTGTTATGTAATAAGGCCTTGCAAAGTTGTACTTTAGTTTTTATTAGTTACTGTTTATATCAAATTTGACACCACGATAATTTAAATATTAAGGTAAAAGTAGAGTTTCATTAATCTACACATCGATGTTTTCAAAAGACAACGTAATACTCGGAAAAAGTTTTCTTTCAAATCTCTAATTTTTCTTAAGTATAACTAAGACTTGATTTTACTTTACCCTGTGACATACCGTATTCGTACAGTAACGATATTTGAGTTTGGGGTGTTACATTTATGGTATCAGAGCCTAGGTTACAACACTGGACTGTGGAATGGGTTCAAAAGTGTTTTTCAAAGTTATTTAAATTTGGTTTTTAAAAAAAAGTATCTTTATTGTAAGTATGGCACCCGAGTCTCCGACACCAAATCCGTAAGTCCCCTTACTTATTATTATATGCTATAATGACTGTATTTATTTTGTGTATGTTTTAGATGTGATGTTTGAATGAAAATTTTTTTTATGTATAAGTGTTAAATATCTGTTTTCTTCTGTATTGGATATTTAGTTGTAGGAAGAGGTTCCAAGCTTAAGTTAGAAAGTGTATTACTGTTTTAGAATCAGAGTGTGCAGCGTGAGTGTAGTGTTCTAGGTTGGGATGTGCGACTGTTTCTATAGCTGGAAATTTCAAGGACAAAATATCTTTAAGGAGGGTAGATTTGTAACATCCCAAAGTTGGGCCTAGTAGGATTGGGCCCATTGGGCTTTAGGCGTAGGAGCATTTAAAATTTTTAGGAATAAGGGAACGGCTTTAATGCAAGTTGGATTAGTAGGTGAGTGATTTTGGAAGGTTAGAGGGTTTCTATGAAGTCCCGGGGTCAAACTTTGGCTTTAGGAAAAGTTTGGTTTTAGGTGAAAAAAACCCTGGGAGTTAGTAGGTAGGCTTTGAGAATAAAATGTGGAGAAAATGACACAAGTGGAGTGTGTGGTGTAGTGGCAAAGTGACGCCACATAAGGGACAAGGGGGTGACACCATAAGGAAGGAAGGAGGTCCAAGGTTCAAGTCTTGGCTTTTGCATTTTGGTTTCTTTTTATATGGACTTTAGAATTTTGCCATAGGGTTATATTTGGTTGCGTATGGTTTTAAACACAATAGGAGCTTGTGGCTTAGTGGCAAGTGGCTTGAATTGGCTGATGGGAGAACCTGAGTTCGAATCTCATGACAAGCAATGGAGTATTTATTTTGTTGATTGGACGAGAAGAGTTTGAGTTGGATTTAAACTCTTCTAACGGAGGGATCCCACAACGGTAAGATACAAAGAAGGAAGTTGAGAAGCTAGCTATATATAGAGCATTCTATGAGGAGAGTTAATATACCTACCTTGGTGGGCGTTTGGGTGCAGACCTTGAGGATAATCGCCAATAGTAGCGAAGGAAGGGCTACTATAACGTGAGGTGCACGATAAGGTTACGATGAGGTTTCAGTTTTTGATAAGTGTATATTAAGTTATGATTAATCATTAGGTGATGTCGATTGTAGGTTCGTGACTAAGGGGTTTGCAGCACGCGTGGTTACCAGGTGTGTACAAACACTACACACATGAAATCGGCAATGCCGAAAAGCGAAAAGGCGAAAGTGGCTAAATGGGCCCGGTGGGCCTTGAGGCTAAGTTTGATGAAATGGTTTGGTTGGTTATACGAATTGAATTAGTCATGCATGATACATGAATTGAATTTTTTTTGGGCCTAATAGGCCATATGATGAGATTTGGGCCTAAAGGGCCGTAAGGGAGTGATTTGGGCTTGATGGGCTTATGGGGACGTAGACATGTATGTTAGGGTTTATGGACCTTAGGCTTAGTTTGAACAACTCTTAAATTCTATAAGACTTTCTAATAATTAAACATGTCTATGAACAAGTAGCTGGGTTAAGGTGTGGCAACGGGCATACGCATGTCTAGGATTGGATCTAGGGAGAGCTTGGTACTTAAGCGGCCCTAATGGCCCACCTCCTCTTTTCTGGAATCCTACCTGGTGCATAGTGTCTATTCACTTTCGCCGCGAGGACTTGTTGATGGGCCAAAGTTCATAATTAAAATCCGAGAGGGACCAAATACCCTTATATTTGTTAAATTACTAAAATACCCTTATATTGGTAAAGTACCAAAATACCCCTATTTTGCAAAATTACCAAAATATCCCCTGATTTGTGAAATTACCAAAATACCCTCTTTTTCAAAATTACCAAAATACCCTTGATTTGTGAAATTACCAAAATACCCCTGGTTTGTAAAATTACCAAAATACCCCTAGTTTGCAAAATTAGCGAAATACCCCTAGTCTGTAAAATTACCAAAATACCCCTAGTTTGTAAAATTATCGAAAACCCCCGAATTACAAAATTACCAAAATACCCTTAATGTGTAATTACCATTTTACCCCTAAACAATAAAATAATCGTTGTACCCTTATGGTAGTACTAATGTTGTCTGTGTTAATTGTATGATTGATTATGTTCGAGATGCACTGCATACATAGATTAGTTATGAGTAGAATTATCGAATTACCCTTGGTAGGTAAATTATTGAAATACCCTCGGTAGGTAAAATTACCGTTATACACTTTGGGGTTGATTAGTGTGATTGTGTGTAACTACTCACACCATCTTTAATGCTATATTAATATGATTATCATATTCTATTAAATACCGAAAGTTTGGTATGGCTATTGTGACACCTGTGGAGGGTGTAAGCGAGACATCAGGTTAGTGATTTCTGTTCTGATATAATAAAAGGTTATGATGAAATAATTCAATCCATGTTATGAGTATTCCATACACGCTTGTGGTAATCTGTTACATCCATACATCTGCATTTTATGTTACATGGGGTAGGGAATATGTGATGAAAGGGAAAGTGTTGTAGTGGCTCTACCATGATCTATTGTAGTGGCTTTTGCCATGATTTGTTGTAGTGGCTTTTGCCATGATCTGTTGTAGTGGCTTTTGCCATGATCTGTTGTAGTGGCTCTACCATGATCTGTTCTGGTGACTATGTCACGATTTTGACGACGAATGACTAAGCTATGAGATGACTACCATCGATGGTGTGTAGGGATAGAGGGTTGATTGTAGAAATCCCCACAGTGTGATTGGTTGGTACGGGTGGTGTGTAGAGGATGGAAAATCTAGGTTGGGGCTGGGTTTGCATTGCATTGCATACATTATCTGCTGTGGCATATGATGTAGGTTAAAGCTCAACCGAGGCTATTTTGGGCTAAGGCCCAATTGCCACCGTTGCTGTAATGGGCTTCGGCTTGGATTGTTGTGATGCATGTTCTTACCGATGAGGGTTGTACACACTAATTTTTCGTAAACTCACCCCCTCTTTTTATTAAATGTTTCAGGTGATTCCCATTGATTGAGGATTGGGAGCCGTGGAGGACTCGGGGTTGGCTATACATCAGAGATACTACTCGTGAACTTTAGTAATTCCATTTTATTTCTTTTATAGTCTCAGTATTACTTTAAGTTTATTTTGATTTGGGACTTTTGTTATGTAATAAGGCCTTGCAAAGTTGTACTTTGGTTTTTATTAATTACTATTTATATCAAATTCGACACCACGATAATTTAAATATTAAGGTAAAAGTGGAGTTTCATTAATCTACACATTGATGTTTTCAAAAGACAACGTAATACTCAGAAAAAGTTTTCTTTCAAATCTCTAATTTTTCTTAAGTATAACTAAGACTTGATTTTACTTCACCCTATGACATACCAGATTCGGTCGTAATGTATAGGCTGGGTTTTAGTTGTTACAAGTTTAGGAGGGGTGGTCAGCCATCACCGAGGGGTCGTGGCCTAGCTAAAGAAGGAAATGGTTTCGATCGGGGTCGTGGAGCACCCGGAAGGGGTTGTAGTAGAGAAAATGCAAGACAATCGGGTTTAATCTATGCAGCTCGTCAACGAGAGGATGGCGGCTCACCAGACGTCATAACCAGTACGTTTCTTATGGTTGATAAGCCATTTCTTAATTTGATTGATATTGGTTTGACCCAATCTTATGTTGCATGTATTGTATCTGAGACTTTAAGTATGGAATCTGAGATATCTGCTAGAGAAATGACTGTGGTTAGCCCTTTAGGACAATCCATGGTAGTGAATAAACTATTTAGGGATGTACCTTTAGAGATTCAAGGAGTAGTGTTTCTAGCAGAGTTAATGGAATTACCATTCGGGGAGTTTGACCTCATCTTAGGCATGGATTGGTTGGTTAAGCATCGTGCTAAGTTGGATTGCGCGACTAAGCGAATGGTGTTGAGTACCCCAGAGGACGAGGAGGTGGTCGTAATAGGGGAGAGAAGGAATTTGTCTAACATGGTTTCCGCGCTAAGGGCTGTTAAGATGGTGCAAAAAGATGCAAGGCTTTCTTAACTTTTATTAGTTCGTTGGATGCAAAGGATGTGACTGTTAATGGGGTTAGAACAGTAAGGGAATTCATGATGTCTTTCCTGAGGAGCTTCCAAGGTTACCTCCGGATCATGAGGTGGAATTTGGAATTGAACTACTTTCGAGTACGGCTCCGGTGTCCATCGCCCATTATGGGATGGCGTCTAAGGAGCTGGCAAAACTCAAAGCTTAAATCCATGAGCTGTTGGATCGGGGGTTTATTCGACCAAGTGTGTCCCTGTAGGGAGCGTGAGGTTGTTGTGAAAAAGAAGGACGGGTCCGTGCGTATGTGCATTAACTACCGTCAGTTGAATAAGTTGACGATTAAGAATAAATACCCGCTGCCGAGGATTGACGATTTGTTTGATCAACTTAAGGGGGCTTCGATCTTCTTGAAGATTGATTTGAGGTCAGAATATCATCAGCTTAAGGTCAAGGAAGTAGATATCCATAAGATGACATTTCGAACTCGCTACGGCCACTATGAGTTCTTGGTGATGCCGTTTAGGTTGACAAATACACCAACTACGTTCATGGATATGATGAATTGGGTATTCCAACCCTATCTGGATCGATTTGTTGTGGTGTTCATAGACGACATCCTGGTATATTTCAAGACGGAAGAAGAGCACGACTCGCATCTTTAGGTGGTTCTGCAGATTTTGAGGCAGAAGCAGTTGTATGCCAAATTCAGCAAGTGTGAATTTTGGTTGAAGGAAGTTACCTTTTTGGGTCATGTTGTCTCTGTAGAGGGATAAAGGTTAACCCTCGGAAGATTGAAGTTGTGTTGGACTGGAAATTGCTTAAGTCCGTGGTGGAGATTCGAAGTTTTTTTGGTTTCGTAAGATATTATGGAAGGAGTTGAATTTAAGACAGCGACAGTGGATTGAACTGTTAAAGGACTACGATTGCTTAATCGAATACCACCCAGGTAAAGCTAATGTGGTGGCAGAGGCGTTAAGTAGGAAAGTGATATCGAATTTGAGGGTGATGTTCGCTCACCTCAGTTTGTATGATGATGGAAGTCTATTAGTTGAACACCAAGTGAAGATGACATGGATAACATAGATTAAAGAAAAGTAAATTTTGGACGACGTGTTAAGTGCCCGACTCCTGGAAGTACAGAATGGTGAGGTAGAAGATTATAGTTTGAATAGTGATGGGGTTCTGTGTTTCCGTGAAAGGGTCTGCATGCCAAAGGATGTTGAGTTGAGATAGATGATTCTTCAGGAAGCACATAGTAGCCCTTACACTATGCATCCTGGTGGGAATGAGCTATATCGGGGATCTGCGGGAACAATTTTGGTGGCCTGGATTGAAGCAAGAGATTACTGGTTTTGTGGGTAAGTGCCTAACGCATCAGTAGGTGAAAGCAAAAAATCAGTTGCCTTCGGGACTATTGTAGCCAATGAAGATTCCATAGTGGAAATGGAAAAGGATCATGATGGACTTCGTTAATGGGCTACCTCTTACGCCTACTAAGAAAGATTCGGTATGGGTGATTGTTGATCGGTTGACGAAGTCTACCTATTTCATACCTATTCGTGTCGACTATTCTCTGCAGAAGTTGGCTAAGTTGTATGTGGCAGAGATTGTGTGGTTGCATGGGGTACTGGTGTCGGTCATATTAGATAGAGACCCTAGGTTTACGTCGTATTTTTGGAAGGCGCTACATCAGGCATTGGGTACAAGACTAGACTTTAGCACAGCATTTCATCCATAGACTGATAGTCAGTCTGAGAGGGTAATTCAGTTCCTGGAAGATATGTTGAGAGGTTGTGTCATTGACTCCAGGGGTAGTTGGGAGGAGTTTTTATCATTGGCAGAGTTTGCATACAACAACAGCTACTAGTCAAGCATTCAGATGGTGCCCTATGAAGCATTGTATGGACGGAGATGTCATACTCCTACTTGTTGGATGGAGTTAGGTGAGAGTCTGATGTTAGGTCTAGAATTAGTTTCAGAGACAGAGGAGAAAGTCAAGTTGATTCAGACTCGGTTGAAGGAAGCGTCCGACCGGAAGAAGTCTTATGCTGATCTGAAGCATAAGGATATAGAGTTTGTAGTGGGTGATCAAGTCTTTCTGAAGGTTTCACCGTGGAAGAAGGTAATGAGGTTTGGACGGAAGGGCAAGCTAAGTCCTAGGTTTATTGGGCCTTATCGGGTATTGAAACATGTGGGACCAGTGGCGTATCAGCTGGAGTTGCCTTCAGAATTGAAATAGATACATGATGTGTTCCATGTCTCGATGTTGAGGTGTTACCATTCTAATCCGTCGTACATTGTGCCAGTAGAGGAGATTAAAGTAAGACTAGACTTGTCTTTTGAGGAGGAACCAGTGCAGATCCTAGAGCTAGATGTTAAGGTGCTTAGAAGGAAATCAGTCCCATTGGTCAAAGTCTTGTGGGGGAATCATGGTATGGAAAAGGCGACGTGGGAGCCAGAGGATGTTATGCTATAGCAGTACCCTCATCTCTTTTAACCAGGTAATTTCACGGCCAAAATTTCTTTAAAGGGGTAGAACTATAACATCCTGGATTTAGGGGCTTTGTATTTATTGCGTTTCTGTGTCTTGGTATGCTTTATCTGCTAACATGTTATGTTAGGGGACCCGGGAAGGCTCGGGGTCAAGTTGAAGCCTTGATAAAAATTTTAATTTTTGGGCACTTTAGGGGGGAGCTGGCTGAGTCAGTCTTTAAGGATTATTGCTTGGTTCTAAAAAGAATTCGACAATGGGAGAAAAGAATGAGGGGAAGAAAACAAAGAAATAATAGAACCCAAGGAACCTTTCAATGAATTCGACACCCTCTTTTTATAGCCAAAGCCAAATCCTATCTTCCCTCACAGTCTCATTCGGCACCAGTTCTTCACACTACTCATCTCCTAACTTTTCCCTGACAACTCTTTAATCTCATCCAAATTCCCTCCACATCCATCACACCAGATCACTTCAAACTCTCCACGGCAAGAGTTCAAAACCAACACAACTCTGGCCGACCACTCTACAAAATAAACACTCCAAAATACCTTACCAGTATTCGAACCTTGGACCTCTTCACGCCACCTTGTAGCTCCCCAAGTGACGCCACCTTGCCACTGGACCACAGGCCCACTTGTGTCCTATTTATCTTCTTCATTAATTTAAAAGGCCTACTAACTGAAGCCATAGTTCCCTTGAGGCTACAACCAAAATTTTTCCTATACCCTTACTTGATCCCAGGACATCTCCAATACCACTAGACAGTCTAAATTCATTAACCCTCAAAGCCCACATGCCAATTGTCATTTTCTTGCTCACTTAAAAATTTTATGAGACCCAAAGCCCAATAGGCCCAATTCTTCTAGGCCCAAATTTGGGGCATTACAGTTGGTTAGTAAATGACTTTAGTCGAATGGCGTTAGGCTATTCAGGGTTTCACTAAAGTCGCCCCTATAGTGGTCGAGTATTGGTTAGAAGCTACTGAGCACAATATGAATAACATTGATTATAGTCTTGCTTAGAAATTAAAGGGTGTCATGTCTCTACTCCGAGACGAGGCTTACTAATGGTGGGTAACAGTTGAGCAGGGCACCCAACCAGAATAGGTCAATTGCAATTTCTTCAAGAGCACCTTCTAAAGTAAGTATGTGGGGGCAAGCTATGTGGAGGCTCATAGACATGGGTTTAAAAGTCTAGTTCATGGTGAGATATTTTGAGCCATGTGTAAGGCCAAGTTTCTTAGATTGAGCAGATATACTCGTGCTTTGGTATTTACGGACTATGATAAAAGTGTGTGGTTTGAAGAAGGTTTGTGTTATAATCAACGATTCCTGATAGCTCTTAAGAGGGAGCGAGTGTTTGCAGACTTGGTTTACAAGGCAAAGATAGAAAATGAAATGAAGTGCACTGAACATGAGATAAGAGACTGGAAGAGAGGTCCAAGTAAGATTAAGAAGGATTCGAGTCTATCTAGTTTTGTTCAGTGCCCTAAGAAACGGGCAAGGATTGATGGACCTTCGAGGATTGAGGCACAAACTGTATCAACTGAGATTCAAGTCTGTAGCGACTATGGGATGTGCCATCCAGGTGAGTACTAGAGGAAGTTTAGGGCTTGTCTTCGATGCGGTTCGATGTAGCACCGTGTTCGGGATTGTCCCCGGTAATTAGGTGAAAACTTTTGCACAGACTTCCACTCTAGGTCTCGTTCAACCTCTAAGACTAGCTCAGAAACCACCTAGGGGCTATGGTATGGCTAAGGGTGGTAACAGTGCTAGTTGAGGTTAAAGAACACTAGACAGAGGTACGTGTCAGATTGAGAAATGATAGTCTGCTTTTGTGTATGTGGCAAAGCACCACGAGGATAGAGACGACACCGATGTTATAGTAGGTATGTTATTTATTCATATTGTTTCATACCTTACTCTAATTGATATTAGGTCTACACATTCATATATATCTAATACTGTATCTTTGAACGTAGGTATATCTGATGAGTGTAACGCTAGAGAGATTTCTCTAATTAGTCCCTTTAGATAGTTGGTTCGAGTTGATAAGCTATATAGACAAGTTTCGTTAGAAATATAGGGCATTGTGTTTCTAGCAAACCTGATGGAATTGTCATTTGGTGGGCTCGGTCTGATTCTGGGAATGATTGACTCATAAAACATCGATTTAGTTTAGACTATTCCTCTAAGCGGGTTACTTTGAGAACTGATGGTGATACTGAGATCATTATGATTGGCGAGCGTCATATTACCTCTCTAATGTAATCTCCACCCTTATAGCTAAAAAACTAGTTCGAAAAGTTTGTGAAGTGTACTTGGCCTTTGTGTATGATTCTAGTTATACAAAACTTTCTATTAAAGATATTAGAACTGTGAGAGACTTCCCAGATGTTTTTCCTGAGTTGTTGCCAGGGATACCTCTAGGAAGGGAGGTTGAGTTTGGTATTAAATCGTTACCAAGTACTGTTCCTGTGTCCATTACACCTTACCACATGGTGCCGAAGGAAATTATGGAGTTAAAAGTTCAACTTCAGGAACTTCTTGATCGAAGGTTCATCTGACTAAGTGTGTCGCCGTGGGGAGCACTGGTCTTATTTCTCAAGATAAAAAACATCAAGATGAGAATGTGTGTGGATTATCATCAGTTGAATAAGTTGACAGTAAAGAATAGGTATCTGCTTCCGATGATTGACTATCTATTCGATCAATTCAGTAGGGCATCTGTATTATCAAAAATTGATCTCTGATTTGGGTACCATAAACTCAAGGTTAAAGAGATTTCATTGTATAAGGCTGCTTTCAGGACTCTTTATAGTCATTATGAGTTCCTGGTCATGCCCTTCGGTTTGACAAATGCTCCAGCTGCGTATATGGACTTGATGAACCGAGTATTTTAGTTGTATTTGGATCAGTTGTCATAGTGTTCATCAATGACATTCTAATTTATTTTAAAACTAAGAGTGAGCACGATGAACATCTTCAGATAATTCTACAGATGCTTTGTGAGAAGCAGTTGTATGCCAAGTTTAGCAAGTGTGAGTTTTGATTGTGGTGATCGAATGGAAATAGCCGAAGAATGTGTCTGAGATTCGGAGTTTCCTTGGTTTGGCAAGGTATTACAGAGGTTTGTGGAAGGGGGTTCTCTCTTATCGCAGCTCCTTTGACTAAGTTATTGTGTAAGAACGCTCCGTTTGTGTGGTCTGAAGAGCAGCAAGCGAGATATGAGAAGCTCAAGTCCATTCTGTCACAGGCACCTATTATGGTACAGCCTACATTGGGTAGAAAGTTCATTTTCTATAGGGATGCTTCACACATCAGTTTTGGGTGTGTTCTGATGCAAGACGGTAAGGTAGTGGCTTATGCGTCTCGACAGCTTAATTCATGTAACACTCCTAACCCCTATCCGTCGTTGAAAGAGGGTTACAGAGCATTACTTAACTTTATAGACTAATTATGAATATTTCATTACCTTTATTATACAAAACAAGAATCATCATTCGTATTGTCCCTTAGATGGGCCCTCAAGGCCCAAAATACACCTTAGAAGTGAATTAGGACTAAACCAGAGACTCAGGGAACTTTTTCCAAAATCTTAAAATTTTTCTTAAGAGCAGAGGACACACGCCTGTTTGGCCGGCCATGTGGACACGCCGTGTCTCAGGCCGTGTCTGCATTCAATGTGAGGCACACGCCCGTGTGCTAGGCTGTGTGCTAAAACCTGGGTATTCTGTTTCAAAATTTTAAGGTGCAGGTGACACATGGCCAAACCACATGCTTGTGAGCATGGCCGTGTGTCACACACGGCTGAGACACACACCCGTGCCTCTACCCGTGTGAATGAAAATAGGTCATTTTAAGGCCAGTTTTCTCTCCCCATCTTGGTATCAACCTACGCATAACCAATTTCACATGTATAAGCTATAATAAAATCTTTAAACAACCAATTTCTATCATATTTTGATCACATAATCACATATATTTTAACTATCTAAGCTAGAGCATAATTTAATTCACATAAACAACTACCTATTTTAACATGCTTTATTAATTCATTCATTGCCCATACCAACACATATACCAAACATGACAAACCATACATATATAAGTTGATATGAAACATAACCAAAATGTAATTTTTTTTTTTAACATTTGCACAACCATTTCAAACCCTATACATGCCATAGAAAACAAAGTAAGCTTAGCAAAATCTACCGGCAAGTTGGATAGTGTGATTCGATGTGTTGATCCGACCTCCAAATTTCTCATAAATCTACAAGGAACATTAAACAACACAAGTAATCTTAATAAAGCTTAGTAAGTTCATTAGGTTAAATATTGATCTTACCAAACTTAATATAATGAATTAAATTGTAAATAAATCATACATTATCCCTGTCAAATACAACATAAGTCAATGAACACACTTCCTTCAGATTAATATCATTACTAATCAATAAATCTTTCAATTCATTCACATAGGTCTTTTATCAATTCTTACTAAATCGAGGAACGACTTACGAATATGAATACATCGATTTCTTTGTGCCATAGTCCAACTATGGTCCTACACATGCATTGCCATGGCCCAGCCATGGTCTTACATTCGTAATGCCATAACCCAGTTATGGTCTTATCATCAGGATGACATAGCCCAACTATAGTCTTACTTATAAATACTTTCATGGTCCAACCATGATCTTACGTTTAAAGTTCCATAACCTAGTTATGGTATTTTCATTAAAATGCCATAGCCCAGCTATGGTCTTACATATAACATTGCCATGGTCCAACCATGGTCTTATCCGTCAATTCATCCTTTTCTATAAAACGATTGTACTCTATCTTGCATTCTACTTGTTTTAAACATTCATTTAAATTTCATATTTTAACAATAAATTTTAATTTCAATAATAAAAATATGAATAAATACATTATATCATTCATAAATTAATAAATAATCATGAAAGTTTAACCATACGAACTTACCTGGGCTAATTATGGAATTTGTATTAGTCAGGGACAATTCTGTTAATTTTCCTTTTTCTAGTTGATCTACGGGCTCTTGATCTAAAATGTAAAATTATTCATTCATTAGCATATATTTCAATTTAATTCACTTCACAATTAATACCCCTCAATTTTTAAATTACACAATTAACCCAACATTTACAGTTTTTTCAATAGTCCCTCACCAATTAACTCATCAAATGAGCTAATTTTTCTCAATTAACACTTTATCTAAATATTATACGCTATTACACAGCCTTTGATAAAGAAACTTTATTGCCAAACCCTAAGATTTAATCTTTTTCACAATTAAGTCCTAAAATTAATTTCTATTAAAATTTTTGATAAAATCATCATATAACAAAATTAAAGCTTCAAATCCATGATAATTCATCATAAACATCCAGCACTCATCAATGGTAACTTTAAAAATTACCCATAGAATCAAAAACTAATGAAATAAATAGTTGGACCTAATTGTAAATGTCTCAAAAACATAAAATTTACAAGAAATAAGTAAAATTATACTCACTTGTAGCAAAATAAAAGAAAAACCAGCTTTAGAAGCTTTCTCCCATGCCGTTTTCACCAAAATTGCAATGAAAATGTCTTGAAATCTCTTTCAATTTCTATTTATTTGTTTATTTTTATATTATTTATAATTTTACCCTCCATTTGTTTTATTTTATTGTTTTTCATTAGCATGCCGTCCAGCCTATATAATTTAGGCCCAATTTCCCTTTATGTCCTCCCTTATCCACCACTAAAGCTATTTAATCACTATTTCTTTAATTTAGCAAGTTTTATACCTTTTTCAATTTAGCCCTTTTTAATTAATTAAATATCAAAACGTTAAAATTTTCTAACGAAACTTTAATACTAATTGAATGACACTTCGTAAATATTTATAAAAAAGATTTACGACTCAATTTATAAAATTGATGTCTTGATACCTCGATTTAGAAACCAATTAATTTAATAAATATTTCTAAAACACAAATCGCTAATTTATAAGCCTTCCTAAATTCATAATTTGCTCATAAACACTAAATAATAAAATTTTCAAACTCACTCGTCAGATTTAGTGGTCTCGAACCACTATTTCAGACACCAATGAAAATTAGGTTGTTACAAGTCGCACGAGGGCAACTATCCTACACATGACCTTGAGTTGGCTATAGTTGTCTTCGCTCTGAAAATCTGAAGGCACTATCTGTATGGTTAGAGGTGTATCATCTACATTGACCATAAAAGCCTCAAATATTTTCTAAATCAGAAGGAGTTGAATTTTAGACAACATAGATAAGTTGAATTGCTTAAGGACTACGACTCTACTATATAGTATCATTCAGGTAAGGCCAATGTTGTGGTCGATGTTCTTAGCCGTAGAGTGGTGACTGATCTAAGAGCGATGTTTTTTTGTTTAAGTATATTTGACGACGATAGTTTTCTGGCTGAGTTACAAGTTAATCTAACCTAAGTTGATTAGTTTAGAGTTAAGCAGTTGAGTGATGAATCTCTAGTTCTTCATTTTCGTCAGACTGAGGATAGTGGAACCTCTGATTTTGGACTGAATAGTGATGGGGTTTTGTGTTTTAGGGGTTTGATCTGTATGCCTAATGATGTTGAGTTGCGGCAGTCGATTATGCAAGAAGTGCATAGTAGCCTTTATGCTATGCATCCCGGTGGGAATAAGATGTACAAATATCTCTGAGAGCTTTACTGATGGCATGGTTTGAAATGAAAGGTAGCTACTTTCGTTTCTCATTGTCTAATGTATTAGAAGGTTAAGGCTAAGCATTACTTACCTTCAGGTCTACTACAACCAGTTAAGATGCCCCTTTAGAAGTGAGAATGTGTTCCGATAGTCTTCGTTAGTGAGTTGCCCTTGACACCCAATAAAAAGGATTCAATTTGGGTCATCATTAATCATTGGCTAAGTCTACTCACTTTCTTTCGGTCAGGACTAATTATTCACTTTAGAAATTGGCTAAGTTGAATGTCTCCGAAATCATAAGATTTCATGGTGTAACACCCCTTACCTTGCACGGTGTCGGACCTAAGTAAAGAAATGTTACATTAACATTCAACAAGTAACAATCACATAATTAAACAATATATATTTAAAGATAATTGATATTCTATATAAATAAACATATTAAATTTTAATATGAAAAATATTCTAAAATTACTTAGTGATAAAATTCAAGCTCAGAATAGGACTTACATAAAAGAAATTTAAAGTTTAAAGTTAAAAATGAAAATAGGTAGTTGGTATTGATACCAAATTGATACCTTTTTTGATAATCGATACCAAAATCGTATACTATTTTCTTTGTAAAACAATGGTATTAATACTTATTTTAAGGTATCTGTAACATCCTAGAATTGGAGATTCTTCATTTTGTGTTATTCTATGTGTTTGGCTCGTTTTGCTTGTTATTTAGGTGTGTTTGGGGGTCCTGAGGAGGCTCGAGTTTGAGCCAGGGCCTTCGTAAAATTTTTTTTAGGCCACTTTAGGGGGAGAGTTAGGGGAAGTAGGCTTTAAGGATATTCTTTTGCGTTTGATGACATAAGGTGAGCAAGAGGTGGAGTGGTTGTGGCATTACAGGCAGAGAAAGGGGGAAAAAAGTTTGAATCCCATCTATTGCATTGTGGAGCCTTATTTTTCTGTGCTTAAGGAGAGGAGGAGGTGGCATTCAGCTAGGACTCTTCTAGGAGGAGTTGAATGAGTCAAATCATTTGAAATGGATGGATGAGAGGTGCTTGAGGAGTTGAATTGGTCAAATTGGTTTGAATGGGTGATGGGGAGCAAAGTGTGGAGTAAAATAAGGAGTGGATCGTGGGACTCAGGTTCATAGAGGTGTTGGCCGAATGTGGGGGTCTTTGATGGGGAGAATTTCGGTTATGAAAGAGGCATTTTGTGAGAGTGTTTCGGTTTTGAGCTAGTGTGGGAGGTGTTTCGTTCTTTCCTTTGGTTCCTTTAGGCATCTTTGTTTTCAACTTTTGGTTATAAGGGAGGGGGGTGTGCTATTTTTTCCATTTGAGAAATAGTAAAAACTGAAACTCAATTAGAAGCCTTTTTTTTCTTTTGCATTAGAGTTGCCATTCACTTCTTTTGTTTTTACCAAAATCGTAACACATTTTCTCTCTTCTTTCGCTTCTTTTTTTGGTATTGGCCGAACCTCTCTTTCATCTCCTACAGTTTGTTTCTTCACCTTAATTGAAACTCTCTTTCTCTTCTACACTGCTTCTAATTTCTTCACTTTTCTTTTCGTCTCCCTTGTTCTTCTCTTGAGCCAAAAACTTGTTGATATTTGCTACTTGTGCTGAATCTTCTTGGACTCCATTCGGCTTCTCTCTGTTGAAGGTAAAAAACTTTTCCTTTATTCTTATTATCTCCTTACTTCTTCTAAGGAGATCGAATTGGTTTCTTTTTTGAAGTTGGTTACTCCATCTCTTGTAACCCTTTTCTTTCATCATTTATTATTTAGCCGAACCCCAAGAACTTAAGGGCCAATTGGTTGCCGAAGGTCTCCTCTTCAATCGGGTTCTGTTTGTGCAAGGTAAGGGAGAGTCTTTTATTTATTTCTCTATTTTTGATTTTGTGTGGTCATAGCCGAATGGCTATTTTGTTCTTGATGTCAGTATACGGCTAATCTCTTCTATTCTCCTCTTATCGTGGCATGTTCGCATCGATTTAGAATCTATAGGCAAGTCCATCTGTGTTCGGTTCATTCTTTGATCAAGGTAATGAGGTTCTCTTGATTTTAGGTTGCCTATTCCCTTTTCTCTTTCGTTGCCTTAATCCAATCTCCTGATCAGAGATTATCTTCATGGATGCGAATGCTAGCCAATCTAAGGAGGGGAGTGGACCCGTAGTCTCTGCTCCTAAGCTTAAACGGTGTGCTATGTCGGTGGTTCGAGACAATCTGTCGGGTTATGGTAGAGAGCCGACACCTACTTGGGATAGGCAAATCGCGGTTATTCCCGCTAGTGAGAGTGTCGATGATCTAGAGCATTTAGTTCTACGCGTAATCAGGTGTGTAATGCTTACACCTTCCTTTATTATTTTTCATTAATGATTGTGTTTGCTGGAAGCCGAAACGACTGTATAGATAGTTGAGATACCCTTGTGGGTAAGGTTGGAGACACCAGGTAAGTACCTTTATGATTCTGTCTTTCAAACAACATAGCCTAAACATATGTATGATTTGATTATCTATTGTACATTGGAAATATGATTGCATTCATCACAATATGATAATATGTTGCATGGGCTTGGGATATGATTGAAAGGGGAAGTGTAATTCAGTGACTCTGTCATAGTGGTTTGGTACCACTGTGGTTTGGTACCACATATACATTTATCAGTGACTATGTCACATTACTTCAGTGGTTTGGTACCACATATATATACATCAGTGACTCTGTCACAGTGGTTTGGTACCACAGTGGCTTGGTGCCACAGGTGTTTGGCTGGTTCAGGTGATGTAAACGAGGTTGGGTTAGGTTGCATTGCATACACTTTTTAATATGCCATATTGTGAGGGCTAAGGCTTAATGTGCATCTATGGGCTTAAGGCCAGATTGCGTTCGTTAGGGGAATTACACACTGAGTCTTGGTGACTCACCCCTCTGCTTAATTTTGCAGGTAAACCCTAGTTGCGGATTTGGAGCCGAGGTGGACTTTGAGGTGGTCATGCATTATTTCTTTCGTAAATTTCGTTTCCTTCTTTTAAACTTATTTTTAATTTGGGATTTTGCTATGTAATAAGGCCTCCATAATTTTAATTTGGGTTTTTATTTTAATGCAGTTATTATTATATTATGAAATGTTAAACACAGAGTTTTTCCTAAAAATATAATAAACATTTTCCAAAATATTAACAAGCGAATAACTAGCAAAATAATAATGAAACTCAGAATTTTTCTAAAACTATACCAACTATTTTTTATGCCACGTTTATGAAATCCCCTAATTTCGGCTTTCGTATCACAAAACCCATATTCGACTATTAGTCTTTTTAAATAAAAGTTGGTAAGGAAACCCTTAAAATTGAAATTTTAATGATGGAAACACATAATGAAAAGTTTTCTAAAATGTGATGTTTTCACTAAAATTTCAAAACTATTTTTTTTATGTGACATACCAGATTCGATCGTAACATTTAGACAGGGTTTAGGGTGTTACAATTATGGTATCAAAGCCCGGTTACAAAACTCGACTGTGGAACTATTTAAAAACATTTTCTAAAATTGGGTTGAAATATGGTTTAGAAAAATATATGTTTTATTTCTTAAGTATGGCACATGAGTCTCCGGCACCAAATCTGTACGGTAAGTCTTCTGACTATTTGTTGATTTGTATGAAAAGATTATATGGTGTTGTGATTGCTAGTTTTAAGAGATTCAATTATAGAGATTGAGACCTTTAGGAAGACATTCTGTAAAAAACTACTTCTAATTCTATCTTCATAAGTTATCCGTTAATCAACAGTGGAAGATACACTAATCCATAAAATTTGTATTCAGATTTAGTCGATTCCGTAATCATGAGCGCTAAGGGACGAGGACGTGGTATACGCGACCGTGGTAGAGGCCGGGGTGTTGAGGCTGGACCCTCGAAATCAGGACATGGCCCAGAAGGTGAAGTGTTAGCATCACCAGTAGCGGAAGCAGGGTCTCAAGACCGAACTAGAGGGGACGATGCTTTGTCCCAAGCTATGCTACGTGTTTTGGAGCGAGTTGCTGGAGCAAGCACGGGATCGGTAGCTCAGAAATCTATTCCTGAGCGACTTCGAGCAAATGGGGCTGAGATATTTAGAGGTAGTTTTGGCGTGGCTCCCAATGTAGCTAAATATTGGCTGGAAGCAGTCTAGCGAATTATGGATGATTTGGACTGCACGATAGAGGAGAAGTTGAAAGGAGTAGTATCCCTCCTTTAAGATAAGGTGTACCAGTGGTGGCTCACGGTAAGGGATGGTACACCAGCGGATCGTATTACCTGGGACTTCTTTAAGACAGCGTTCCATGGAAAGTATGTTGGGGCGAGTTATGTGGACCCTCAGAGAAAGGCATTTTAAAACTTAGTCTAGGGGAATAAGTCGGTGGCTGAGAGTGAGGCGGAGTTCCAGCGTTTAAGCCGTTATGCTTGGGTTATCGTTGCAACTGATTACGAGCATTGTGTTCGGTTTGAGGATGGTCTGAGGGACGAGCTACGGGTACTAATAGCTCCGCAACGGGAAAGAAAGTTTGCTATTCTAGTTGATAAGGCAAAGGTAGCCGAAGAGGTGAAGTGGTCTGAGAGGCAAAATTAGGATAAGGATAGGGGTAGGAACAAGAGGAATTTTGGGCCATCAGGATCTATTGGGGGTTTTCAAAAGAGGCTTAGGTTTGATGGGCTAGGTTGAGTTGCGATGCCTGTTGCTGTTGGTCAGTCTCAACCATGTCCTCGATATGGGAATTTTCATTTGGGGAGTGTTGGGCAAGAAATAGAGGATGTTTTAGGTGTGGATCTGTGGATCATCAAGTAAAGGACTATCCACAGGAGCCAGACGGGGGACCCAGTAGGTGAGGGTTATGTACAGTCCAAAAGAGGTGGGCAGCAGCCGCCGAGAGGTCGTGGTTCGACTAGAGGAGGAAATAGATTTGGTCGAGGGCGTGGAGCATAGGGCAGAGGTGTGGGAGTACAGATGCAAGGCAGCCTGGATTGGTTTATGCAGCTAGACGTCGAGAGGATGGCGATGCATCGGACATTATAATCGGTAGGTTCCTTATTTTTGGTGTGCCTTTTATAGCTTTGATAGATATTGGGTCTACACATTCATATGTTGCTAGCACTATGTCTGGGACTTTGGGTATAGAATCTGAGGTTTCTTCTAGAGAGATGCTTGTGATTAGCCCTTTTGGACAATCTATATTGGTGAACAAACTATTTAGGAGTGTGCCTTTAGAAGTGAAAGGGGTTGTTTTCCCGATTGACATGATGGAATTGTCGTTCGGCGAGTTCAACTTGATTTTGGGCATGGACTGGTTAGTTAGGTATCGAGCAAACTTGGATTGTGATGCTAAGCACATGATATTGAAAAATCTCGAGGATAAGGAGGTGCTAGTGATAGGTGAGAGAAGAAATTACATGTCCAATGTGGTGTCTACATAAAGGCTGAAAGGATGGTGCGAAAGGGATATGACGCATTCCTAGCTTTCATCAGTGCTTTGGATATTAGGGAATTTTCTGTAAGGGATGTTAGAATGGTGAAAGAATTTTCGGACGTCTTTCTAGAAGAGCTTCCAAGGTTACCTCCAGATCGCGAGGTAGAGTTCAGCATTGATCTACTTTTGGGAACAGCTCCGGTGTCCGTTGCCCCTTATATAATGGCATCGAAGGAGTTGGTAGAACTTAAAGCTTAGATTTAGGAATTGTTGGACTGTGGTTTTATCCGACCAAGTGTGTCACCATGGGGAGCGCCAGTGTTGTTTGTTAAGAAAAAGGACGGGTCGATGCAGATGTGCATTGACTCTAGGCAATTGAACAAGTTGAAGATTAAGAACAAATACCCATTGCCAAGAATTGATGATCTGTTCGATCAACTGCAAGGCACTTTAGTCTTTTCAAAGATAGACATGAGGTCAGGGTATCATCAGTTAAAGGTCAAGGAGGCGAATATTCATAAGACTACTTTTTGAACTCGTTATGGTCACTACGAGTTCTTAGTGATGTCGTTTGGGTTGACGAATGCACCAGTTGCATTTATGGATATGATGAACCAGGTTTTCTAGCCCTACCTAAATCGGTTTGTCATAGTGTTCATAGACAATATCTTGGTATATTCAAAGACTGAGGAGGAGCATGATTCGTATCTTTGAATAGTTCTGCAGATTTTGAGGGAGAAGCAACTGTATGCCAAATTTAGCAAGTGTGAATTTTGGTTGAGGGAAGTTACCTTTTTGGGGCATGTTGTATCTGCTGTGGGGATTAGGGTTGATCCCCAAAATATTAAAGCTATTTTGGATTGGAAACTGCCGAGGTCAGCAGTAGAAATTTGAAGTTTCTTGAGTTTGGATGGGTATTACAGAAGGTTCGTGGAAGGGTTTTCATTGATTACTGCACTGCTAACGAAGTTGTTATGAAAAGGGGTACCATTTGTGTGGGCTGATAAGCAGCAGGAAAGCTTTGAGAAGCTAAAGAGGATCTTGACTGAGGCTCTAATGTTGATTCAGCCTAAGGCTGGAAAGGATTTTGTCATTTATTGTGATGCGTCGCACACAGGGTTGGGATGTGTGTTGATGCAAGAGGGAAGGTGATAGCGTATGCATCTCGGCAATTAAGACCACATGAAGTGAATTATCCCACTCATGATTTGGAGTTAGCTGTGGTAGTGTTCACTCTGAAGATTTGGAAACACTACTTGTGTAGAAAAAGTAAATTATCTACACCGATCATAAGAGTCTGAAATATCTCATTACCCAGAAGGAGTTGAATTTAAGGCAGCGGGGGTGGATTGAATTGTTGAAAGGCTATGACTGCTCGATCGAGTATCACCCCAGTAAAGCTAATGTAGTGGTAGATCCGTTGAGCTATAAGGTAATATCGAATTTGAAGGCAATGTTTGCTCATCTCAGTTTGTATAAAAATGGAAGCTTGTTAGTCGAACTACAAGTGAAGCCTTCATGGGTAGGTCAGATTAAGGAGAAACAGTTGTCAGATGAATTGTTAAGTTCTCGACTTCAGCAAGTGGAAGGTGGTGAGACAGAAGATTTTGGTTTGAACAATGATGGAGTATTATGCTTTCATAGAAAGGTTTGTATGCCAAAGGATTCCGAGCTGAGACAGATGATTCTGCGAGAGGAGCATAGTAGCTCATATGCTATGCATCCTGGTGGGAGTAAGATGTATCGAGATTTGCGTGAGCAGTTTTGGTGGCCAAGTCTGAAGCAAAAAGTTACTGAGTTTATGAATAAGTGTTTGACGTGTCAACAGGTGAAGGCAGAGCATCAGTTGCCTTCGGGGTCACTACAGCCAGTGAAGATTCCACTTTGGAAGTGGGAGAGGATAACGATGGATTTTGTTAGTGAGCTACCTCTTACGCCTACTAGGAATGATTCAGTGTGGGTGATTGTCGATCGACTGACGAAGTCCACTCACTTCATATCAGTTCGTATCGGCTACTCACTACAGAAGTTAGCCAAGCCTTATGTAGTAGAGATTGTGAGGTTACATGGGGTACCAGTGTCTATCATATCAGACAGGGACCCTAGGTTTACATCACGATTCTGGAAGGTGTTATATAAAGCGTTGGGTACAAGACTGGATTTTAGCACTGCGTTTCATCCGTAGACTGATGGTCAGTCAGAGAGAGTAATCCAGATTCTGGAAGTCATGTTGAGAGGCAGTGTTATCGAATTCAAGGGTAGTTGAAAGGATTTTCAACCATTGGCAGAGTTTGCATACAACAATAGTTTTCAATCCATCATTCAGATGGCACCTTACGAAGCGTTGTATGGTCGTAAGTGCCGTACTCCCACCTGCTGGACAGAGTTAGGTGAGCGACAGTTGTTGGGTCCGAAACTAGTTTCAGAGACAGAGGAAAATGTTAAGTTGATTCGGGCTCGATTGAAGGAAGCTTCTGACAGGCAGAAGTCGTATGCAGATTTGAAGTGTAAAGAAATATAATTTTCAGTGGGTGATCGGGTTTGTCTGAAAGTTTTACCGTGGAAGAAGGTTCTAAGATTTGGGCGGGAAGGCAAGTTGAGCCCCAAATTCATCGGACCTTATCAGTTGTTGAAACGTGTGGGACCAGTAGCTTATCAGCTTGAGTTACCTCTGGAGCTGAGTCAGATACATGATGTATTCCATGTCTCAATGTTGAGGCGCTATCGTTTAGATACATCTCACGTAGTGCCGGTGGAAGAAATTGAAGTGAGACCAGACCTGTCTTTTGAAGAAGAACCAGTGCAGATCTTAGATCGAGATGTTATAGTGTTGAGAAGGAAGTTAGTTTCGTTGGTCAAAGTATTATGGCGTAATCATGGTTCAGAAGAAGCCACGTGAGAGCTGGAAGAGGTAATTCGACAGCAATACCCTCATCTCTTCTAACCAAGTAAATTTCGAGGCCGAAATTTCCTCAAGGGAGTAGAATTGTAACATCCTAGAATTAGGGGTTTTGCATTTTGTGCTATTCTATGTGTTTGGCTCATTTTTCTTGTTATTTAGGTGTGTTTGGGGGTCCTGGGGAGGCTCGGGTTCGAGCCAGGGCCTTGGTAAAATTTTTTTCGGGCACTTTAGGGGGAGAGCTAGGGGAAGTAGGCTTTAAGGATATTATTTTGCGTTTGATGACATAAGGTGAGTAGGAGGTGGAGTGGTTGTGGCGTCACTGGCAGAGCAAGGGGGAAAGGAGTTCGAATCCCATCTGTTGCATTGTGAAGCCTTATTTTTTTGTGCTTAAGGAGAGGAAGAGGTGGCATTCAGCTGGGACTCTTCTAGGAGGAGTTGAATGAGTCAAATCATTTGAAATGGATGGATGAAAGGTGCTTGAGGAGTTGAAGTGGTCAAATTGGTTTGAATGGGTGATGGGGAGCAAAGTGTGGAGTAAAATAAGGAGTGGATCATGGTATTCAGGTTGATGGAGGTGTTGGCCGAATGTGGGGGTCTTTGAGGGGGAGAATTTCGGCCATGAAAGGGGCCTTTTGTGAGAGTGTTTCAATTTTGAGCTAGTGTGGGAGGTGTGTCGTTCTTTCTTTTGGTTCCTTTAGGTATCTTAGTTTTCAACTTTCGATCATAAGGAAAGGAGGTGTGCCATTTTTGCCATTTGGGAAATAGTAAAAATCCAAACTCAATTAGAATCCTTTTTTTTCTTTTGCATTGGAGTTGCCATTCACTTCTTTTGTTTTTACCAAAACCTAACACATTTTCTCTCTTCTTTCTCTTCTTGTTTTTGGCATTGGCCAAACCTCTCTTTCATCTCTTACAATTTGTTTCTTCACCTTAACCGAAACTCTCTGTCTCTTCTACACTGCTTCTAATTTCTTCACTTTTCTTTTTGTCTCCCTTGTTCTTCTCTGGAGCCGAAACCTTGTTGATAATTGCTGCTTGTGCCAAATCTTCTTGGACTTCATTCGGCTTCTCTCTGTTGAAGGTAAAAAACTTTTCCTTTATTCTTATTATCTCCTTACTTTTTCTAAGGAAACTGAATTGGTTTCTTTTCCAAAGTTGGTTACTCCATCTCTTGTAACCCTTTTCGTTCATCATTTGTTATTTAGTCGAACCCCAAGAACCAAAGGGCTGCCGAAGGCCTCCCCTTCAATCGGGTTCTATTTGTGCAAGGTAAGGGAGAGTCTTTCGTTTCTTTCTCTATTTTTTAGTTTTGTATAGTCATAGTCGAATGGCTATTTTGTTCTTGATGTCAGTTCGCGGCTAATCTATTCTATTCTCCTCTTATCATGGCATGTTCGCATCGGTTTAGAATCTATAGCCAAGTCTATCTATGTTCGGTTCATTCTTTGATCAAGGTAAGGAGGTTCTCTTGATTTTAGGTTGCCTATTCCCTTTTCTCTTTCATTTCCTTAACCCAATCTCCTGATCAAAGATTATCTTCACGGATGCGAGTGCTAGCCAATCTAAGGAGGAGAGTGGACCCATAGTCTCTCCTCCTAAGTTTAAACGGTGTGCTATGTCGGCAGTTCGAGACTTTCCTCCGGGTTGTGGTAGAGAGCCGACTCCTGCTTGGGATAGGCAAATCGCAGTTATTCTCGCTAGTGAGAGTGTCGATGATCTAGAGTGTTTAGTTCTATGCATAATTAGGTGTGTAGTGCTTACACCTTCCTTTTTTATTTTTCATTAATAACTGTGTTGGTTGGAAGCCGAAACGACTGTATAGACAGTTGAGATACCCTTGTGGGTAAGGTTGGAGACACCAGGTAAGTACCTTTATGATTCTGGCTTTTGAACAACATAGCCTAAACATATGTATGATTTGATTATCTGTTGTACATTGTAAATATGATTGCATTCATCACAATATGATAATATCTTGCATGGGCTTGGGATATGATTGAAAGGGGAAGTAAAATTCAGTGACTCTGTCATAGTGGTTTAGTACCACTGTGGTTTGGTACCACATATACATATATCGATGACTATGTCACATTACTTCAGTGGTTTGGTACCACATATATATACATCAGTGACTCTGTCACAGTGGTTGGTACCACAGTGGCTTGGTGCCTCAGGTGTTTGGATGGTTCAGGTGATGTAGAGGATGGAGTACTAGGTTGGGCTAGGTTGCATTGCATATACTTTTTAATATGCCATATTGTGAGGGCTAAGGCTCAATGTGCATCTGTGGGCTTAAGGCCAGATTGCGTTCGTTAGGGGAATTACACACTGAGTCTTGGTGACTCACCCCTCTGCTTAATTTTGCAGGTAAACCCTAGTTGCAGATTTAAAGCTGAGGTGGACTTTGAGGTGGCCATGCATTATTTCTTTCGTAAGTTTCGTTTCCTTCTTTTAAACTTATTTTTAATTTGGGATTTTTTTTATGTAATAAGGCCTCCATAATTTTAATTTGGGTTTTTATTTTAATGCAGTTATTATTATATTATGAAATGTTAACCATAGAGTTTTTCCTAAAAATATAATAAACATTTTCCAAAATATTAACAAGCGAATAACTAGCAAAATAATAATGAAACTCGAAATTTTTCTAAAACTATACCAACTGTTTTTTTATGCCACGTTTATGAATTCCCCTAATTTCGGCTTTTGTATCACAAAACCCGTACCTTTTAAATAAAAGTTGGTAAGGAAACCCTTAAAACTTAAATTTTAATGATGGAAACACATAACGAAAAGTTTTCTAAATTGCGATGTTTTCACTAAAATTTCAGAAATATTTTTTTTATGTGACATACTAGATTTGGTCGTAACGTTTAGACCGAGTTTGGGGTGTTCTAGTATCGATATCAATACTCAAATAAAAATTGATACCAAATTAGCATTCTGTTTAATTAGAAAACTGTTCAAATGGTCAAGTATCGATACCAAATGCCAAAGTATCGATACTTGTTTTTAAAATGGTAAAACCTCATCTTTAAAATTTTAACTCATGCCAAAATTCACCTATTTTACACTAGATAAATAAAATAACCTATTCAAACATCCAAAAGACTAACCAATGTGTCCTCATTGACCCCACAATTCTATATCCGGACTAAAATAACATTTCAAACCAAAATAATTGCATTTAAATACTCAAACGTCTTTAATATCGATACATACCAAAAATACCACCCCTTTTAATCTATAAGTCAAATTGCCATATTCACACACTTTCATTAAACTTATATCAAATATACCAAACAAATTCCAAACATAAATATATACCAAACCAACAACATATTCACATGTACCAAAATATATCTAAAGATAAGCATCATTCAAGTTTAACAACTTTACAAAATAACCACATAAATTCATTTAACCTATTACATGCCATATAACCTAATACAAGCATTCAAAAACAATTGATAGATTTTCAAATAGTGTGAATCTTGAAGTCGATCTGATTGCCTAAAGCCTCAAAAACAAATCTACAAGAAAGCAATAAAAAGTACACAAGTAAGCTTACTTAAGCTTAGTAAGTTCCACAGATTAAACAATTAACTTACCGAATAAACTTAATCAATACATAATACAGAAATGTCATAAATCATAGTCCTGCCATTCATAACCAAATCACATGTGAGTCATAAACTTGTATACGAGTGAATCAATTCAATCAAATATGTTATATCATTAACTATACCCGATGAACGTTGTAATGGATTTGGATACATGGTTAACCAACCAAACACACCAAATTAATACAATGAGCTAACCAACCGAGAACACACCTAGGCACCAAGTGCCAAGCCCATAGGTTAACATCCTTCGAAACACACCTCGGCACCAAGTGCCAAGCCCGTAGGCTTTACATCCTCCCTCGAAACACATCTGAAACACTATAATATACGCGATAGTTTGCAACAAATGCTAAACTTTGGTATATTTAATAAACATGAATGAATTCATAATCATCATCTCAACATCAACCAATCCCATACAGTGCAGAATATAACCTATTGGTAAGCCAATCATATCCTATCCTATGTTCATCGGCTCACATATTTATCAATTGCCAACATTT
The DNA here is from genome assembly GCA_025506655.1 of Gossypium rotundifolium. NCBI lineage: Eukaryota > Viridiplantae > Streptophyta > Magnoliopsida > Malvales > Malvaceae > Gossypium > Gossypium rotundifolium. The sequence goes on from CP106731.1 coordinate 76,468,082, forward strand.
AATACAATTTCTTTCCAAAATCAATTCACTTACCACAATTCAATACTTTCAAGTCAATTAATAATTTTCAATCCACAAGCAATTTAATATTTAAATTATACTAAAATTTAACCGTACAAACTTACCAGGGCCAAACTGCAGAAACAAAAAAGTTTAGGGACTAATCAGAACCTCTCTTTTCCATGATTATCAACTTCATCTTGATCTATACTATAATTTATTTTATTTATAAGCCTCAGTTTCACATTCTGCTCAATATAATACATCTAATTTCTTATTTACAATATTTACATATTTACCCTAAACATTTACATTTAATACAATTTAGTCCATAGTATTGAACAAGCCAATTTCCACAATTAATACAAAACCCATTTAACTAAATTTTATTCATCATAAATTCCTAGGATTCTCAATAAAAAACAAGCTAACTTCCATATTTTTCATATTTAGTCTCTAAACTCAAATTTACTAAAAATTACTTTACAATTTGATCATATCTATCAATTAAGCTCCCAACGACACCAACTAACAACAAAAACATTCAAAATCATTAATGATAAATTTTTAAACATTAGACTATTTCACAAAATAATCCTTGGGCTAACTAACTTTGTAACACCCCTTACCCATATTCAACGCTGGAACAGGGTATGAGGCATTACCATACATACTACACAAGCATTCACCCAATTCCGAGACATAAGTCCAAATTAAAACCATTCATATTCGATCATAAAGTCCCTAATGCGAGCCTACGAGGCCCAAAACATCCATTGGAAGTGGTTCGGGACTAAACTGAGAACTCAGGAAAATTTTTGCTAACTGTAGGGCTCACACGCCCGTGTGGTCTAAGGGACATGCCCGTGTGACCCTGGGACACGCCTGTGCTTCAGACCATGTTCAAATTATGGTGCTCTCTGACTTGTGCCACACGGACGTGTACTAGACTATGTGGTTAATTAATTTAATTCAAATTAAATGTAGGTTTCACATGTCCAAGACACACGCCCGTGTTCCAGGCAATGTAACACACACGGCTGAGGCAGACGCCCGTGTCTCTGCCAGTGTGCTATATTTTGGACATTCTATTTTTTTCAAAATTAAGGTGCAGGGGACACACGGCTGGAAAACATGCCTGTGGGGTAGACTGTGTCACACACGGCCTAGACACACGCCCGTGTATCTACTCATGTGGACAAAAATAAAGCTATTTACCTTGCCATTTGCCACCCTCATTTACATCTACACTTACACCAATTCAATGACACATTTCATAGCATACTTAGGCAACCAAAACATCTACAACCAAGGTATCAACACATCATTCACATGCTAACATCTATCATACATAAACATCACATAACTTATCAACTCAAATCATGCAAGTTTCCACATTCATGAAAGGCATCATCATATGCATATTCTTATACCAATATTAGCCAATTTCATATGGCCTTATTCAAAATGAACTTCTAACCAACATAAGCCAACACATTTGGCCAAATCAATTATGACACATAACAAAATGACCAAGTTCCCTATACATGCCATAACTAAAAATGTAGAATTCATTAATACCAAAATAATTGTTGATAGTGTGTATGGATCTCCGACGATTTTCATACCCCGAGCTAGCTTGGTGACACTATAAAAACATGGAAAATAAATAGAGTAAGCTATACAGCTTAGTAAGCTTGTATGCAAGAAATAAGCAACCTTACCATGTATATAACATTCAATTACTATAACATAATAAAATGTAGACTTACTATGGTCTCATGATCATCATCTATTCCATCATAAAAACTTACCTCATATTTGTCATTTCACATATTTATTAAACATGAGCTTTATGTACATACCAGAGCCATCTCGAAATGAACTTACTCATATTCTCATCTTTGACATACCCGTGAACCACTCGAAATAATAATGTCGGATACTCAGGAAAATTTGCACACTAAGTGCCACATATGTAGCCAAAGCTACCTAAGTCTCATATCACATAATCGATTGCTCTCGAGCTATCGACGAGCCTGCTCACACAAGCTGTCAGTCAAGATGTAGCTACATGGTGCTGCTCACACAAGTTATCAAGTGTCCGTAACATATGACGGTATACTCAGCCACTGGTAAGACGTACGAGACTAGCACCCAAATCACATAGTCACATAACATATAATGACCTTAGTGACATGTCACTTGTATCCTAAACTATTCCTATGGTTCAAACGGAATTTATTTTTTATCGAATCATCTTCAGACTCATTTGTAGGATTGTGCTCATTCACAAAATCAAACATACAATTCATGCAATATTTAAGAATTTTAATACAATTATTCTAAAGCTTATTTTTAACATACAAACTTACCTTGGTACAAAATGGATAATTATTCAACGCATTCGTACATTGCTAGCATGGTGTCTGGAACCTTGAATGTGAACTCTGAGACTGTCCTTAGGAAGATGACTGTACTTAGTCCTTTAGGGCAATCTGTGGTAGTAGATAAACTCTTTAGAGACGTGTCTTTAGAGGTTTAGGGGGTGGTATTCCTAGCTGACTTGATGGAGCTGTCGTTCGGGGAATTTGACCTGATCTTAGGGATGGATTGGTTAGTAAGGTATCGTACGAATCTGGACTGTGCTGCTAAGTGCATGTCAGTGAGGACTCCTGAGAATTATGAAGTTATAGTGATAGGTGAGAGGAGAGACTACCTGTCTAACGTAGTGTCTACTCTTAAAGCGGTGAAGATGGTGAAGAAGGGGTGCTCAGCTTTTCTGATGTTTGTTAGTGCCTTGGATGCTAAAGAGGCAACTGTAGGGGAGGTCAGGATAATAAAGGAATTTGTGGATGTTTTTCCAGAGGAACTTCTAGGTTTACCTCCGGATCGGGAGGTGGAGTTTGGAATTGACCTGTTGCCAGGAACAGCGCTAGTGTCCATTGCTCCTTATAGGATGGCACCAAAGGAGTTGGTTGAGCTGAAGGCCCAAATCCAAGAGTTACTAGATCGTGGGTTTATCCGACCCAGTGTTTCTTCATAGGGAGCACCGGTGTTGTTTGTAAAGAAGAAAGACAGGTCTATGCGTATGTGCATAGATTACCGCCAGTTGAATAAACTAACGATCAAGAACAAGTACCCGCTATCGAGAATAGACGACTTGTTTGACCAGCTCAAAAGAGCTGCAGTCTTTTCGAAGATAGATTTGAGGTCGGGGTATCACCAGCTTAGGGTGAAGGAGGCTGATATCCATAAGATGGCGTTTAGGACTCAATACGGGCACTACGAATTCTTGGTAATACCGTTCGAGTTTGGGTAACGCACCGGCTGTGTTTATGGATATGATGAATCGGGTTTTCCAACCTTACTTGGATCAATTTGTCGTGGTGTTCATAGAATACATCTTGGTGTATTCAAATTCGGAGGAGAACATGATGCACATCTACGGATGGTACTATAAATTTTGAGGGAAAAGAAATTATACGCCAAGTTTAGCAAGTGCGAATTCTGGTTGAGTAAAGTTGCTTTTCTGGGTCACGTGGTATCTGCGGAGGGAATAAGGGTGGATCTCCGGAAGGTTGAGGTAATACTGGAATGGAAACCACCTAAGTCAGTAGCTAAAATTCACAATTTCTTGGGGCTAGCAGGGTACTATAGGAGGTTTGTCGAGGGTTTTTCTTCGATAGCGGCACCTTTGACTAAGCTATTGAGAAAGGAGGTACCTTTTGTGTGGTCAGACAAGCAGCAGGAGAGTTTCGAGAAGCTAAAGAGAGTTTTGACAGAAGTCCCGATTTTGATTCAGCTTGTGGCAGAAAAAGATTTTGTGGTGTATTGTGATACTTCTCACACGGGATTAGGTTGTGTACTGATGTAGGAAGGGAAGGTGGTTGCTTATGCGTCTCGGCAGCTGAGGCCGCATAAAGTTAACTATCTAACACACGATCTAGAATTGGCAGCAGTAGTTTTCACTTTGAAAATATGGAGGCATTATCTGTGTGGAGAGAAGTAGGTGATCTACACGAACCATAAGAGCTTGAAGTATCTATTGACTCATAATGAGCTGAACTTGAGACAACGAAGGTGGGTGGAGCTATTAAAGAATTACGACTGTTCGATTGAGTACCACCCGGGTAAAGTAAATGTGGTGGCGGATGCATTAAGTCAAAAAATGGTATCGGATCTGAGGGCTATGTTTGCACATCTTAGTCTCTACGACGACGAGAGTTTGTTAGTAGAACTACAGGTGAAGCCGACGTGGTTAAGTTAGGTAAGAGAGAAACAGTTGGTGGATGAGGTTTTGGGTACTCGACTTCAGTAAATTCAGAGTGGGGAGTTAGAGGATTATAGTGTGAACAGTGACGGAGTCTTGTGTTTTCGTGGTAGGGTGTGTATATCGAAAGATGTGGAATTGAGACAGAAGATTCTTTGGGACTCCATAGTAGCCCTTATGCTATGCATCCTGGAGGAAGTAAGTTGAATAGGGATCTACTGGAATAATTTTGGTGGCCTGGATTGAAGCGTGAAGTTACAGAATTTGTAGGGAAGTGCTTGACATGTCAGCAGGTCAAAGCTGAACATCAAGTACCTTCGGGGTTACTGCAACCAGTGAAGATTCCACAATGGAAGTGGGAGAGGATCACAATGGATTTCGTGAGTGGGTTTCATCTTATGCCTACTAAGAAGGACCCGATATGGGTGATTGTGGATCGATTGACAAAGTCCACGTATTTCATACCTATTCGGGTTGATTACTCTCTGTAAAGATTAGCGAAGCTGTATGTAGCAAAAATTGTGAGACTGCATAGAGTGTCGGTGTCAATCATATCGAATAGCGATCCTAGATTTACGTCGAGGTTTTGAAGGGCGTTGCATCAAGCTTTGGGTACCAGGTTGGACTTCAGTATGGCATTTCATCCACAGTCAGATGGCTAGTCTGAAAGGGTGATTCAGGTGTTAGAGGATATGTTGAGGGGTTGAGTTATCGACTTTAGGGGTAGCTGGGAAGAATTCTTACCTTTGGCGAAGTTTGCATACAACAACAGTTACCAAGCAAGCATTCGGATGGCACCGTATGAAGCGCTGTATGGACGAAAGTGTCGCACTCCTACGTGTTGGACAGAATTAGGTGAACGTCATGTTTTAGGTCCAGAGATAGTGGCAGAATTAGAGGAAAAGGTTAAGGTAATCCGAGCACGGTTGAAAGAGGCATCTGACAGACAGAAGTCGTATACGGATCTTAAGCGGAAAGAGATAGAATTTGCCATGGGAGATAATGTATTCCTGAAAGTTTCACCGTGGAAGAAAGTGATGAGGTTTGGACGCAAGGGTAAACTGAGTCCCAGGTTTATAGGGCCTTATAGGGTTTTAAAGCGAGTGGGGCCAGTGGATTACTAGTTGGAGTTGCCATCAGAATTGAAGCAGATGCATGATGTGCTCCACGTGTCAATGCTACGTCGTTATCGTTCGGATCCATCTCACGTAGTGCCAATTGAGGAAGTTGAGTTGAGACTAGATTTGTCCTACGAAGAAGAACCGATTTAGATTCTAGAGCGAGATGCGAAGGTACTTCGAAAGAAATCAGCTAGTCAAAGTATCATGGCGTAACCATGGTGCAGAAGAAGCTTCGTGGGAACCGGAGGAAGCGATGCAATAGCAATACCCTCACTTATTTTGATCAGGTAATTTTGAGGCCGAAATTAATTTTAAGGGGGTAGAACTGTAACATCCGGGGTTTAGGGGTCTTGTATTTCTTCTAAGTTATATGCATGAGGTAGTGTGCTCTATATGCTGTTTGTATGTGTTTAGGGGTCTCGGGAAATCTTGAGGCTAAGTTTGGACCTTAGGTAAATTTTTGGTTTAGAGCCTTTAGGGGAAAGCTAGGTGAGATAGGCCTTAAGAGTTCTTGTGTGGAGTCTAGGACACAAGAATTGATGTGGTGAAGTGGCTTGGGAGGAGCCACTTAGTGCATAGGGGAGTGAGGCCTCAGGGAGCTAGTGGGGGCAAGGTTCGATCTGCAGAGGAAGCATTTTGGGGTTGCTTTTTGCGTCAAGGGAGTGGGAGAGTTGGATGGCAAGCAAACTCTGCATGGATGAGGTGTGGATTGAGTCAACAGCTTAAATTTATGGCTAAGAGAGGAGGTAGGAGTTTGATTCACTCAAACTCATTTGAATGAGTGGAGGGGAGGAAAAATAGGAGGAAAAGAAGGGATTTGGGTGAGAGAGGAAGAGTTGGCCGAATATAGGGCTTTGGAGGGTAGCATTTTCGGTTGGTGGTAGTAGGATATGTGGGTGCCGAAACTCCTTAGAATGGGTTCTTTCTTTTAGTATTGGATGTGTAGCTTGTTGATTCTCTCTTCTTCCTTTTCTAAGTTTTGCCGCAAGTGTCAGCAAGGGACTTTTTCTTTCCTTAAGTCCAAAGTCAAATGAGCTAGTGACCATTCGTGCATCTTTTCTTTTCTTTACAATCCCTTCTCCTTTTCTCGATTCTCTCTCTCAAAAAGCTGAAACACACATTCCATTGTCACCATAGCCGAAACACCCATAAAAGCCCAACCCTTTTTTCTTTTCATTTGCTAAGAAGCCGAATAACCCTTCTATTTCATTGAGTCTTGGCCGAATCTTCTAAGGCTTCTCTTCTCTTTCTTTTTTGCATTCTTCTCCTATTTCTCAAACCTTTTACTCTAGGCCGAATCTGTCAGACTCTGTTCCATCGGATCTAATAGATGGTAAGGTTTTCTTGATTCAATTCTCTTCTTTCTCTTTTGATTGCCGAAAGTTAGATGTCTAACTTTGTATAGGTGTGGCTGAATCTATTCAAGGTGGTGACCTTGTGTCCATTTTTGGAAGCCGACGTTGGGGGTATCTAGGAGCTTTTGGGTTTTGATCAAGCAAGGTAAGGGGGTGTACCTTTGGTTCGGCCAAAGGCCACATCTTTTTCTTTATGCAGTTTAGCCTATTCTAACTAGATTGATGTAGGGGGAGTTTCGACAAAGGTGGAGGAGGAGCCTTTGGAACTCGGATCTATTTTGGTAAGAGTATTCGATTAAGATTGGTGTTGTCTCATTTAGGTTGATTTAATGTTTAACCGGGTCTCTCGATTAAGTGCCATTCAATGGATGCAAGTACCAGACAAGGAGAGAAAGGGGTTGTCCCTACCCCTAAGTTCAAGAAACGTTCAGTTTCTAGATTCGAGATTGGCCACCGGGGTGTGGGCCAGCATCGAAAAGAGACAAGCAGATTGCTGTAGTCTCTTCGAGTGAAGAGGCTAGAGAAATTGAGAGTCTAGTGGTTCGGGTTATCAGGTGTGTGGTTAATTCGATGTTTCCTATTAGTCAATTAATTATATGTGTTATGTGTGTGATAATCGGTACAGTGGTTGTGGGGGGGAAATTGTTACCCTTAATTGGACATTTCGGTAACCAGGTTAGTACCCTATCTGAGGTGTAGTTGTGGTTGATTACTATGAATACTTGTGAGCATGCCGTATGCCTATCTAATATGTCCATGCATTATTCTATCATATCATTATAACATGTTGCATATGCATGGGGTCGGGATATATATATTAAATGAAGGACAGGGTGTACATTTATGTACGTGGTGATGATTGGCTATGTGCCATATCATGGCTTGATGTCAACTATGTGCCACATCGAGGGATGATGTTAGCTTTGTGCTTTATCGTGGTTGATGATGACCATGGGTCACATCGTGGATATCGAGATTTGATCACATAGTGATCGGTGGCTAGGCCACGTTATATGTTATACTTTGGTCACATGGTGATCGGTGGCTAGGCCACGTTATATTAGCTTTGAGCAGCTCAACTGCCAAAGAGCTGTGTAGTGGATTGAGGGTCAATTTAGTAATCCCCGTGTGTGTGGCAGGATATGGGGGTGTGTAGCGGATGGGTATTAGGTTGGGATGGGTAACATTTTGCATCATCATGTGTGGTTTGTGGATTGTGTGGTTATGGACCAAGCCCTTTTGGGAAACATGTGGAATAATTGCACACTGAGTCTGTTCGACTCACCCTATTTTCTTATACAATGCAGGTGATACGTGAAACATGGACCGGGCTGGAGTAGATTCGAGGTGGCCATGCAGAAGTTGTTTTAATTCTTTATGCACTTGGATTTTTAATTACTTCCTCTTGAGTTTCCAAACGTACGATGGTTTTAAACCGCACACGACCTTTAAATTTTTCATTACCCTCGGCAACGTATTTTCAAAACGACGAACATATTATAGACTCGCTATCTTTTATAAAACTAAGGAAAATATTTTAAACTCAAAATGTGTTTTCACCCTTAAATCAAATTCTTTTCAAACATTTTTCCTAGTAGCATTTCAAATTCGACGTGTGTTTTGGGTCGAGTTTAGGGTGTTACAGTTTGGTATCAGAGCCCGATTCAAAACTCGACTTTGAAGGCTTTTGGTCCCAAAAACGTCTTTCGAAGGTGGGTTTTACCAAAACTAGTATTTTTACAAGCTGATCAGGTTTTCTGGCATGGCACCTGAGTCTCCGACCCGATGTCCACCAGGTAAGTACTTTAAACCGTTGAATGATTGTATGTAAGGTAAATGGTGATATAAGATCATAGATTAGTAAGTTAGAAACTATTAAACCTTAGGATTAGCTTACTCCAACACTAAATTTCATAAGACTTAACTCATTTCACCAAACCCGGGAATAAGTCGCAGAGTTCAGGTGTGGTAACAAGCATGCGCATGTCTAGGCATAGATTCGGAATGAGCTTGGTATTTAAGCAGTCCTAGCGACTCACCTCCTCTTTTCTGGAATCCTACCTGGTGCGCAGTGATTGTTCACCTTAACCGTGAGGACTTGTTAATGGGTCAACCCTATAACTAAAACCCGAAAGGGACCGAATACCAAGTTTTGCAAAATAATCAAATTACCCCAATTTTAAAAAGAAAATTTATTAATTACCACACTACCCTCGATTTCTTATCTAAATGCCCCTAATTTGTAAAATTACCAAAATACCCCTATAGGATAAATTACAAAAATACCCCTAGGTTGGGAACGGACGAAAATGCTCAAAGTGGTGAATGTGTGTAGTGGATAGTGTTGATGAATGAATGCTATTCTCTGAGTTAGGATGGAGGACTTAAGACAAAAAACTTTGAATGATCGAAAGAACTACTATTAAATATCTTTACATAAAATTACTTGTGGGTAATCAGTGGAACAAGAAGTTAATGCAAAAATTTCTTAATCGGTTTAAAACGCAAAGAATAGACATGAGTTCTAGGGGACGAGGTCGTGTCGCATGGACGTGGTAAGGCGGAATGTCAATATCGAAACCGGTTGGTGCGGTCATGGATCGAGGAACGAAACGACGCCGCGATGAGAGAAGTTTGAGTTCCAAGATCGACCGGTGGAGATGACGAGTATCTCGAGCGATCTTCGCGAGTTTTAGAAAGGGTTGTGGGAGCAAATGTAGGTAAGGGCTCTAAGTCCGCTTTTCGAGAGACTTGATGAATGGAGCTGAGATATTTAGGGGTGTCTCGGGGGTGTCTCTGAATATGACAGAGTATTGGTTGTAGGCAGTCGAGAGGATCATGGATGATTTGGACTGCACTATTGAGGAAAAACTTAAGGGCGCTGTATCTCTACTACGGGATGAGGCCTATCAGTGGTGGCTTACCGTCAAAGAGGGTACTCCAGTGGACCGAGTAGATTGGAGTTACTTTAAGGTAAAGTTTGAGGGGAAGTATGTCGGAGCTAGTTACGTGGATGCACAGAGGAAGGCGTTTTTGAATCTGGTGCAAGGGGGTAAGTCAGTAGTAGAATATGAGGCAGAATTCTTGAGGTTAAGTCGGTATGCAGAGAGATTGTTGCTACTGATTACAAGCACTGCGTGAGGTTTGAAGATGGGCTCCGAGATGAACTGCGGGTGTTGATAGCTCCTCAGCATGAGAGGGACTTTGCCACTTTGGTGGAGAAATCTCGGATCGCCGAGGAAGTTAAGTGAGCTGAAAGGTAGAATAGAGATCGAAACAGAGGTCAAAACAAGAGGGGTTTTGGATCGTTAGGGTCTTCGAGGGGTTTCCAGAAAAAGCCTAGGGTAGACAATCCTACTCGTGCTGTTATGCCAGCTGCTGGGAATCAGGTCCGTCCATGTGCTCAGTATAGGAGGACTCATGTAGGCGAGTGCTGGGTAAGGATTAGGGAGTGTTTCAGGTGTGGGTCCAAGGCTCACCTAGTGAAGGATTGTCCTCAGAATGCGAATAGGGTTCAGTCAGTGGGTCAAGGGTATGTGCAGCCAGGAAAGGGTGGTTCACAGATGTCAAGAGGTCGTGGCTTGAACCGTGGAGGGAATGGTTTTGGTCAAAGTCATGGAGCACCGGGTAGAGGTGCTGGGAGCTCAGATGCAAGGCAGCCAGGGTTAGTGTATACAGCCAGATGTCGTGAGGGGGGGACGCACTAGATGTTATCACGGGTACGTTCCTTATTTATGGGATTCCCTTTACTGCTTTAATTGATGTTGGGTCAACGCATTCGTACATTGCTAGTATGGTGTCTGGAACCTTGAATGTGAACTCTGAGACTGTCCCTAGGAAGATGACTGTACTTAGTCCTTTAGGGCAATCTGTGGTAGTAGATAAACTCTTTAGAGATGTGCTTTAGAGGTTCAGGGGGTGGTATTCCTAGCTGACTTGATGGAGTTGCCGTTTGGGGAATTTGACCTGATCCTAGGGATAGATTGGTTAGTAAGGTATCGTGCGAATCTGGACTGTACTGCTAAGCGCATGTCAGTGAGGACTCCCAAGAATTATGAAGTTACAGTGATAGGTGAGAGGAGAGACTACCTGTCTAACGTAGTGTCTGCTCTTAAGGAGGTGAAGATGGTGAAGAAGGGGTGCTCGGCTTTTTTGATGTTTGTTAGTGCCTTAGATGCTAAGGAGGCGGTGTGGAGGAGGTCAGGACAGTAAAGGAATTTATGGATGTTTTTCCAGAGGAACTTTCAGGTTTACCTCCGGATTGGGAGGTGGAGTTTGGAATTGACACTTGCGAGCAGCCCCGGTGTCCATTGCTCCTTATAGGATGGCACCAAAAGAGTTGGTTGAGCTGAAGGCCCAAATCCAAGAGTTGCTAGATCGCGGGTTTATCGACCCGGTGTTTCTCCGTGAGAGCACTTGGTGTTGTTCAGAAGAAGAAAGATGGGTCTATGCGTATGTGCATAGATTACCGCCAGTTGAATAAACTAACGATCAATAATAAGTACCCGCTACCGAGGATAGATGATTTGTTTGACCAGCTCAAAGGAGCTGTGATCTTTTCAAAGATAGATTTGAGGTCGGGGTATCACCAGCTTAGGGTGAAGGAGGCTGATATCCATAAGACGGTGTTTCGGACTCGATACGGGCACTACGAATTCCTGGTAATGCCGTTTGGGTTGACTAACGCACCGGTTATGTTTATGGATATGATGAATTGGGTTTTCTAACCTTACTTGGATCAATTTGTCATGGTATTCATAGACGACATCTTCGTGTATTCAAAGTCGGAGGAAGAACATGATGCACATCTGTGGGTGGTACTACAAATTTGAGGGAAAAGAAGTTGTACGCCAAGTTTAGCAAGTGCGAATTCTGGTTGAGTGAAGTTGCTTTTCTGGGTCACGTGGTATCCGTGGAGGGAATAAAGGTGGATCCCCAAAAGGTTGAGGCAGTACTGGAGTGGAAACCACCTAAGTCGGTAGCTGAAATTCATAGTTTCTTGGGGCTAGCAGAGTACTATAGGAGGTTTGTCGAGGGTTTTTCTTCGATAGCGGTACCTTTGACTAAGCTGTTGAGAAATAAGGTACCTTTTGTGTAGTCGGACAAGCAGCAGGAGAGTTTCAAGAAGCTAAAGAGAGTTTTGACAGAAGCCCCGATTTTGATTCAGTCTGTGGCGGGAAAAGATTTTGTGGTGTATTGTGATGCTTCCACACAGGATTAGGTTGTGTACTGATGCAGGAAGGGAAGGTGGTTGCTTATGCATCTCGGTAGCTGAGACCGCATAAAGTTAGCTATTCGACGCATGATCTGGAATTGGCAGCAGTAGTTTTCGCTATGAAAGTGTGGAGGCATTATCTGTATGGAGAGAAGTCGGTGATCTACACGGACCATAAGAGCTTGAAGTATCAGTTGACTTAGAAGGAGCTGAACTTAAGACAACGAAGGTGGGTAGAGCTATTAAAGGATTACGACTGTTCAATTGAGTACCACCCGGGTAAAGCAAATATGGTGGCGGATGCATTAAGTCAGAAAGTGGTATCGGATCTGAGGGCTATGTTCGCACATCTTAGTCTCTACGACGACGGGAGTTTGTTAGCAGAACTATAGGTGAAGCCGACGTGGTTAAGTCAGGTAAGAGAGAAACAGTTGGTGGATGAGGTTTTGGGTACTCGACTTTAGCAAGTTCAGGGTGGGGAGTTAGAGGATTATAGTGTGAACAGTGATAGAGTCTTGTGTTTCCATGGTAGGGTGTGTATGCCGAAGGATGTGGAATTGAGACAGAAGATTCTTCGGGACTCGCATAGTAACCCTTACGCTATGCATCCTGGAGGAAGTAAGTTGTATAGGAATCTACAGTAACAGTTTTGGTGGCCTGGATTGAAGCGTGAAGTTATAGAATTTGTGGGGAAGTGTTTGACGTTTCAATAGGTTAAAGTTGAACATCAAGTACCTTCGGGGTTGCTGCAACCAGTGAAGATTCCGTAATAGAAGTGGGAGAGGATCACAATGGATTTTGTGAGTGGGTTTCATCTTATGCCTGCTAAGAAGGACTTGATATGGGTGATTGTGGATCGGTTGACAAAGTCCGCGCATTTCATACCTATTCGGGTTGATTACTCTCTGCAAAGATTAGCGAAGCTGTATGTAGTAGAAATTGTGAGACTACATGGAGTGCCAGTGTCGATCATATCGGATAGGGATCCTAGATTTACGTCGAGGTTTTGGAGGGCGTTGCATCAGGCTTTGGTTATCAGGTTCGTCTTCAGTACGGTATTTCATCCACAGTCAGATGGCCAGTCTGAAAGGGTGATTCAGGTGTTAGAGGATATGTTGAGGGGTTGCGTTATCGACATCAGGGGTAGCTGGGAAGAATTCTTGCCTTTGGCAGAGTTTGCATACAACAACAGTTACCAAGCAAGCATTCAGATTGCACCGTATGAAGCGCTGTATGGACAGAAGTGTCGCAATCCTACGTGTTGGACAGAATTAGGTGAACGTCATGTTTTGGGTCCAGAGATAGTGGTAGAATCAGAGGAAAAGGTTAAGGTAATCCAAGCACGGTTGAAAGAGGCATCTGACAGACAGAAGTCGTCTGCGGATCTTAAGCGGAAAGAGATAGAATTTGCCGTGAGAGATAATGTATTCCTGAAAGTTTCACTGTGGAAGAAGGTGATGAGGTTTGGACGCAAGGGTAAACTGAGTCCCAGGTTTATAGGGCCTTATAGGGTTTTGAAGCGAGTGGGGCCAGAGGATTACCAGTTGGAGTTGCCGTTAGAATTGAAGCAGATGCATGATGTGTTCCACGTGTCAATGCTACGTCGTTATCGTTCGGATCCATCTCACATAGTGCCAGTTGAGGAAGTTGAGTTGAGTTACATGTATGTGGTAGTGTGCTCCATATGCTGTTTGTATGTGTTTAGGCGTCTCGGGAAATCTTGAGGCTAAGTTTGGACCTTAGGTAAATTTTTGGTTTAGAGCCTTTAGGGGAAAGCTAGGAGAGATAGTCCTTAAGAGTTCTTGTGTGAAGTCTAGGACACAAGAATTGATGTGGTGAAGTGGCTTGGGAGGCGCCACTTAGTGCATAGGGGAGTGACGCCTTAGGGAGCTAGTGGGGGCAAGGTTCGAGCTGTAGAGGAAGCATTTTGGGTTTGCTTTTTGCGTCTAGGGAGTGAGAGAGTTGGACGGCAAGCAAACTCTGCATGGATAAGGTGTGGATTGAGTCAACAGCTTAAATTTTTGGCTAAGAGAGGAGGTAGGAGTTTGATTCACTCAAACTCATTTGAATGAGTAGAGGGGAGGAAAAATAGGAGGAAAAGAAGGGATTTGGGTGAGAGAGGAAAAGTTGGCCGAATATGGGGCTTTAGAGGGTGGCATTTTCGGTTGGTGGTAGTAGGATATGTGGGTGCCGAAACTCCTTAGAGTGGGTTCTTTCTTTTATATTGGATGTGTAGCTTATTGATTCTCTCTTCTTCCTTTTCTAAGCTTTGCCGCAAGTGTCAGCAAGGGACTTTTTCTTTCCTTAAGTCCAAAGCCAAATGAGGTAGTGACCATTCGTGCATCTTTTCTTTTCTTTACAATCCCTTCTCCTTTTCTCAATTCTCTATCTCAAAAAGCCAAAACACACATTCCATTGTCACCATAGCCGAAACACCCATAAACCCCTAACCTTTTCTTTTCATTTCATTTGCTAAGAAGTTGAATAACCCTTCTATTTCATTGAGTCTTGGCCGAATCTTCTAAGGCATCTCTTCTCTTTCTTTTTCGCGTTCTTCTCCTATTTCTCAAACCTTTTACTCTAGGCCAAATCTATCAGACTCTGTTCCATCGGATCTAATAGTTGGTAAGGGTTTCTTGATTCAATTCTCTTCTTTCTCTTTTGATTGCCGAAAGTTAGATGTCTAACTTTGTATAGGTGTGGCTGAATCTATTCAAGGTGGTGACCTTGTGTCCATTTTTGGAAGCCGACGTTGGGGGTATCTAGGAGCTTCCGGGTTTTGATCAAGCAAGGTAAGGGGGTGTACCTTTGGTTCGGCCAAAGGCCACATCTTTTGGCTTTATGCAGTTTAGCTGATTCTAACTAGATTGATGTAGGGGGAGTTTCGACAGAGGTGGAGGAGGAGCCTTTGGAACTCGGATCTATTTTGGTAAGAGTATTCGATTAAGATTGCTGTTGTCTCATTTAAGTTGATTTAATGTTTAACCGGGTCTCTTGATTAAGTGCCATTCAATGGATGCAAGTACCAGACAAGGAGAGAAAGGGGTTGTCCCTACCCCTAAGTTCAAGAAACATTCGGTTTCTGCGGTTCGGGATTGGCCACTGGGGTGTGGGCCAGCATCAAAAGGGACAAGCAGATCGCTGTAGTCTCTTCGAGTGATGATGCTAGGGAAATTGAGAGTCTAGTGCTTCAGGTTGTTAGGTGTGTGGTTAATTCACTGTTTCCTGTTAGTCAATTAATTATATGTGTTATGTGTGTGATAATCAGTACAGTGGTTGTGAGGGGAAATTGTTACCCTTAATTGGACATTTCGGTAACCAGGTTAGTACCCTATCTGAGGTGTGGTTGTGGTTGATTACTATGAGTACTTGTGAGCATGCCGTATGCCTATCTAATATGTCCATGCATTATTCTATCATATCATTATAACATGTTGCATATGCATGGGGTCGGGATATATATATTCAATGAAGGACAGGGTGTACATTTATGTACGTGGTGATGATTGGCTATGTGCCATATCATGGCTTGATGTCGGCTATGTGCCACATCGAGGGATGATGTTAGCTTTGTGCTTCATCATGGTTGATGATGAGCATCGGTCACATCATGGATATCGAGATTTGATCACATAGTGATCGGTGGCTAGGCCACGTTATATGTTATACTTTGGTCACATGGTGATCGGTGGCTAGGCCACGTTATATTAGCTTTGAGCAGCTCGACTGCCAAAGAGGTGTGTAGTGGATGGAGGGTCGATTTAGTAATCCGCTGGTGTGTGTGGCAGGATACGGGGGTGTGTAGCGGATGGATATTAGGTTGGGATGGGTAACATTTTGCATCATCATGTGTGGTTTGTGGATTGTGTGGTTATGGGCCAAGCCCATTTGGGAAACATGTGGAATAATTACACACTGAGTCGTTCGACTCACCCTATTTTCTTATACAACGCATGTGATACGTGAAACATGGACCGAGCTAGAGTAGATTCGAGGTGGCCATGCAGAAGTTGTTTTAATTCTTTATGCACTTGGATTTTTAATTACTTTTGGGTTAATTTCTCTTTCATGTAATAAGGCCATTTTAAATATTTGGGGATTTTTACTATATTTAGTTAGATTGACTATCAGTGAATAATTGGAAATGGTTTTGGAAACAATTTACAACTTAAAGACTTACATTAAAGTTTTAAAACCCGGATACTTATAACAACTCGATTTCTCTTGAGTTTCCAAACGTGCGATGGTTTTAAACCGCACACGACCTTCAAAGTTTTTCATTACCCTCGGCAACGTATTTTCAAAACGACGAACATATTATAGACCCGTTATCTTTTATAAAACTAAGGAAAATATATTAAACTCAAAACGTGTTTTCACCCTTAAATCAAATTCTTTTCAAACATTTTTCCTAGTAGCATTCCGAATTCGGCCGTGGTGTTTTGGGCCGGGTTTGGGGAGCTACACACAGCTAAACCACACAACTAAGTTACTCAATAATACTTCTACACAGCTAATTCACACAGCTAATTTCTCGGTGGTTTCGCACTTAGCCCACCACAATCAATTTATAGGGTATTATCGCACATAGCCTACCAAGAGGTAATCATAGTGGTTTCACAGATAACCCACTAAATAATATACTTAACTATGGTATCGCACACAGCCCATCGTTGTTAAGTATTAAAGTGGTATCGTACTTAGCCTACCATCAAATATTATCGCTACACATTCACATATCTACTTACTCATTCATTCATTCATGATATCTACCACATTCATTCCACTTGAACCACATAGGTTCTCAATCATTCTCATTCATTCTCATTCATGCGGCACACTAGCTAGCATTAAGAACGTATAAGTATAACGCATTGATTACACATAAACTTACCTCAGTACTAAAAAGTATAGAGACGTGCAATTTAGTCCACCACCTTGCTCTTGCATCGGTTTCGATCCGGGCTTCATCTTTCTTGATCTATAATGACAAACCAACTCATTCAATACACACATTGACTAAATTGACCCTTATCTCATACTTTAGCAAAATTATTATTTTGCCCCTAATCTTTCTCATATTTACACTTTTACCCCAAGGCTCGTAAAGTGATTTTCATTCAACTTTCTAGCCTTTCATGCTTAGCCGAACCATTTAATCAACTAAAGCAATCATCAATTCTCACTAAATCACACATGTACGACCAAACTCGAGACTTTTACAAACAAGTCCCTACATGCATTTTTCATGGAAATCACTTAACAAAAGATGTTTCTACTACATCAAGCTTTCATATTCTTCCATAAAACATCAAAATACATGCATGTCATACATGGGTACACTTTTGAACATCCATCCTAGCTCAACATATAGCTAAAAATAGCTTTCTCATGTTACTAGGACTTCAAAAATACGAAAAATATCAAAAACTGGGCTTGGATGCACTTACTAGCAAGCTTGAAAAGTTGAAGAGCCCTAACAATGGCTCCCTTCAAATTTCGGCAGCTTGAAGAAGAAGATGAATGAATTTGTCATATTTTCTCCCTTTTTAATCATTTATTTGACAAATGACCAAAATACCCTTTTGTCCAACTTTCAAATTTTAACCCATTCAAGCCCAATTTTGTCCAAAAATTAAAATTTGGGAAAATTACTATTTAAGGACCTTCAATTAATATTCTAAAGCTATTTCATACAAATAACTTCTAGAATACCACATTTTGGAACTTTTGCAATTTAGTCCTTTTGGACATTTCAATCACAATTTGACAAAATTACCTCATGAAACTTTCACACTAACATGCAAACATGGCATAAACCTCAAAAAATCATACATATACCTTGGATTTGTGGTCTCACACCACTATGCTGACTAGGCCCTAAATCGAGATGTTACATCTACTACATATTTTATAACTTTTACAAATAGGTCCTTTTAGGCATTTTCGTCTAAATTCACTTGGTAAATGTTGTTTATCTAACATCAAACATACATTTTCTACCATTAAACATCAAAATAGACAAATATCTAATAGGGGTAAAAATTTAGGCCTTGACATCTTTTCAAAGTAGTCCTTGAAATAGCTAGATTAGGTTGCAAGGATCTCAAAAACATAAAAATCATGAAAAACGGGGCAAGAATGGACTTACAATCTAGCTTGAAAGATGAACAAACCCTAGATATGTCTTCTCCTTGTGAATTTCGGCCATGGGGGACTGAATTGATGAAGATGAAGACTTTTATTTAGTTATTTTGGCTTTATTTACTAGATTACCAAAATACCCTCCACCTAAACATTGAAAATTTTCACTAACCATGCCCATTTTTGTACATACTAAAGTATAATGGTCTAATTACCATCTAAGGACCTGTAATTAAAAATTTGGCAATTAGACACCTTTAGCTTCTAGAACACACATTTTACACCTTTTTCAATCTAGTCCTTTTAACTAAATTGAGTGCCCGAACATCAAAATTTTTGAATGAAATTTCCACGAAATCATTCGATAAAATTGCAGACCATAAAAAATGATACAAATAAATTTTACTGCGTCAGATTTGTGGTCCACAAACCACTGTTCCGGCTAGGCTCAAAATCAGTTACAACTCTCCCCCCTTTAGGGATTTTTGTCCCCGAAAATCTTACCAGAAAAGAGGTTTGGGTACTATTTTCTCAGAGCTTCCTTAGGTTCCCACATAGCCACTTCGACCCCATGTCGTTGCCATAAAACTTTCACTAGAGCTATACTTTCATTCCTCAACTGTTTGACTTCCTAAGCCAAAATCTTTATCTGTTCCTCACCATATGTCATATCCAGTCGAATCTCAATCTCTATTGGAGAAATCACATGTGAAGGATTAGAACGATATCATCGCATCATCGACACATAAAAAACATTATGGATCCTTTCCAACTCTATCGGTAAAGCTAACCGATATGCTACTGGCCCTATTCTTTCAATAACCTCATATAGCCCAATGAAATGTGGACTCAACTTACCTTTATGGCCAAATATTAGGATCTTCTTCCAAGGAGATACTATAGAACCCCTTACCCATATTCGACACTGGGATGGGTACGAGGCATTACTGAACCTAGACTCAAACAAATATTCAAGACCTAGACATGAATTTCCACTCAAATTTAAAACTTTTCATAAACATTCATAGCGTCCCTTAAATGAGCCTACGATGCCCAAAACATACATTAGGAGTGGTTTGAGACTAAACTAAGAACTTTGAAAACTTTCAAGAAACTTAGAAAAATTTTCATAAAAAAGGTCCACACGCCCGTGTGGGTGAACGGACATGCCAGTGTGGGTGAATAGACATGCCCGTGCTTTAGGCCGTGTCCAAAATAGGGGACATTCTATTTATGACGTCAATAACCAAATAAGGTCACACGACCAAGGCACATGCCCGTGTCCTTAGGCCGTGTGGCAAATTAAATTCTGAAAATCAAGTGCAGACTTCACACGGCCTAGGCACATGCCCATGTCCTATGGCTTTGCCTCTCACATGGCTGAGACACATGGTTGTGTCTAGTGTCTGTGTGTTTACTACTGGGTATTCTATTTCTCAAAACTAAGGTGCAGGGGACTCACAGCCAGAACACACGCCCTTGGGGCAAGCCGTGTGTCACACACGGCCTAGACACATGCCCGTGTTGACAACATTGAGGCTATTTTCCAAGCCATTTGTCACCCTCAATAACACATGCACACTTACACATCTCAATGACGTCTAACATGTCATAAATAAGCACTTAAACATTCATAAACATGGCTTATAAATAGCAACTTCTAATCAATTTATACTTGCTTAAGGCTCCACATTATGATAAATCTAATTTTACCAACTCATATACAAATAAGCTTCATTCCCTAGATTGCATGCATGCATTTTCATACCAACATATACATACACAAAACTACCACATCCAACTCAAGTTTAGTAAATCACATTCAACACATCATCATACGACCATCAATAACCATAAGGCATGTAACAGCCCGATTTTGGGCCTAGTCGGAACAGAGGTTTTGGGACCACAAATTCGACGAGAAAAATTTTAATTTTTATTACATTTTTATGGTTTGCAATTTCACGTAATGATTTCATGAAAATTTTGTTCGAAAATTTTGACATTTGGGCACTCAATTTAGTAAAAAGGACTAAATTATAAAAAGTGTAAAACTTGAGTACAGAAGCTAGAGGTGTCAAATTGCTATGAAATTTTATATTGGAGGTCCTTAAATGGTAATTATACCATTGGTTAATTTTTTTTGGACAAAAATGGACATGAAATAGGTGAAATAGAATATTTTTAAGTTAGAGGCATCTTGGTCATTTAGTAATTAAAAAGAATTAAAAACAAAATTAAAAGCCAATTTTTTCCATCATCAATCCCATGGCTACAGTTTTTCAAGCTTTCAAGCTCCATAGTAAGTCTGTTCTAGCCTTGTTTTTAATGATTTTCATGTTTTTGAAGTCGTTATCACTCGATCTATCCATTTCTACCACTAATTTGAGATATGGTTAAAATCTAGGGTTTTGACCCATGATGAACATGTGTGTATTTTTGTGTTTAATGGTATAAAATGCATGTTTATAGTTCGAGAAGCAACTTTTACTAAGTGATTTTGTAACGCCCCGAATTTTTGGGCCTAGAAGTGTTGGGCCTTGTGAATGAGAACTGCTAAGTGACTGCACATAAAAATTTATGTGTGCAAGAAATATCAAAAATTGCTTGTTTTCTTTAGTGGCTAAGTGATTTAGAAAGAGGTGGGAGTGTTGGAGGAGTCCTGGGTTCAAACTAGGGCTCTAGCAAAAATTTTAGTTTTTTCCCTTTAGGTGATCTTGGCATTTGTTTGAAGGCCTTATTAATATTTGAGGACTAAAATATGACACAAGGAGGCATGTGGTCTAGTGGCAATATGGCGCTAGGAGTATGCATGTGGTCTGAGGTTCAAGTCATGGGATGAGCATTGAGGAATTTATTTTTCACCTGTGTCGTGTAAGTGGTTGTAATTGTTTAAAACTCTACTTGGTGGGGGTTTGAATTGGTCTTGGAATTTGAATGTGTGGTGGGAGTCGGTTAAGGAATGATTTATGGAGTAGCTTAGGGAGATAATCGTGGGATTTTGAAAGGGGAGGTGTTGTAACCGAGTTGGACTTTTTGAGTGTGGTAAATTCGGCATAGGGTAGGGAGAGTGCCGTTTATGGTCATTGTTGGGTATAGTCGAACCTTGCTAAGAAGAGTTTTTTTTTTTTCTTTTCACTCGTTTTGGTACCTTTATTTTTTGATTTTCAAGATCCTGGTTATACTCTTTTCTAAGCCGAAATTGCATTACCATTTAGGCTACCTATTAGTCGATTTTTCTCTTCTAGTCCTCTTCTTTTCTTTCTAATTCTTGTATCTTTCTCCTTTCTTCATCTCTAACACTTGTGCCGATTTCTTCAATCTAGACTCTCATTCCTTCACTTCAACAATTACCATTCGTGGTTTATTCCTCTATTGTGATGGGTATTGTTCTTCTTCTTTTCTCTCTTCTCTACTAACCTCTTCTTCAATCGATTTTGGGCCATAGCCAAACCTTCTTACTATATTTCTCAACCAGTTTTTTTGGCTAGGCCAAACCTTTGTGTTTCTCTACCAAATCGTTGTTGTTTCTTTATCGAACTACTCTACTTGCGTGTAGTTTTCGGTATGGTAAGGGTTCCTGATCAACTAGTAAGTGCACTCTTTTTCTCCTTGCTTTTAGTTGAGGTCGAATGCTCTTTTATGTTATTAAAGGTTATCAAATATGGTCATAAACCACAACCTTATACAATCTTGGTTAATAAAGTTCTTTGGGTAACGCAGATATCTACAAGAAGTTGATCGTTGCTAAATTATTGAGGATTTAGGGAAGCTCGATCAAGTAGGGTTTGGTGCTAGGGGTTCGTGGCGCGCTTCATTATCAAGGTGTGTAACCCCACTCCTTCTGATCGTAAATCGATAAAATGCTGAAAAGTTAAATTACCGGTGAATGATGCTACACGATCATGTGATTGTGTGTGGTGGACTAAGCCCACGAACATCGACGTTAGTCTGTAGAGGCCACCACGAGCACTCTCGTGGTATTGGGCTGTTATAGGCCTCATTGGGCGAATTGGACTGTGTGGGCCAGTGGCTTGTGGGCCCACACGGATAAAATGTATGTGATGTGGTAAGAGTTGTTTAGACTATGATGTTTGCATAACTGTGGCTATCTCTGGGCTAAATGGGCCACACGAGTGTGTGAACCCACTTGGACCGAGTAATGGTCCTTAGGCCCATTTATCCCGTTGTGACTGTTTAGGTTCCTTAAGTCGCTTGAGGCGACGGCAGACCTTTGTTGGGTCGCTGAGACCTCAGTTTGCAAAATTATCAAAATACCCCTGATTTGTAAAATTAATATGTGAAATTATCGAAATGCCCTCAATTTGTGAAATTAACGAAATACCTCTGTAGGGTAGAATTGTCGAAATAACCCTATATGGTAGAATTACCGAAATATCCCTGAAGGGTAGGATTACCGAAATACCCTTATAAGTAAAATAACTATTTTGCCCTTGTGGGTAAATGACTAACTTAGACTACGAATTTGACTGATTTGACTATGATCGTATGATTTTGCTTTAACTGACTTGACTATGCTCGTCTGACTAATATGCTTTTAGTATATGTTTAAATGACAGTTACTGAGAATGAAAATTTTGCATACACCTATAATGATTGAGCATGACATACACGACATATTGCATGGGGTTGGGACATTGATACGGAGGAAGTTCTTATAGGGTCGCACGGGTCGCATGAGATGACTGTGGATCCAGTATTGATCTGTTAAGGTCGCACGGGTCGCAGGAGACGACTGTGGACCGACAAACAGCTTAAAGCCGCGTAATCTGATTATGGCTCTATGCCAACCTAAATATGGCTCTGTGCCATCTTGATTATGGCTTTGTGCCAATCGTATTTACCCGTGGCTATGTGCCTAACATATATATTGATGACTTTGTGTCAATCATAATTACCCGTGGCTATTGTCGATTATATTACCATCGCTTATGGCTATGTGCCAAACTCATTACAGTTACCGATAGCCTTGTGCCATCCTGATTATGGCTCTGTGCCATCCTGATTATGGTTTGTAACCATTCTTTTTATGGCTCTTGGCCATTTTGTTTACTAGCAGCTTTGCTGTGATTTTGGTTAGTGCCACAACCGGTGCTAACATTGGGAGTGTAGGGATGGCGTGGGTGATTTATTCCCCACGGGTAGTGCAGGGTTGGACAGAGGCAAGTGCAGGGTTGGATGGGTTGGATAGGATGGGTTAGCATGCATCACACATTATGCATATGGAATTGATTCTGATATGGGCTAGGCCCAACTGTTACTAATATGGAGAATGGGCTAGGGCCAATTGATTTTGATAAGGGCTGAAACCCAAGTGAAATTGTATTGGGCTTAGACCCACACACATTGTTTTGTCACTGTATTGGGCTTCAGCCAAGGCTGATTCTGAATTCTGTCTGTCTTACTAACTATTTTTAGTTAGGAGAGGATTACACACTAAGTTTTCGCAAACTCACTCCATTTTTAACTGTGCAGGTAATCCCTAGCATTAGGAGGATCGGTGCTACAAGGGACTCAGAGATGGCCACACGACTACCTTTGGACTTTATTTATGCTTTAAATTTCATTTTGGGTTTTGATAGTTGTAATAAGGCCTCTTTAAGGTTCTGGGTTTTAACTTGGGGTTTTATTTACTTTTAATTATACCCGTTAGAAGTAAATCAAAGTTTTCCAAAATGTTAACTATTTTTAAAATAACACTACGTTTTCGTAATATTTTTGAAATGGTTTTGCGACTTAATGTTTTTCGTAAATCAATTACTCTCAAAATTAGCTTGCGTAACTAAAAAGATATTTTGGTAATAAAATCAATAATTTTTCAATGGACCACATTTTAAAAATAAACTAACGTAACTGGGATTTTACTTAAGCTTTTAAACAAGAAGGGATTTTAAGAAAAACATGGTTTTCGAAAAACACTTCAATGTGACAAACCAGATTCAGGCCTAAGCTTTTGGCTAATTTTGGGGTGTTACATTTAGTGGTATCAGAGCCAGGTTGCAAAACTCGACTGTGGAATGGGTTTTAAAAAAATTAGATTTCGAAAGAATTGTTTCAAAAAGGTTTAAAAAGATTTGAAGTAATCAAAATGTTTTTCTGAATATTTTCCTGAAAGTATGGTTTATCGAGTCTCTAACGCTGAATCCATAAGTTTTCTGCTAGACAATATTTAAAGTTAGATTTTGTATTTATTCGGCGTATGTTTTGGAAATCAGATTTTATTTTAAGCTAGCAAAATTACTATGATGGATTTCGAAGGCAAACAATGTCGTGAGGAGTTGCCCGTCTTTTTGGATCATAAGATGGTTCAGGAGACGGTAGTCGAGGTAAGTCCGCCAACTTTCGATAGCAATAACCCGGAGCTTGGTACGGGGGCACTGACCGATTGGTAAGGGAAGTGCTGGAAGTAGTGTTTGAAGCAGGAGTTAAGGCGAATGGTGAAACACTTCAGATTAGGTGCTTGGAGTGCAGCAAAAAGAGGGATCACAGTCCTTTGAAGCAGGAGCCTCGTTCTGTGAAATGTGTTAAGATGCGTCCGAATTTTTTGACTTGCGAGCATTGTAAAAGGTGCCATCCAGTTGAATGCTAGAGAAAGTCAGGAGTGTGTCTTAGATGCAGGTCTAAAGAGCATCAAGTTCGAGATTGCACAGTCCCTTTTAAGTCAAGTGTGTTTTGTTTGGATGTGATGTTTGAATATAGAAATTGTATGCATGTGTGATAAATATCTGTTTGCTTCTGTGTTTAGATGTTTGGTTGTGTGTAAGAGGTTTCAAGATCAAGTTAAATGTGTATTAGTGTTATTGGGAATAGAGTGCGTAGTGGTAGTGTAGGTGTGTAGTTGTTACACATCTACCCTGTTAGTTGGAAATTTCAGGGACGAAATTTCTTTGAGGAGGGGTGAGTTGTAATGCCCCGAATCTTTGAGCCTAGAAGTGTTGGGCCTTGTGCATGGGATCCGTTAAGTGATTGCACATAAAAGTTTATGTGTTCAAGAAATATCACAAATTGCTTGTTTACTTTAGTGGCTAAGTGATTTAGAAAGAGTTGGGAGTGTTGGAGGAGTCCTAGGTTCAAACCATGACTCTAGCAAAAATTTTAGTTTTCCCCTTTAGGTGATCTTGGCATTAATTTAAAGGCCTTATTAATATTTGAGGACTAAAATATGACATAATGAGGCATTTGCTCTAGTCACAATATGGCGCTAGGAGTATGCATGTGGTCTGAGGTTCAAGTCATGGGATGAGCATTGAGGAATTTATTTTGCACCTGTGCCGTGTAAGTGGTTGTAATTGTTTAAAACTCTACTTGGTGGGGGTTTGAATTGGTTTTGGAATTTGAATGTGTGGTGGGAGTCGGTTAAGAAGTGATTTATGGAGTAGCTTAGGCAGATAATCGTGGGATTTTAAAGAGGGAGGTGTTGTAACCGAGTTGAACTTTGTGAGTATGGCAAATTCGGCATAGGGTAGGGTGAGTTCCGTTTGTGGTCATTGTTGGGTATAGCCAAATCTTGCTAAGAAGATTTTTTTTTTTTTCTTTTCACTCATTTTGGTACCTTTGTTTTTTGGTTTTCAAGATCCTAGTTATACTCTTTTCTAAGCCGAAATTGCATTACCATTTAGGCCACCTATTAGCTGATATCTTTTCTTCTAGTCCTCTTCTTTTCTTTCTAATTCTTTTATCTTTCTCTTTTCTTCATCTCAAACTCTTGTGCCAATTTCTTCAGTCTAGACTCTCATTCCTTCACTTTAACAATTGTAGTTCGTGGTTCATTCCTCTATTCTGTCAGGTATTGTACTTCCTCTTTTCTCTATTCTCTACTAACCTCTTCTTCAATCGGTTTTGGGCCATAGCCGAACCTTCTTACTAAATTTCTCACCCATTTTCTTTGGCTAGGCCGAACCTTTGTGTTTCTCTACCAAATAGTTTTTGTTTCTTTGTTGAATTACTCTCCTTGCGTTTAGTTTTTGGTGTGGTAAGGGATCCTGATCAACCAGTAAGTGCATTCTTTTTCTCCTTGCTTTTAGTTAAGGCCGAATGCTCTTTTATGTTGTTAAAGGTTATCAAATGTAGTCGTAAACCATAACCTTATACAGTCTCGGTTAATAAGGTTCTTTGGGTAACGCAGATATATACAAGAAGTTGATTGTTGCTAACAATTAGTGAGGATTTAGGGAAGCTAGATTGAGTAGGGCTCAGTGCTAGGGATTCGTGGCGCCCTTCGTAATCAAGGTGTATAACCACACTCCTTCTGATCGTAAATTGACAAAACGCCAAAAAGTTGAATTATTGGTGAATGATGCCACATGAGCGTGTGATCGTATGTGTGGTGGATCGAGCCCACGAACATGGGTGTTAGTCTATAAAGGCCACCACAAGCGCTCTAACGGTAAGTATTGTTTAGACTATGATGTTTGTATAACTGTGGTTGTCTCTGGGCTAATTGGGCCACACGAGTGTATGGGCCCACTTGGACCGAGTAATAGGCCTTATGCCTATGTACTCCGTTGTGACTGTTTAGGTTACTTAACCCGCTCGAGGTGAAGGTGGACTTTTTGTCCTGTCACTGAGACCCCATTTTGCAAAATTTTTAAAATACCCTCGATTTGTAAAATTATCGAAGTACCCCCTATTTGTGAAATTAATGAAATACCTCTAATTTGTGAAATTACCGAAATACCTCTAATATGTGAAATTACTGAGATACCCTCGATTTTTGAAATTTTTGGGATACCCTCAATTTGTGAAATTACTGAAATACCCTCGATTTTTGAAATTACCGAAATACCCCTATAGGGTAGAATTATCGAAATACCCCTACAGGGTAGGACTACTGAAATACCCTTATAGGGTAAAATGACTATTTTGCCTTTGTGGGTAACTGAGTAACAGACTACAATTTGGTGATTTGACTATGATCATATGGTGTGCTTTAAGCGACTTGTTGTGGTCTTGTGGTGATATGCTTTTAGTAGATGTTTAAATGGTCATTCTTGAGCATGGCCATTTTGCATACGATGTAATGATTGAGCATGACATACACGACATATTGCATGGGGTTGGGACATTGATACGGGGGAAGTTCTGATAGGGTCACACGGGTCGCATGGGACGACTGTGGATCTAATATTGATCTGTTAAGGTCGCACGGGTCGCATGAGATGACTGTGGACCGATGGATGGCTTAAATTCGCGTAATCTGATTATGGCTTTGTGCCAACCTAAATATGGCTCTGTTCCATCTTGATTATGGCTTTGTGCCAATTGTATTTACCCATGGCTATGTGTCTAACATATATATTGATGACTCTGTGTCAATCATAATTACCTGTGGTTGTTGCCGATTATATTACCGCTGCTTATGGCTATGTGCCAATCTCATTACAGTTACCGATAGCCTTGTACCATCCTGATTATGTTTGTAACCATTCTATTTATGGCTCTTGACCATTCTGTTTACTAGCAGCTTTGCTGCAATTTTGGTTAGTCCGAATCGGAGCTAACATTGGGAGTGTAGGAATGGCGTAGGTGATTTATTCCCCGCAGGTAGTGCGGGGTTGGATGGGATGGGTTAGCATGCATCACAAATTATGCACATGGAATTGATTCTGATATGGGCTAGGCGCAGCTGTTACTGATATGGAGAATGGGCTAGGCCCAATTTATTCTGATAAGGACAGAGACCCAAGTGAAATTGTACTAGGCTTAGACCCACACACATTGTTCTGTTACTGTATTGGGCTTCGGCCTAGGTTGATTCTAAATTTTGTCTATCTTACTAACTATTTTTAGTTAGGAGAGGATTACACACTGAGTTTTCGCAAACTCACCCCATTTTTAACTGTGCATGTAATCCCCAGCATTAGATGTATCGGTGCTGCGAGGGACTCGGAGATGGCCACACGACTGCCTTTGGAGTTCATTTATGCTTTAAATTCTATTTTGGGTTTTAATAGTTGTAATAAGGTCTCTTTCATGTTTTGGGTTTTAACTTGGGGTTTTTATTTACTTTGAATTATATCCATTAGAAGTAAATCACGGTTTTCCAAAATGTTAACCATTTTTAAAACAACACTATGTTTTTGCAACATTTTCGAAATGGTTTCGTGACTTAATCTTCTTCGTAAACCGATTACTCTCAAAATTATCTTCCTCAACTAAAAAGATATTTTGGCAATAAAATCAATAATTTTTCAATGGACCATGTTTTAAAAATAAACTAACATAACTGGGATTTTACTTAAGCTTTTAAAAAAGAAGGGATTTCAAGGAAAACATGGTTTTCAAAAAACACTTCAATGTGACACGCTAGATTCGGGCCTAACTTCTAGGCCAGGTTTGGGGTGTTACAAATTTTCTGTGAAAATGCATAAAATGACTACTTTGTAAAAGTTATAAAATATGTAGTAAAATGTGTTTTAATGGAAATTGTGGGCTGTTGTTATTATGAAAATGGTTCGGCTAGGCTTGTATGTTAAAGAAATTGAATAAATTTCATTTTTCGAGCTTAAGGGGAAAAATATAAATATGTCATACTTTAGGGCTAAAAAGTAATTTCGCCATAATATGATTGTTGGGTCACATTGAATAATGTGACTAATAAGTGAGCTAAATTTGATATTATAGATCAAGAAAAACAAGATTAGGGCCTAGAACGAGAGAAAAACAAGTATTTGAATGTTAGGTCCTTTTCACCATTTTTTGGTATTGAAGTAAGTTCATATGTAAATATGCAATGTTTTAATTCTTTATTTAATGTTTTGATATTCTATGAATTGTATATTTGGTTCGACAAGTTCGACAAAGTTCTGACAAGAGAGAAAATCTCATTTGAACCTTAGGAATAGAATAAGATATGAGTGACATGCCACTAGGACCCCACGTGATATATTTGTTTATGTGTTCCGAGTGCTGGTCATGTACGTCCTACCGGTGGCTGGGTAGTCTGGCATGTGTTCCGGATACTTGACAGCTTGTGTGAGTAGCCCGTGTAGCTACATCTTGACTGACAACTTGTGTAAGTAGGCCCGTGATAGCTTGAGAAAAAGCATTTATGTGATACGAGATATGGGGTAGCTTTAGCTACATATGTGGAACTTATGTGCAAAGACTTTCCATATATCCGATTAGTATTCCAAGTGGTTCAACGGGTAATTCAAAGATTATGTCAAAGATGTGACAAGATATTACTGTGTAATGAGTTCGTACAGGTATGTATGTAAAGTTTTTAAGCATTGGCTTCATGATATTATGAGTTCATGATCACTATGAAAGTGACCTTAAGTTAATCTTGTGAATAAGTATTTATGTTGATGATATGTAAATTCAGTTGAGAATCATGTGTTAGGCTTTTGAGCCATATCAAATTGAGAGATAAGATGTTCAGTTCACTTGATTTGTGATTTATTGGATATGTGTGAAAAATAAAATATTTGCATAATTGCCTATTAAAATGGTTATGAAAGTATGTGAAGTTAAGAGTTTAAATTATTGAAAGGTGTTAAGCTTTGGGCTTGAAAATATGAATACGCATAATTAATGTGCGGTTATTTGAAATAGATGTTTTGGTGATCGGGTTTAGTTATAACAGCCCGATTTTGAGCCTAGTCGGAACATGGTTTCGGGACCACAAATCTGACGAGGAAAATTTTATTTTTTATTATATTTTTATGGTCTACGATTATCACAAAATGATTTCGTAAAAAATTCGTTCAAAAATTTCGACGTTTGGGCACTCAATTTAGTTAAAAGGACTAAATTGTAAAAGGTGCAAAACTTGAGTTCTAGAAGCTAGAGGTGTCAAATTGCCATGAAATTTTAGATTGGAGATCCTTAAATGGTAATTAGTCCATTGGTTAATTTTATGGACAAAAATAGACATGAAATAGGTGAAATATAATATTTTTAAGTTAGGGGCATTTTGGTCATTTAGTAATTAAAAAGAATTAAAAACAAAATTAAAAGCCAATTTTTGTCCATCTTCAACTCCATGGCTGAATTTCAAAAAGGGAAACCATCGCTAGGGTTTTTCAAGCTTCCAAGCTCCATAGTAAGTCCGTTTTAACCCCGTTTTTAATGATTTTTACATTTTTGAAGTCATTATCACTCGATCTATCTATTTCTACCACTGATTTGAGATATGGTTAAAGTCTAGGTTTTTGACCCATGATGAATATGTGTGTATTTTTGTGTTTAATGGTAGAAAACTCATGTTTATGGTAAGATAAACGACTTTTACTAAGTGATTTTCGGTAAAAATGCCTAAAAGGACTAATTTGTAAAAGATATAAAATATGTAGTAAAAATGTATTTTAATGGAAATTGTGGGCTGTTATAGTGATGAAAGTGGTTCGCCTAGGCTTATATGTTAAAGAAATTGAATAAATTTCATTTTTCGAGCTTAGGGGCAAAAATGTAATTTTGCCATAATATGATTTTTGGGTCACATTGAATAATGTGACAATAAGTGAGCTAAATTTGATATTATAGATCAAGAAAAAAGAGATCTGGGCCTAGAATGAGGGAAAAACAAGTATTTGACGGTTAGGTCATTTTCACCAATTTTGGTATTGAGGTAAGTTCATATGTAAATAATGCAATATTGTGATTATTTATTTAATGTTTTGATATTTTATGAATTTTATATTTGGTTCTATGAATACATTCGACAAGTTCGACAAAGTTTCGACAAGAGAGAAAATCCCGTTTGAACCTTAGGAATAGAATAGGATACAAGTGACATGCTATTAGGACCCCACGTGATATATGTGTTTATGTGATCCGGGTGCTGGTCATGTACGTCCTACCGATGGATGGGTAGTCTGGCATGTGTTGCGGATACCTGACAGCTTGTGTGAGCAGCCCGTGTAGCTACATCTTAACTGACAGCTTGTGTGAGTAGGCCCGTGATTAGCTCGAGAAAGAACATTTATGTGATACAAGATATGGGGTAGCTTTAGCTACATATGTGGAACTTATGTGCAAAGACTTTTCGTATATCTGATTAGTATTCCAAGTGGTTCAACGGGTAATTCAAAGATTATGTCAAAGATGTGACAAGATATTACTATGTTATGAGTTCGTACAGGTATGTACGTAAAGTTTATAAGCATTGGCTTTATGATATTATGAGCTCATGATCACTATGAAAGTGACCGTAAGTTAATCTTGTGAATAAGTATATATGTTGATGATGTGAAAATTCAGTTGAGAATCATGTGTTAGGCTTTTGAGCCATACCAAATTGAGAGATAAGATGTTTAGTTCACTTGATTTGTGATTCATTGGATATGTGTGAAAAATGAAAGATTTGCATAATTTCCTATTAAAATGGTTATGAAAGTATGTGAAGTTAAGAGTTTAAATTATTGAAAGATATTAAGCTTTGGGCTTGAAAATATGAATATGCATAATTAATGTGCATGTTACTATGAGGCTTAAAATGATTTGTTAATGATTATTATGGTATGTTATATTGGAGAGATTACGATCGTTTGGAAAATGTTAAGATGTATTAAATTATACTTATAAATTGAAGGGGGTAAACATTGTGATTGAGTAAGTTATGCCTATGAAGATTTAATGGCGTTTATGTTTTGTTATGTTATGTTTTTTGTATGAAAAATGTATGATTATTGTTGCTTATTATTTGCATACGAACTTACTAAGCTTTGTAGTTTACTCCCCTTGCTTTCCCATATCTTATAGGGTTGTATGCTAGCTCGAGTTGGAGATCACGGAGATGCTATCATACTATCAAGCTATCATATTGGGTAAATGAACGCAAGCTTTTGAGTCTATCACATGCATAGGGACTTAGTCATTTTGTGTATGTGTCATTATGATATGGCCAAATGTATTGGCTTGTAATGATTAAGAATTTGATTTGGTATGTAGCCACATAAAGTGGCCTATATTGGCTAATGGGTTGCAAACATATTAATTACTCATATGCATATGTCAATGTCATTGTGTGATGTGGTTTATAATCGTATATTAATGAAATTAGACTAGATGATACATGTGGGAAGTTGTTATGTTGAAGGTCATTGGGTATGTGTGAACTTGATAAAGTATGATGTTATGAGCATGTATATGAAGGTAAGGAAATGATATGTTTAAGTCTTTATTGTTGATGTATAGGTTACATTGACCAACGAATGGCATGTAAATATTCGATAATGACTAGCTATTGGAATGGCTAGTTATGGATATGCTTTGGTGCTATGTATGTCTAAATGAAAGTTAATATAACGAAATCATGAAAGAGTAAAATTAGCATTAAAATAGTTTTGGACAGCAGCAGTAGTATAACTTTGAAAAATCACCAAAAATTGTGAAAATCAAATTTTAGGTTGAATAAAATATGAAATTAAATCATATTGAGTCTAGTTTTGCATAGAAGAAACGGTGTAAGCAAAAGAATTTCATTTTATCAAATATTTAAATTTTTGTGAGACAAGGTCAGAATGATTTTGGGTTCCCCTGTTCTGAATTTGGAAAATCATTAAAATTGAATAAAAAATACTTGGGGGTTTAAATTTATATTTTTAAATTATTAATGAGTATATTTTAAATAGAAACAAACAAGAACATCATTCGAATTCTGTACTAAGAGATAATTAATTTTTAGTGAAGAAATGTCAAAATTGTCAAACAGCAAAACAAGGATGAATTTGAAGAATTAACTGTACTTATTGGCTAAATCAAAAATTTTGAAAATTTTATGACAGGAATATATTTGAGTCTAGTTTCGGAAAAATTAAGCTGATAATAATTTAGAATTCTGTAGCTCAAGATATAAATAATTTAGTGACTATGACAGAAGTGGACAATTTTGTTATGAACAGTAAATAATTGTTTTGATATGTTTAAGTCTTGATTTTGGTTGTGTTGGTAGCTTAATTGTACCATGTTAAGTGCCATTGAAAGTGTGTATGTGAGTGTGCAAATTAGTGTGGCAAATGGCTTGGTAAATAGCCATTTTCATGGCCACATGGGTAGAGACACGGCCGTGTGTCTCAGTCGTGTGAAGGACACGACCCCGGACACGAGCGTGTGACTTGGCCGTGTGACCACAAATTGTGCATGACATCATAAATAGAGAGTTACACGTGCTAAGTACATGGGCGCGTGTGACCATACGGCCTACCCACATGGGTGTGTGACCCCTATTTTGATGAAAACATTTTTGAGTTTTCCAAAGTTTCCGGTTTAGTCCCAAGCCACTTCCAATGCATGTTTTGGGCTTCGTGGGCCTGTATAAGGGACGATATGTATGAGTATGAATGGTTTTAAATTGAATGCAATTTTATGGCCCGATTTTGTATGATTGGTTATGTTTAAGTTCGATAACGCCTCGTATCCTGTCCCGGCGTCGAACATAAGTAAGGGGTGTTACAGGCCATATCATAATGACATTGGCACATGCATGCATATATGAATAGTTTACAACCCTATAATCAATATGAGCCACATCACATGGCCTTATACAAAATGAATCAAATATCATCATAAGCCAACACATTTGGCTAAACCAATATGACATATAACAAAAAGACCAAGTCCCTATACATGTCATACTCAAAATGTTGAGACTAACTATACCCAAAAGTTCCAATTGATAGTGTGATCGAGTCTCCGATGTCATTCGATCCCTAAGCTAGCTTGACGATACTATAAGAAAATGGAAAAGAAAGGGGAGTGTAAATAATTAACAATATTAACCATGCATTATTGTACACATAACATAATATAATTTATCACAATGTCATCAAGTATCATTGATACATTTTAAATCGTGTCATTTGCATAATGTACAATAAAACTCATGATCATGATTTATTCATTCACTTATTACCAAGGTCTCATCGATTTATAATCTCAATAATTATGAGCTTTGTGTACAAACATGTACCCTTTCAACATGATCATACCTTGTCATTTCGTTGACATAATCTTTGGATTACCCGTTGAACCACTTGGAATACTAAAGGATACTCGGGAATGACATACATATAGAATTATACCAATGCCATATCCCAGATATGATCTTACATGGGATCACATATCTATGCCCATAGCCCAGCTATGGTCTTACACGATTCTCATATCGATGCCATGTCCCAGACATCATCTTACACAAGATCTCATAACGATGCCATATCCCAGATATGGTCTTACACGTAAACTCATAACCCTAATGTCATGGCATTTGTATCCTAACTATTCCTAAGGTTCAACCGGGATTTCAAGGTATCAAATCTTCGTCGAATCGTCATCGAGTCAACATTAATCAAATCCACAAAGACAATTTCACAATTCATGCAATATTAAAGCATTAAATACCTAATAATGAAATGTTGCATTATTTACAACGAACTTACCTCGGTACCAAAATATGGTTAACTATTCGATTTAGTCCACAACCTTGTTCTTTCCTTGGTTTAGGTCCAGACTCCGTTTTTCTTGATCTATAATAGAAAATTTAGCTCATCTCATTATCACATTGTTCAAATCGATCCAAAAACCATACTTTGGTAAAACTACAGTTTTGCCCTTAGAGTTTTACATATTTATAAATTAGTCCCTAGGCTCGTAAAATTAAATGTATCCATTTTCTTTGTTACCTAAGCCTAGTCGAACCTAACAAATGCTCATAACAGCCCACATTTTCCTTCAAATCATATTTTTACTACTCATTTTACAACTTTTGCAAATAAGCCCTTTTTAGGTGTTTTCATCAAAAAAATCACTTAGTAAAAGATGTTTATTACACATCAAACTTTCATAATCTACCATGAAATATCAAAACACATGCATGTCACACATGGGTAAATTTTTAAACATGAACCCTAGCTCAAATAAATGGTAGAAATAGCTAGATTGGTTGATAATAACTTCAAAAACGTAAAGAACATTAAAAACGGGGCTAGGATGCACTTATAATCATCAAGCTTGGAAGTTGAAAAACCCTAGCTATGGTGTTCTTGAGAGTTTCGGCCAAGGTAGATGAAGATGGACAAGATTTTTACTTATTTTCCCTTTTAATTCTTTTA
Organism: Gossypium rotundifolium; assembly: GCA_025506655.1. Classification (NCBI taxonomy): domain Eukaryota; kingdom Viridiplantae; phylum Streptophyta; class Magnoliopsida; order Malvales; family Malvaceae; genus Gossypium; species Gossypium rotundifolium. The sequence continues at coordinate 76,503,265 of CP106731.1, forward strand.
TTAACCAAATGACCAAAATGCCCCTTTTACTAAACTTTCAAATTTTACCTACTCATGCCCTTTTTTGTCCATAAAAATAGAAATTGGGAAAATTTCTATTTAAGGACCTCTACTTAATAATCCAAAGCTATTTCATACTTAAAGCTTCTAGAATCACATATTTTGCAACTTTTGCAATTTAGTCCTAAAAATTAAATTGGACACTCTATCAACAAAATTTCTTAACGAAACTTTCACACAATCATTTAAACATATCATGGACCTCAAAACAATCATAAAAAAAATATTTCTACTTCAGATTTGTGGTCTCAAAACCACTATTCTGACTAGGCCTAAAATCGGGATGTTACAGATACTTTTAGAAATACTTTATCAACAGTTTGAATTTCGATCTCTTTTCTTTTCAAATCTGCGTACGACTTTTGTCGATCTAAAGCAGCTTTCAAACAGTCACGAATTACTTTCACTTTTTCCTCGATTTCTTTAACCAAACCAACCCCGTGATTCTATTTCTCACTAAGCTTTGTCCAATACAACGGAGTTCGACACTTGCGGCCATATAATGCCTCATACGGTGCCATCTTTATACTCAACTGAAAACTATTGTTATAGGAAAATTCAACTAATGGTAGATATTTCTCCCAAGTACCTTCGAATTCTAGAACACAACATCGGAGCATATCTTCGAGAATCTAAATTATTCTTTCAGATTGATCGTCAGTTTGCGGATAAAATGTGGTACTAAAATTCAACTTTGCACCGAAAGCTTCTTGCAACTTTTTCCAAAATCGAGATGTAAATCTTGGATCTTTATCCGAAATAATTGAAATAGGCACTCCGTGTAATATAACAATTTCAGCAACATACAATTTAACTAGCTTATCAAGTGAATAGTCGGTATGTACCGAAAAAAATGAGCCGATTTTGTCAATCTATCAACAACGACCCAAAACGATATTTTTCTTTTTTGGAGTCAAAGGCAAACCCATTACAAATCCATCATAATTCTGTCTCATTTCCACTCGGGTACCATAACTGGCTAAAGTAAACCCGAAGGTACTTGGTGTTCAGCTTTCACTTGTTGACAAATCAAACATTTCGATACAAATTCAGAGATATCTCGTTTCATACTTAACCACCAATACAGTTTCTTCAAATCATTATACATCTTCGTACTTCCCGAATAAACAGAGAGACAACCATTATGCGCCTCATGAAGAATTTTTTGAATAATCTTAGCATCTCTCGGTAGACAAATCTTACCTCGAAACATCAAACAATAAGCAGCCCTAATTTGAAAATCTAAATCACTAGTTGATTCTCACTGATTTCTCTTAACTTGAAGTTCTTCGTCACACTTTTGAGCTTCACAAATTTACTGAAAAAATAACGGTCTAGCTCTTAACTCAGCTAAAATCAAACCATCATCGAATAAAGTCAACCTCGTATTCATAGCTCTCAAGCCAAATAAGGTCTTTCTGCTCAAAGGATCTATGACTACAGTCACCTTTCCCGGATGATAGTAAATTACCAACTCATAATCTTTTAGCAACTCGAGCCATCTCCATTGTCGCAAATTCAAATCCTTTTGACTCATCAAGTACTTTAAAATCCTATGATCGGTAAAGATACGAAACTTCTCACCGTACAGATGATGACACCAAATTTTCAAAGCAAAAATAATGGCGGCCAATTCCAAATCATGCGTCGGATAATTCTTCTCGTGTGGTTTTAACTGTCTCCAGGCATAAGCTATCACTTTGCCCTCTTGCATCAACACACAACCCAAACTATTCAACGACGCGCCACTAAAAATTACAAATTCTTTTCCCGATTCAGGTTGTACTAAAACTGGCACCTCAGTCAATAAGGCTTTCAACTTTTCTGAACTCTTTTGGCATTTCTCGAACCATTCGAACTTAACATCTTTTCGCAATAATTTAGTCATAGGAGTAGCATTCATCGAAAAACCCTTAACAAATCTTCGGTAGTAACCGGCTAAGCCCAAAAAGCTTCTAAATTCAGATACATTCCTTAGCGGTTTCCAATCAACAATTGTCGAAATCTTACTTGGATCAACCTGAATACCATCACCTGAAATGATATGTCCCAAAAATCTGACTTCTCGGAGCCAAAACTCACTTTTACTGAATTTAGCAAATAATTTATTATCTCTCAAAGTCTTCAACACAATTCTTAAATGTTCGGCATGCTCAGACTCATCCCAAAAATAAATCAAAATGTCATCAATAAATACAACAACAAAATTATCCAAATACGGTCTATTGATCCGGTTCATCAAATCCATAAAAATAGTCGGAGCATTTGTTAATCCAAAAGGCATAACAAGAAATTCATAATGCCCGTACCTTGTCCTAAAAGCAGTTTTAGGCACATTCGACTCTTTATCTCTCAACTGATAGTAGCCAGATCTCAAATCAATCTTCGAGAATACTGTTGCTCCTTTCAACTAATCAAACAAGTCATCAATCCTTGGCAAATGATACTTGTTCTTTATAATCACCTTGTTGAGCTGTCGATAATCTATACAAAGTCTCATAGATCCATCTTTCTTCTTTACAAACAACACTGGAGCACCCCAGGGAGAAAAACTCGGTCTCACAAGACCTTTATCTGTCAACTCTTGCAAATGAGCTTTTAATTTTACAATCCAGTCGCAGCCATCCTATACAGAGCAATCGATATCGGTGACGTCCCGGGTACTAAATCAATACCAAACTCAACTTCTCTAATTGTTGGCAACCCAAGCAACTCTTCTAGCAACACATCCGGATAGTCACAGACTATCGGCAATGATTCAAGTTTCAATTCAGAAATCTTTGTATTCAACACATAAGCAAGATAAGCTTCACAACCTTTTCTTACATATCTCTAAGCAGCTATAGACGAAATCACAATAGGCAATTCACTTGATTCATCGGTTTCAACCTGAAGAACCTCACCATTTTCACATTTCAATTCAATAGTTTTCAGTCTACAATTTACTATGGCATCATGCAATGTCAACCAGTCCATACCCAAAATAACATTGAATTCATCAAATGGCAACAACATAAAGCCAGCCAAAAAATAGTGACCTCAAATCATTAAAGGAAAATTCTTGCAAACTTTATCAACTAACACATATTTGCCTAAGGGGTTTGACACTTTAATCACAAACTCAGTAAACTCAACAGGCAAACTCTTAAAAGATATCAAATTCACATTAGCATAAGAATGAGTCGATTCAGGATCGATCAATGCAATAACATTAGTACCATAAAGAGAAAATGTACCAGTAATCACATCGGAAGATGACACATCCTCACGAGCACGTATGGCATAAGCTCAAGTAGGTGCTCTAGCTTCAGATCTTACAGCTAAATCCTTCGTCACACCTTTACTGCTAGTTCCATTCCTAGTATTTCTCAGTGGCGTACCCCTATTGGTAGTATTACTTGGCCTTGCACTTAGAAATTATTCTTTCTCAGCCATCTCAGGGCAATCTCGGATAAAATGCTCTTGAGAACCACATTTGAAACAAGCTCGGTCATTCATCCTACACTCGCCTAGATGTCTTCTTCCACAATGTTGACATTCAGGTCTGTTAGACCTAACATTTCCCACACTTGCCATTGAAGTAGCTTGAGATTTAAAACTCAAATATTATTTCCTGCGATCTCTGTGCAAATACCTAGCTAAAACATTCAAACGAGAATACATTTCTCTAGATTTTTTTGACTGAGATTGAAATGACTTACTCATCGACCTTTTTTTTTTTTGCATCTCTAACCTCACTCTCGGCCTTTCTTTTCTCTTTTCTTAGTTCTTCGACTTTGCAAGCTCGTTCAACCAATACAACAAATTCTTTTAGTTTCAAGATTCCAACTAACAGTCGAATGTCTTCATTCAGTCCATCTTTGAACCTTTTACATATAATAGCCTCGAAGGAAACACACTCTCAAGCATACTTACTGAGGCTAACAAATTCTCACTCATACTCTGTCACTAACATTCGACCTTGTTTCAGCTCAAGAAATTCTTTACGCTTCTGATTGATGAACTGCTGACTAATGTATTTCTTTTAGAATTCCTCTTGAAAGATTTCCCATGTAACCCTCTCTCTCAATGCCACAGATACTAGTGTCTTCCACCAGTGATATGTTGTGTCCCTCAATAATGATATAGCACATTTCAAGCATTCTTGGAGTGTACATGATAACTCATCAAATACCCTGATAGTATTCTCAAGCCAGAACTCGGCTCTTTCGGGTCATCATCTACATTAGCCCTGAATTTCTCAATTATTTACTTTCGAATCCTATCAAACGGAGTCTTATTCAGTCTTACCAATTCCACACCTTGAGGAGCTACGGGAATCAGTTGGGGATAAGGAGGGGTGGAGGATGTTGAGCATTCAGATTTGTTAGAACAAACTTCGAATACCACTGGTTCATCATGTGGAGGAAGGCTTCCCTAGCCCATTCTCCTCCTCCCTGACTAACTGTAGGAGGTCTACTTTTAGATGGCGTTGCCCCTTGAGTGGGAGCTGGCACATTACTTTCTACTTCATCATCTACAGCTCGGTCGGGATCCATTCACTATATGAAAACACAATTTAAAACTGTCAAGAGTCATCACACTATCACAGTTCATATATGGCATGTATAGCTAGACTCTTACACACGCTACGTTAGTCTGAGAATCGACTAAACCATAGCTCGATACCACTAAATGTAATACCCCTTACCCGTATTCAATACCAAAATAGGGTACGAGGCATTACCAGACTTACTACACAAGCATTCACCCAATTCTAAGACATAAATTTTGGGTCCAAATTAAAACCATTCATATTCGATCATAAAGTCCCTAATACGAGCCTACGAGGCCCCAAACGTGCATTGGAAGTTGTTTGAGACTAAACTGAGAACTCAGGAAAGTTTTTGCTAACTATAGGGCTCACACGCCTGAGTGGTCTAAAGGACACGCCCGTGCTTCAGACCATGTTCAAATTAGGGTGCTCTCTGACTTGTGCCACACAGTCATGCCACACAACCATGTACTAGACCATATGGTTAATTAATTTAATTTGAATTAAGTGCAAGTTTCACACGGCCAAGACACATGCTCGTGTTCTAGGCCGTGTAGCACACACGACTGAGACACACGCCCGTGTCTCTGCCTACGTGCTATATTCTGGACATTCTATTTTTTTTCAAAATTAAGGTGCAGGAGACACATGGCCAGAACACATGCCCGTGGGGTAGACCATATGTCACACATGGCCTAGATACACGCCCGTGTGTCTACCCGTGTGGACAAAAATAAGGCTATTTACCAAGCCATTTTCCACCCTCATTTACACCTACACTTACACCAATTCAATGACACAATTCATAGCATACTTAGGCAACCAAAACATCCACAACCAAGGTATCAACACATCATTCACATGCTAACATCTATCATACATAAACATCACATAACTTATCCACTCAAATCATGCAAGTTTCCACATTCATGAAAGGCATCATCATATGCATATTCTTATACCAATATTATCCAATTTTAAATGGCCTTATACAAAATGAACTTCTAACCAACATAAGCCAACACATTTGGCCAAATCAATTATGGCACATAACAAAATGACCAAGTCCCCTACACATGCCATAACTCAAAATGTTGAATTCATTGAAACCAAAATAATTGTTGATAATATGTATAGATCTCTGACGATCTCTGAACCCTGAGCTAGCTTGGTGACACTATAAAAACATGGAAAATAAACAGAGTAAGCCATATAGCTTAGTAAGCTCGTATGCAAGAAATAAGTAACCTTACCATGCATATAACATTCAATTACTATAACATAATAAAATGTAGACTTACTATGGCCTCATGATCATCATCTATTCCATCATAAAAACTTACCTCATATTCATCATTTTACATATTTACTAAACATGAGCTTTATGTACATACCTGAGCCATCTCGAAATGAACTTACACATATTCTCATCTTTGATATACCCGTGAACCACTAGGAATAATCATATCGGATAGTCGGGAAAATTGGCACACTAAGTGCCACATATGTAGCCACAGCTACCTAAGTCTCACATCACATAATTGCTTACTCTCGAGCTATCGACAGGCCTACTCACACAAGCTGTCAAGTATCCGCAACATATATCGGTATACTCAGCCACGGTAGGACGTACAAGACCATCACCCAGATCACTTAGTCACATAACACATAATGACTGTAACATCCTAAAAAGGGCCTATGCATTTTGGCCTAATTGTACGAAAAGACATGTTTTATGTGCTTTGGAATAAATTTGGAATGATTTTGGAAACCTGAGAATGTATGGAAAGGTTACGTTGAAAGTAGGAAAATGACCATTTTTGGAAACCTAAGCAAATTAGGAAAGTGAACATTTTGGAAACCCAAGTAAATTAGGAAAGTGAACATTTTGGAAACTAAGCCAAAAAAGGAAAGTAAACATTTTGGAAACTATGCTAAAAGAGGAAACTAAACATTTTGGAAACCTAGGAAATGTCAAGTTACAGATCCGCGTGAAAATTTTTGGAAACTTAAAAATAACCCCGAAATGTCGAATTAAAAAGTTCAAAAGGGAACTTAGGGCCAGGTGACCCTAAAATAAAAAGCATGTGAAATTTGACCCAAAACGGACTTGGAAAAGTGGCTAAAGATGCCATCTAAGGCCTCGTGAAATGGCCCACATGCAAGGGTGTTGGGCACGAGTTCGAGTCACCTAGGAAGCAAATAAAAGAAGTTTTATTTTTCCTCCATGAGTAGAGAGTTGGACGGCACAAGGGATCTAGAAGGAAGAGTTTTATTCCTTTGGAATTTTCGGCTAATTAGGAGATTTGATGGAATTTAATATTTGATAAAATTAAAATTTATCACATAGGAAGAGTTGGCCAATTGAGGGACTCTAAGGCTAATAGTTTCAGCTAAAGAGGGAAAATTAAGAGCCATTCTTCATTCTTTTCTCTTCAAGAGAACCTCTTGCCGAAATTCCCTAGCCAAATAAGCACCAATCTTTTCTTCTTCCTTTAGCTGAATTCTCTCTGTCAAAACTCTCTCCATCTCCTTTCCTTTCTTTTCTTTTTCTTTTCTTCTACTATCCCTTCACAAAAGTCAAACTTTGTGATCCATAATAGTGCCATAGCCGAATAGTATAAGGGATCATCCGGATTTGAAAACGAGGTAAGTACATCTATGTAAATTCGGCCAAAAGGTCTCTTCCATAATTGAATGGTAGATCAAATCTAACATGTGATTTTGGCAGAATCTAAAATAAAGATCAATTTTGGATTTGAGAACTCCAAGGTAAGTGAGTTTATACATTCAGCCAAGGCCAAATCTTAGTTATTTAGATCAAATTAATCAAAAACTAACCGATTTAGAGATCTAGGATTTGGCCGATTTCAAGGAAGAGGAAGGTGAAGTTTTCGAGATTTAAAATCCATAAGGTAAGCACCTAAAGGTATTCGGCCAAGGCTTGTGTGATTACATAGATTAGATCTTTAATTATTAAAAAGATGAAAACTAATCTATGTTGAGATTTAGGGTTGGACGAATATTAGGTAAAGGAAAACCAAGTTTTCGGGATTTGAATAAACATCAAATCGACATCAAAGGTAAGTCTTTTTACAAATCCTACTAGGATTTGAATATTATAGCCAAATAGAATTTATGCTAAGTAATAAATGGTAAATCAAATGTAGGGACCAAGGATCTAAACATTAGATCTAGCTTTTCAGAATCTCAAGGAATCGCTAAACAAATCAGGTGTGTACCCTACACTAAATCTTGATAGATTTATGGCTTTAATTCATTATATGTATTAATATGAAAGTGTAAGATTATGGCTAAGGTACCGTGTGTACCCCACACTAATCTTAATAGATTTATGGCTTAAACATGATATATATGATTAATGTGAAAGTGAAAGAATGTGGCTAAAGTACCATATTATGGTACAAAGTACTCAGGTACGTTTTCCTACTCCTACTAGGATTTCGAAATATGTTATATTTAACATGTGAAAAGTGATGTGAAAGTGAAATAAAATATGATATGCATGATATGTATAATTTGGGGCATTCGGGTTAATTGAGAAAGGGGAAGTGAATGTGATGACTTCGGTCTCACTAAGTGAAACGTGATGACTTCGGTCTCACTAAGTGAAACGTGATGACTTCGGTCTCACTAAGAATATGTGACGACTTCGGTCTCACTAAGTGAATGTGGTGATTTTGGTCACACTAAGTGAATGTGGTAACTTCGGTTACATTATCTGAAAGTGGTGGCTATGCCACAATATTATAAGTGGGCGATGAGCACGTCATTGCGAGGATCGCCTTCGATGGTGTGTAGCGGATGGAGGGTTGACTTAGTAGTCCCCACGGTGTGTAGGTTGGTACGGGTGGAGTGTAGCGGATGGCATATAGGTTTGGGTTTGGGTTTGCATCATTAGCTTGAATTTTTTATATGAATATGATATGTATGGTGTGCCTATTTCTATTATGTTTTGGTGTTGGTTACACATTGAGTCTATCGACTCACCCCGTTGTGGGAACATGTTTCAGGTGATGAGCAGTAATGGACCGGGACGGCAGAGCTTGTGGTGGCCATGTTCAGCTTGAAGTTTAATTTGAATCTTTATTTATTTTAAGTACTGTACAATTTTATTTTTGGGTTTCATTTTATGTAATAAGGCCATCGTGACAATTTTTATTTCTGCTTTAATTACTATGTTATGAATTTAGGGCTTTATAAAGAATAAGCCCATTTAATTAAAAATAAGTTTAAACATTTTGTCACCTGAAACAAATGGGTTTTTGATATAAAATAAATTTGTTTTCAACTCAAGCCCAACCCACAACAGACTATCTTCCAAAACACACAGTTTTCAAAGTATTCGAATGAATTTGAATCGGGTTACTTCGAGGAACATACCAGATCCGGTCCATTCTCGTGGGCCGGGTGTGGGGTGTTTCAGTTTGGTATCAGAGCCCAGTTTTAAAACTCTCGGCTGTGGGCTAAGGCCCAAAATGTTTTCAAAGCGAGCCCAAATGAGTTTTTGAAAATATTTTATGAAATAAGTAGGTTTTCTGGCATGGCACCTAAGTCTCTGACCCGCAGTCCACCAGGTAAGTACCCCTATCTATCTGTGTGATTATGTGAATTATAAAAGGGTAGAAAAGGAATGGAACGTAGAATAGCATGATAGGAACTTGAACCCTAAGATTAGTCTTCTCAAACACAAATACATAAGACTTAATATACTAAACAAACCTATGGCTAAGTCAATCAAGTTAGGTGTGGCAACCATGGTACGCATGTCTAGGAGTGGATCCAAGAGCTTGGTATTTAAGTCCTAGTGACTCTCCTCTTCACAGAATCCCACCAGTGCGTAGCTTCGGCTCACCCTAACCCAAGTGGACTTAGTGGGTGTGGCAACCCTATACGCATGTCTAGGAATGGTTTCATGGGAGCTTGGTACTTAAGCGATCGCGTGACTCACCTCCTCTCCACTCGAATCCGCACAGTGCGTAGCTTTGGTTCACCCCGACCAAGAAGGCTCGGTCATAGCTAAACCCAATAACTAAAACTCGAAAGGAACTAGCCATTTTTGAACCTTACTATTAAAATTCTTAAATCATTTTCTTTTTCCTTAATTCACAAAAACTATTTCTTATACACAATTTTCTCCGAAAAATTTTGACTTATAAAACTTCGAACATACCCCTAGTGGTAAAATTACAAAAATACCCTTGGTTTATAAGATGCCCAACTACTCAATGGTTTTGCCAAAATTTCGTTATATCATAAATGTTCAAAAACCCTAATTTGCAAACTATCAGGAAAATACCTTGATTTTTTGAAAATTACAAAATTGCCCTAACTCACCAAAATTACCAAAATGACCCCGATTTTTAAAATTTTTGCAACTTCATCATTTTGGAAAATAAATTTCTCAAGAAGAACCTTCAAAATTTTACAACTTCTGAAATATCCCCGATTTATTAAAATTTTACAATTTACCCGGTTTATGGAAAAATTACCAAAATACCCCAAGATCTAAAAATTTTCAAATACCCTCGATTTCAAAAATTCTCCAAAATACCTCGAACTTTAAAATTTCCAAAAATACTTTGTGACAAAACACCAAGGAACCTTATTTTGACAAATTACGAAAATAGCCTCAGAGGACAAATTACGAAAATACCCCGGGTAGTGGTAAAACAACAACAAATGAAAAACTACAACGTTTCTCCGAATGAACAAAGGTTCATAATTGTTTGATGGATGTATAAATGAATGAAAAGACTGTATGCATGTATGAATACGAAAGAACCACTCCTAAAATTCTTTTCATAAAATTTCTTCGCGAGTAATAAAGTGAAACAAAAGTACTAATTTATAAAAAAAACTTCTTAATCAGATCTCGACGTTAGAAATGAGTTCTAGAGGACGCGGTCATCAAGGACGCGGTAGAGGAAGAATAACTGTGTCAAAACCGTTAGATCGGGTCAAGGGTCTGACAATGAGTTACCACCGCCACCACCACCCCCAGCTATTAATGTCGAGCAGCAAGCTCAGACGGGGGATGATGCTGTGTCACAGGCAATGTTGCGAGTTTTGGAAATGGTGGCTGGCGCGGGTGGAAATACGGGAGCTCAAAAATCTGTACCCGAGCGACTCCAAGCCAACGGGGCCGAGGTGTTTTGTGGAGTGTCCGGTGTGGCACCCAAAGATCTGATAGAGTATTGGTTGGAAGCAATCGAGCGATTATGGATGAACTCGACTTGACCCTCAAGAGAAGTTGAAAGGGATGGTGGCATCATTACATGATGAAGCGTACCAATGGTGGTTAACTGTCCGGGATGGTGCCACGGCTGAGGATCTGGCATGGGAGTATGCTAAGGAGGCATATCAGAAAAAGTATGTCAGTACACGGTATATTGATGAGCAGAGGAAAGCTTTTCTAAAACTAGTTCAAGGGAACAAGTCGGTAGCAGCATATGAGGCTGAATTTCTGAGGTTAAGTCGATATGCTCGAGGAGTAGTCACAACCGAACATGAACACTGTGTCCGTTTTGAGGACAGATTAAGGGATGACCTAAGATTATTGATAGCTCCATATCAGGAACAGGAGTTCTCCGCGTTGGTTGAAAAGGCTAAGGTAGCTGAGGAAATCAAGGACTCTACTAGGTAGAATACTGATAGGAATAGACCCAAAAGGGGTTATGGATCGTCGGGAAATGTGCAGAAAAGGCCCGTAATCGAGGGGTCAAGGGTCGCAAGTTGGTACCGAGAGGCGATGTCGTCCTTGTGAGCATTGTGGAAAGAAGTATTCGGTGAGTGTTGGAAAAGACGAAGCATGTCTTAAGTGTGGGTCCAAGGACCATATGCTCAAGGACTATCCAAAGATATCGATGATGATGACCAAGAACTCGTAATGTTAATCAGCGGTAGGGAGGACAGCAACCTCAACAAGGTCGAGGTTGAATAATGAGAGGTAATGGTGCTTTGGCAGAGGACGTGGCGAGGTGCCGCTAATATCGAGGGAAGACAACGGGTTTGGTTTATGCGGTTCACCGTAGGGAGGATGGAGACGCACGGACGTCATAACCCAGACGTTCCTCATTCATGGTAAACCCTATTATGCTTTAATTGATGTGGGCTCGACCCATTCTTATGTTGCCCTGTAGTGTAGTTGAAACATTAGGCCTAGACTCGAACTTTTCGATAAGGAGATGACGGTAGTAAGCCCATTAGGCCAAACTATAGTGGTAAATAAGATCTTTCGAATATATCCCTAGAAATTGTGGAGTGAGCTTTGGTGACCTAATGGAATTACCTTCGGGGAATTTGACCTCATACTTGGTATGGATTGGTTGGTAGAACACCGAGCCGTGTTGGATTGTGCAGCTAAACGAATAGACCTAAGGACCCTTGAGGATGAGGTGGTCATTATGATAGGAGAAAGAAGAAACTACTTGACTAATGTAGTTTCGGTGCTTAAGGCTGAAAGGATGGTTCGTAAAGGGTGCGAGGCGTTCTTAGCCTTTGTAAGTGCGTTGGATGGAAAGGAGGAAGGTGTCAAAGGAGTTAGAATGGTAAGGGACTTTGAGGATGTGTTTCCGGAGGAATTACCAGGAATACCCCCAGATAGAGAAGTTGAATTTGGAATAGACTTGCTACCGAAAAAAAGCTTTGTGTCAATCGCTCCATACCGAATGGCACCAAAGGAGTTAGTGGAGCTCAAGGCTCAAATCCAAGAATTGTTGGATCGTGGGTTTATTCGACCCAGTGTGTCTCCGTGGGGAGCACCGGTCCTGTTTGTAAAGAAGAAGGATGGAACTATGCGTATGTGCATAGACTATCGCCAATTGAATAAGCTGACCATCAAGAACAAGTATCCCTTGCCTAGGATTGATGACTTGTTCGACCAATTTGAAAGGAGAGCGGTGTTCTCAAAGATCGACTTAAGGTCGGATATCACCGATTAAAAGTAAAGGAGGTGGATATCCATAAGATAGCTTCGTAACAAGATACGGCCATTTTGAGTTTGTGGTAATGCCGCTTGGGTTGACAAACGCCCAAAGAGATTCATGGATATGATGAACCGAGTGTTTCAACCTTACTTAGACAAGTTCGTTGTAGTGTTCATCGATGATATTTTGGTATATTCTAAGTCTGAAGAGGAGCATGATGAGCATCTCCAGATTGTGTTGCAAGTATTAAGGGAGAAGAAGCTTTATGCCAAATTCAGCAAGTGTGAGTTTTGGCTTAGGGAAGTCGCTTTCTTAGGACACGTGGTGTCTACCGAGGAATAAGGGTGGATCCTAAGAAAATCGGTCGTGTTGGATTGAAACCACCTAAGCCGGTGGCGGAGATTCGCATTTCTTAGGATTGGCGTGTTATTACAGAAGGTTCGTGGAAGGATTCTCATCGATAGTCGCGCCATTAACAAAATTGTTGAGGAAGGAAGTACCCTTTGTGTGGACGGATAAGCAACAGGAGAGTTTTGAGAAACTTAAGAAGGTATTAATGAAGCTCCAGTGTTGATTCAATTGAGGTGAAAGGATTTTGTAGTGTACTGTGACGCTTCACATACGGGGTTAGGATGTGTTCTTATGCAAGATGGAAAAGTAGTCGCTTACGCGTCTCGACAGTTAAGGCCGCATAAGGTGAACTACCCAACCCATGACTTGGAATTGGCAGCAGTGGTCTTCGCTCTCAAGGTGTGGAGGCATTATCTGTATGGAGAAAGGTCAGTGATCTACACAGACCATAAGAGTCTCAAGTACCTATTAACTCAAAAGAGTTAAACTTGAGGCAACGAAGGTGGGTGGAATTACTGAAAGACTATGACTGTTCGATAGAATATCATCCGGGCAAGGTGAATGTAGTAGCAGATGCCTTAAGTAGGAAGGTTGTGTCGGACCTAAGAGCAATGTTCGCCCATTTAAGCTTGAATGGGGATGGAAGCCTGTTGGCTGAGTTACAAGTCAAGCCAACATGGTTGAAGGAGGTGAAAGAGGGGCAGTTGGTTGATGAGGATTTAAGTGTTAAGTTACAAAAAGCACAGAACGGAGAGTTAGAGGACTATAAGGTTAATGATGAAGGAGTATTGTGCTACAAAGGGAAAGTCGCATGCCAAAGGACAAGGAGTTAAGCAGAGGATTCTTCAGAAGTGCATAGTAGACCTTATGCTATGCATCCGGAGGCATTAAGTTGTCTGAGATTTGAGGAGCAATTTTGGTGGCTCGATCTTAAACGAGAAGTTACAGAATTTGTGGGAAGATGTCGACATGTCGCAAGTGAAGGTGAACACCAAGTTCCATCGAGATTGCTTGACCAATCCAGATTCCATGATGGAAGTGGGAAAGAATTACCATGGACTTCGTTAGTGGGCTTCCCCTTACGCCTACTAAGAAGGACTCGGTATGGGTAATAGTGGACCGTCTGACTAAGTCCGCACATTTCATCCTAGTAAGAATGGATTATTCCCTTCAAAAGTTAGCCAAGCTATATGTGGTAGAAATTGTGAGGCTACACGGAGTGCCGGTGTCAATTATTTCGGACAGAGACCCAAGATTCACGTCTCGGTTTTGGAGGGCACTTTATCAAGCTTTAGGCACCAAGTTGGATTTCACTACGGCCTTTCATCCACAATCAGACGGGCAGTCTGAACGAGTAATACAAGTGTTGGAGGATATGTTGAGAGGATGTGTGATGGATTTTCGAGGAAGTTGGGAGGATTACTTGCCTTTAGCAGAGTTTGCCTACAACAACAGTTATCAGGCTAGCATTAGAATGGCACCATATGAAGCATTGTACGGACGAAAGTGTCGTAGTCCTACTTGTTGGACTGAGTTAGGAAAACGTCGAGTTTTGGGTCCAGAGATGGTGGCAGAGACAGAAGAGAAGGTTGAGATAATTCGAGCATGGTTAAAGGAAGCCTTGGATAGGCAGAAGTCTTATGCCGACCTCAAGCGGAAGGAAATAGAGTTTGAAGTGGGAGACCAAGTGTTTCTAAAAGTTTCACCATGGAAGAATGTGATGAGGTTTGGTCGGAAAGGGAAGTTAAGCCTAAGGTTTATCGGGCCCTATCGAGTACTAAAGCGAGTGGGACCAGTGGCATACTAGCTAGAGTTGCCACCGGAGTTGCAACAAATGCACGACGTATTCCATGTGTCCTTGCTATGTCGCTACCGATCGGATCCCTCTCACGTAGTACCAGTAGAAGAAGTGGAGCTAAGGCGGACTTAACCTACGAGGAAGAGCCGATTGATTCGAACGTGACATGAAAGTACTACGAGGAAGTCGGTTCCTCTAGTCAAAGTATTGTGGCGCAATCATGGATCGGAGGAAGCTTCGTGAGAGCCACAGGAGGCAATGCGACAGCAACACCCTCAATTATTTAGCTAGGAAATTTTGAGGACGAAATTATTTTAAGGGGTAGAATCAGAACATCCTAAAAGGGCCTATGCATTTTGGCCTAATTGTACTAAAAGACATGTTTTATGTGCTTTGGAATAAATTTGGAATGATTTTGGAAACCGAGAATGTATGGAAAGGTTACGTTGAAAGTAGGAAAATGACCATTTTGGAAACCTAAGAAAATTAGGAAAGTGAACATTTTGGAAACCCAAGTAAATTAGGAAAGTGAACATTTTGGAAACTAAGCCAAAAGAGGAAAGTAAACATTTTGGAAACTATGCTAAAAAAGGAAACTAAACATTTTGGAAACCTAGGAAATGTCAAGTTACAGATCCACGTGAAAATTTTTTGAAACTTAAAAATGACCCCAAAATGTCGAATTAAAAGTTCAAAGGAACTTAGGGCCAGTGACCCTAAAATAAAAAGCATGTGAAATTTGACCCAAAACGGACTTGGAAAAGTGGCTAAAGATGCCACCTAAGGCCTCGTGAAATGGCCCACATGCAAGGGTGTTGGGCACGAGTTCGAGTCACCTAGGAAGCAAATAAAAGAAGTTTTATTTTGCCTCCATGAGTAGAGAGTTGACGGCACAAGGGATCTAGAAGGAAGAGTTTTATTCCTTTGGAATTTTCGCTAATTAGGAGATTTGATGGAATTTAATATTTGATAAAATTAAAATTTATCACATAGGAAGAGTTGGCCGATTGAGGACTCTAAGGCTAATAGTTTCGCTAAAGAGGGAAAATTAAGAGCCATTCTTCATTCTTTTCTCTTCAAGAGAACCTCTTGTCAAATTCCCTAGCCAAATAAGCACCAATCTTTTCTTCTTCCTTTAGCCGAATTCTCTCTGTCAAAACTCTCTCCATCTATTTTCCTTTCTTTTCTTTTTCTTTTCTTCTACTATCCCTTCACAAAAGCCAAAACTTTGTGATCCATAATAGTGCCATAGCCTAATAGTATAAGGGATCATCTGGGATTTGAAAACGAGGTAAGTACATCTATGCACATTCGCCAAAAGGTCTCTTCCATAATTGAATGGTAGATCAAATCTAACATGTGATTTGGCGAGAATCTAAAATAAAGATCAATTTCGGATTTGAGAACTCTAAGGTAAGTGAGTTTATACATTCGCCAAGGCCAAATCTTAGTTATTTAGATCAAATTAAATAAAAACTAACCGATTCAGAGATCTAGGATTTGGCCGATTTCAAGGAAGAGGAAGGTGAAGTTTTCGGGATTTAAAATCCATAAGGTAAGCACCTAAAGGTATTCGGCCAAGGCTTGTGTGATCTTTAATTATTAAAAAGCCAAAAACTAATCTATGTTGAGATTTAGGGTTGGCCGAATATTAGGTGAAGGAAAACCAAGTTTTCTGGATTTGAATAAACATCAAATCGGCATCAAAGGTAAGTCTTTTTACAAATACTACTAGGATTTGGATATTATAGCCAAATAGAATTTATGCTAAGTAATAAATGGTAAATCAAATGTAGGGACTAAGGATCTAAACATTAGATCTAGCTTTTCGGAATCTCAAGGAATCGCTAAACAAATCAGGTGTGTACCCTACACTAAATCTTGATAGATTTATGGCTTTAATTCATTATATGTATTAATATGAAAGTGTAAGATTATGGCTAAGGTACCGTGTGTACCCCACATTAATCTTAATAGATTTATGGCTTAAACATGATATATATATGATTAATGTGAAAGTGAAAGAATGTGGCTAAAATACCATATTGTGGTACAAAGTACTGTGCACGTTTTCCTACTCCTACTAGGATTTCAAATATGTTATATTTAACATGTGAAAAGTGATGTGAAAGTGAAATAAAATATGATATGCATGATATGTATAATTTGGGGCATTCGGGTTAATCGAGAAAGGGAAAGTGAATGTGATGACTTCGGTCTCACTAAGTGAAACGTGATCACTTCGGTCTCACTAAGTGAAACGTGATGACTTGATCTCACTAAGAATATGTGACGACTTGGTCTCACTAAGTGAATGTGGTGATTTGGTCACACTAAGTGAATGTGGTAACCGGTTACATTATTCGAAAGTGGTGGCTATGCCACAATATTATAAGTGGGCGATGAGCACGCCGATCGCAGCCGACGCCTTCGATGGTGTGTAGCGGATGGAGGGTTGACTTAGTAGTCCCCATGGTGTGCAAAAGTTGGTACGGGTGGAGTGTAGCGGATGGTATATAGGTTTGGGTTTGGGTTTGCATCATTAGCTTGAATTTTTTATATGAATATGATATGTATGGTGTGCCTATTTCTATTATGTTTTGGTGTTGGTTACACATTGAGTCTATCGACTCACCCGTGCTAGGGAACATGTTTGTGTGATGAGCAAGAATGGACCGGACGGCAGAGCTTGTGGTGGCCATGTTCAATTTGAAGTTTAATTTGAATCTTTATTTATTTTAAGTCTTGTACAATTTTATGTTTGGGTTTCATTTTATGTAATAAGGCCATCGTGATGCTTTTATTTCGCTTTAATTACTATGTTATGAATTTAGGGCTTTATAAAGAATAAGCCCATTTAATTAAAAATAAGTTTAAACATTTTGTCACCAAACAAATGGGTTTTGATATAAAATAAATTTGTTTTCAACTCAAGCCCAACCCATAACAGACTATCTTCCAAAACACACAGTTTTCAAAGTATTCGAATGAATTTGAACTGGGTTACTTCGAGGAACATACCAGATCCGGTCCATTCTCGTGGGCCGGGTGTGGGGTGTTTCAATGACCCTAGTGACATGTCACTTGTATCCTAACCTGTTCCTAAGGTTCAAATGGGATTTCTTATTTGTCGAATCATCTTCGAACTCATTCGTAGGATTGTGCTCATTCACAAAATCAAACATACAATTCATGCAATATTAAAGCATTTAAATACAATTATTCTAAAGCTTATCTTTAACATACGAACTTACCTTGGTACAAAATGGATAATTGTTCGATTTAGTCCACAATCTTGTTCTTTCCCTAGTCTATGTCAAAACCTCGTATTTCTTGATCTATAATATCAAATTTAGCTTATTCAATTATCACCTTATTCAATTTAATCCCAAAAACACTTTATGGTAAAATTATAATTTTGCTCCTATCTTTTCAACTTTTTACAGTTTAGTCCCTAGGCTCGTTAAATGAAATATAATCAATTTCTTCAAAACCTAAGCCTAGCCGAACCATTTACACACTCATAATAGCCCACATTTTTCATTAAATCACACTTCTACAACATATTTTACAACTTTTACAAATAGGTCCTTTTAGGCATTTTTATCAAATATCACTTGGTAAATGTTGTTTATCTAACCTCAAACATACATTTTCTACCATTAAACATCAAAATACACAAATATCTAACATGGGTAAAATTTTAGACTTGACATCTTTTCAAATTAGTCCTTGAAAGAGCTAGGTTAGGTTGCAAGGATCTCAAAAACATAAAAATAATGAAAAACGGGGCAAGAACGGACTTACAATCGAACTTGGAAGATGAACAAACCCTAGCTATGTCTTCTCCTTGTAAATTTTGACCATGGGGGACTAAATTGATGAAGATGAAGACTTTTATTTAGTTATTTTGGCTTTATTTACTAGATTACCAAAATGTCCTTCACCTAAACTTTGAAATTTTTCACTAACCATGCCCATTTTTGTCCATACTAAAGTATAATGGTCTAATTACCATCTAAGGACCTCTAATTTAAAATTTCATGGAAATTAGACACCTCTAACTTCTAGAACACACATTTTGCACCTTTTTCCATTTAGTCCTTTTAACTAAATTGAGTGCCTGAACATCAAAATTTTTTAATGAAATTTTCACGAAACCTGTAACACCTCTTACCCAAGTCCGACACCGAAATTGGATACGAGGCATTACTATACATAATCTTACTCAATCTTAGAATTTCGGGCCACAAAATTTCGTTACATCTTAAAAACTTTTCTTTTCAATCATAATGTGCATATAATGGGCCTACAGAGCCCTAATTGTATGTTCGGAGGGATTCAGAATTCATCCGAGAACTTAAAAGATCTTAAAAACTTTTTGCCTAAACAGAGGCCACACGCCCGTGTGGTCCAGGGGACAATCCTATGTGCCCTAAGACATACCCGTGTTTAACACCCATGGTTGACACTGACTTATTTCACACGACTGAGCACACACCCGTGTCTATAACCCGTGTCCTTTACACAACCAAGACATGCCCGTGTCTCCCACCCGTAGAGCTCTCTGTTTGTGACGTCATTAAACCTTTAATAGCACACGGCCAAGGCACATGCACGTGTGATGGCCCGTGTGACGAATCATATTTTCGTAATTTTATGT
Source organism: Gossypium rotundifolium (assembly GCA_025506655.1). NCBI lineage: Eukaryota > Viridiplantae > Streptophyta > Magnoliopsida > Malvales > Malvaceae > Gossypium > Gossypium rotundifolium. The sequence continues at coordinate 76,522,620 of CP106731.1, forward strand.
AGGGGACACATGGCCTATTGACACACTCATGAGGCCAACCGTGTGTCACACACAGCCTAGACTCACGCCTATGTGTCTACCCAAGTGGACAATTATAGGCTATTTTCCAAGCCAATTGCCACCCTGAAACATAAACACACTTGATTCATTTCTAATATCTCAATTATTCCATCTATTACATAAACTTAAATGCATAACCTCATCGTCATAAAAGGCATAAAACTTAGCAAATATCGACCAATTTCTAATGGCCATATACAAAAGAATACACAAACTTGATAACTAATCATTTTCCATCAATATGACAAAACTCAAAATGGTCAAACTCCTACACATGCCATACTCAAAATAATAAACTTTGTTATACCAAAATAATGGTTGATAGTGTGATCTGAGCTCCGACGTCCTTCGATCCCCGAACAAGCTTGGCAAAACTACAAGGAAAGAGGGAAAAGAGAGGGGTAAGCACATAGCTTAGTAAGTTTGCATGAAATCTTATGTATCATCATAAATACTCAAAACAACTCATCTTTCTCATAACACATGAACAATATAAGTATTAAATGCAAAAGCATACTTACTCATACTTACTCTTACCCATCTTATTTCACAATATAATCTCATACTTTGTATTTTTACTTATGGTACCTGTATCACTTTTTCACATAATTTAGCACTTTTTGTAACACCCCTTACCCAGATTCTATGCTAGAATCGGACACGAGGCATTATCGGACTTGACTTGCTGGATTATTCCACTTTAGGCTATAAAAATTCTCTCCAATTTCAAACTTTTGATTCACCAGCGTAACGTCCCTATCATGAGTCAACAAGACCCATTACACCCGCTCGGGACATCGAGGAACCAAACCGAAACTTTTCAAACACTTAGAAAATTTTCACCTAAACAGCAGCCACATGCCCATATGAAATGGGACACACCCGTGTGCCCCTAAGACATGCCCGTGTCTTCCACCCATGGTCAACACTGACTAATTTCACACGGCCATGACATGCCCGTGGCCCTGGCCCGTGTGCCAAAACCTTGGCATTCTAACTTATCCACATGGCCTATACACACGCCCGTGTGCTTCAGTCGTGTGGCAATTTCAATTCCAAGTGCAAGGTACAGAGTTCACGCAGCCTGGGCACATGCCCATTTGCTAGCCATGCCTCCCACACGGTGTAGACACACGCCCATGTGTCTACCTATGTGGACAATTAGTAGGCTATCTACCAAGCCCTTTAGCCACCCACACTTGCATACATTCATACACCATCACATAGACTTCTTCATCATCAATCATAACTCTTGAATTATCACATTTAAACTATAAAATGAAGTCTTCATCCCATACACGAGGGAAAACTATTTCTGGTATAATTACAAACAACTTAAGCCATCATCTATGGCTATACAGAATTGAACAATAAACTCTCTTAGGCCAACAAATTTGGCTATATCAACTATGACTTAATCAACTTTAAATACTATCCCTATACATGCCATAACTCGAAAGGACTTGAAACCTCATACCAAGTGCCTGCTCGATAGTGTGAAAACATCTTCGACGATCTCTAACCCGAGCTAGTTAAATTAATCTATAAGAGATGGGAAGAGAAAAGGAGTATATGTTTAGTAAGTTCATATGCAAATAATAATCAATTATCGATATTCATTGATTATACACAATCCCAACGTATTATAATGAGTTTTCACTCTTACACTCATGGTTACCTATTCAATCATTCATAATGCTTACTCATTTCGTCTCTTACCACGTTCTAACCATATCTCGAGCTTAGGGCTTGCATTCATTAACTTACATCCCTGCACTTAACACCACTTAATCACATGATACAACACATCGTACTTCTCAATGAATCATTCATACTACCAGTCACTCGATGGTTTCGCACTTAGCCCACCATCAATTTCTGATAAGGTGGTATCACACATAGCCCTTTGTTAGTATGCATTCAAGGATATTTATCCACATGCATTTATAAATACCACCTATGCAATTAGGATGCATCATTTACCCATGACCCACTTTGGGTTCATCATATACCAAATTCACCTCAATTTAATTCTAACACATACCCATACCCCTCATGGTACAACCACATACTTTCTCATTTTCAACATACCTGTTGAATCACTCAAATTGTTAAATAACACTTTTGAATTACATACATATAATTTCAATTTGGCATTATGCCCCCAATAGGGTCTTACATGAAATATCATATTGATACCATGTCCCTGACACGGTCTTTTTCCATATCTCACACCGAGCCCATATTCCAATATGATCTTACACAAGATATCATATCGATGCCATATCCATGACATTGTCTTATTCAATATTGCACACCGAGGCCATATTCAAATATGGTCTTAAACAAGATACCATATCGATGCCAAGTTTCTGACATGGTCTTATTCAATATTTCACACCGAGGCCATATTCTAATATGGTTTTACACAAGATATCATATTGATGCCATGTCCCTGACATGGTCTTATTCAATATTTCACACCAAAGCCATATTCCAATATGGTCTTACACAAGAAATCATATCGATGCCATGTCCTTAACATGGTCTTATTCAATATTTCACACCGAGGCCATATTCCAATATGGTCTTACACAAGATATCATATCGATGCCATGTCCCTGACATGGTCTTATTCAATATTTCTCACCGAGGCCATATTCCAATATGGTCTTACGTGTGACCTTAACTATCATCCTATCATTCTATTTGCATTTCCCTTTTTTTCTTAGATTCAATTCTCTTGACATCTCGTCAAACATATTTAATACATTCCTAGAGTAATTATACATTCCATACAGCATTGGAATATTAAATAACCTGCACGTAATTGCAACATTTGCACACGAACTTACCTCGATATCGGAAAGGGTAGAAAAGAATATTTTTGCCCATATTTCTCTTTTCCCCCGTTCTAGGTCTGAATTTTGTTTTATTTGATCTAGAACAATAAAATTTACTCATTCAATCACTTTATTCATTGTAATACATTATAATCTACACTTGGGAAAAATGACTATTCGCCCTTATACTTTGGCAAAATTATAATTTTACCCCTAGGCTCGTAAATCACTTTTCACCACATTTTCTTATTAAACAAGCCCAGCTGAACATTTAATCCTCTTACAAATATCCACAATTCCAACTATTTCATGCATTAATGAACAAACTACAACATTTGCATCTTAGCCCAAATTAGGTGTTTTCATGACAACACCTTTCACAAAAGTTGTTTCTCATCTTCCTAACATTCATTTTCCTCCATAAAAACTCAGCTAACAACACAATCTCTCTCATTTCAAGTCCTTATACTTTTAACCATATTGCAAATTAGTCCCCTCATTAGCTAGCTTAAGCTTCAGGGATTCCAAAAGTACAAAAAGTATCAACCAAAACCATCAAAATCACTTACTAGTAAGGAAGAAAGCTTGGCTGAAGTTTTAAGCTCTTAACCCCCATTTTTGCTGCTCATTTTCAGTGGAGAGAAGATGGAGAGAAAGGTGATATTTTCTTTTCTTTATTTTATGACAAAAAAAATTTTATTACCAAATTTCCACCTAACCATTAACAAAGTCCTTTCTTTGTCCCCCTATACCCGGCCATCACTCCTCCCACGGCCTATTTGCACTTTAAGGACCTTCAATTAATATTCTTTAGCTAATTGGCACCTCTATCAATTAAAATAGAACTTTTTCACTTTTTGCGATTTAGTCTTTTTTCGAAATTAAGCCCTCAATTGCTAAAATTAAAGCACCAAAATTCTCATGCCTCTTTAAAAACATATTATAACACATAAAATAATATCAAAATATTTTTCTTCAACCTCAAATTAGTGATCCCAAGATCACTGTTTCGACTAGCCCCTAAATCGAGCTATTACACTTTTGCTAAAGTAATCATAAATTCAAATCTTTAACTTACTTAACCTAATTAAAAACTCTTTATCTTCCTTGAATAACTTGGCTCATTACTTATCTCTAATGACTTATCTCTTTTATTACTTCTTTCACATTTGGCTCTTTTGCCCGTTGAATCTCCCGAAATAACAGAGGATACTCAATCCCATCAAACATGTACCTGGTTACCAAAGCCATATCCCCAGATATGGTCTTACATGGAATAGCCTTATGATGTTGATGTCATATTCCAGATATGGTCTTACACGGGATTTCTTAACTTTATGTCGATGCCATGTCCCAGACATGGTCTTACACGAGATCATCCTTTGGTGTCGAAGCCATGTCCCAGACATGGTCTTACACGGGACCTTCCTTATATGGTGTCGATGTTATGTCCTAGACATGGTCTTACACGAGACCTTTTTTTCGATGCTGATGCCATGTCTCGGACATGGTCTTACACAGGATCTACGTTCGGTGTCTTACACAGGACCTACATTCCTTGATGCCGATGCCATGTCCTGGACATGGTCTTACATAGGCTTTCTTTGTCTCATGTTATGACATAGGTATCCTCGTTATTCCAAGACTTCACTCGGGACTTCTATTTGCTTATACTCATTTATTTTCTTATCAAGGCATTATTATTCTTTTTTAAGAAAATAATGTATATTAAGTAACATATTAAGTAATTCAATGGAAATACATATAAACTTTAAATCCATACAAACTTACATCGATTCTCAAAATATGTATTATTGTGCAATTTAGTCCTCAACTTTGTTTTTGCCTCGGTTTCGATCCCAGCTTCACGTTTTTTGGTCTATAACGATAATTTAACTTTCTTAATATTCACATTAACTAAATTGACTCATAATTCATACTTTGGAAATTTTATAATTTTGCCCTTAAACTTTTTCATAATTACACTTTTACCCCTAGGCTTGAAAAATTATTTTCATTCAACTTCCTTATATTTCAAGCCTAGCTAATTCATATTCATAACTATAGCAGCCTTCAATTTCTACTATTTCACCCATTTATGACCATTTTCATTACTTTTACAATTTGGTCCTTACATGCATTTTTCATGAAATTTACTTAGAAAAAGATGTTTATCCTACATCAAACTTTCATAATCTTCCATAAAACATCAAAATACATGCATTTCATACATAGGTAAATTTTTAAACAAAAACTCTAGCTCAAAATATAGCTAGAAATAGCTAAATCGAGCTACGAGGATTTAAAAAATACGAAGAACATTAAAAACGAGGCTATGATGCACTTACTAGTAAGCTTGGAAGTTGGAAAAACCTTATATATGGATAACTTGAAAATTTTGGCCCTTAGGAAGAAGATGGACACCATTTTTGACTTGTTTTTCCCTTTTTAATTCATTAATTAACCAAATAACCAAAATGCCATTAATTCTCTTTCTTGATATTTTTCCTTCCTATGTCCATTTTTGTCCATCTCAAAAAATAATGGTCTAATTACTAAATACGGACCTCTAATAATTTTTATAATTCTATTTCATACTTAAACCTTCTAGAATCTCATATTTTCTAATTCTTGCAATTTAGTCCTAATGGACAATTTGTTCACTAATTAATAAAATTCCTTCATGAAATTTTCACACAACCATGCAAATACCTCATAAGCCTTATAAAATCATTTAAACACATATTTCTTCTTTGGATTTGTGGTCTCGCACCAATATTCTGACTAGGCCCTAAGTCAGGCTGTTATAAAATCGTTCCATAAAACTACAGACCATAAAAATATGATAAAAATAAATTTTACTGCGTCGGATTTGTGGTCCCAAAACCACCGTTCTGACTAGGTTCAAAATCGGGTTGTTACAAACTTAATCTATAACTAAATCAAAAATGTCAAATTTACAAGAAACAAATAATAAAATCACTTACATGCAACACACTAAAGGACCGAACCTTCAAAACTCTCCCATGGTTATTTCTTTCTTCTTAATTTCAGCAAAAACAAAGAGAAAAATGATGGGATTTGTTTTTATTATTATTTAATTTAAGTTTTATAATCTATTTAGTATTTTTCCCTTAAGTAAACATCCAAATTTCACAGTATTTACTTACCAACTGTCCACTACATTTACTTACATGGTATATTTACCATTTTAGTTCATGAATTTTCAATTCTATAATCATTTAGATCTTTTTTTAACTAATAGGGTTAACTTTTACATCTTTTTCAATTTAATCTTTTTAATTAATTAACTATCTAAACAATCAAATTTCTCAACCAAAATTTAATACAACACTAATGCCCTCATAAATATTAAATAATTAATATTTATGAACTGAAACGTCAAAATTGTAACACCCCAAACCCGGCCCATTTGCTACTTAATCAATTTGAAATGCCATCATGAAAACGTTTGAAAACTTTTAACTTAGAGTTAAAAATATAAAAGTTAGTTTTCTTTACTAAAACATTGTATAATTAAAATTTCAAATAAGTTTAAGTTGTTACAAATTTTTCGATTTAAAACTCTAACATATATTTTAAAATATAAGTTGCTAAAAATAAAACATTTTCAAATAATACTTTAATCGTCAATCCACTTTAAATATAATAATAAACCTCAAACCCCTTAAAAGGCCCTTATTACAATAAACCTTAAAAATATTGAAAATATAAAATACGTTGTAACACCCTGGTTTTAGGGGCTATGCAGGTTGTGTGTAATTCGAGTGTTAATAGGTTTTTGGGAGTGCTTGGATGAGTTTTGGGGGTTTTAGAAATGTTTGGATGAAAGGGGAAGGCTTTGGAAAATTTTAGATTTTTAGTGTAAAAAGGGGAAATAGGGCAAGTAGGCTTTAAAATAAATTGGTGGAATTTAGGACACAAGAAAGGAGTTGGCAAAGTGGCATGAAGGCGTTGCTTGGGGCTTGGAAAGGTGACGCCTAAGGGGTCAAAGGTTCGAGCTGCTAAGGCAGCAATTTTGTTTTATCTTTGCGCTAATTAGGGGACTCGGCCAGGTATGCTTATAAATAAATGTCCAAGTTGATGGACATGAAAGTCCAATTGGCAGAGTGGCTCTTAGGCGCTACTTAGGCGCTGGAGGGGAAGGAGGTCGCGGTTTCGAGGGCTTGCAGCAGCATTTTGGGCGTGTTTTCTTTTATATGCGGTTATGGGCTGGAGTAGGAAGGGTTTAAAATTAAATGTTGGGGCTTTATGGCATAAAAAGCAAAGTGGCCGAGTGGCCTGGGCGTTGGAGGAGAAGGGTCTTGTGAGAAGGTTCCAAGTTGAACCATGTGAGTGGCATTTGGAGTTTTAATTTTATTCTCTTTTTGCAGTGACTTGGTAAGTGATGGACTGCACATGGGAGCTTCTTTAGATAAGGATTAGATTCTTTTGAATTAATTTGGTAGGAGGTGATAAACATATGATTAGTTTTATTTTAAATAATTATAGGATTATTATTTTATTGAGGATAATTATTATTTATTTTTTTATTTGGATAAGTGGGATAATAGTGGAACAACTCAAATTGTTTTTAAATTGAACTAATTCAAATTGAATTGAATTAGTAGCTTGGTGGGTGGCCGCATGTTGGCTTCACATGGGGGGTGGTGACCGAATGCTATAAATAGGGGGTAGAATGCCGAATTATTCTTTTAGTCTATTGCCAAAAATTTGTATTTGTGTAGCCGAATTATTCACCCTTCCATATCTCGCTTTTTTTTATTTATTGTGTTAAGCCAAAACCATACCCTCCTAAGCATTCCCTATTCTCCATTTTAATTGTTGACCGAATACCAACATTCTCCCTCTCATCTCTTTTGTTTTCTTTCATCACTTTGAAAGTTAATCTCCCTTTTATTGCCGAAATCTTCCTTTTCCATTTGTCTTGATCTTGGCCGAATATTTGTGTGGGGGTGATCTCGTTGGGCTATTTCTCAATCGGTTGGAGTGGCTAGCGTGAAGGAGCACTAAGGAGCTGTTCGAATTTGGCTACTCAAGGTAAGGTGGTAGTAAGTATTCGGCCAAAGGGGCCTTTTCCATGGATTTTTGTATGGCCGATTCTAATGGTCTTATGTACAGGGATTTTCGGCAATTCCATTGGTGTTTCGGGATTCAATTAAAAGGGGTAAGTGGTTTGATATTCGGCCTTAGGCCATTGGTTGTGTTTTGGTGTTGACCGAATGGTGACTATGGTTTATAGGGCAATCGACAGAAGCAAAGGAAGCCTTCGGGATTTCAATTTATTTCGGTAAGGATGATTAGTAAGTGACTTAGATTCGTTAATAGTAAATTATGACTTGTTGATTAATGGTGTGATTCTGATTAAGTGCCGATGGATGCAAGTGCCAGTCAAGAAGGGAAAGGGAAAACTCCCATCCCGAAGTTCAAGAAGAGATCGGTTTCTGCTGTACGTGATTGGCCACCGGGGTGTGGGCGTGCAACAGAAAACGATAGGCAGATAACGATAGTCTCACTAAGCGATAGCGTCGGGATCGAGGGTTTAGAGCTTCAGGTTATAAGGTGTGTGATTAACCCATCGATTTCCGGGTATATGATATGTGTGCGATAGGTGTAAGTGTTAAATATGTGTTATTAAGTGCAGTGACTATGTGAACCGGATACCCTTAAAGGGTATGTCGATAAACAGGTTAGTATCAAATCTGTGGAGATGTGGTTATTAATACGTGTATGTGAGTATGTCTATGAATATGAATGTATGCCTGAATATCATGTACATGCTTTATTCATTATGTCACTATATTATGTTACATGTGCATGGGTGGGTTTTTGAAAGAAGGTACGGGTGTACTTCGAGTACGTGGTTGATGTCAGCTTTGTGCTACATCGTGGATTGGCGCTGACTGAGGTCGCGTTGTGGATCTTTGCGATTTAGTTCGTGGTTACCTTGATCGATATCGGCTTATGCCATATCGTGGCTTGATGGATTGCTATGTGCTCCATCGTGGTTTGATGTTAGCTATACGCTACATCGTGGATGGCATTGGTTGCCTTTTTGGAGGGAAAAGGAGAGGGTGACTCGATAGTCCCCTGGTGTGTGGTAGGCTGGTTAAGGGGGTGTGTAGCGGATGGACCTTAGGATTGGGTTGGGTTTCATATTGCATGGTTTTGTTATAAATTGATATGGAAATGGGCCAAGCCCAATATGAAATATGAATAGGTATGTTTTGGGAACATACGTGGAAATGGGCCAAGCCCAGTAATCAGTGAATTAATAAGAAAAGGGCCTAGCCCAGTGCTTGAATATGATTTGATTATGGGCTAAGCCCAGATCGTGGTAATGTCTATATGATTATGTTTACATGTTGCATTTGATAATTGGGTTGACTTGTGGCTAACATGTGGGTGGATATCGATGGTTTAATTACACACCGAGGCGTGTGACTCACCCAATTATTTATCCAACATCGCAGTGACTTGTTGATCGGACCGGGTCGGAGAGGATGCAAGGTGGCCCATGCGAATGAGATTAATTTAAATTATTTTAAGCAATTTTAATACTAAGTGTTTTGTTTAATATTGGTTGTAATAAGGGCCACTTTTATTTAAAGTGTTCTAGTTATGATTATTGAACTTTATATTATACTTGGATATATATTTTCTTCAAATGATTTATAATATAATAAAATATAATAAAGTTTTAATTCAAACCAAGCTTATTATTTAATAATTTTTAATGGACACACTCTAACAAAATTTTCATGTTTTATTCTAAAGACAAAGATTTTCAACATTTTTCCGCAGTGACATAACCAGATCCGGTCAAGACTCGTGGGCCGGGTTTGGGGATGTTACATACGTAAATAATTAAAAACATCTTCTGCATGGGCCACCTCGTATCCACTCCAACCCTGTCCAAGCTTTATGCATCACCTACGATGTTGGTAAAAATTGGGTGAGTCAAACAGACTCAGTGCATAGTTATTTCACATGTCTCCACATATGGGCTTGGCCCATATCCACACAGTCCACTTACATAAATATGCAACATGAAGCCCAACCCAACCTAGTGTCCATCCGTTACACCTACCTTGGCAAACCCGCTGCCCAAGGCCGTGGCTAATCCACCGATCACATAAGTGATCCCACATATCCTACCTTGGCAGACCTGCCGCCCAAGGCCGTGGCTAAGCCACCGATCACATAAGTGACCCCACATGTCAATATCCACGAGGTGACTCGAGATCATCCTCAATCCACGGTGATGAACACAGCTATCAACCGCCGAGATGTGGCACCTAGCCAACACCTCCCTTGATGAGGCACATAGCCAACATCAAGCGCCAATGTAGCACAAGGCTAACATTAGACCACGTACATAAAGTACACCCTTTCCTTCGATAGTCACATCCCAAGCCCCATGTATAAATATATATCATGGCAACATATCACTTGAACAATTATACATCACATGCCATCACATTTCATACATATATCAAATGTAAATCAACGTCATAAAATACTGACCTGGTTGAACAATTACCCATCATGGGTATCCACCATTTTAGCCCTTACTTCGGCTACCATTCACTTCATATCACATATACATAAATATAACACATACACACAACAAGAGAACAGTGCGATAACTACGCACCTGCTTTGACACAGTCAACTAAACTCAAACCCACGCCTAACGATTTACACCCTTGCGATTGTTGAACTCCTCCTACGGATCTAAATCCCGAAAACCACCACTTGCCTTAGAAGCTGTCGAAATCCCCTTGATCACTTCAAATCTCGGATGACTCCTTCAATGCTCCTTAATATCGGCTACATACAAAAGACACAATATTATGATACTACGATATTCGGCCATGCCTTAACCAAAGCCTAATCACTATATTCGGTACCCTTGTGAAAAGAATCCAAAACCGATTGCTAAAGAAAGAAACACTTACCACTACTCGTTGCTTACCACTAACGATCAACTTCTCGAAATTACCTTCCTAGGTTCGACCACAAAAGAGAAACTGAATTTGGCCCTTAACTTTCGGCTTTGAAGAGTAAAAGAAGTGATAGGGAGATTCAAATAAAGATTCGGCTATGGCTCATCAAATAAAGTTGAAATAAATATTCGGCAATGGTGAATAATGGGGGAGAGTTTTTGGTTTCAAATGAAAAAGAAGGAAAAAGGGAGAATTTGCTCAAAATTTTGGCAAAAGAAAATAAAATAAAGAAAAGAATAGCCAAAAGCTGGTCACCCCTATTTATGCTACCCAAATTCGGCCATCCCCCCTTAGACCACAAAACCGTCCATCTTCATGGACAAGTTGGCCATGAAATAATTTCCAAAACATTTACCTTAACACATGCCTTGTAATCTTCCACTTTCCCAAGGTTTCAGAAATTTTGTCCCTTATTTCCTCCTAATCTTCCTCCTAATCTTCCTCCTTATCCCTTTCAAAATTCAACCAGCCCCTCTAGCCCCAAAAATCGACCAGGTTCATGGCCAAGAGAGTCAACCTTTGCCAACTATTCTATCCATAACATACTCCTCAATTCAAGCTTTATGTCCCCTTATCATACCATATTTTCTTGATTCCATACCTTAACTAATAACTTGCCTTATTCCTTTAGTCTACTATCCATAAATGATAAAGTCCAACCTTATCTTAATTAGAGTTGACCGACACATGCCATACACATGCAAAAATAAAAGTCATCTTATTGCCATTCATGGGATTCGAACCTCTTCCCTCATGCAATTACTCATGCGCCAACACCACTTTACTACTAGCTCATTTATGCTAACATTAAACACTTAAATTAACTTAAGCATCATTATCACTTGATCCACTTCACTAAATTCTCCATACTAAAAATTATTCTAAACCAATTAATTCCAAGCCTTCTCAAGACTATATTAGGCATACAACAAAATCATATTCGAGCTAACACAATCAATAAGATGATACTCAAATTTTTCCTAAAGCCCAAGGCCCAATCGGCCCAATCCTACTAGGCCCAATTTTGGGATATTACAAAAATTATGGTCCCAAAACCACTATTTCTAACACTATTGGGAATCAGGTTGTTACATACGGAGTTTCGATTTCGGTCATTTCTGACGAAGATCCACGTTTTACTTCTCAATTTTGGAAGAAGCTTCACAAGGCTCTAAGTACCTGATTTGATTTTAATACAGCATACCATCCTCAGATAGATAGTCTGAGCGTGTTATTCAGATTCTGGAGGATATGCTACAGAGTTGTGTAATTAACTTTCGCGGTAGTTGGGAGGATTATCTGTCGCTGGCTGAGTTTGCGTGTAATAACAGGTTTCAAGCTAGCACTCAGATGGGACCTTACGAGGCTTTTTATAGCCGTAAGTGTCAAACCTCTCTGTATTGGACTGAGTTAAGTGTATGTCAGGTTTTGGGTCCTGAGCTAGTTTCCAAGATTAGGAATATTGTTAGATTGATTCAAATCTTAAGGCAACTTTTGATCGATAGAAATCTTATGCTGATTTAAAAAGGCATGATATTGAGTACTATATGGGTGATCAGGTATTTATGAAAGTGTCTCCATGGAAAATGGTTCTCCATTTTGGACGTAAGGGTTGAGCCCGAGGTTCATTAGACCTTACCGTATTTTGAAATGTATTGGATCTATAGCTTGTCAATTAGAGCTACTTGCTGAGTTGGATCATATTCATGATGTGTTCCACATCTCTATGTTGAGACGATATCGGTCTGACCCCTCACATATTGTCTCTGTTGAGGAGATTGAGGTTAAACTTAATTTGACTTTTGAGGAGGAACCCATTCAAATTCTAAATCGAGATGTAAAGGTCTTGAGGAGGAAAATCATTCCTCTAGTTAAGGTCATGTGGTAGAATCATGACATCGAAGAAGCCACTTGGGAGCTTGAGGATTCAATTCGTCAGTAATACCCTTATATGTTTGAATCAGGTAAATTTTGAGGCTGAAATTTCTTTTAGGGGGAGAGAGTTGTAACACCCCAAAATTTGATCAATTGTTAGATAAAATCTATCAATAATTAAGTCTCTATATTTTTGGCTAAGTGTTTTGATTATGTGTTGAGGTCGGGGGTTCGAGTATTCCCTCTTGAAATTTTATAGTTTATTTGGGCATAACCCATATCATTGAACTGACAACTTCAGTTTATTTATACGTTAATCGGTGTCAAGAATGAGCCTGCTGGTCCGATGGTTAAGCATATGTATTGCCTTTGTTCTTGTGTTCGAGTCTCTGCGTAAGCGAAACGAGGATATGTTTTTGCTATTTTGCAGAAGTAGTTTTGTTTTAAAAGAATTTGGTTTCCTAGATATTTTTTTCTTTATTTTCTTGTTTTCCTTTTTGTTAGTTTTCCTTCTTCTTCTTCTTCCTTTCTTTTTCTTTTTTTTCTTTTTGATTTCTTAATCATTGAAGTTGTTAGTAATTTTGTTGATGTGAGTTCAGGTAAGTGCACATTTCATTGTTTGTTGACTGAAAGGTTAATTACGTGAGTTTATTGTAGAATTTCTGTTATACATTCAATTTCGTTCATTTTTGTCAAAGTTGGTTTCAGCTTGTTTTTTTAATTCATTGTTACGTGATAGTTTGACTTTCTTTTTAGGCACAGACATCGAAGGTAATAATCTCCAACACATTAATTTTGCCAATTGTTGTTGACTCACTGTTTGTATTTTGGGGTCACATAGGTCAAGGACACGGGCTTGTGCCCAAGCCATATAACTCACTGTTTTGGATTTAGGGTCACACAGGATAGGGACATGGGTGTGTGTCCAGGTTGTGTGACGGGATGTGAATCACACGGCCATGTAACGAACTGAGTATTGGGATAGTTGGAGATGGTGTGTAGCGGATGAGGGTCGAAAACTACATCTGATTCTGATCTGTTCTGCATCTGTATCTGATTTGTTCTACATCTTATCTGAACATTTACGGCATTACTGAGTATCATCTGATTCTGTATCTGAGTTTGGGAAAATATTGTTATATCTATATTGTTGTTTGCCTCTATATAGGTTACACAAGTTGAGTTATAAGCTCATTTTATTTGTTGACTACATTGACTTAGGAGGCTCGACATGTCGGGAGCTCGGTCATCTCTCTTTATTAGATATTTTACTGTTTGTTTAATTTTGAACTAACGTATGTTTTCTTTTGGACTATGATTTATAAGCTTAGAGTTCCCCATTGGTTTGATTGGTTAGGTGTTTTCTCAATGACGAACTTTAAATCACTTTAAGGTTGGTTTTCTTTAAACTTTTTGATGTAGCCTCCAAACTTGACCTTAACGTCTAGGCCGAGTATGGAGTGTTACATAACTAATAACATAATAAAAATATTTATAAAATATATTATAAAATTAAAATATAATTTCATCACTTGTAGCTTTTGATATAAAAAACTATTACTATTTTATTTTATTTTTAAAAAATATATAACTTCTATAAAAAATACAATAATAGATCTAAATTATTCAATACATTGTAGTACACAACAATATAAATTATGAACAATAGTAGAGATATGACAAAATTATTAATTTTTGAACATTAATCTCATTATAGGTTCTTATCATATCTCTTCTTTTGGATACAATGCCTAAAACTACCTATCGCCTCTCTCCAACCCTTAACTAAGATGATAATGCACTTCAGCGCACTCGAAAGCACGTCGTCTTGCATTGGCAATAATGTCAATACCAATCAAACTAAAACTCAATTAGCAAAAACTATTAATTTTTAAACAATCGTCGATAAGGAAATCATAGTTAAGTTAAAAAGTTAAAAAATAAAATTTAAAATATTTAACCTTCCAAGAAAAATTAAAATAAAATTATAGCAAGACAAATTAAAACATAACTTCCTCAAAACAATAAACAATAATAATATTATTAAAAATAAATTTTAATGTTCTCATTAATCTTGACATTCATTAATGCATGTTTATTTTCATTCCTTCATTTAATTTCACAAGAAATAAATATTGTTGATATCAAATAATAATAGTATTATTATTAAATATTAAATAAGGACAAAAACATAATCTATTAAATAATAATTAAAAACTAATAAAGTATACATAAAGGCCAAAAAAAACAAGTAATGAGCCTACTATGAAATGATAGCACATATAATTTAAATTTACTAATATATCTAAAAATGAGAGAGACCTTTCTGTATGTAAAAGCACAATATGTCATCCCTGGCTATCAGAGCTTGAGACCCAGTCTCAGTATTAGGAAAACCAATAATCTCACTGGTCGCCAGATTAGGCATATTGCCCATAGAGGATGACTTTGCTCAAGCTCCTCCTCGACGTGCACGATGCCTATGAGAACCACGTTCACGACTACCACTCGAACTCATTATATCAACTTATCTACAATGCAAGAAGTTCACAGATCAGTCCAGAATTCGCGTCAAATATCTTATTTCACAGTTCATATCGCAATCTTTAACTAAAATCACAAGTTCAGTTTTTACAATATCTTTCTAGCTAGGTAATAAAGCTAAAGCAGAAGTACTTATAGGTTCGGCGCTGGAGACTCGGTCTTCTATAACGTCAATTTTCTGAGTTAAATTTTTCCTTGAAACACATTTTCGCAAAATAGGAGCCCAGAAACATAGTCCGAGTTTTATAAACCTAGCTCTGATACCACGAAATGCAACACACCATACCTGACCTAGACGTTAAAACCAAGCTTGGAGAGTTACATCAATTCATTCAAAAAAATTTAGCCTTTAACTATTGAAAGTTTGATAGTCATAAATCCTTCATATAGTTATAGCAAACATGAAATTTCAAACTTGTAATCTGTAATCCGCAATAAACACACAATAATATAAATCCATATAAAATAGTAAATAACTAGAAAAGAGATGACCGAGCTCCTACCAAGCCGACCTGCCTAAGTTTGTGGGTTATCTATAATCTAGAAAAATAGAAAAATGAGTTTACAACTCAGTGTGTGTAACTTACATTTTCAATTAATCAATAACCTGACATATGTGATTATGATTTTTTAGAAATCAGTCAATTCTCATAATCGGATACAGAAACAAACATAGAGGATCTCAAATACAATTACAAAACATATCTGATACAAATACATATTCCTACCCCCATCCGCCACACACTATCTCTGTCCATCCTAACACACCATATAGGGTATCAAGTACCCACCCATCCCTACTCACCGTGTAGTGTATGTCATGTTTCAGAATAATTATAGCCTAAATGCCAGATCAGATTACAATAAATTGCTAGAGTTAGAAATATGTATAGCTTAGCCCCCGAATTTGGCAGATTATTAAACTACCCACACTTCGTTCTTTATACAGTGTTAATCTCGATGCAAATGCAGATTAGACAGATATCATATGTAAGTATACAATAATATAATTTTAGATTATGCTCATGTAATGCTATCATACTACTTACCAGATCTCGTAACAATGTATACATATATATATATATATATCAGAATAGTAGATTATTCAATAACAGGTTGTCAGATAAAAATCTCAACGTCTACTTCAGATCATACAGACCTTACGGTAGGCTTACGTTCATTTTGAATGACACTTATGACCCTAGAGAAAATTTCTAATTTTTGGCCCACACAACCGTGTGGATTCACACGGCCTGGGTGGCTGGCATGTGGGTCACACGGCCTAGCAAATGGTCAAGCACAAGCCCCTATAATTGGCCCATGTGACCCTAAATCCCAAACAGTAAGTTACACGGCCTAGACACATGCCCGTGTCACTAGCCTGTGTGACCCAAAATCCAAATAGTGAGTTACATGGCCTAGACACACACTTGTGTCCCGAGCCCTTGTGCCCCAAAATCCATACAGTGAGTTACACAGCTTGGACACACAGCCATGCCCCTATCCTGTGTGCCTCCAATTCGAGAATAGTGAATTACATGGCCTGACGCACAGCCGTGTGGCTCACACAGCCATGTAGCGATGAGATCCATGTCTTTTGACATTCGCAATTCGCAGAAAATTAGGTTTCCGTTGCACACCTGAGGTAAAATCAACTTATAAGCAATAAGAATGACTCTGGGACCTAACACGAAAAACCAAGACTAATTCAATAATTAATTCCAAAAAGAACACTCAAGAAGTCGAACAACAAAGTTATGTCAAAAAGTTCGATGAAGAACACTAATCTAAAAAAATTTACGCACTTATCTCGTACAAAACAGCGATATACGAACTAACACATTGAGGGAACGCTACTTTCCGGATCTTCAGCTAAAAATATCAATCTATCGACACATAAACAAAGGAATCGAGCAAAAACAAATAGGAAACTGGTTCTTACCAAAAACAAACAAAAAGAAAAAATTAACCAATTTCCAACCTAAAACTTACAAGATTAACCTTAATGTTGTAAGAAGTAATGAGATGCGCCAACAAAATGACCAAATGAGGAGTAAATAAGGGGAAACAAAGCGATAGAAAACAAAAAGAAAGAAAGGAAAAATAAAGAAGAAAAAGAGGAAAGAACAAAAAAAATAAACGTAGAAAGAGAGGAGAATTTAGGAAATTTAATTTAATAATAAAATTAAACAAATTTTCCAGAATAGTAAAAATATACCCCATTTTACTTACGCAAAGACTCGAACACAATACCACAGACATACAGAAGCTTATTCATTGAACCAATAGGCTCATTCTTGACACAAGTTAAAGTATAAATAACTTAAGTTGTCAGTTCAATGATAAGGGTTTTGCGAAAATAAGCTGTAAAATTCAATAAGAATGACTCGAGCCCCCAATCTCAACACATAAGTAGAGCACTTAACCATAGATACAGAGACTTAATTATTAATAGAATTTCTCAAAAATTTGTTCAAATTTGGGGCGTTATAACTCTCTCTCCCTAAAAGATATTTCAGCCTCAAAATTTACCTGATTCAAACAGATAAAGGTATTGTTGACGAATTGAATCCTCAGGTTCCCAAGTGGCTTCCTCGATGCTATGATTCCACCAAATGACCTTAACCAGAGGAAAAGTTTTCCTCCTCAAGACCTTTACATCTTGATCGAGAATCTAAACAAGTTCCTTCTCAAAAGTCAAATCCGATCTCACCTTAATTTCTTCAACTGGAACAATATGAGAAGGGCTAGTTTGGTACCATTTCAACATAAAGGTGTGGAACACGTCATGAATCTAATCTAATTTAGGAGGTAGCTCTAGCTAATAGGCGACAGGTCTGATACGTTTCAAAATACAAAAGGCGCGATGAACCTCGGGCTCAACTTGCCCTTACAACCAAATCGAAGAACCTTTTTCCACGGTGAAACTTTCAAAAATACCTGATCACCTACAGAATACTTAATATCTCACCTCGTTAAATCCACATACAATTTTTGTCGATCGGAAGCTACCTTGAAGCAGTCTCGAATCAATCTAATCGTATTCTCAGTATACTAACTTAGGACCCAGAACCTGACGTTCACCTAACTCAGTCCACATAGAGGGGTACGCCACTTACGACCATGTAAAGGCTTGTAAGCTTCCATATGAATCCTAGCCTAAAGCTGTTATTATACACAAACTTAGGAAGCAGTAGGTACTCCTCCCAACTTCCCTAGAAATCGATTACACAACTCCGTAGCATATCTTCCAAAATCTGAATAACTCGCTCAAACCGTCCATCGATCTGAGGATAATATGTAGTACTAAAATCTAATCGCGTACCAAAAGCCTCGTGAAAGTTCTTCCAAAATATAGAAGTAAAACATGGATCTCTGTAAAAAAATGATTGAAATTGAAACTTCGTGCAATCTTACGATTTTAGAGACATACAACTTAGCCAATTTCTGAAGTGAATAATCAATTCGGACCAGGAAAAAGTGAGCAGACTTAGTCAATCGATCAACGATTAACCTAACCGAATCATTCTTAATGGGTGTCAAAGGCAATCCACTAATGAAGTCCATAGTCACACGCTCCCACTTCCAAAGGGGAATCTTAACCGATTGTAGCAGACCTGAAGCCAGCTGGTGCTCAACCTTAACCTTCTGACATGTCAAACAATGAGAGACAAAGGCAGTTACCTCCCATTTTAAATCGGGCCACCAGTATAATTCTTGAAGATCCCTATACATTTTATTCCCGTAGGGATATATAGCATAACGTCTATTATGTGCTTCCTGAAGAATTGATTGCCTTAACTCAGCATCGTTAGGCACACAGATCTAACCCTTAAAACACATAATCCCGCCACTGTTCAGCCCAAAATTAGAAGTTCCACTATCCTCAATCTGACGAAAACGAGGAACCAAAGACTCATCACTCAACTGTTTAGCTCGAATCTAATCAACCTAGGTTGGCTTAACCTGTAACTCAACCAGAAGACTATCGTCGTCAAAAAATATCAAACGACCAAACATTACTTTCAGATCAATCATCGTTCTATGAATAAGAGCAACAACCAAAACATTAGTCTTATCGGGATGGTACTCTATTGTAAAGTTGTAGTCCTTAAGCAACTCCACCCATCTACATTGCCTAAGGTTCAACTCTTTTTTAGTCAGTAGATACTTGAAGCTCTTGAGGTCGATGTATATGATACACTTCTCAGCATATAAGTAATGCCTCTGGATTTTAAGAGTGAAGACAATTGTAACCAACTCAAGGTCATGCATAAGATAGTTTCCCTCGTGTGACTTAAGCTGTTGAGATGCGTAAGCCATAACCTTGCCATCCTCAATCAACATACCACCCAACGCAACATGCGAAGCATCATTGTAGATAACAAAGTCTTTACCAGATTCAGGTTGTACCAAAACAAGTGCCTGAGTTAGAACAAATTGAGTGTTTCAAAGCTCGTTTGCTGCTCATCAGAGCACACAAAAGGTTTGTTTTTATGCAAAAACTTGGTTAAAAGAGCTGCAATAAGCAAGAACCCCTCGAAAAACCTCCAATAGTAACTTGCAAAACCAAGAAAACTTCAGATCTCAAACACATTCTTCGATTGTTTCCACTCAATCACAGCCTCAACTTTCTTAGGATCAACTCGGATTCCCTCGGTAGACACTATGTGAGCTAGAAAGGTAACCTCTTGCAACCAGAACTCACACTTGCTAAACTTGGCGTACAACTGTTTCTCACGGGGTATCTGCAGAACTATTCAAAAATGTTCATCGTGCCCGCTTTCAATTTTAGAATAAATCTGAATGTCATCAATAAAGAATACGATGAACTGATCCAAATACAACTGAAATACCCAATTCATCAAATCCATAAATGGAGCCAGATCATTTGTTAAACTGAAGGGCATGACCAATAACTCGTAATGCCCATAGCGAGTCCTTGAAGTATTTTTATACACATCAATCTCCTTAACCTTGAGCTGGTGGTACCAAAAACGGTGATTAATTTTGAAGAATACAGATGCCTCACAGAATTGGTCAAATAGATCATCGATCCTCGAAAGCGGATACCTACAATAATCCACACACATTCTCATCATGCCGTCATTTTTCTTGACAAACAGAATCAGTGCTCCCCACGAGGACACACTTAGTCGGATGAACCCTCGATCGAGAAGTTCCTAAAGCTAGGCTTTTAATTCCATAAGCTCTTTTGGTGCCATGCAATAAGGGGCAATAGACATCGGAGCAGCACCTGGTAACAATTCAATACCAATCTCAACCTCCTTATTTAGAGGTATCCTCGACAACTCCTCAGGGAAAACATCTGAAAATTCCCTTACTAGACGAATGTCTTTAATAGAAAGCTTTACAGAACCAGAATCAGACACAAAATCCAGATATGCCTCACAACCTTTTTGAACTAGCTTTTTAGCTACAAAAATGGAGTTTACATTAAAGAGGTAATCTCGACGCTCACTGATCATAATGATCTTAGTATCTCATTTGATATCAGTGTAACCCTCTTAGAGGCATAGTTTAAACTGACTCGATGTTCCACTAGCCAGTCTATTCCCAAAATCAAATCGAACTCTCCAAATAGTAATTCCATCAGGTTAGCTGAGAACACCACTCCTTGAATTTCTAATGGAACCTGTCTATATACTTTATCAACTCAGACCAACTGACTTAATAGACTAATCACAGAACTCTCCCTAACAATACTCTCAGCAGATATACCTAGATTCACAGAAATAATGCTAGCTATATACAAGTGCATAGAACAAATATCTATCAGAGCAAAATACGAAACAAAATGGATAAAGAACGTACCCTCTTATCGTATACACAAGGACAGGCTATCGAGGACAGGCTATCGTGTCTCAGTTTGGCCCGCACCTCTACCCAGTGTTCTCTAACCTTGGCCAAAACTGTTACCACCCTTGACCGTACCACAACCTCTAGGCGGTTGCTAAGCTGCTCTCAGCAGTGGAACAAGACCTGGAGTTAGAGCTTGTACCGAAGCTTACACCTGATCAGATCACTGAAGACAGTCTCAAACATGGTGCTCCATCGATCCACACTGAAGACAAGCCCCTAACTTCTTCCAGCACTCATCCAGATGGAATCTCCCATAATCACTACAATTCTGAATCTCAGTTGGTGCAGCTGGAGCCTCAATCCTCAGAGGCTCGAACAGAACTAGAGGGACTCGAATCCCTTTTAAGCTTACTCTGACCTGTCTCTCAGTCTCTCCTCTCACACTCAGTCCACTTCACCTCCTCGACTATCTTTGCCATGTCAATTAAGGCTGTAAAAGCCCACTCCCTCTGTGGAGATATCAGAACTCTCAGGTTGTACCTTAATCATTCTTCGAACCAAATACTCCTTTTATAGTCATTTGAAACTAGACCATGAGCATTCGGATTTAATCTTAGAAACTCGGTCTCAACTCGGCCACAGACCTCTCACCTTGAACTAAGCTAATAAACTCACATCTATGAGCCTCTACATAACTCGCCCCCACATACTTGCTCTAGAAGGCACTATTGAAGAAATTCTGCATAACCTGTTCGGGCTAGACGCCCTGCTCAACTGTCAACCACCAACCGTAAGCCTCATCTCAAAATAGAGATATGACACCCTTAGTTTCTATGCAAGAGTGCAGTCAATGTCGTTCATAATACACTCGGAGAGCTCCATCCAGTACCCGGCCGCTGTAGGGGCAACTTGTAACATCCCAAAAATCGGGGGTTAGTAAAATCAATTTTGTGAACTGAAAGAGAGTGATCATGCTTTAATTTTGAGATTATCTATGCATTTTTAGGAAATAAATTAGGTATTGGTTTGTTGGTTAAGTTTTAACAAAATCTTCCTTGAAACCTAAGTTCAAATCTCTTCTTTCCCACCATTTTTATTATTTTGCAAATTTTGCCTTAAACCCTTGTATATGACATGCCTTGTTTTTAAAATAAATATTGCACAACTATTTCAAGAATGAGGAAAAAGCCTAATGGTTAAAATAAATATTAGAAAGCATGGAAATTAAATGGGGTCCCAAGTTCAATTCATTTCCCTTGCGAAAAATTAAATTTGGCAAAATCCATTATTTTTTTAATGTGTGTGCCACCCATACCCTTGAACCCTAAGTATAAATACAAATTTTTATTTTATTTTTCAGTCTTTAATTCAATTTTTCCATACCCTAGCCGTCCTTCCTCTTCTTCTCCTCTTTTCTCTTCAATTTTCTTTCTTTCTCTCACTGTTGTCGTCGTCGCCTACACCTCCTATTTTACCAAATCTTTCTTTTTCTTTTGCATCAAGATTGTGCATCATCTCCTTTACTTTACTGCTAAAATTTGTCCTCATCTAAATCAGCCCCAAATCTGAAATCTTGAACCCCAAGATCAATCCTAAACATTGCCAAGAAAGTGTCATTGTCTTTTCTCTCCACTAGCTTGGGTAAGATCTCTTTTCTCTTCAATTTCTTAATTAATCTTGTAAATTAAAAACAAAAATTTCAAAATATTGAATTTGGGGGATTTTAAATTATTTCAAATGTATTTTTCCAGATTTTAATGAGATCTCAAACCATTTTAAATTCAGCCCCAATTTTAGCCACCACGGTGGTAGTGCGTGCGCCTATGTGCAAGAAAGGGGGTTGTTTTGTTTCTTGGGTCTTGCCCATACTTTTCAATCATTAAATTGTGTTTTTTAACCCTCATAATCATCCTTTAATCAAATTTTAATTATGGAGACACGTTCTTGATCAATTAGCCAATCGAATCCTACAAATCGTGAAGCATAAGTGTAATTAAGGATAACTAGTTTGTTATTTTGACATAGTTATTGGGTAAAGGTTATGAATTAATTAAATGAAGAAATTTAATCATTAATTAGATACTGATTTCCAATATATTATTGAATTAGGTATTGACCCAAATGCCCCAAATCATCTGCAAAGGCGAAGAACGATTGTACGTACGGTTCCCATCGATACTGTGTAAGGAATCTAACTAGTTTGGATTCATAAAATAGTTATAATTTCAACGATTGGTTTGAAATAATAAGTGGGTATTTGGGGTCTCATTTAATGGTAAATTTATTGAATTTATACTGAATTTTGGTTTAGGTTCATTTAAGTAATTATTAAGGAAAATCAAAAGATTCGCTATTGTGCTGCAAGGAAGCAAAAAATAAGGTGTGGGTCCTAAACTCATAAAATTGTTTGAAAATGTTAAATATAATGTTATATTTGATAAATTAACTTGCTTACTAGACTGGCTTAATAGCCAAATTATTGATTTTGTGAGTTGTCAAACCAGGTATGTTTCGAGCCTTAAAAGATTGACATGTTGGCAAAATTGCTAGTTTGATAGTATGAATGTTTGATTGAGTTTGTAATTGCTTATTTGAGTTATGAGATATAAGAATGTTTGACTAAATGATATAATGTGTTAAGATATTAAGCTTATGTATGATTTAAACGCATGAGATATTTGTTATATTGTGTACTAAGAAGGGTGCTACTTATGCACAATGAAAATCTGTAAAGGATGTGAAATTGAACGATATTGATTGATACCAACACAATGGTAATTTGAAAGATTGGAACACTGTTTCCATTTATTGAAAGTATGTGATTATTGAGGACACGCTGAGCATGTCAAATGAATGTGAAAAGTATTGATATATGATTATGTATGAGATTGTGTGACATATTGCATATGCATTGGGTTGGGATTTTGTGGTTGATGGAGGAGTTCCATGGAGTACCGGCGGCATATTAAGTTTGCATTATTTATAGTCAGTGCACTGCACCTAGAGTACCAAGGGAATAGCGATTTATCACATTTTTACTAGCAGCTTGTCTACATTTTTACTAGTAGAATTTTCTGCATATTGTTATCGGTGATTTTAACCACAACGAGTTTAAGCCCATAATGTTTTGGAGTTCGGATGATGGGTTCTGGGGAACGTGTGGTGTATAGCAGATGGTATGGGTAGGAACCTTTTTGCATTGCATCATGCTCACGACATATTCGAATGTTATTAATTTATGATATATTTGTATTGCATTGTATTGAATGGTATCAAAATTAATGATTGTTACTCAAATGAATGATGTCCCATGCTCATACATCGTTTGACATCAATTTGATAATGACTATGTAATGATATGAAATTACTATGATGGTTTGTTTTCTTCTATTAAAGCTAATATGTTTCACTGTATTCGATGTTTTTATCTGTTTAAATAATTGTTCGATTCACATTGAGCTTTTCATAAGCTCACCCCAATAGTGTTTAACTTTTCAAGTAAACTTCAAAATTAGGACCAGACTCGGCATCCAGAGAATCACTTGAACCTCGGACTATTTTTTAATAAGTATTAATCAGTCTCTATTGGTTTTGGTTTGTAATTTTTAATGAATTCTAGTCTATGGCATGGTAACTTTTATTCTGGGACTTTTTCATGCATGGATTACTCAAGCATAATAACCAGATAATGCATGATATCAGGATTAAGTAAAATTTGATATTGTTCTCTAGTTTTCGATGTATTGAAAAGGAACTCTTTTTGAAAAAAAAATCGATAAGGCAACTAAGTTTCCAAAATGGCTTGAAAAATGGTTTTTTCGCTGCATTAGTTTAATATCGAGTTTTTTAAAAAAAAGCGACAAGCAAACGGCTTTTCTAAAACAACACTATCAATAATAAAATGAACCCTAAGTATATACAACCTAATGAATGAATGCTTTTAAGCTAACTCAAAGTACAACTACGGTTTTCTTTAAAATGAGCTTATGTAAGATCTTCAAAAGTAAGGTAAGTTAGCTTAGCCATTTCGATGGCAAATGTTGCCTTCTCAATCTAGCCATAACGTCTAGGATGTATTTGGGAGGTTACACTACTCCAGTGACACCCTTAAATAACTCAGCACCATTTGTCCAGAGTCATTCAGTAATTGACCCTCGGCCTTTTGATTCAGAATGGGTCCCAACGACACTCTCTAACACACGTAGCATAGACAATACGTCATCCCCGATTGTCAGAGTCTAAGACCCAATCTCAATAGTAGGAGTATCAATGGTCTCGCTGGTCTCCAGATTGGGCATACTACCCATAGAGGATGACTCTGTTCGAGCTCCTCTTCAGCATCCATGACACCCACGAGAACCATGTCCACGACTAACATGCGAACTCATTATATCAACTTATCTACATGCCAAAAGTTCACAGATTAATCCAAAATTCTCATCAGATATCTTATTTCACGGTTTATATCACAATTTTTAACTAGAACCACAAGTTTAGTCATTATAATATTTTTCTAGCTAAGTAGTAAAGCTAAAGCAGAAGTTCTTATAGGTTCGATGCCAAAGACTCGGTCTGTTATAAAATCAATTTTCAGAGTTACTCGAATAAAATTTTCCTTAAAACACATTTTGACAAAATATAAGTCGAGAAACACAGCCCGAGTTTTGTAAACCTGGCTACCACTAGATGTAACACCACATACTCGACCTAGACGTTAAGACCAAGCCTGAAGAGTTACATCAATTCATTTAGAAAAATTTAGCCTTTAAATATTCAAAGTTTAATAGTAAAAAAATCCTTCATATAGTTATAGCAAACATGAAATTTCAAACTTGTAATCTGTAATACGCAATAAACACACAATAACATAAATCCAGATAAAACAGTAAATAATTAGAAAAAGGATGACTGAGCTTCTATCACGCCGACCTGCCTAAGTCTGTTGGTTACCTGTAATCCAGACAAAGAGACAAAATAAGTTTACAACTTAGTGTATGTAAGTTACATTTTAAATTAATCAATAACCAAACATATGTGATTACGATTTTTCAGAAACCAATCAATTCCCAGAATAGAATACAAAAACAAACACAGACACAGAGAATCTTAAATATAATTACAAACATATTTGATACAAATGCAGATTCTTACCCCTATCTGCTACACACCGTCTCTGCCCATCCCAACACACCATATAGGGTATCAAGTACCGATCCATCCCTATACACCATGCAGTGACTATATGTTTCAGAATAATTGCAGCCTAGGTGCCAGATCAGATTACAATAAATCGCCAGAGTCAGAAATATATATGGCTTAGGCTCCAAATTTGGTATATTATTAAACTGCCTACACTTCCTTCTTTATTTAGTCCCAATCCTAATGCGGATATAGATTAGACAAATATCATATATAAGTATACAGTAATACAATTTCATATTATGCTCATGTAATGCTATCATACTACTTACTAGATCTCATAATAATGTATATATATATATATAAATAACAGATTATTCAGTAACATATTTTCATATAACAATTTCAATGTCTAATTCAGATCATATAGACCCTAGGGTATGTAACACCCCCTACCCGTATTCAATGCTGGAACAAGGCTCGAGGCATTACCAAATTTTCATCACAAACAATCATACAAATTGAGTCATAAATTTTGTGTCCAAATTAAAACCATTCATGTTCAATCATAGAGTCCCTAATACGAGCCTATGAGGCCCAATACATGCTTTGGTAGTGGCTCGGGACCAAATCGAGAGCTCAGGGTATTCTTATAAAACTTAGAAGATTTTTGCTAGAAACAGGGGTCACACGCCCGTGTGGTTTGGGACACGCCCATGTGGTTTGGGACATGCCCGTCTCCCTAACCCGTGTAACTCTCTAACTTGGAACTAATGAACAAATTGGAGTCACACGGCCAAGTCACACGCCGGTGTGCTAGGAAGTGTGGAAAATAAATTTTCACAAAAATAGGTGCAAACTTCACACGACCAGGGTACATGACTGTGTTCGAGGCCGTGCCGTCCACACGGCTGAGACACACGCCCGTGTCACTTCCCGTGTGCTCAAATCTGAGCATTCTGTTTCTCAAATTTAGGGTGCAGGGGACACACAGCCAAAACACATACCCATGGGTGACACACGGCCTAGACACATGCTTGTGTGTCTACCCGTAAGGCTATTTACAAAGCCATTTTGCCACCCCTCACTTTCACATACCTACACAACATCACATGGCACAAATCCAAGCATATAGATGCAACCAAAACCACCACAACCAAGGTAATAACATTTATTTACCTGCCAACATTTAACAAGCTTATAATGTCATACTTTACCAAATTAAGTCATGCAACTCATACATTCATAAAGGCACTAACGTACAAATATACTCATAATCAACATTAGCCAACTTTCATGGCTATACTCAAAATGAAGCATTAACAATTACGAGCTAACACATATGGCCAAATCCTAATGACACATGTAACAAAATGACCAAGTCCCTATACATGACATATACTCAAAATGCTAAATTTCATTAATACCCAAAATGATAGTTTTGATAGTGTGAGGCGAATCTCTGACAATCCCCAATCCGAGCTAGCTTAGCGACACTATAAAAACATGGAAAATAAATAGAGTAAGCTATATAGCTTAATAAGCCCGTATGTAAGAAATAAGCAAATCTTACCATGCATTAATCATGCAAGTAATATAACATAAGATATTATAATTTACGATAACCTCATGATCATAATTCACTTCCATCACAACTTACCTTGAAATCGTCATTTCACGAATTAATAATCATAAGCTTTGAGTACATACCTGTACCATCTCATAATAATTTCATATTTAGTCTCATCGTTGTCATACCCAATGAACCACTTGGAATAATAATATCATATACACGGGAAACCTTGCACACAAGGTGCCACATATGTAGCTATTGCTACCTTTATCTTATAACACATATGTGCTCGCTCTCTAGCTATCAACGGGCCTCCTCACGCAAGCTATTAGTCGAGATGTAGCTACACGATGCTGCTCACACAAGCTATCAAGTAACTACAACATATGCCAGTATACTCAACCACTGGTAGGATGTACAGGACCAGCACCCGAAATCACATAACATAAAACCCTAGTGACATGTCACTTGTATTCTAATCTATTCCTAAGGTTGAATTAGGATTTATCGTTTGCCAAATCATCTTCAAATTTGTCCGTAAGGTCGATTACACAATTCATGCATAAATTTAAGCAAATAAAATACAGTTAAAGTAAAGCTTATTTAACATGCGAACTTACCTCAGTTACAAAAACGGCCAAACGGGTCTATTCGTCAATTACTTTGGTTTTCCACCGATCTAGACCCAAACTTTGTTTTCTTGATGTATAATACCAAATTCATCTCATTTAATCCCTAGGCTCGTAAAATGAATTTCATTAAATTTCTTAAAAAACCAAGCCTAGTTGAAACTTGTTCATACTCATAATAGCCCACATTTTTTATTTATTCACATTTTAACTCATGTTTTGCAACCTTTTACAAATAGGTCCCTTTTTGACATTTTCATCAAAAATCACTTTGTAAATGTTGTTTAGCTAACAACAAACATGCATTTTCTACCATTAAACATCAAAATACATACATATTCTACATGGGTAAAATTTTATACTTTGATTTTCTTTCAAATTAGTCCTTAGAATAGCTAGATCAAGTTACAACATTCACAAAAACGTAAAAATCATTAAAAATGGGACAAAGACGGACTTACAATCGAGCTTGAAAGCTTGGCCAAAATCCTAGCTATGTTTCCCCCAAAATTTTGGCTATATGGACTAAATTGAAGAAGATGACATCTTTTATTTAGTTTATTTTGGCTTTGTTTACTAGATTACCAAAATGCCCTTCACTTAAACTTTGAAATTTTACTTACTCCATGTCCATTTTTGTCCATCTAAGGTATAATGGTCTAATTACCATTTAAGGACCTCCAATTTAAGAATTCTTTACAATTTAAACACCTTTAGCTTCTAGAACACACGTTTTGCACCTATTGTAATTTAGTCCAATTAGTCAAATTGGACACTCTATCGATAAAATTTCTTAACGAAATTTTCACACAATCATTCAATCATATTGTAGACCTTAAAGAAATAATAAAATAAATATTTCTATTTTGGATTTATGGTCTTGAAACCACTATTCTAATTTGACCCAAAAAGGGGCTATTATACAATAGGCCTACGTTTGTTTCGAATGACACTTACGACCCTAAAGAAAATTTTTTATTTTTGGCCCACACGCCTGTGTGCATTCACATGGCCTAGGTGGCTAGCCCGTGTGGTTCATATGACCATGTGGCTCAAAATAGTGAGTTAGACACTCACAACCCCTCACACAGTCTGGGCACACGCCCATTGTCTTTGGCCCGTGTGACCCTAAATCCCTAACAATGAGTTACAGACCTAGACACACGCTTGTGTCCCTAGCTTGTGTGACCTAAAATCCAAACAATGATTTACATGGCCTGGACACTCACCCGTGTCCCTAGCCCATGTGCCTCTAAAATCCAAACAGTGAGTTACATAGCCTGGACACACATTCATGTCCCTAGCTCGTGTGCCTCCAATTCGAAAATAGTGAGTTATACAACCTGCCACACTGCTTGACACACGGCTATGTAGTGCCGAGAGCCATGTTCTCCAATGTTTGCAATTCATCAAAAATTGGGTTTTCGTTACACACCTAAGGTAGATTCGACTTGGAAGCAACAAGAATGACTCCGAGACCTAATGCGAACAACCGAAGACCAATTCAACAATTAATTCCCAAAAGGATGCTCAAGAAGTCAAACAACAAAGTTAAGTCAAAAACTTCGATGAAGAACACCAATTTCAAAAAATTTACACACTCACCTTGTACAAAACAGTGATATACCAAACTAACATGTTAATGGAACACTACTTTTAGGATCTTCTCCTAAAAATAACAATCAATCGACACATAAACAAACGAATCGAGCAAAAACAAATAGGAAACCGATTCTTGGTAAAAACAAACAAAAAGCAACAATTAACTAAATTCCAACCTAAAACTTACAAGATTAACCTTATCGATACATGAAGTAACGAGACATGCCAACAAAATTACCAAACAAGGAGTAAAAGAGGGGAAACAAAGTGACAGTAAACAAAAAGAAAGGAAAAATAAAAAAGAAGAAAAGGGAAGAACAAAGAAATAAATGTAGAAGGATAGAGGAATTTAGGAAATTTAATTTAATAATAAAATTATACAAATTTTCCAGAATAGTAAAAATATATCCCCACTTCGATTACGTAGAGACTCGAACACAAGACCAAAGACATACAGAAGCTTATCCATTGAACAAACAGGCTCATTCTTAACACAGGTTAACGCATAAATAAAGTTAAGTCGTTAATTCAATGATAGGGGTTATTCTAAAATAAGCTATAAAATTCAAGATGAAGGACTCGAACCCCAGATCTCAACACACAAATGGAGCACTAAACCACAGATATAGAGACTTACTTATTGAAAAAAATTTATCAAACAATTGTTCAAATTTTAGGGCATTACATGTTGAGAAACTCTTCTGGATAAAACTTGTTTACAAGAATGAAAATTTTATCAATATCAAATTACTTGAAAAACTCATTGGGATCTAAAGCTATAGTAAGAGTGAGAAGCTCGACAACATGTTCGTTAAATCTACTCTTGACTTCTTACAATTGAGTATCTATTGTAGCAAAAAATATATCCACTCGATAATGATAATCCATTATAACATCTTCATTCTTGTTGCAGCTATGATCCACAATGTATTGAGTATTCATATCTGGAAAATCCAACTCCCAAGTTTCACAAAAAGATATCACATTTTAAACAATTCATCCCATCCATCACCTCTCAACTTTTGAATTAAATCTTTTGTTGTCGAAACTAAACTAATGGCCTTTAATATATCTTGAGAATGGTGTTGCAAAGCTTGACAAAGATTATCAATAACCCCTAAAACTTCTTTCATCATATACAAAATAAATATAACTCAAATGATCTCAATCTATTATATGCGTTATGAGCATCCCGTTATTGAGAATCGTTAGGAGTGATATTTTTTAGATTTTCAAGAATTGTACTAGTAACATTGTACATCGTCAGTAAACTAATAACTAAATTTAAATGAGAACTCCATCGAGTCTTACTAGGACAGTGTAAAGTGCCAATCTGATTCATTTATGTTCTAGTTGCTAACTCATTAATGGATACTAAATGAGTTATTTCAGCTGCTTGGGCTTTTTGTAATTTATCATGCCGTTTAGAAGAAGCAAAAACAATATTAACAATATTAGACAAGTATTTGAAAAATTGATACACTTCAACCACTTCTCTAGTTGCTGCAACCAATGCTAACTAAAGATGATGCGCAAAATTATGTTGTAAGAAAACATTAAAAATCTCATTCTCCAAAGTCAATGATGCAGTATCTTTAACATGGATATATCAAAAAATCATTCTTTTACCAGTCATTGTTTAAAAAAAATCTCAAAAAAATTGAGATTTGCTCTTTTCTTGACTCTCTCTCGCTTCATCCACAATAATACTGAACTTTCTGTCACTAATTTCTTCACGAATTACATTACGAACTATACTAGCATAAATTTGCAGAATCTCTTTTTATATTCTTGAAGAAGTATAACTAGCATTTTGTGGAGCACTTTTCAAAACATCTTCAACTTTCTCATCATAAGATGCTAATTATTTATAACAGTTCAAGAAAGTTCCCATGATTTTTAGATACCGAGCTTTTATCATGACCTCTAAAAGCACACAATTAAAATGTCAACCATCGAACAACATCTATACTAGTTTTCAGACGTAGATGATTAGCTACAATTTGATGTGTTGTTTGTCTATAAAGTGATACTTCAATATGTTGAGCTTGATTCATTAAATCTGCATAAGCTTGTTGTGCATTGTTTGCAGTGAATTCAGATCTTTTCCCAAATGTGTCAAAAAAGCACAATTGCATCCATCATATACATTTTTCTAATTACTAAAGCCACTATGAGTAAATGTAATTGATCCAAAATGACTACTCGTATTTCTATTAAAAAGAAAACAAGGCAAACAAAATACCGCATCTTTAAAAGGTGAATATTCTAACCATGAAAACTGTTTAAACCATGATGGTTGAAAATAATGAGGATGCTGTTTTGAATTAGAAATAGGATATTCAGAAAGAATATGTTGATATGGTCCAACCTTAATATAAGCTCTTCGAATTTCATCAAATATGTTGATATGGTCCAACCTTAATATAAGCTCTTCGAATTTCATCACGCATATTAACCGGATACTAATATATTTGCTTACGTAACCCAGGTTCACGTTCTAAATTAGACAAATCAAGTGCCTCATCTTCAACTATAGGAATTTTAGAAGGACGTGCATCAGAGTTTAAAAGAGCAAACGATGAAGGTGGTACCTCAATTTGTGATGCTTTTGAAGGTGATTGTGTTGTCCCTATACTTTTCTTTTTAAAAAACGAATCAACTGTTTTCAACTTCATAACTACAATATATTAAAAGGTAAAAATAATAATAACTATAAAATAAAACACAATAAAAACAATTGTAATATTATAAAAAAGATGAAAAAAACCTTAGAAGATGAACTCAATGTTTTGTTTGAAGGATAAATGTTGATAACAATAGTCGTTAATAGCAATTAGACCTGCTCATGGGTTAGGCCACACGGCCCATCCCGAAGGCCCGCATGAAATGTGGGAGGGTTTGGGCAAAAATATAGGCCCAAAAAATGGGCTTGGACAAAAAATAAGGCCCGTTTAAAAAATGGGCCGGGCCTCAGGTAAGGTATTTTTGGCTTGAGCCCTGCCCGGCCCGAATTCACTAAAGGATAAAAAAATCTGCATTTTTATTTTGTTTTTGAATGTTATTTTCTTATTGTTTTCTCCTTATTTTGTTACCATTTTACTATTATATTGCTACTATTTTGTTGTTATTGTTTGGATATTGTATAAAACTTATTTTATTGTTAATTTTGTTATTATTTTAAAGGAATTTGTTAATTTTTTTTATTATTTTAGAGGTATTTACTTGCTAAGTTGCATCTATCTTAGTGTTATTTAATGTAAGAGCCCAAATCTGCCCGGGCCCACACCAAAAATAAAAAATACAAAATTAAAAACTATTATGAAAGTCCATCAGTCCATTACAAATAAATTTAAAACTCAAATCAGGTATTAAACCCAGATTGGCCCAAATACCCTTAACCCTAAGGCCCAAATGGTTTAAAAATTTGGAAACCATAGAAGGTTCTAGGAGCGCCACTCTAGCAGCCAAGCCTTGCGTCGTTTCAGCTACCTCACGTGCGTACCATGCGCGCGTCGTCATCCCACGCACCTCTGTACCACCAACAGCCTCGTACGCTCCACATCCGCTCCATACCTGCGAAAACAACAAACAAGCAACAGAGAAAAAGAAACAAAAACAGTTGTATTACATTTTTTATTTTCAAATTTTGGCTTTAAAAAGTCCGAAATCAACCATTGTAAGGGGGACTGAAACACCCCCAAACCCGGCCCACAAGCCCTGACCGAATCTGGCATGCTTCTAGGGAAAAACTATTCGAAACATATTTGAACTTTGCCAAATACAAGAGTGTTTTTGAAAAACAGTTGATTTGGGTTAGGTTTGAATTTTAAACGGAGTTGATTAGGTGTCAAAACATTTAATCTTCATTTTTAAGAAAAATTGCTTGAACTTTAATTTGATGAAAATCGTATCATACTAAAATAATTAAAATGCATGCATAAACAATTTAATACTTATGTCCTTATTACATCAAAACAAAACCCGAAATAATTCAAAATACTTAAGTATGGAAAATTCAAAATAAACAAATTCTGAGCTGAGAATGGCCACCATTAAGCTCCTACCGACCGGTCCATTACTGTGTGTCACCTGAAAAATAATCCCACAACGGGGTGAGTCAAATAGACTCAGTGTGTAACAACCAACACAAGTCTCAATCAATTTAGGCATGTCAAATCATACTTAATAAACATATATAATCAATGATGCAAACCCGAACCCAAACCTAAATAACCATCCGCTACACATCACCTGTACCAACCATCACACCGTGGGGACTACTAAGTCGACCCTTCATCCGCTACACATCATCGAAGGTAGTCGCTGCAGACGACATGCTCATCGCCCTTATAATTTCGTGGCATAGCCACCAGATAATTATTTTGTGACATAAGTCACCACATTCAGATTTCGTGACATAAGTCACCACATTCAGATATTGTGGTATAAAACCACCAGATCACTTCCCCTTAACATATCACCCATATGCCCAATGTCATACAAATCATGCAATAACATGCATTATTCTTTATTTCACATTCTTATTAATATTCACGGATGGGCCATAACAGATATTCATGCTATCATAACTACAGTAGTAGTAAGTTACGTACCTGAGTACTTCGTACCATTGCATGGTACTCATAGCCATATCTTACGTATTCTTATTAACACATTTATCAAAACATAACCATAAATCTATTAAGGCTTAGTGTGTACCTGGTATTAACGCTTTACTGAAATCTCGAAAACCTGATCTAATGCTTTAGACCCTTAATTCCTACATTCGGCCAACACTACACATTTTAACTAAAGGCCATTCGGCCAAATAATCAAATCCTGAAGGATTTATCACAACTTAAATCTTACCTTGCTGCCGATTTGATTACTAATCAAATCCCGGAATGTCGTGATACTCCTTCTTTCCAATCGACCAATGCTAGATCACTTGACTTGGTTAGTTTCGACTTTTGAACGGATGAGAAAGAGTTTTAGAATTACTAAATATGGCCTTGGCCGACTGTTCAGGTTCACTTACCTTGTGGATCTTAAATCCCGAAAACCACCACTTGCTCCTGAAATTGACGAAATCCCTACATACCACATGTTAGATTCAGCTTTAACCTTAAGCCCATGACACTGGCCCATGGTCGAATGCTACATATCACTTACCTCGATCACTTCAAATCCTGAAGGACTCCTTCACGCTAGCTACAACCAAAACACGAGATTATGGCTTAATACCCATTCAGCCATCCTTAAAAATTAAGGCTTAACTATTGATTTTGGCACACTAAAAGAGATAGAAGAAACGATTAGGAGAGAACTCTTACCTACTATAGAGGATCAATTGGAGCAACTCACAACCAATGGCACCTCCGCTTCTAAAACTTGTGATGAAGAAAAAGAATGAGGCCCCTTTGAGATTCGGCTCAATCTTCAAATGGTGAAGAAAGAAAATGCAAGAGTGGGGAGAGTTGAGTGCTTAAAGGATTCAGCCAAAAATAAAACTAGATCAAGTGGTCAAGGTTTCGGTTTTGAAGAGAAACGAGAGAAGAAACAAAATAGTGGGAAGGTTCAATGGAGAATTCGGCAAGAGAGACTGAGAAAGAAATAAAAAGATGAACACACTCTCTAATAAAATTCGGCACTTATCCCCTCCCATATGACCGGATTTTGCCAACCAAAGAGTCCCTTGGCCGGCCACTATATCCTTTCTTTTCAAATCCCGAATTGCTCTCCTATTTTTCCTCCATGCTACTCATTCAAAATAAATTGAATAAGCCAACATTATCCTACTCTTTTAGCCGAATTTTTAAAAGAAAACCAAAACTTATCTTCATCTTTTCAAAGCCCTTATGCCGTCCAACACTCCCCCCTCTCAATTGATGCCAAACTGCAAAATAAAAGCAAACTCCATGCTGCCAACATGACTCGAACCTGAGCCCCTTACACCTTGCATATGGCGTCACATACTGAGGCCCTAAGTAGCGCCTCCAAGCCACTTAAACAAGCCCATTCTTGTGTCATAGTTCCCATACTAATTTTCTTAAGTCCTCTTAAGCTTAGCTCCCTCTTTTAAACTTAAAATCGAATAATTTCTAAGGCATTCACTACACTTTAAAGTTTCCAAAATTCATGCCACACAATTCAGAACACATAAACATGCTTTCACACATACTTAAGCAAAAATGCATAAGCCATAAATCTCGGATATTACAAGGATTTTGGAGGATTTTTACGAATACACACAGAAAACTCTGTAAACGCACTATTTCTACGCACGCATAATATAGCAAAAAATCAAAAAGAGTGATTCGAAAAAAAGGTTGTTCCTTTATCCTCTAGACTATTTTTATACTCCTCTGTATCTTCGTTCTTTTTATTATTCTTATTCTGATATACACAACCATAAGAAAGAAAATGTACCTGCTAGAGGCGAATCGACAGACCTTGTTCCTTCGTTGAAATCGAAACAAACGGATTCGTTGAGGCTAAAATCGGGTCTGGCTTGGGAAGGGACAGTTGATCGCAACTGAATCGATCAATAACCGCCGATTACAATGGCGTCGGAGTGGTCGTTTCGTTCCCTCTTCTCTGCGGCGGTGAACGAAAACAAAAGGGGCTTAGGGTTTCGGTTTAAAAAAAACAAATGAAACCTGATATGTTTAATTTTTTTAAACCTGTTAATAAAACGATGCCGTTTTGGCTCATTACAATAGCCTCAAAACGACACCGTATGAGGCAAGCTCCGACCCGACCCAATTCGATCTTCTGAAGATTCGCGTGTTTTCGCCATTATTGGGAATTTGCGCGTTTGGTCCCTTCTGTCCCTATACTGCTTTCAATTAGATT
This sequence comes from Gossypium rotundifolium, assembly GCA_025506655.1. Lineage (NCBI taxonomy): Eukaryota > Viridiplantae > Streptophyta > Magnoliopsida > Malvales > Malvaceae > Gossypium > Gossypium rotundifolium. Next base: position 76,559,596 of record CP106731.1, read on the forward strand.
CTTTATATATATTTTCTTCTGTTTTTAATTGGTCCGTGTAATTGGCATGCCTTTCAATGCAATCCTTTAATTATTTATCTAATTATTTGTTTATTAATTGATTTAACTAGTCTTTTCAATTAGTATGTAATATCAAATCTGCTTTTAGATACTATTTATTTTTAGTTATATATTGTTAATTTTATATGTATAGTTTTTATATACATGTATATAATTTATCTTAAAATTGTTTTTATACCATGTCTATATCATTGAGTTAGCATTATTTTATGGTTTAAAATTTACATAATATTTTAAATACTTTTATATTTTATTATCTTATACGCATTATTTAAACTATACTATTTCTTAATATATGTATATTCTTCATGTTTTTATTTATGAATGTTATTTATTTTGATGGATACTTTATCTTGCATATTATATTTTGATTTTCTCCTTGTAATATTTATTTTAAAAATCATTTGAACATTATTATCTAATATTTGTAATCTTTATTTTACAATCGCTTATTTTAATCTTCTTTTTATTAGAATATTTGTTTTAAAAAAATTCATTTACACATAAATCATTGTTTATATAACATAATATATTGCTATTACATAAATTTTTTTTTAAAAGAGGATAAGGCAATGTTTGTATGTTTGGGAGTGTGGGAAAATGATGCCCTAACGTACTGGGTGTTAATTTCCTATTCAACCAAATAGCCAAACACCCTTTTTATTTGAATGTCTTGAAGGTCAAAGATGATCTCTGTGTCGAGATACAAAGATATTATGTCCTAACGTATTGGATGTGATATTTCTTTATCTTTCGAAACGAGCTAATCTTGAATTTCAAGATTTAATATAAACCAACTTTCTTTAAGAAAATTTATATATTATAGCTTGTTAATATGATTTTTAACTTGTGTATTGTTTCATGCTCAATGCTATATTCATGCTACTTATTATTGTTTTATGTTTCAAATTCCAATGTATTTGAGCCCTTATTAAGTATATTTATTACAAATGTTCCAAATAAGATGTATGTTAAGCCAATTTTAAAATCATGTATTAGAAAAATTTCAAAACAAGGCAATATTTGTGTGTTTGGAAGGTCAGAAAATAATGCCCTAACGTGCTGGGTGTTAATTTTCCGTCCAACCAAATATCCAAATACCCTTCTTACTTGTATGTTTTGAAGATCGAAGATCATCTCAGTATCGAAGAATAAATGTATCATGTCCTAACATACAGGATGTGATGTTTTATTCCTTTAGAACGAAAGAATCTTGAGATCCAATTCAAAATAAATTAACTTTCCTTTTAAAAGTATCGCACCTTAAACATTTTCAAGTTTTCAACACAAGGACACTATTTAATCAATTTGGTACCAATTTTGGGCATTGCAAGGGTGCTAACCCTTCCTCGTGCGTAACCGACTCCCGAACTCATTTTCTTGAATCTCGCAGACCAAAACATTTTTATAACTGACCCAATCACACCTAAACAAAAAGGATTGGTGGCGACTCCATATTTTTAAAGTCGATCCCCATTTTTCCAAACTTTAAAATGGTTTCGACAGCTTGGCGACTCCACTGGAGATAGGTTGAGAGTTAGGCCATAGATTGGTTAATCCTTGTCCTTTGATTGAAAACTTGAAAATTGTTTTAGAAAATCATGTTTCCTTTAAAGCATTGGTTCGTGTTGTAACTGCAATAATGTCGAGTCTTATAATACTTGCATTTGCATTACATGACCGTTGTGGTTGCACCTTTGAGTGGGAGTGAGAAACTAAGCTTTCGTGAGGTTTTCACCTCCGTACGGGCTAGTGGACTGCTTCCGAAATACATCCGTACCTATGTCTTCGTGAGGTTTTCACCTCCGTATGGGCATAGGGAAATGTATTCCCCTAAACCAAGCTCGATCCATATGAGCCTATAACGGGTAAGGATTGAGGAATCTGCTGGTTCAGGTACCCCCTCTTTAGAACCAAATCACATATAGAGAGACCTAGGAGCCCACCTTAAGTAAAGCCGTGCCAAACCCTAATGGTCACTCATTTAGGTAACCTATTTTGGTTGTTTATTTTTCTTGTGCTACCGTGTTTTGTGTTTATGTTTGCATTACATTGCACTGCATTGCATTGCACTGTATCATTATAGAAAGGAGATGTTGATTAATAATTCGATTGCTAAATAGAGGAGTTTGTCATAAGGAAACGAATTTCTTGATAAAGTGAATTATAATACTGTTGTCCGGACATGGTCTGAGTAAAAAAGATAGAAGAAAGTTGATAGTCCGTGGAGGAATATAAAACCTTGCCCGCAAGATTTAAATTGACAAGAATTGTGCAAGAGTCATCATGCCTCAATTTTCTTAAAGAAGCTAATCAATATCGCAAGGGATAAGCGAGTAGCGAACCACGACCCGAATCAAGCCAAGTGGAAATAAAAGAGATATCTTTTGGAAGGATTTGAAAGATTCAACTACAACGTCTGGATATGAAGGAGAATATCGATGTTTTCACCTGGACTATGAGGGCAAAGCCGCATACGTAATCCATTTTATGTAAAGAAATATGTTTTCTAGAGAAGTTCTTCTAATGGAATTAAATTCGGAATCAACGTCTCTCTTCCTATTTGCATTCATACCATGCATTTGCATTGACATAGCATTACATCATACGCATTAGATTTTATGAAAAGACCCTAATTGGTTGAAGTTATTTCAGCCTTAATCTAGAAGCCGACAAAAATCAACTAAGCACGTACCCTTACGGTACAAGGAGAAAAACCAAAGAAATGGATAAAAGATTAGAGAAGTTGGAACAAATGCAAAATGAGATACAAGAGCGGATGCAAGCACAAATGCAGGAGCAGCTTGCTAATATCCAATAGGATATGATGGATCGGATGATGGAATCGTAAAGAACTATGATGTCCCAATTGACTCAGTTATTGGCAAACAAAGAGAAAGCCCCCATGGTTAACACTGTGGAGGATAGTGAGGAACGACTATATCCCGGGTTTTACCCCGACACATCATAAAGTGCAGCCACGAAGGACATCTGTTATAATTAAACCTCAACAATTTCAAGAGGGTGTCTCAGTACCGCTAAATTTCCAAGCTGGATCAGTTCTAATTTGGTAGACCATCGACTAATACTGATATTCCCGACTTTGATGAGGCAGCAGAGAGAGAAAGGGCAAAGGCTAAATTGCCAAAACAGTTAGAGGAGCGATACAAACGGTTGGAAGACAAATTTAGGGCCATGGAAAGCGCTGATAGGCAATATGGAGTCGATGCTAAAGATCTAAGTTTGGTGCCAGATTTAATACTTCCTTACAAATTCAAGGTGCCGAAATTTGAAAAATACAATGGGAACACTTGCCCGGAGGCTTACATAACTATGTTTTGCCGGAGAATGACTGGGTACGTTAACAATGACCAACTACTAATTCATTGCTTTCAAGACAGTTTGGTGGGAGCAGCATCTAAATGGTACAATTAGCTGAGCCGTACCAAAATTAGTTCTTGGAGGGATTTAGCCCAGGCATTTATGAAGCAGTACGGTCACATAACAGAAATGACATCTAACAGGATTACCCTACAAAATATGGAGAAGAAACCAAGCGAGAGTTTTCGACAATATACACAAAGATGGAGAGAGGTCGCCATACAGGTCCAGCCACCTCTTTTAGAGACGAAAACCACTATGCTCTTCATCAACACCTTGAAAGCCCCATTTATCAACCATATGCTGGGGAGTCCCACGAAAAGTTTCTCGGACATAGTAATGACCGGCAAAATGATTGAAAACGCTGTGAGAAGCGGTAAAATAGATGCGGGGGAAAGTGCTAGAAGGTCAGCCCTGAGAAAGAAAGAAGATGAGGTAAATAATGTGGGAGCATACAGCAAGGGTTATTCAAATCAAGTTACTGTTGGATCACCAAGGATGACAACTACAAACCTTCAGACTCATTCAAAAAATGAATCTAGGCAAAGGGCAAATACAGAAAAGCTTCAGTTCACTCCTATTCCAATAACATACCAAGAGCTATATCAGAAATTGTTTGATAAGCACATAGTGTCCCCTTTCTACTTGGCACCATTGCAGCCCCCGTATCCCAAGTGGTATGATGAAAATGCTGAATGTGACTATCATGCGGAAGTTTGGGGCATTCAATAGAAAATTGCCTTGCTTTTAAGAAAGTTGTGGAAAGACTCATTAAGTTGGGCATTGTTAAAGTGGCTGATATGTTAAATGTCGATAATCCGCTACCAAATCACACTGATGTTGGAGTAAATGCGATTGATGAAATGCTGAAAGATGTATACGCCATACATGAAGGGATCACTGAAAGAGGAACCTTGTCGGATATCTGCTCGTACGAACCTGGGAGCGTTTTGAATAATTAGACTGCGAAAGAGATTCCTGTAGTTTTTAGAACTTTCAGAGTAATGTTCCGAACACACTTATTGCTTTCAGCCTAGGGGCAATAAGGGTCCTCTTGTGAAATAGGCTTGTGTCCAAAATCTTTATTTCAATGAAATGCATCCTTTTGAGCAAATATCTTTTCTATTTATAGATTCTTTTGTCCTTTGGAATTCTATGCAAATATTCTTTCATTCTTTATTTGTGATCATATCATATAAATAATCATCCTTAGAATCGTTCATTCTTTGGAATTTGTCTTCATACCTGCAATAGGTACCCAGATATCAACGACAGGAGCGACTTTGTTGCAGACTCTCTTTTTGAATGAGATATGAGTCCAGGGGATCTAAGGACGTTGAAGATGACAGAGATTATAGCCTATCTTTTGATTTTTTAAGGATGGTAGAGCAAGTAAAAATAAACTCTACTTTACAAAAGGTCAGGAGACGCTGCGAGCTTAGAAAAAAACCTAACTCACAACAGAAATAAGACGAGACATCATTGAGCTAGTTTTAAGAATTTCAAGATATTTTTGCATGATCATATCAAGGCACACCAGACTATTGAAATGTTAGGATGTTGCTAAGTTTGGAACCCATGTTGATGGTTTTACAATGGCCAGGCTAATCAAAAGGTTCGAGCTATTGGTCTACCAAGAAAAAGGAAATTGCATCAAATGCCAAATTAGGGAAGATAAGACTTATGTGCCTCTTCCATTCCTTCTATAGGTGGGGCATAGATGCTATGGGATAAATCTCCTCAAAAGCTTCTGGTCAACATCGATTTATTTTCATGGATGTTGATTTCTTCACTAAGAGGGTGAGGGTCGCTTCATATGCCAATGTTATAAAGTCGATAGTCATAAAAAAAAGAAAAAATATTGACAAAAATGTCGAAAAGATCATATTTAACAGCACAATGTCAAAAATTTGCAGTCTGTTCAAAGATAAGATGCCACATCACAGTAAAAGCAGCCAAAAAGAAAAACAAAAGATCAAAAAAGGACCGAGACTTGTAAAGACTGGCATACAGAAGTTACTATTTACCCTCTATGCTTATCAAACATTGGCCAGGACGGTCATTGGGGCAACATATTTCTCATTGGTTTCGCCCATTAAAGTCAAATTTCCTTTTTCGAGTCTTATCAGAACTGAAGTTGGATGAGGCAGAACGCGTTTAATCTCAATATGATCAGTTGAATTTGAAGAGAAAATGCTAAAAGCTATCTATCATGGTCAGATGATGCGACCTCGCAACAAAAATGATTCGTCCTAGAAAAATTCATGATAGGGCTTTGAAGAAGATTCTTTCCCATGCAAAAGGACTTCAGAAGAAAGAGGGTTCCAAACCAGGAAGGACCTTAGGCAGCAAAGAAGGATTGTTCTAGGAAAGCATGGATATTGTCTGAGATAGATGGCAAGGACCTACCCAATCCGGTGAATTTTTTAAAAAAAAATTAGCAAAAAGAAGAAAGAAAAAGGAGAGGCTAAGGCGAAAACCTGCAAAGGGCGCTTTGAGACCAAAGGGGATTTGAGTTGAAAACCCGAAAAGGGTGGCTCAAATTTTGATCAAAAATAGGGCATACAGCAGCCTTGCTATGCCTGAATTAATAATGAAGAAGTATGCCATGTCTGGGGGCATTGACAAAGTACTTCGGATCCCTAAACACATATTGAGCTTAAAATGGTCCTCAAGAAGTTTGAACAGAGAAGCTCAGGCTGCGATATCTAGGGCACCTAGTTTCTATTTTATCAATTTTAAATTTGTTATTTGTGATTATATTATTCTTTTCAAAATATGTTCACAATAAATTTCCTTCTTGATTTCGATTGATATCTCTACTTAGCTTATTTGTTCCGAGCTATGCTCCTAATTAATTTCCTTCTTATCCATGGTTATGATCTTTTTCAAGCACTTAGCGTTGAAATTACGATTAGTGGACTAATAATAGTTTTATAAAATGAGTTTCGCATATTACTCTGGAAATTTCTGAATAATACAAGAACTCGAAATAGGACTATTGTTTAAAACCCACCCAGTTTAAGGAAGAGTCTAAGTTGAGGCTATCTCATTGAATGTTCTGTTAAAAATAGTTGGGTGATACAGTCTCAACAAAAATGGGCATCATTAACCCAAGTGTAAAATGGAAATCATTATTTAGAGAAAATGATATTCTGCATCCATGCAAATATCATGCATACACATTTGGTTGGGTCACCCAAGGAGTGATCAGTTGATAGAATAAGCCACAAACCCTATACCCTTGAGTTACAGTGGGATAAATGGAAGCTTATATAGATCCCATACCTTTGAATAGCAATGGGATGGATTGAAGAAGAAACAATCTCACATTTTGAAGTCGCAAGAGGATGGATGGGAAAAGATTCGGATCCTATACCCCTAAGTCATAATGAGAGAAACCCTGAAGTCACAGTGGGGCAAGTTTGTTGAGCAAGATATTTATTTTCTTGGGTTTTTCTGTCGAGAATATCAGCCGAACAAGAGGGCAGCACATTACCCTGATAAACAATGAACGATGACACCTTGAGCAGGGATCATTCCTATAAAATTCTGCATCCATGCAAATGGCATAATAATACATTTAGTTAGGAGCATTAGATGCATTCTGATCACTGCATCCTAACCATTTTCATAAGCATGAACACAAAATTAATTTTACAGGACAAGTCCCCTAGAGGACATTGTCGCAACATCGGTAAATTCGAAGATCTTTCCTTCCTGAGTGAAGCAGATCGAAGATAGCAGATCTGGCAATCCTGAAGTTGCAGGAGCAGATCGAAGACATCAGATCTTGTCTTCCTGAGTTTGCAGTGGAGCAGATTGAAGATAGCAAGTTTGGCAATCCTAAAGTTGCAGGAGCAGATTGAAGATAGCAAATCTGGCAATCTTAAGTTTGCAGGAGCAGATTGAAGATAGTAAATCTGGCAATCCTGAGTTTGCAGTGGAGCAGATTGAAGATAGCAAGTCTGGCAATCCTGAAGTTGTAGGAGCAGATTGAAGATAGCAAATCTGGCAATCCTGAGTTTGTAGGAGCAGATTGAAGATAGCAAATCTGGCAATCCTGAGTTTGCAAGAGCAGAAGATAGCAAATCTGGCAATCCTGAGTTTGCAGGAGCAGATTGAAGATAGAAAATCTGGCATTCCTGAGTTTGCAGGAGCAGATTGAAGATAGCAGGTCTGGCAATACTAAGTTTGCAGGAGCAGAGTGAAGATAGCAAATCTAGAAATCCTGAGTTTGCAGTAGCAGATTGAAGATAGCAGATCTGGCAATTCTGAAGTTGCAGAAGCAGATTGAAAGTACTAATTTCCTTGAGTAGATCGAAGCGTTAGTTCTTAGGCCCCTAAAGATGCAGCCGGATGGAATGAAGCTACTTGAAGGAAAGAAGCACCAAGAAGTCAAGATTCGGTGAGACCAGGCAAGATTGACCCTTTTTATGAGTCTTTGCTCCATTATCGTTACACGACAACAAGCAAAGAGAGGCAACGGTAAGAGCCCAAATCTGCCGGCCCACATAAAAAATAAAAAATACAAAATAAAAAACTATTATTAAAGTCCATCAGTCCATTACAAATAAATTTAAAACCCAAATCAGGTATTAAACGCAGATCGGCCCAAATACCCCTAACCCTAAGGCCGAATGGTTTAAAAATTTGGATATCGTAGAAGGTTCCAGGAGTGCCGCTCTAGCAGCCAAGCCTTGCATCGCTTCAGCTACCTCACGTGCGTACCACGCGCGCGTCATCATCCCACATGCCTCCGTACCGCCAACAGCCTCGTACGCTCCACGTCTACTTCGTACCTGCGAAAACAACAAACAAGCAGCAGAGAAAAGAAACAAAAATAGTTGTATTGTATTTTTATTTTCAAATTTCAGCTTTAAAAAGTCCAAAATCAACCATTGTACGGGGGATTTTGGAGGATTTTTACGAATACACACAAAAAACACTGTAAACACACTATTTCTACGCACGCATAATATAGTAAAAAATCAAAAAGAGCGATTCGAAAAAAGGTTGTTCCTTTATCCTCTCGACTGTTTTTATACTCCTCTGTATCTTTGTTCTTTTTATTATTCTTATTCTGATATACACAACCATAAGAAAGGAAACGTACCTGCGAGAGGCGAATCGACGGACCTTGTTCCATCGTTGAAACTGAAACGAACGGATCCTTTGAGGCTAAAATCGGGTCTGGCTTGAGAAGGGACAGTTGATCGCGACTGAATCGATCACTAACCGCAGATTACAATGGCATCGGAGTGGTCATTTTGTCTCCCTCTTCTCTGCGGCGGTGAATGAAAACAAAAGGGGCTTAGGGTTTCGGTTTAAAGAAAAACAAATGAAACCTGATATGTTTAATTTGTTTTTAAACCTGTTAATAAAACGGTGCCGTTTTGGCTCATTACAATAGCCTCAAAATGACACCGTATGAGACAAGCTCCGACCCGACCCGATTCGGTCTTCTGAAGATTCGCGTGTTTTCGCGATTATTGGGAATTTGCGCGTTTGGTCCCTTCTGTCCCTATACTGCTTTCAATTAGATTCTTTATATATATTTTCTTCTGTTTTTAATTGGTCCCTGTAATTGGCATGCCTTTCAATGCAATCCTTTAATTATTTATCTAATGATTTGTTTATTAATTGATTTAACTAATCTTTTCAATTAGTATGTAATATCAAATCTGCTTTTAGATACTATTTATTTTAGTTATATATTGTTAATTTTATATGTATAGTTTTTATATACATGTATATAATTTATCTTAAAATTGTTTTTATACCATGTCTATATCATTGAGTTAGCATTATTTTATGGTTTAAAATTTACATAATATTTTAAATACTTTTATATTTTATTATTTTATACGCATTATTTAAACTATACTATTTCTTAATATATGTATATTCTTCATGTTTTTATTTATGAATGTTATTTATTTTGATGGATACTTTATCTTGCATATTATATTTTGATTTTCTCCTTGTAATATTTATTTTAAAAATCATTTGAACATTATTATCTAATATTTTTAATCTTTATTTTACACATTGCTTATTTTAATCTTCTTTTTATAGAATATTTGTTTTAAAAAATTCATTTTACACATAAATCATTGTTTATATAACATAATATATTGCTATTACATAAATTTTTTTAAAAGAGGATAAGGCAATGTTTGTATGTTTGGGAGTGTGGGAAAATGATGCCCTAACGTCTTTGGGTGTTAATTTCCTATTCAACCAAATAGCGAACACCCTTTTATTTGAATGTCTTGAAGGTCAAAGATGATCTCTGTGTCGAGGTACAAAGATATTATGTCCTAATGTATTGGATGTGATATTTCTTTATCTTTCGAAACGAGCTAATCTTGAATTTCAAGATTTAATATAAACCAACTTTCTTTAAGAAAATTTATATCTTATAGCTTGTTAATATGATTTTTAACTTGTGTATTGTTTCATGCTCAATGCTATATTCATGCTACTTATTATTGTTTTATGTTTCAAATTCCAATGTATTTGAGCCCTTATTAAGTATATTTATTACAAATGTTCCAAATGAGATGTATGTTAAGCCAATTTTAAAATCATGTATTAGAAAATTTTCAAAACAAGGCAATATTTGTGTGTTTGGAAGGTCGGAAAATAATGCCCTAACGTACTGGGTGTCAATTTTCCGTCCAACCAAATATCCAAATACCCTTCTTACTTGCATGTTTTGAAGATCAAAGATGATCTCGGTATCGAAGAATAAATGTATCATGTCCTGACGTGCTGGATGTGATGTTTTATTCCTTTGGAACGAAAGAATCTTGAGATCCAATTCAAAATAAATTAACTTTCCTTTTAAAAGTATCGCACCTTAAACATTTTCAAGTTTTCAACACAAGGACACTATTTAATCAATTTGGTACCAATTTTGGGCGTTGCGAGGGTGCTAACCCTTCCTCGTGCGTAACCGACTCTCGAACTCATTTTCTTGAATCTCGCAGACCAAAACATTTTTATAACTGACCCAATCACACCTAAACAAAAAGGATTGGTGGCGACTCCATATTTTTAAAGTCGATCCCCATTTTTCCAAACTTTAAAATGGTTTCGACATTTAAGTATACATATTTTTTAAAATTTATTTTCAATTTGTTGGGAAATATTTATTTTGATGTTTTTAGTATTTTTTTATTTATTATATATATTTAAAAATTATATATAAAAATAATATAAAAAATTAATATGGGCGGGCTGGGCCCGAGTTTTAGCATTTTTATCCGAGTCGGGTTTGGACAAAATTTTAAATCAATTTTTCGAGCCTAGGCCCGGCAATGGGCCTGAATTTTTAGTTGAGCCCAGCTCAAACCTGGCCCGGTCCATGAGCACCTCTAATAGCAATAGTAAAAGAGACTTTTCTTTCACTAGTTAACAATTTGAATTTTAACCTAAATTCATATTTAATGTTAAATTAAAAAGTGACAAACTATCACTCAAAAATAGAAAGTTGTAAAGTTGTAATATATTATATAAATATTTAAAGTTAAAAAGTTGATCTATGGGAAAAAAAAAGAAATATTCTTTACTATTCAAAGTTGGAAGGGGGCTAAACAACTTAAAATGGGTCAAACTTTTCAAAAGGTAATTGTACATTTTTATAATTTTAGGGGAATTGAGGCCCTGCTAGTCCCCAGGTTTACCATTATTTAGCACACTCGAACTCACGTTCTCCTGCACTGATAACAATGTCGATACCAATCAAATTAAGACTCAATCAATCAATTATTTTTCTTTTTTTTTTATCTACAAACCAAGTCAAGAAAAATAATAATATCATGCTCATATAAAATTCTAAGAATAATCAAGTGAATTTTGGGTGAATAAAATATTTGATTAATACATCTATTTATAATACTAAATTTTAGTTTAAATTTATATATAATTGTTATACAAATAAAATAAAAATAAAAATAAAAATAATAAAAAAAATTATTTTTATTTTATATTAAAACAAATTAACAATATAAATACAATTTTTTATTAAAAAAAGGTAAAATATGTGATTTCTATTGTAGAGTATGGGTGCAAAAGTTAGTGCACACAAAACCCAAAGTCTATTTTTCATCAGACATGATTGAGGGGTTAGTTTTGTTATTATCATATAATAATAAATAATATATGTTGAGATATTTTTCAAAAAGTGCTTGAATTAGTGTTAAGTGGATATAGCATAGATGATTTTGATTGATAAATTTTGACGAAATGAATTATCGTAGAAGTAAATTATATAATGCATAATTTATGTACAAATGCAGATAGAAAAAGTAGAGATAAATTATATATTTATTTTCTATTGATATCAGGACTTAAATTTTTGTCATATATTTTCTATTTTGAATTGAAATTTAAAATATTATATTAATGTAATATAATAAAATTATTTTAAGTATTTTTACAAAAATTATTAAATTAACCTCTAAAATTATAATATGATATTATCATGTGCTTAGCACATATCTAGCGTGTGTATATATCAATTCCAAATTTTTGCATTAAGCCATGTGTGGACGTTTTGTTTCAACCTTTACCAATATACCAATATGTATAAAGTGTGAGCCATAGTTCCGAGAATGAAAATAAACTATCCAAATAACATAGATGTTACATAATGATGCATAACAGGTTACGAATGTAGCAAGTGAAAGCTATGTGGTTGACAATGATTACAACCATTTAACCGGGAGGGGGAATGTCAATAATTAGAACCTCTCCTCCTTTACTTGAGCTTCCGTATTTGGGCATGTAACACTCCTACTGACTAATACTTGGATGCCTCATGATTAAAGTAAGTTGAGCTTCAAGGTCAAATTAAATGAGTGCCATTGCCACATATTCTCGTTGCCAGTGCCTTCGAGTTCCCAAGGAGTCAAAGATATAAAAGCGGCAGTTTCATGAATTTGACCACAAATCACAGACTGATGGCTTCGACTGTGGTTGAACACTACAATTACCAGCCAGTGAGCAGATGGCAGATGTATTTTAGGCTTTTGGACTCGACATAATGGCCCAAGGATTCACCAGATTAGTTATGGACTTAGAGCCTTAGATGAAGTATATTAGCTCCACTATTTTTAATCTTTTTCATTTTTTGTTTTCTTGGTTTTCCATGATACAATTGTGTAGGGTAAGAGTATTATAGAGAGTTTTGTACTAACATTAACTCGGTAAGATGATTATGAAGTGTTTTGTATTAAGAGTCAATTTATTTTTATCTTTTTATTTAAAAAAAGTAAATTTATTCGTATATGTTAGATTAACAAAAGTACACTGACTCTTTCTATGAAAATTTTATCTATTTCTATTGTTAAAATCTAACAAAATTGATGAGTAACCAAATAGTTACATGTGGTATATTATGTGTATCTCATTTTAATATCTGATGACTAATTTTTAACAATAAAAATAAATAAAATTTTAATAAAATAATAAATTTACTCTTTATTCTAATATATAAAATTAATTTATTTTTTAATAAAAATAAAATATAATCTAATTTTTAATATAAAAACTTTATAATAAGATAAAAGTGAAGTTTAAAAGCAATTGTGCTTGCATTATCAGTATCACACTCAAATAGGAACAACAGAATCAGGAAAAATATCCTTTTGTATTCATTCATTCAAAAGGGGCAATTCTTTAGGGCAAATGTCTCTTGCCTTGCCAAACAGAGGAAAGGGGTCCATGTACCAATGCGAAAATTAGAAGATTCTTTGGACTAACATGGGATGATCACATCATAGCCTGACCCAACCCCATGGAAAAGTAGTATATAAAATTGAGATTTAGAATTTTTTGTATAGACAGTTTAGTTTAGGTGTAATATATTTAGTTTTATTTTTATCTTATTATATAATATTTAATTTTATTGTCACTGTTATTTTAATTTTAATTGGAGATAAATGTATTATTCATCTAAATTAAGTCTTAGTTTAGTATTATTTTTAAGAGTGTTTTTAGGTCAAAAGTATTTTTGAGTAAAATTAAAATTTTTTCTTTTATATTTAGTTAAAAAATACTTTTACAAAATATTTTTGTCCTAAAAATATTTTTGAAAAGTTTAAAATATCTTATTTAACAATTATTTTATCTCAAAAATATTTTTTGCTTCAAAATTATTTTTCAAAATAATCCTAAACTTGCCCTGAAAATCAAACTATGGATTATTTGGATTTAAGTGACGTTCTTTTTCCTCAAATCATGCTAAGCTTTATTATGGCCCTAGGACATTTCTTAGTAGTAAAGCATGGTATTTTGTTTCTCTTTTACTTATAAAGTAAAATAAATTTGACTGCTTCATAATGAGGTAACAACATTTTTCATTGGCACCTGTAGGGACAGCCATTGATGTGAAGTTTAGAGGTGAAAGTGCAGCCATTGATGTGAAGTTTAGAGGTGAAAGTGCAGTCCTCTTGCGCAGAAAGCTTTTGCCCTGGGTTAAAGCAACACAGCAGTCTAAGATCCTTGGAAAGGTACACACTGAGTCTGAGGGCAACATTAGGAATCAATTCTTTCATACTGATGACTAGCTAGGGAATGGGAAAAGCTAAACACTTATACACCAGCCTCCATTATACACTCACACATGCAAACAATCAAATATCACCACCTTAATATGGGTCCCATCCAACACACCTTAATGGTCAAATCAATGACTTAATCTTCTGAAATCACCTGGTGAGTAACTTTCTATCATCTTTTCACTAGATTCTTAGATTCTTTTCATGTATCCTAAATATGCTACACTCTTTCACTAGCTGTAGTATATCATAAGGCCACCTGCAGGTTAATATAGAACAAATAGAAACTAAATCAGAGTAAAAAAATATTAAAAGTTATATTATTTTTAAATTTTTATTGAAAAATTAGTAAATAATTTTATATATTAAAAAATAAATTATTTTTTATTAAAAATTTTATCTATTTTTACTATTAAAAAATAATTTAACTAAGACATATATAAACAAACAAGAATTAATTTTTAACCGTAAAAGAACAATAAAATTGAACTCCTAATACATGAGTTTCATGATAATTTTGAACACGTTCGTGGGTTATATTACAACTTGGTATAATTATATGTTATCATATATGCAAGTTGTGAGATGGGGAACTATGAGAAAATAGTTATTTCACTTGTAATTTAGCTGTAAACAACAGTGCTCCAAGCCTTCGTTGTCTTCATGCATCTAATTATATCAAATATCAAGCTTTTCTTTATACATACAAAACAAAAACCGAAAAAAAAAAAGGTTTTGAAACTGAAGAACGAAAATAAGCATAACAAACTTCCTTGTGGGGTAGCTATAACCATTTTTGTGTTTTTTTATTACTTTAACCCTGGTGTAGGAGTGGAGGAAGGTGAGTAAAGTAGAGAAGAAGCAGAGAAGCTGGAGTTATTGCTTTTGGGATACAAGCTTTGCGTTTGCATGGCTGGTTTTGATGATGATGTTGCTTGAACTCCAGTTGAGTTGTTGTTTTCCTTGGCATCAATGGTTGGTGATCCTTTGAGTAGCACATCAACCTTAGCATACTCCTCTCTTTCATGTTTAATCTCCTTGAGCATCGCTGCCACGTCTTTCATGTTTGGTCTTTCATCAGGGCATGAATTTACACACAACAAGGCTACTCCTAAAGCTTGCATCATTTCCTCGATTTCAGATTCCGGTCGAGACAGTAGGCTTGGATCAAGTACTTCGATTCCTCCCCTCTTTTCTCTAACCCAATCTACTAAGTGTAGTCCATCTGGTATCGTCGGATCAATCGGTTGCTTTCCCGTCAGTACTTCCAACACCACTACACCATAGCTATAAACATCACTCTTCTCTGTAATCTTCGTCATGTAACCGTATTCTGCCAAGATGCAGTAAATAATTAGTTCAAGATTGCTACAAAATGACCTTCAATGAGTTTAACTATTTAAAAGTAAATAATGCAGTAAAAATATGTTACCAGGAGCAATATATCCATAAGAACCAGCAACAGTGTTAGAGGAGCGAGCAAAATCACCATCATCTACAAGCTTGGCAAGGCCAAAATCAGCAATGTAAGGTTCAAACTCAAGGCCAATTAGGATATTATTAGCCTTGATGTCCCTATGGACAATAGGAGGGACACAATCATGGTGCAAGTAAGCAAGGCCTTGTGCTGCCCCCAACAATATTTGGTACCTAAGTTCCCATTCCAAAGCATTCCCAGTTCTCTCATGGAGGAGACTCCCCAAGCTTCCATTAGGCATATAATCATACATGAGCAATCTTGTATTTCTGTTCCAACAACAACCCAAAAATCTAACTATGTTCTTATGACGGATAGTACCAAGCGTTTTCACCTCGGCCGAGAAGGAATCACGAACCCCACTTTTGTCATCGTTGCATCCATTGGATGGTGCTATTGTTGCTGGCCACAGCTTCTTCACTGCAATGACTTCACCATTGTCCATGTCAGCACGATAAACAACCCCGGAACACCCTTTTCCAATCACATTGGAATCCACCAGGCATTTCAGAATTTGCTCTACTGAGAAATTTAACTTCTGGAAGGGAGTGAATTGCCATGGCCATGAGTCTCCCAACTCTGAATCATCGTCTCTAATGGTTCTTCTAGCCCTTATAATCGCGATTGTCCCCATAATAACCATTGCTACTGTTAGGGTGATCAACAAAGCTACTGCTAGCTTGAGTCTCCTCGACCGCCTTATCTCATTTTCAGTCCTTGATGGCCCTGCCCTGCCATCACTTCCCAAGAAGCAAGAGTCCCTGCTTGTAGGACATAGGCCTTCATTTCCAGCCAGGTTTGCTTGTGGTAACTGCCTAAAAAGCTTGTTGTCAGGCAGATAACCTTCAAAGTTATTGTAGGAGAGGTTGAGAGAAACGAGATTATCAAGCGCTGCAAGTGGAGCCAAGTCTCCTTCAAGCTTGTTGTGGGAAATGTCCAGTATGGACAGCTTGCTAAGTGCAGATATTTGAGGAGGGATTGGCCCTGTAAGTCCATTGCAACTCAAGTTAAGAGCAATCTCAAGGGCTTCTATTCGGCCAAGTTCCAATGGGATGCCACCAGTGAGCTTATTGCTGCTAAGGTCAAGCAACTGGAGACTGGAACAGAGGGCTAGGGCAGAAGGTATTGATCCAGACAAGGAATTCTTGCTTAAAATCAACTTATTCAATGACACAAGACGGCCCAAGCTTTCTGGTATTTGGCCATCAAATTGATTGAATGAGGCATCCAACACCTGGAGGCCAGATAGAGATGACAATGAATTGGGAAGGGGACCCTGTAGAATATTGTTGCTGAGGTCTATCATTTGTAACTCCGTGCAACCCCCAATCTCATATGGAACAACTCCAGAAAGCCTGTTGCTAGACAAATCAAGAAAATTTAATCTCTTGAGGCTCCCAATTTCTCTAGGAATACCACCAATGATCCTGTTGTTACCAAGCCTTAAGCGCACAAGGGAGATGCAATTCCCGATCTCTGGGGGTATAGAACCCGAAATGTCATTGGAAATAAGTAGAAGCTTTGCCAGGCTCTGGAGTCGAAACAGGCCAGGAGGAATTCTACCAGTGAGAGAATTGTGTGACAAATCCAATGCTTGAAGGCCTGTACAGCGAGACAAAGATGAAGGGATGCTTCCTTCAAGCTGGTTTTGCCAGGCAAAGAAAACAGTAAGCTTTGACAACATTCCCAGCTCTGGTGGAATCAAACCAGAAATCTGGTTTGTATCTAGTTGCAACTGCAGAAGATTACCAGCATTGGAGAGAGTTGAAGGTATTGAACCAGAGACATTGTTGTTGCTAATCATAAACTCTTGAAGCTCCGAAAGACTACCCAAAGACAAAGGTATGGTTCCAGATAATGAATTCAAAGAAAGATCAATGTTTATCAATTTACTACAGTTGCCAATCTCTTCTGGAATACTCCCAACAAGACTATTTTGCCATAAGAACAGTGATTCAAGCTTTTCAAGTTTACCAATCTGCGGTGGGATCGATCCTGATAGACTGTTTTCGTAAAGATACAAGTTTACAAGCTCAGAGCAGTTACCTATTTCAGGAGGAATCTCACCAGAGAGCATTGTGGTGTATATAGACAAGGTTTGGAGCTTGCTTAGCTTCCCAAGTGAAGCTGGTAAAGAACCTGAAACTCTTGTATCAGCTAGCCCCAACACAGTCAAGTTGCTGCAGTCCCCAATCTCATCAGGGATTCTTCCCACAATGTCTTTGTTCCCTCCAGCTCGAAGAACTTGAAGAAGAGACAAATTCCCGAGGTCAGCAGGGATAGTCCCGCTTAGAAGGTTATCATAAATCTCTATTTTCCGGAGACTTGTGCAGTTACCTAGCTCAACTGGGATTTTCCCAGTTAGCTGATTAGAGCTCAAAACCAAATCCTGGAGATACTGAAGCCTACCAATACTTGCAGGGATGGAGTCAACCAGACTGTTGGAGCCAAGGGTAATGGTAGTAAGTTGTGAACAATAACCAATGTCAAGTGGGATGGTGCCTGTGAGATTTGCATCATAGATGACTAGTCTTTTGAGAGATTGAAAAGCAGAAAGATTGGCTGGTAAAGGAAGCTGAAGAGGGACTGACTGTATATTAATTTCGGTGACATAACCTTGTGGGGAACATGTTATGTAGGTCCAGTTGCATGGAGTGGAGTCAAGACTGTTCCAGTTGGAAAAAGAGGAATGTAGAGTTGGAGAAGAGTGTATCCATGAGAAGAGAATGGAAGATTCATGGTTTGGAGCTGCAAAAGTTGCAGCACTGAAGAAGAAGAAGAAAAAGGAGATAAAGAATGAAGAAGATTGCCTCGAGCTGGGCATAGACATTTGCCTCAATTTCCAAACCTTTCTTCTCGGTTTTGCATCATTGGGTTTTGCTTCTTCTCTATGTTTGTGCTTGCTTCTTTCCTATTTTTCTCTCTCACACACTATATTTCTTGCTTGCCTTGAACTCAAGCTCTAAACAGCAACAAGCTCTACCTATTTGGTCTTTTCTTTCATTTTCTATAATAAATTAAACTATCCAAACAAAAACACTTTAAATTAAACAATAATTTAAGAAAATGAAGAAAAGCAAAGCCTTGAGATCAACAAAACTGCACCACCACCCACCCCCTCCCTTAGGATGCTTCTCTCTCTTTCCCTGCAAAGGACATATAAACACATTAAGCACCCCCTCTGCCCATACCCTCATATCTTTCTGCATCTCTCAATATTTTAATCAGGTTGCTAACAATGGAGGAAATATTTTAAAAAGTAAATTTAGTAATTGTAATTATAATAGTGCTACCGGTTTTTGGCTCTAACGCAATATTTACAGTATAAAAGAGGGGGAAAAAAGTGGGGCAGTTAGCTCCAACTTCAAGAATGCCACAGGTGTTTCCTTTGTTCACCATATAGTGAGTTTAAAAAAAATACAGAAAAGGACATTGGGTTCACTCTTTCCCATTCTGGTTCCTGGAAACTTTTGTGGGTTCAGTTACAAAACTGAGTTGGCTGTTGGCTCTTCTCTAATCAAATTCAAACAACCATTTATCTTGTGCCACTTCTTCATCAATCGCTGACCCTATTCAATCTTCACTCTCAATATATCATGCCATCTCAAATTTAGCCAAATTGGTTGCTTGTCCAAGGGTTAAATCTATCTTATAAATGTTTAATTTTTACAAAAGTACTTAAACGTTCTAAAATGGTCAAATATGGTTCAAATCTTTTTCTTTTAAGTGTTCCAATAAGGATTAATCTTTTTTTAAATTGCTCAAATAAAGACTTTTAAATGTCGCATGAGTCTCAAATTATTTCTTTTCTTTTAAAGTAATATTTAATTCATTTATAATACATTTTATTCTAAAATATTAGCATTCACTTAATTTTTACTTATATTAAATTGAACTACGTAAAAACTTTTATTTAAACATTTTTGTAAAAGTTAGGCTATTATATGATCAATTTTAAAATTTTAACTTTTATGTGAGCAACCCTTCAAATATTTAGTCTTAATTTCAGCATTTAACCTTTAAATTTGAATATCATCTTCTATAAATATTATAATAAGGCACATTGTATTCTTAAATAAAAAATTTAAATTCAAATTTTAAAGATGATAATATTAATAGTAAGAATTATAAATTTGAAAAAATTAATTTTTATAAACTATAAAACATAACATTTGAGTATATCATTAAATTTTTTTTTGGTATAAATGTTATTAGTTACCCCACAAATTCATTACATTTTGAGTATAGTTTAATTCATTCATTCATTTACTACATCCAATAAATTTAGGGTTTGAATTTTCATAAATTTTCCTTATTTTATCTTTGATCGAAGAAGCTTTCTAAATAATTTCATAATTTTACCAAAAATAAAATGTCGAGTTAAGCATAAAAGTTAGAAATATATAATTATATGGCTTTTTTACTATTTTTTTACATTAATATTATAAAAAATTTAATTCTGAAATGAGGTGTTAGTATAATTATATACGAAAATGGTACATTTAGGGATAGTGGCTTTCTTTTTTTCGTCTTATTCTTTTCATTTCTTTCTTCTCCTTTCTTTCCTTCTTTTTTTCTCACTTTCAATTTCTTCAAGGGGGACCATGCTTATAAGGCCCTCTATCTTCTTCTCTTTTTCCCTTTGAAAGGACTACTCATTACATTTTGTAGTGTCTTGGTGCGCGACAGAAGGGACTGGTGACTGGCACCAGTGCTGCTTGTCAGGGTGGCGTGACTAGTGCCGCCAATCCAATGGAAGCCACATGAGGGCGAGTCGGTCACAGGTCAAAATTGGCCCATATTTTCACAGTATAGAAAGAGTATAAAGTGGTGCCGCCTATGTACACGACACCACTATTAAAATATTAATTTTTTAAAAAATTTAAAAAAATGACGGTGCCGCCATGGGAAAGGCACAACCTCCTAAACATACCATTTTTGTATATAATTATACTGAGACCCCATATAGAATTAAATTTTATAATATTAATATAAAAAAGCCTAATTATATATGCGGGAGAGAGTAGTATAAATATTTATTTCATGAATTAAAATTGCACACGTATTATATTTGGATATTAAAATGATAACATGTTCACTTTATTCATCACCCCAAGCAGAAGATTTAAAAGAAAACATTTTCCCATATCATATTTTGCCCTTAGTTGTGATCACCACTACATGATGGCAAATAATAATAATAATAATAATAATAATAATAATAATAATAATAATAATAATAATAGTCCAAAAAATGTTATTTTCTTTTTTAAAAACATCAATTAAGTCTCCGAACAGAAAATGTATCTAATCCAACCCATCAACTAAGCTATTTGACCATTCAAGGCTATTTGACCATTCAAATTAATCATTAGACAGTAGCTATTGTTATTTTCTTTAATTTATTGGGTTATTTTTGTCACGTTACATTACGATTGTTGTAACCTCCATAACTCGGTATAGAAGTTATGGTCGAACTCTAAAGATCACATTAGCCACCAAAATAGCTCAATAAAATAAAAACGATCAAATTTTCAGAAACTTCCCTTTAAAACATTTGTTTATTTTTCGAAAAAACTGTAGTGAGCTTCTTTTAGTTTTATAAAAACATTAACTTATGTGAAGCTTGATTAAGATCCAATTATAGAAGTTCTTATTACTCTTGAAAACATTTTTTTTTTATTTTTAATTTACTTTCCAAAAATTCAAGTACAGATTTGCAGCGAAAAATACGAAGACCTTAATTTATTATTATTTTAAAAAAATTATATGCTTATAAACAACAATGTGTAGGTTCATCCAGTTATTTAACTTAACTAGTTTTAACGATAATGCATACAAAATAACCCTTTACCAAAATCACATCCCTATTATGGGTCAACGAGACCCTTTACAACGGCTCGGGATATTGTGGGACCAAATCGAAACTTTACGAACACTTAGAAAATTTTCACCTAAACAGGGGCCACATGCCCGTGTTGGTCTAGGGACACGCCCGTGTGCCCCTAAGACATGCCCGTGTCTTCCACCCGTGGTCGACACTGACTAATTTCGCACGGCCTGGACACGTTCGTGGCCCTGGCCCGTGTGCCAAACCTTGGCATTTTGACTCATTCACATGGCCTATACACACGCCCGTGTTTGATGCCCGTGGTTGTCTCTGATTAATCCACACGGTTGGTCGCACGCTCGTGTGCTTTCACTGTGTGGCGGTTCAAATTCCAAATCCTAAGTGCAGACTTCACACGGCCTGGGCACACACCCATGGACTGACCGTGTGTCACACACGGCCTAGACACACGCTCGTGTGCCTACCCATGTGGACAAGAACGAGGCTATTTGCCAAGCTCTTTGCACCCCTCTAGTTCATACCACATGAATCTATTCAACATATCAATAAACAACTCATAATTTACAACATGAACTTTCATGAATAACTTCATATTTTCATAAATGACAAGGTGAGCCACCAACCATGGCAATATACAAAATAGTTATCTTAATAAGGGGCCAACAAACTTTTAGCCAAAATAACAAAATAATCTAACTAATCTAGCCCCTACACATGCCATATACAAAACCACTAAGTCTAGATATACTGAGGTGAGCTGATAGTGTGAGCAATCTTCTGGTTATCGATGTATCCCAGCTCAGCTCTTAAGCTCTATAAAACAAGGGAAAAGAGAAGGGGGAGTAAGCTTTAAGCTTAGTAAGTTTACATGCAAACCATTAGCATTATAGTATGTGCAAAACAATAAATAGCATTACATACTAAACAAGAAACATTCCATATTTATAATCATGCTTACTCATTTCTTCCATTTCCACATCCAAACCATATCAAAAGTTTAATGTATACATTTATTAGCTTGCCTCCCTGCACTTAACACCACAATGTCACATAATACAACACATCACAATCTCTTAATCAACCACTCATAATCGAATTACTTGGTGGTTTCGCACTTACCCCACCATAGGTCTTTATTAGGGTGGTATCGCACATAGCCCACCAAAAAGGTTAGTTACGGTGGTATCGCACATAGCCCACCAAAGAGGTTAATTCCGGTGGTATCGCACATAGCCCACCAAATGATAAGTAGTCGATGGAATTGCACATAGTCCATCGTAATTAAGTATTAAGGTGGTACCACACTTAGCCCACCGTCAAGTATTGATATACCACACTTACATATCCATTCTATCATTCATATAGGTGTTATTCAATAACTACCACATTCTATCCACTTGAATTATACATGATCTCAATTGTTTCATGCACTAATTAGCAACACGAATGCATATAAAATGCATTGTTTACACATAAACTTACCTCAGTGCAAAACGTATTCAATTGCGGTTTACTTCATAACCTTGCCTTTTCCTCGGTCAAGGTTAATTCTGCGTTCTTCTTGATCTATAACAATAAGATTCATTCATTTAGATCATTTAATGATCATAATACATCAAAATCTACACTTAGGCAAAAATGACCATTTTGCCCTTGCACTATGGCAAAATTACGATTCTACCCCTAAGCTCGTAAATCATTTTTTCAACGTATTTTATCAATAAACAAGCCTAGCTAAACATTTATTTCTCTTACAACTACTCACCATTCCAACCATTTCATGCATTTATGACACAAATTCATTCTTTGCATCTAAGTCCTATTTAGGTGTTTTCATGCTAACACCTTTCACAAAAGTTGTTTCTCATCTTCCTAACATTCATTTCCTTCTATATAAACTCAACTAACAACATAAATTATTTCATGGCATGTCCTTAGACTCTCAACCATATTGCAAATTGGGCCCCCATTAGTTAGCTTCAGCTTTGGGGACTCCAAAAAACACAAAAATCATCAAGAAAAACTTCAAAAATCACTTACTTGCTAAGGAATATGTTGGTTGAAAGTTTGAGCTTCAAAACCTTTGTTTTCTCTTCAAATTTTCGGTGGATGAATTGTGAAAAGATGATAACATCTTTATTCATCTTATTTTATTTATTTTTATCACCTAATATCCATCAAATTTTGACCAACATTAAAATCTTGTCTCCCTAGATCCTATATGGCCTGCCATCACTAGATAAATGGCATAATTACACTTTAAATACCTCCAAATTGTATTTTACAGCTATTAGGTACCTTTACCATATAAAATAGAACTTTCGCACTTAATGCGATTTAATCATTTTTCACAATTAAGCATGCTATCACTCAAATTAATGCACCAAAATTTTCACATAGCCTTATAATTATGCTACAACACATAAAATAACATCAAAATAATTTTCCCCAACCTCAGTTTAGTGGTCCTGAAACCACTGTTCTGACTAGCCCTTAAATCGGGTTGTTACAACTCTCCTCTCTTTAGAGATTTTCGCCCTCGAAAATCTTACCGGTAAAGAGGTTTGGATATTTCTCTCTCATGGATTCTTCCGGTTCCCATGTAGCTTCTTCTACACCATGTTTTTTCCATAACACTTTTACTAAAGCTCTGTCTTTATTCCTTAATTGTTTTACCTCTTGAGCCAAGATTTTAATCGGCTCCTCTTCATATGTCACATCTGGCCGTACCTCAATTTCTGTTGGAGGAATCACATGCAAAGGATCGGAGCGATAACGCCTTATCATCGATACATGAAACACATTGTGAATTTTCTCTAACTCTACCGGTAAAGCCAACCGATATGCCACTAGCCCAATCCTCTCGGTAATCTCTTACACCCTATGAACCGTAGACTCAATTTCTCTTTTCGGCCAAATCTCAATATTTTCTTCCACAGGGACACTTTCAGAAATACTTTGTCACCTATATTAAACTTGATTTCCTTTCTTTTAAAGTCCTCATACGACTTTTTTCAGTCTGAAGCAACTTCGACTGTCCCGAATCACTTTCACTTTCTCCTCGGTATCTTTAACCAGATCGATCCCATGAATTTGCTTCTCACTCAGCTCGGTCCAATACAATGGAGTCAGACACTTACAACCATACAAGGCTTCATACGATGCCATCCGTATACTCGATTGATAATTGTTATTGTAGGCAAACTCAACCAAAGGTAGGTATCTCTCCCAACTACCTTCAAATTCCAACACACAACATCGGAGCATATCTTCAAGAACTTGAATCACTCTTTCAAACTGACCGTCAGTTTGAGGATGGAATGCAATACTAAAATTCAACCTTGTACCTAAGGCCCCTTGCAACTTCTTCCAAAACCTTGAAGTAAATCTTGGATTTCTATCCGAGATAATGGATACAGGAACTCAATGTAATCTTACCACTTCGCAATATATAACTCAGCCAACTTATCCAGCAAATAATCAACACGCACTGGTATAAAGTGAGTCGACTTTGTTAGTTTATCAACGATAACCCACGGAGCATCTTTCTTTTAGGAGTCATAGGCAACCCCGTCACAAAATCCATGGTGATCTGATCCCACTTCCACTCGAGAACCATCACTGGCTGAAACAATCTTGAGGGCACTTGATGTTCAGCTTTACTTGTTGTACAAACTCAAAGATGTCTCTTTTCATTCCTGGCCACCAATAAAATTTTTTCAGATCGTTGTACATTTTCGTACTGCCCGGATGTACTGACAAATAACCACTATGTGCTTCATTTAATATCTTCTGGATCAATTCATCATTCTTAAGTACACAAATCCTATCATGAAACATCAAACAATCATCCGAACTTATCCAAAAATCAAAATCATCTTCTGATTCACACTTAGCTCTCTTAGTTTGCATCTCATTATCATTCTTAGCTTCACATATCTGTTGAACAAATAGTGGCCTAGCCCTCAACTCGGCTAATACAGCACCATCGTTAGACCATGCTAAGCTAGTGCTCATAGCTTTCAAAGCATACAAGGATTTCCTACTCAGGGCATCAGCAACCACATTCGCTTTCCCCGGATGGTAATCGATTACTAGCTCATAGTCCTTCAATAACTCAAGCCATCGCCGATGTCGCAAATTTAATTCCTTTTGATCCATCAAGTACTTCAAAATCTTATGATCTGTAAAGATTAGGCACTTCTCACCATACAAATAATGTTGCCAAATTTTAACGCGAACACAATCGCGGCCAACTCCAAATCATGAGTCAGATAATTCCTCTCATGCGATTTTAGCTGCCTCGAGGCATAAGCAACTACCTTACCCTCTTGCATCAACACACAACCGAGACCATTAGACGACGCGTCACTGTAGACCACAAACTCTTTCCCCGACTCAGGTTGAACCAAAACAGGTGCCTCCGTCAACAATGTTTTCAATCTCTCAAAACTCTATTGACATTTCTCAGTCTATTCAAACTTAACATCTTTGTGCAACAGTCTTGTCATCGGAGTAGCAATCATGGAAAATCCCTTCACAAACCGTCTATAGTACCCCTCTAAACCCAAAAAGCTTCTGACTTTTAACACGTTTCTCGGTGCTTTCCACTCCACAATAGCCGAGATCTTACTCGGGTTAACTCTAATACCATCACCCGACACGATGTGTCCTAGAAATCTGACCTCTCAGAGCCAAAACTCGCTCTTGCTAAATTTAGCATTCAACTGCTTGTCTCTTAAAATCTGCAAAATAATTCTCAGATGCTCTGCATGATCACTTTCATCCCGCAAATAAATCAATATGTCGTCGATAAAGACAACTACACATTTGTCTAAATACAGTCAGAAGACACGATTCATTAAGTCCATAAAGACCACAGGAGTATTCGTTAAACCAATGGCATGACCAGAAACTCATAATGGCCATACCTCATCTAGAATGCTGTTTTCGGCACATCTTGCTCCTTAACCCTCAACTGGTAATAACCAGACCTCAGGTCAATCTTGGAGAACACCGTAGCTCCCTTTAGGTGATCAAATAGATCATCTATCCTTGG
The DNA here is from genome assembly GCA_025506655.1 of Gossypium rotundifolium. Taxonomy (NCBI): domain Eukaryota; kingdom Viridiplantae; phylum Streptophyta; class Magnoliopsida; order Malvales; family Malvaceae; genus Gossypium; species Gossypium rotundifolium. The sequence continues at coordinate 76,585,992 of CP106731.1, forward strand.
TAAAGGGTATTTGTTCTTCATAGTCACTTTGTTGAGCTGTTTGTAGTCTATACACAATCTCATTAACCCATCTTTCTTCTTTACAAAAAGCATTAGAGCACCTCATGGTGAATAGCTCGGTCTTGTAAAACCCTTATCTGTTAACTCTTGCAACAGAACCTTCAGTTCTTTCAACTCTAATGGTGCCATACTATACGAAGCAACCGAAATAGGTGCCGTTCCCGAAACTAACTCAATCCCAAACTCAACCTCTCTAACTAGAGGTAATCCGGGTAACTCTTCCGGAGTACATCTAAATACTCACTTACAACTGGCACTGTTTCAATCTTTACTTCAGGCTCTTGAGTATTTAATACAAAAGCGAGATAAGACTCGTACCCTTTTCTCAGATATTTCTCAGCCACCATGGAAGAAATCATCACCGGTAAACTATCTGACCCACCTGATTCAACCCGAATAACATCTCCATTTTCACATTTCAATTCAATAAATTTACTACCATAGTTCACTAAAACACTATGGGTAGTCAACCAATCCATACCAATAATCAAATCAAATTCATCAAACGACAACAACATAAGGTCTGCCAGAAAATAATGACCCCTAATTATCAAAGGACACTTCCTACACACCTTGTCAACTAACACATATTTACCTAACTGGTTTGACACTTTTACCACAAATTCTCTAAACTCAACAATCATGCTCAAACTAGATGCCAATCTCATACAAATATAAGAATGGGTAGACCCCGGATCAATCAAAGCAATAACGAAGGTGTCATGAAGAGAGAAAGTACATGTTATTACATCTGGCGATGATGCCTCTTCTCAAGCACGAATAGCGTAAGTCCTCGTTGGCGCTCGACCCTCTAGCCTCACAGTAGAGTCTTGTGATGCACCTCTACCACTAGTCCCACCTTCTAGATTCTTTTGTGGCCTACACCTAGAGGATACAGCTTCCTTTCCTTATCATCCTTTTCGGGGCAATTTTGGATGAAATGGTTAGGGGACCCACACTTATAACAATCCCGATTGTTTCCGCAACACTCCTTAGTGTGATGCCTGCCACAACTTGGGCACTCTGGTTTGGACTTTGGATTGCCCACACTTGCCATTGAGGTGGCTTGAACTCTTGAACCTGAGCACGTGTTGCCTCACTCTCCTTGCGAATACCCGATTGATGTAGTCGTTCGAGGGTTCACTTTCTTAGACCTCTTCGATTGAGCTTGGTAGGATTTACTTTTCGGCCTTTTCTTTGCATCACGGGCCTCACTCACGGCCTTCCTCTTTTCCTTACTCAATTCTTCGGCCTTATTGGCCCTATCCACCAATACCACAAATTTTTTAGTTCTAAAATCACAACTAAAAGTCTGACATCCTCGTTTAGCCCATCTTCAAACCTCTTGCATAAAATGGCTTCTGAAGACCCGCACTCTTGTGCGTACTTATTGAGCCCAACAAATTCGCACTCATATTCCGCCACAGTTATTTTTCTTTACTTTAACTCGAGGATTTCTTTTTGTTTCTTGTCTACAAACCTCTGACTTATATACTTCTTTCGAACTTTTCCAAAAGAAGTCTCACGTCACTCTCTCCTTCGGAACCATTGATGTCAACATTTTCCACCAATGGTATATCGAGTCCCTCAGCAAAGATACGGCACATTTTAAGCTCTCCTCAAGGGTACAAGAGAGTTAGTCAAATACTCTCATCAAGTTTTCAAGCTAGAACTCTTCCCTCTCAGGGTCATCATCTATACTAGCTCGAAAGTCCTCAGCCCCTTGCTTTTGAATTTGTCCACCGGGGGTTTAGTGATCCTCACTAATTCTATACTTTGGGGAGCCACAGGAACTGGCTGAGGTATAGGAGAGGGTGGAGGAGGTTGAGTATTGGGGTTTACTCGTACATATTCCGTGTACTAATTACTCATCATTTGGAGAAAGGCTTTTCGAGCCTCTTCTCCCTGAACCCTAGTCTCGGGTCCACTCTCCACAAGCACGATCCCTTGCGCAGGAGCCGGCGCATTACTAGCTGCGTCATTAGCAGCTGATTGATCGGGATCCATATACTACATAAAAATAAAGTTTAGAATCATTAGAAGCCACCACATTATCATTATACGCTTATAGCATGTATAGCTAGACTCTTACACACGCTACGATAGTTCGAGAATAAATTAAACCATAGCTCTGATACCACTTAATGTAACACCCTTTACCCGGGTTCTCCGTCGGAACCAGACATGATGCATTACCGAACTTGACTTGTTTGATCATTCCACTTTAGGCTATAGAAATGTTCTCAAATTTAAAACTTTTCATTCATTATCATAACATCCTTATTATAGGTCAACGAGACCCTTTACAACGGCTCGGGATATTGCAGGACCAAATCAAAACTTTACGAACACTTAGAAAATCTTCACCTAAACAGGGGCCATACGCCCGTGTTGGTCTAGGGACACGCCCGTGTGCCCCTAAGACATGCCGTGTCTTCCACCCGTGGTTGACACTGACTAATTTCACACGCCTGGACACGTCTATGGCCCTGGCCTGTGTGCCAAACCTTGGAATTCTAACTCATTCACACGGCCTATACACAAGCCCGTGTTTGATGCCCGTGGTCATCTTTGATTAATCCATACGGTTGGTCACACGCCCGTGTGCTTTCACCGTGTGGCAATTAAAATTCCAAATCCTAAGTGCAGACTTCACACGGCTGGGCACATGCCCATGGACTGACCGTGTGTCACACACGACCTAGACACACGCTCGTGTGTCTACCCATGTGGACAAGAATGAGGATATTTGCCAAGCTCTTTGCACCCCTCTAGTTCATAGCACATGAATCTGTTCAACATATCAATAAACAACTCATAATTTGCAACATGAACTTTCAAGAATAACTTCATATTTTCATAAAGGACAAGGTAAGCCATCAACTATGGCAATATACAAAATAGTTATCTTAATAAGGGGCCAAGACACTTTTGGCCAAAATAATAAAATAATCTAACTATCTAGCCCCTACACATGCCATATACAAAATCACTAAGTGTAGATATACAGAGGTGAGCTGATAGTGTGAATGATCTTCTGGTTATTGGCGTATCCCGGCTCGACTTTTAAGCTCTATAAAATAAGGGAAAAGAGAAGGGGGAGTAAGCTTTAAGCTTAGTAAGTTTACATGCAAACCATTAGAATTATAGTATGTGCAAAACAATAAATAGCATTACATACTAAACAAGAAACATTCCACATTCATAATCATGCTTACTCATTTCTTCCATTTCCACATCCAAACCATATCACAAGCTTAATGTATACATTTATTAGCATGCCTCCCTGTACTTAACACCACAATGTCACATAATACAACACATCACAATCTCTTAATCAACCACTCATAATCGAATTACTTGGTGGTTTCGCGCTTAGCCCACCATAAGTCTTTATTAGGGTGGTATCGCACGTAGCCCACCAAAAAGGTTAGTTACGGTGGTGTCGCACATAGCCCACCAAAGAGGTTAATTACGGTGGTATTGCACATAGCCCATCGTAATTAAGTATTAAGGTGGTACCACACTTAGCTTACCATCAAGTATTGATATACCACACTTACATATCCATTTTATCATTCATATAAGTGTTATTCAATAACTACCACATTCTATCCACTTGAATTGTACATATTCTCAATTGTTTCATGCACTAATTAGCAACACGAATGTATATAAAATGCATTGTTTACAAATAAACTTACATCGATGCAAAACGTATTGAATTACGGTTTACTCTGTAACCTTGCCTTTTCTTCGGTCAAGGTTAATTCCACGTTCTTCTTGATTTATAACAATAAGATTCATTCATTTAGATCATTTAATGATCATAATACATCAAAATCTACACTTAGGTAAAAATGACCATTTTGCCCTTGCACTATGGCAAAATTACAATTCTACGCCTAGGCTCGTAAATCATTTTTTCAACACATTTTATCAATAAACAAGCCTAGATGAACATTTATTTCTCTTATAACTACTCACCATTCCAACCATTTCATGCATTTATGACACAAATTCATTCTTTACATTTAAGTCCTATTTAGGTGTTTTCATGCTAACACATTTCACAAAAGTTGTTTCTCATCTTCCTAACATTCATTTTCTTCCATATAAACTTAGCTAACAACATAAATTCTTTCATGGCAAGTCCCTAGACTCTCAACCATATTGCAAATTGGTCCCCTCATTAGCTAGCTTAAGCTTTGGAGACTCCAAAAACACAAAAATCATCAAGAAAAACTTCAAAAATCACTTACTTGCTAGGGAATATGTTGGCTGAAAGTTTAAGCTTCAAAACCCTTGTTTTCTCTTCAAATTTTCGGTGGATGAATAGTGAAAAGATGATAACATCTTTATTCATCTTATTTTATTCATTTTTATCACCTAGTATCCATCAAATTTTTACCAACATTAAAATCTTGTCTCCCTAGCTCCTATAAGGCCGGCCATCACTAGATAAATGGTCTAATTGCACTTTAAGGACCTCCAAATTGTATTTTACAGCTATTAGGTACCTTTACCATATAAAATAAAACTTTCGCACTTAATGCGATTTAATCCTTTTTCACAATTAAGCATGCTATCACTCAAATTAATGCACCAAAATTTTCACATAGCCTTATAATTATGCTACAACACATAAAATAACATCAAAATAATTTTCCCCGACCTCGGTTTAGTGGTCCCGTAACCACTATTTCGACTAGCCCCTAAATCGGGCTGTTACACTAAAACACACAAAAGTTAGGTCCCACACTTGATTTCCGCAAATTTGATGCACTAACGCAAATCCACAACTATTACGACCTCAATTTAGATAACAGTTAACCGGATCTAAACACAAAACACATAAACATGTTTTAGAACTGGTCTTTGACACCCCTATAGGGTTCGGCGAAAATAGGGATTTGCAAAAACTAATCGAATATAATTTTTCGTATGTTACTTACTCTTCTAACGATTAAACGAGAGATGTGGGTTGTCCTTCAATGCTACTATTGATCCGATAGATTCATATTTGGTCCTTCAAACAAAATTACACATAAAAAATCAGCATGTGCATTTAGGCCATTACACTAGCATTATTCATCCACTACAAAAAATAAAAGAAGAGAAATCGACATTGGATATGTCATAAGAACAGTACTTACACTACCCACTTCAGATCTGTGATGATTGGAATGCAGAACTGACAACAAATAATAACAATAATAATAATAATAATAATAATAATAATAATAATAATAATAATAATAATAATAATAATAATAGTAGAAGGGTGATTGAGCTTCAAGGGGCGACAATGGTGTGAAAATGGGCAGCAATTATTCAACTAACAGTGGAAGAAAAAAGAAGAATATGTAAGGAAATTAGGATTTAGAGGCAACATAGTAGAAGAAGAGAGGAAAAGAAAATTCGGGAAAATGAGAGAAAAAGAGGATAGGGGTGATAGAGAAAATGAGCAAATGAGGCTAAACTGAAAAGAAAAATACATTAAATACCTAGGGTTTCAGCATGGGGCGACAACTGCTAAGGTTTTGGGCAAAACTACAATAAATAAAAATTATACCAAAAAAAAAAAAGAGAAAGAAATCAAACTCAGGTCACAAGGGTAACTACACTACTTCTTAACCACTAGGCCAGACCACATTTTTTTAAAACTCTCGCAACACTTATTTTTAAAATAGGGCGTCACACTTACTAGGATTTGAAGTAAAATTGCACAAAATAAAAATGATGCAAGGGAAGGGATTCAAACTTAGATTTCAAGGATGAACTTATAAACTCTTAACCATCAAAATAATAACTCACTTATTTAACAAACACACAAAGATAACTTTAAAAATTGTGGCATGACCAATCTCGATCTACTAACCCGATTTTTAGGATTTGACAATTGTGCCACATGATAAAAACTAATATTTTTATTAAAAAGTATAGCAAATTATTAAAAGTTATATAAAATATTTAAAATTATAAAAAATAGAAATGTGAAAAAATTTATAAAAACATAGAAAATTATAAAAGATAAAAATTAGTAATATTTTAAAAATATATAAAATGAAAAGAATGAAAAGAATATTAAAATAAAAATATCTAAATTATAAAAAAACTATACAAATTATGAAAATACAATAATTGAAAAATATGAAAAATATTTAAAGCTATATAAATTTATTAAAATTTACAAAATATTATAAAAAACATAAAATTATAAAAAAATTTAAAAATATATGAAAAAAATTATGAAACCATTTTTTTTTCATTTGCTCGCTAATCATCGTTAATAAAACAACACCTATTAAAAAATATAAAAAAAAAAATTTTGATCCTTGAAGCTATCTGCTGTTTTCAACCACTCGAATCTACCCAAAGCTTGCACCCCTTTGTCCACCGCCAATAATAAGAAAGTGTTTTGAGATACAAACTAAGGTAGAAAATCAGTTGAGAGTGCAAGTGACAACCGAGATTGTGCATTAAATTGTAGATTCTTTTTATTGTATTTTTATATTGTTTACAATTCTTAATTTCTTTTTTTGTGATTTTAAATTTTTTTGTACCTTTCTATATATTTTTTAATTTTTTATAAATTTTCTATTATTTTTAATGATTTTAAGTGGAAAATACCATTTTTCGGTCACGTGGCACAATCTTAATATGACACAGGGCATAAATAACCCAAAAATAGAAGAAATCGATTGTTGTTACTCTTAAACAATTGACCGTTAGTAATAATCAAAGAACGTAATTGATTGAAATTTTAATATTTAAAATCCTAATTAAGTGTGTTTTTTTTGTTGATTGATTTTATTAGGTGATGAGAGAAGATTTTTTCTGGTTACATTTTAATAGCATCTAGATCATTCCAGAATCAATGCTTTTAAAAAATTATTAGTGCGGTAAGGAATAAATTAATAGATGAATTGATTAGATCATTGATTGAACCGATTAAAAGTGTTTTATTCTATTTTAATTATATATTATCGTTGAATTTATCAATTCATCGATGTCCGATTTAATTGGTTCAACAAAATAGTTCAATTTAATTTTCATAACATTAAAATTACCAAAATATATTGTCTTAAATTCTTTCAAATTTTGGATTTATTTAAGGAATATATTTGGTATATTGTCGATGAAATTTTAGACTCACATCTTTGGGTTATGATGACAATTGTCTTACAAGATATTGTGAAATATCTAAAAATAAATATCTATAATAAATATAACAGACGAGTTTGAAAAAAACTCTTAAACTAACGAGAATACCCTTTATTGTTAATTATATTACTAAATTAAGATTAGAATAAAAATTTATTAGTGTTATTATGTGATGATAATAAAAGTAATATTAATTAAACATTAATTAATATAATAGTTTATTGATGTGAAATTAATTTATTTGGTCATATCTTTTAAGTCACCCGCAATTAAATTGATAACGGAAATAATGACATCTTTTTATAACCGTATAATAACACATTTAGCCCTCAATACTTACATGATCTATCAATTTGATCCTAGTTCTAAATAATTCAATAAACGTAACCTTTCATATTTACAAATTCTATCAATTTGATCCTAATTCTAAATAATTCAATAAATTTAACCCTTCACATTTACAAATTCTATCAATTTGATCTTCAAACTTCATAATCAAAGCTTTCAACTTTTAAAACAGAGACATTATACATCTATAAATTTTTAAAACCTAACAAAGAAAAAAATTTCTCTCAACTAACGAACCATTTTCTGAGAGTGTTATCAGTCTTGGCTTCATTAATGCTGTAGAATTGTGGTGTCGAAGCAAGAGCAATCGAGTCGTAGGATTGACGGGATTGTATTGGGTGGTGATATGGGGAATCTGATTACGAATAGCCTATTCCTGTTGGTCAGACAAAGTTGTAAGGGCGTTGTTTGTTCAGGGTGGAGTCATAGGACTGTCCTTAGCAGATTTAGTTATTCGTTTGTTTGCCTCTGATGTGTATTCTTGGTATTAACTGATGGCATATTCTTTTTGGATCTCTGAAGTACTCAATCCATAAGTATATAGTAAAGAGATTGATCACTATTTGGTGATCACTGTTTGGTGAATTTAGCATAAGTATGAACATATGATAAAAAGGATAAGCTAATTGAAAGAAACAAATTGTGTGTAATTGTATATGATAGAATAAGATGTTTGTAAATAGTAATGGAAACTCGTATAGGTGAAAAAGTGTCTGCCCAATCTGACTATACAGGGTTTGACATTGAGGTCCTGATAACTGAATAGTATTGTCATATGGAAAAAAATGGTATTTTGGTATAATAATTCAGATAATTTTTTATAGAAAAAAGAAATTATTGGGTCAGAAGGAGATAGAATATGACTTAAGGAGCTAGCGGGAAATCGAATGGCACAGGTATCTGCTAATCACATAAGTATCTACCCATTATTATTTATCTATGATAACTATCCTGAGTTTATTGAATGAAAGAAGTCATGATTAGTATGAAAAGGGGTTTAGGAAAAAGACAGTTCATAGATGATTAAGTAAGGGAAGAGAAAAGAAAAGTATGTTAAGACTATAAGATAGTTTGATAGATTGAAGACCCGATTCAAGTAAGAATGCATCAATTGGTGTACATGAATAAATCTGGAATTATGATGATATTAGCCCAAGCAAAGTAAATGAGTAATAGAGCTAACATTATATTAATATTAGCCAAAGGTACTTCAACTTATCTCTTACTAAGTTTTTTTGAACTTATTTATTTTGTTTTTATGTTTCAAGTTTTGTAGTAAGGACGTACTTGAGGGAACGATCACAGGACTATGCCAAGGAAGTGGTGTATAAGATTAATTATGCATACAGTGTTTTTGTAGAGTTATTGTGTAGTAGTTTAAATATCATAAGTTGTAATCGTTAATTAGTTGTGTTAAGAACGATTCATTTTTTATAATTATATTTATTTAAATACCTTGTTGATATGTTGAAATTTAGTCCTGGAATGTAATTAAAATTAGGATTGTTTGTAATTATGGGTTGTTCATCAAAGTTTAGTGTAATTGGTTATGTTTTCTATGTGGTAATACCCAAGATCCAGATTCGACGAATTGGATCAGGTTGAGGGTATTACAAGTTGGTATTAGAGCCCGATTTAGTTGATTCTCGGAACGATTAGTGTAGAAAGGAGCTTTGTATGCATAATACATTGAACCTGGCTAAGTCTTTCAGGTATGTGGAAACTATGTTTGAGTAAAGGATAGTCATTACAGTAATATTGTTTGAAAGACAGTGAAGGAAGGTAAAGAATTTGTTCATTGGAAAAGATAGAAAGACACTACATTGATATGAAAATAACTAAATGAGAGATAAAAATAAAAAGAGATTTTAGTTTACTTCATCAGTGCATTGATCAGTGGGTAAGGCAAGGACCTCTTTTATTGTAGGAATTTCTTCTATTGGTTCCATACCCTTTGGAACTTATTCTAAGTCAAGTGATCCTTCTGAATTTTCTTCATTCACTACTTCAGTCGTACTAGAAGTGAAGAAACCAACTGTTTGCTTCCACTTCGATTGAAATTCTTCCTACTCTTTTCCCTCGGGATGATAAACATTGAAACTCAGTGAATCAGTAGGGATGTCTTTAAGAAAATCAAAGTTTACCTAAATTGGATTCATCAAGCTTGTAGTTACTTGAGTCTGAAGAACCAAATTAGATTTTAACTCAAGTAAGGCCTTAGTAAAGTTTTTTGTAGTATCTTCCTGATATTTCTTAAAGGCCTCCTTACTGGATTAGTAAAGACTATCCAATTCAGCCTTATGACGTAGCTCTTGAATTATGAGTTGCTCCTTTAAAGAGGATTCACTCTCCTCTAATGAGATTTAACACTTTTTTCTAACTGTATGCACTTATTCTCCGTGTCTTTACACTTAATATTCCAGACCATAATACAATAATCGAGATGTTCAAGCTTACTCCTTTGCACCTGATTATTATGGCATAGTATTTCTATCTTTTGATTACCAGCTTTAATGGTCTCCTCTAAGCTGGCAACCTTGGCTTTATGATGATTGTTGATTTCTTGGAGGATTCCACTCCATAACCCATATTCTACGATAGAGCCTATGCAGACTCAGCCATTTGTAAAAGAGCAGATGAATCTGGTTTGGATGAAAAGTAATGTAATAGCCCGGTTTAGACCCTAGTCAGAATAGTGGTTTCAAAACCATAAATTTGAGGTCGAAAAAATATTTTTATATTATTTTTAGTGTTTACAGTATGTGATTAAGCATGTGTGAAAGTTCTGTGTGAAAATTTTATTGTTTGTGTGCTTAATTTGCAAAAAGAACTTAATCATGTAAAATGCAAAAGTTGTGTACTAGTTGCTAAAAGTGCTTAATTGGCATGGCTTCTTAAATAGATGGTCCTTATGTTGATAATAGACCATTGATAGTGGGATTGGACATAAATGGTCTAATATTTGATGGTTAAATGGTTTATTAATTAAGGGTAAAATGGTAATATAAGTATTAATGAATAATAAATAAAACAAAAGAATTTTTATCCTTATTTCTCTTCATCTTAACCGAATGGCAAAATAAAATAAAGACAAAGGAGAACATTAGGTTTTGGCACACTTGAGATCTTGATTGAGGTATGAAATTTGTTCGATTTTTTATGATTTCTACGTTTTTGTGATTGTTGCTTTGTGTTCTAGCTATCCCATACCCTAATTTATGAATTTTTTAATGATTTTGAAATATTTCATTGATGAATTTTTGAGCTTTGTGATAGTTGATGATGAAATATGGAAGATATGTGATAGGTTAACATATTTTATTTTTGAATTTTTGATGAATTTGACTATTTTGAGCTAAATTGTGAAAATAAGAAATTGGAGGACTAAAATGTGAAATAAATGAAATATGTGGGCTTGTATGAGCTAGGGGAAGATTTGGCTAAGCATGAGTATGGTGAAATTATGTGTATTTGGTGATTTTATGTAATAGGGATTAAATTGTTAAAATATGAAAATGTAAGGGCTATTTTGTAAAATGCCCTAAATATGTGTGTTTGAATTGAATTGAATGAGTTAGTGAATGAATGAGCTAAATTTGAATATGTATAAATCAAGAAAAGGGAAATTCGGACTTAGATCGATGCAAGAACAAAGTGCTCGATTGATCGACTTGTTTCGTAATTTCGACGTTCGAGGTAAGTTCGTTTATAATATGAATTGTTAAATTTATGTTCACATATATTGCAATGAATGGAAATGTAACCGTTAAGTTAGTGATGTGAATGTTGGGTTTGAAAAAGGTGTCGCTCTAAGTGTGCGAAATAGAATTGATACAGTGGTGAATGGCACTGTGTGTGCAAAATAAAGAAAGCATCGACTATATTGATTAGCACTGTGTGTGCGATACTGAGTTAAATTCAGTTTAAAGTAAAGGCACTAAGTGTGCGATGATATTAAAGCTTCGGCTAAGAAATTGGCACTAAGTGTGCGAGTAAATAGAATGATTAATGAAGATTGAACGAAATGTGGTATTGAGCATTGAGTAGTAAAAGTGATCATTAACTAAGTGTTGGCACAAGTATGTACGAAACCAATGTGGTTGATAATATCGTAGATGGATAAATGGACGATTATGTAAGTAATGATTATGAATGAGATTGTATATCATTGTGAATTGAACCATGTGATAGTTTATTTTGTATATTGAGTTCAAATGGTTAAGTTAAATGCATTATATCACGAACTTACTAAGATTTTAAGCCTACCGTGTAAAGTGTTTTTTGTTTTACAGTGTCATTAAAGCTAGCTCGAATTTAGGGATCGTCAGTGACTCAATCACACTATCGGCTATCTATTTTGGTACTTTTGGAAGTTGTATATATTTAGTATATGGCATGTATAGGTTAGTGATTTTGGTATGTTTTGAAGTGTATAAATCTTGCCATGTGATATGGTTTGATAGTTTAATGATTTTGGCATATGCTTTGGGTATATGTAAAGGATGGTTAGTATGTGTATGTGTATTCTATGTGAATGATCATTTTGGCTTAAATTAGTAAAATGGAAATGGTATGTTTCATGTTAGATTTGGTAAGGATTGAATGATGAATGGATTATATGTTTTTGAATGTGTAATTATACTTTGTGATAGTATGTTGAGTTGAATTTGTACAGGGAGAAAAATGAGGATGTTAAGAGGTTAAATGAGCATGTTCTGGTATGTTTTTTGATGCATTTGAGGTATGATTTGGAATGGTTTGATGGTTGTAGGTGTGACCTAAAGTGTGGATGAAAAATTGGCCTTGCAAATGGCCTATATTTTCCCACACGATTGAGCACACGGACGTGTGGCTCGACCGTGTCTCTTAAGTTTTTAAATCAAAGCAAGTCAGACTTGCACACTGGCTGGACACATGAGCGTGTGACCGGCCGTGTGAAATAAGTCAGTGTCGACCACGGGTTAAGCACACGGGCGTGTCTTCGGTAGTGTAGACAAGTCAGTATGTATGCCATGTTATGACACGGCTTGGACACACGGGTGTGTCTGAGGCATTTTGAGGCACACAGCCTACCCACATGGGCGTGTGACCTCTATAGCTTTGAAAAATGTAAAGTTTTTTGAAAAATTTTGTTTGAGCTCGGTTTAGTCCCGACCCCTTTCCAATGCATGTTTAAGGTCTTGTATACCTTATAAAGGGACTTAGTGACGATGATTGATTATGATTTAATGATGTATGAACAATAAAGGTTAAATGTTATGATTTGATTGGTAATGCCTCTTAACCCTATTTCGGCGATGGATACGGGTTAGGAGTGTTACAGGTAAGATCGAACAGATGTTTTTAATGGAGGAGGTATCATAATGTACTGACTTTAGAACATGGAATTCAAAGAAATTGAGGATAGCCATGTTGTATATAACTCACATGGTACGGTTTTTGTAGGGTCAACATTCTGACATGGGGAGCCTGTGGGTTAGGCGAACTCCATGCGAGCTATAGGAACTGAAGGAAGTGTGGGGACTGTAGGAGAAAAAATTCTTGGTGTTAGGAGTCCCTTTTTAAGAGTGCGCAACTTGAGTTGTCACCCTCAACAGGTTCTTGAGTGTCCTCATTCACACAAGGCCTCTTTTGATATTTCTTTATTGTTGACTTCTTCAAAGGAGCAGAAATGGTTTGCATATCATAACATAGGGTTCATATGTAAATCATAGGAGGTTTGTATAAATAACATGGAAAGCTCGCATTCATTATCATATGGGTTTGCATGTATATGGGTTTGCATGTATATTCTAGGAGCTTGCGTATTTAATCCTATATGGTTTGACATATGGGTTCGCTTATAAGGGTTCGCAACACTTGGTTTCAAAACTCAAGAGGTGTTCGCGATACAGGCAAATTCGCACATCCAAGGGAGTTCGTAACTCAGTGGAGCGTTCTCAATACATGGAGGTCACACATGCAAGGGAGTTTGCATAATAGGGGGTTCGCATGTCATAGGGGTGTTCTCGTCATACTACCCTATTTTAATTAATCATACATAATGGTCTAAGTTAGGTCCCACACCTAATTTTAAGACACAAAAACCTTAATTTAGGAGATGAGATTGATGATCCACTTCAGAGGAGAGGATTGATTTTGAAAACTTTGAATCCTTTTGCTTGAAATTTGATTTGGTAATTGTAGAGAAAAAGAAAGATCTTTTGGGAGTTTTTCTTTGAAAAATTCTTTAGGTTAAGAATTCTGGGGTTTGAAAAACATGGTTATTTATAAACTCTTTTTCCCTAATTTCTATAGGATTATGAATTATTTTAAAATTAGGGGTTGATTTTAAATTAAGGATTGAATTAAAAAAAATTGTAACATCTCAAAATTTGGGGTTAGAAGTTTTGAGGTTTTTGGTTAGGGTCAGTGAGCAGGATAAGCAATTGGGTTTGTTTGAGCGATTTAGTGTCAGAATGAGCTTGCTGATTCAGTGGTAGAACATATTGCCAGTTTGCCTTAGGTTTCGTGTTCGAATCCTTATGTGTGTTAAAAGGATTTTTTTTTGTTTTAATTTTGGGTTCTTTTTGCATTGATTTAATTTAATTATTTTGCTTTAATAAGACTCGAAAGATTAACTTCCACGTTTATTCTTTTTCTTTTCCTATTTACTTTTTTTTCTCTCACGTTCCCACCTCTTTTGTCACGCAAATTTTGCTCTCTCCTTCCCCCACTATCGAGCTTTTGTTCCTGTATTCCGTTAGAGGATTAACATTCGTGTCCGTCAAAATTCTTGCGTGTAAGTATGTTATTTTTTAATTGGTAATTTGGTTTTTCGTAAGCATTCAGTTCTGACATTTTCTTTTAAAAATATTTTTTGGGTAATCGTAATTGAGATTTCAGAAGTGGTGGATTTAAGGTGTCAATCAGTTTTGGGTGTTTTAAATCACGAATCAGGTGTGTGTTCTGAACTATTGAATTTCGGTATGAATGGTTGTAGGATTTTTGGGAAATCTCTTGAATAGTTAGCTATTGGGGTACGTTTTGATGTTTAAAACTGTGTTTTTGGTTTGTTTTGGGGTGGTTTTGTGACCACACGGGTGGACACCTGCAGTGTGCACTTACTGCGTGGTGATCTACATGACCGTGTGCAATTGGGAAATTAAGGATTTGGGCGGTCTACATGACCGTGTGCAATTGGGAAATTAAGGATTTGGGCGATTTTTTGTGCCACACGGGCGTGTGGCTACAATTTGGGGATTTTTATTATTTTTCACACGAACGTGTGCCTTGGACACACGGCTGTGTCCCTTAGCCATACGGGTATGTAGGATTTCCATACGGCCGTGTCTACTCTGCACTTAATTTTGACACTTTTGGACATGAGTTATACGGGCTGCTCACATGGCCATGTAACTCGGTCACATGGGCGTGTGTCCCTTCTACACTGGCGTGTATAGCTTGTACATGGGCGTGTAGGCCGTACATAAAGAGCAAGGAACTAAGGTGTAAGCACTTCAAGGAATTAAGGTAAGACATATTAACACTACTGTATGGCCCTATTTCGTAGATTTTTGCTCTATGATATATTTTGATGCGTTCAATGTTTCTACGTAATCTAGGCCTCGGTTAAGCCATGGCAACTGTATTTAGGACTCTTCTATGACCTAGATCAAGGTATGTATGTGTGTTTGTGTATGTTAAGTTAGATAATTGGGAAATATGTCTTTGGGTTATGATAAAGAGCTTGAGATGTCTACTTGTAATTGGAACTATGAAATGTATACAAATGCTATTGATTTTGAAATTGTTCGTCAGAATACGTGTAATTTGTTTCTGTATGAATGTATGCATGTAATGTGTATTTTGTATTTGCATGAAAATTCTGAATTGACCGATTGAATATGTGTATCTATATTTGTAAGACTGTAGCGTTGGTGTGTATTCATACTTTCGCATAAAATTGGAATTTTTGGTTGCGAAGAGAAGGGAGTCTGATTCGGCAATCCAACTGCAATTTTTTGTATAGAGGTTTACCGCATGATTCTATATATATGTCAGCTCTGTTGTATATCATTACTTGAGTGGCATAGTTCTACAATCGTGGTGTGTAGGGAGGATGGGCCTATCACGGTCCTATGTGGTGTGTAGGGTGGATGGGCTTGATATAGCTCATATGTGGTGTACAGGGTGGTCGAAGTGGTGTTCGGATGGTGGGGTGGGTTTTGACTTGTTGCATTCGGTTTGCATTTGAGCATATGTCTCTGATTATTATTTTGATAAATTATTTGTGAATGTTTATACTCATTCGACGTGCTGTTCTTTTGATTATTGTTTCAAGGTTTTTTTTCATGGATTGTGAATTTTTTTCTGGAAGAATTGTTCTTGAAACCTCATATCTTGCCATTTGATTTAGTTTTGAACTCACACCGAGCTCGCATAGCCCATCCCTTTAGTTTTCTCCCTTTCAAGTAAATTCTATGTTTTGAAGTTGGACTCGACAATCGAAGGTCTCAGACAAAGAAGTTTGAATTGAACAAATAAAGTGTTTCTCAAAATCTTGAATTAGTGAACTGTTTTGGATTGTAAGTACTTATTGAAACTATAGTACGAATTTTGATTCATACACACGTAAAGTGTTATTTGGACTGAAGTTTGGAATCTATGGATTTTATTTCCGAACAAGTTTATCGTAACTTAATTACCGTTTTGAATTTGACATAATTTGTTAAATGATTTTGCTTGATTTAAGCAAATCGTTTTTAGACAAAGATTTAAACAATTTTTTTGATAAATTGTCCAGGATAACTTCAGTGGTCACCGGATTTGGTCTAAACTTCTAGGTCGAGTTTTGGGGTGATTTAAAAATAGTTTTTGGGTTGGGATAATTTGAAAATTCAACACTTTTATGGGGTAAAAATAAGGAAATAAAATATTTTGGTTGAATGCACACAAAGAGTTTCAAACTTAAAATCTAAGGATAAGCTAAAGACTTACCACTGAACCAATAAACTCATTCTTATCAATTTTTAGCCGAAATAATTTTTAAGGCCTTCTAATTCTCTTACCCTATGCTTTTTTTAAAAAAAAAATTCCTGAATTTTTATCTCTATTTCTTATTGTCCTATTTTTGAGATGTGACAATTACTTTTTCTATTAAATGATTTTTGTTATTAGTTTCAAGCCGTATATTTTATTATTTGTTGTATATTATTTTAAATGCATATCAATATTATAACTATGTAATTTTTATGCACACACGTATGTGATAAAATTTCTAGTATTATTTAATAGTATTATTTAATCAGAATCGAGTTGGTGTCACAAGTAAATTAGACACCAACTCGATTAGGAAAATTATGAAAATATCTATATTTAAAATAAGTTATACTATTCTAATGTAGTCTTTTATTTAAAAAACCAATAAATAATTTGCATATGGTCGGATTTGAACAAATGATATTTTGGTGAATAAAATTTTAATTTTACAACTTACTCAAAGTTTTATCTTAAAATATTTTGTACATTTTAACTTTATTATGCATACTTTATTATTTCTATCGATTGTACATATTGATAATATTCTTCGTTAAGTTAGTGTTATAAGTTAACTCGACATCAACCTAATACTAATAACAACACCATAATAGACAATTGTTGTATATTTGATATTTTTAACTTGATGTATTTATGTGTTTAATTTTTTTACTCACAATTTAATATTTTTAATTTTAATATTATACATATTTCATGTGTTATTATTAATTATTTTAAATATTATTTATTAATTTTAAACACATTTTATATTCTAAATACATAATTTTCACAAACATGACAGCTTCCTTTATTTTGTTTTTATAAAATAGAAAGCTAGATTTCTGTGTCGGGTGAAAAACTGCAATGCAATTTTAGTAGTAGAGCCTATAGAAGGTTCATAACTTTTAGATGTTCTTTAATTTGTTTGACTATTTTTAGACGTTGCTTGTTTAGAAAAATCATCTTAATTTAATAAAATAAAAAATAATATTCCGTACAGTGTTTATAAAATTTTGAGAGTTCATAATTAGGGTTAGAGGTTTATAAGTATTTTATAAATGTATAATAAAATATTTAAAAACGAAATACATAATAATTTTTAAAATTATTTGTGAAATAAAAAATTCAATGTCAGTATACTAAATACTAACTTATAAAATAAATATTAATATTTGATACATTAAATATGTATAATTTTATAAAGCATTAGTAAGTTAGATGATAATATATCATAACTTTTTTAAAATAATTTTATTTATCTTCATTTTAAATAATATGACATCATGTGATTTAATGATAGTGTATAGAAATTATACATTACCAATGCATCAAATATAAATCCATAAAAAAATGTATATTTAATACAATTTATGCATAGAAGTAAATTACAAATTCACATTTCATTAAAACCATTAAAATGATTAAACTCATTAACATATTATCTTATTGTATAAATTTATATGTTTTCTAAACAAAATAAAACTAGTAGCCATTAATATAAAAGCGGGGTGATGTACATATAAAAAGATTGGAGTAGATTCTGAAAAATTAAAGTCTTGTTTGATTTCAACTCTATTTTCATTTCGTTTTCTTGGAAAATGAGAATTTTGGAAGTAATTGTTTTGTTTGAAATTTTGAAAATGAAAACAAAAATATGTGAAAATTAGAATATAATAAAATATTGTTTTCCTTTAAAATGTTTTGTAAATCTGAAAAATCGAAAGTTTTAAACCTTAAATTTCAATGAATGTAAAAAATAAATCAATCATTTTGAATATTAAATTTACTACCTTCATTCAAATCCATTTCAATATGGCATTTTTAATTCATTTTTTGTTATAAAAAATAGGTATGAAATATTTTTAAAAAAATAATATATATGTATTGAAAATTTGAATTGAGGCTAAGAATTAGTGTAAAAATAACGGTGACAGTGAGATTAAATATTATAACGACATTATAATGTAAAATAAAAAATAAATTAAACATGCTACACTGCACCTTACTGTTCATTCAAACCAACACTTAGAGTGATTTAAAAATCTTAAAATTGAAGGTTTGTCTAATTACCGAGAAACCCTAAAGCAGTTAGCAGATCCAAAACAAAAATAGAAAATGAAATGGTGAAAAGCAAATAAGATTCCCGCAACGTGAAAGTGGCACCAAATGTGAGTAGTGGGAATTAGAACTACCTTGAGAAATGTTCTGTAACTATTTGTATTATATTTAAGTAAGTGGATTTTATTAAATTCAGAGTAATTGGAGTATTTAAGTTGTACAATTATGTAAGTTGTACAATTAATTTTATTCAAATTCAATTAACTTATAGCTTTCCAAATGTTTTTGTAGACTATTTAAGTTTAAGTTATGTTTATTATAAGTTTAGGACATATATTTTATTTTTTTAAATATAATATATGTTATTTTATTAGTCTAGCTTAAATCATCTAATTTGTTTTGACAAGAGATAATTTTCAAATATTTTGTGACCTACTGAATTATATAGTATATATTATAAATTATTTATATCAATTTTAAGTAAATTATATTGTAAATAATTTAAGTTTTTTTTTTTTGTGAAATTTGATATAAATGTGTATTTGCTTCAATGGTTAAGTGTTTTGGGAGTGTATATAAGGTCTTGAGTTCAAGTCCCACTTTTGGAAATTTTTTTATTTTTTATCCAAGCCTTATCCCTGTTGAGTGGGCTTATGTAATATTGTTTATAAACTCATATCAGAATGAGCTTGTTAGTTCGAGTTGTAATGACTGATTTTGGGAGTTTGTTATGTTGATTTTAGGTTCTGGTGGTTGTAACGCGTAGGTTTGTGCAAGTGTACACAATCGTTATCAAGTAATAAGTAAGTATTGCAAGTTTACACGTGTAGGTTTGTGTTAGAGTTGTTATGCAACCTGCAATTTAATCAGGTTAGGATCTAAATTGAGCATGCACAATTCAATTATGTGTCCACTAGTCGTCGTTTGGTTAGGATCGCTCAGCTAATTCAGGTGCATTTCAATCACGTATGAACGAAATACAGACTTGATTTTAATTGAAAACATGATCTATTGAGGCACAAACATTATAAGCATGAATCAAATAAATATTATTTAATTAAAGCAATCATCCTAGCTTAAATAAAATTAAGCTAACATTGTTGTAAACAAGAACAAGAACACATAGCAAACATTTTCAGATTAATTTAAAGAAAGTAAAGATTAAACCCAAATCAAAGTGGCTGTCACCCAAGACTCTAACTGACTAGGCTCCTTCGCTTTGCTCCTTTGCTGATGGCTCTCCAAGGTGGCCGACCAATGGCTATTTAAGAGGCTTAATTGCTAAAATCTCTATGAAGAGATGATGCTAGGCGTGGGGAATGGAAAATGCTCATAAGAATTGAGAGAAAAGAGAGAATATGAGGGATGAGGGAAGATTGATGAAGGAATGAGGAGGTTTTATTTCTAGGTGAAGAGAGGGAGGTAGTTTGCTAAAACTAGCGGGGTTTAATCTCTTCAAGTTTCTTCAATGAGTGGCCGGCCATGCTTAGTGGTTTTTGACTTGGTTTTTGCTTGATTTTTAAGCAATTTAAAAGCCATGACAACTCAGGACTGAGACTCGGTCAAATGTAAATCTTCGGGAAAATCTCCAATTTCTTCAACATTACAAGGACCTTGAGTAATTAAACCAAAAGTGGACAGCTATGTGTAGTCGAATTTGGGTTGGCTTGGTCTTCAATTTGGACGGTTTTTGTAATCCAACAAAACTATCAGACCTGTCCAAAATAAATCAACAAATTAAAGGACCAAAGAATAAATTTATCTGATTTAAATAATTAATTAAAACCCAAATTATTAATGAAATATTTTAAAATGAATTATTAAATATAATTTTATATTTTATTATTTAATTTAATCATGCATGGCCCATTTTATGTTTTAAAAATATAATATGTTCAAATAAATATAAAATAAGCCATTTTATGTATGAAAACTATATAATAAAGCATAAAATCACATTTTAATAATTTCTATGTCCTAATTTCATATTTTCACATATTTCATTAATTTATTAAACAATTACTTAGTTTTAACAATGAATTTAAGTAAAAGGTGATAAATTACATAGGAAA
Source organism: Gossypium rotundifolium (assembly GCA_025506655.1). Taxonomy (NCBI): domain Eukaryota; kingdom Viridiplantae; phylum Streptophyta; class Magnoliopsida; order Malvales; family Malvaceae; genus Gossypium; species Gossypium rotundifolium. Next base: position 76,606,715 of record CP106731.1, read on the forward strand.
AATCCTATATATTTTTTAGTTTATACACCCTAAACTTAAATCATTGCTCGTCCCGAGTAATGTTTATGTACAGCAAAAAGTCTTGCTAAGGCAAAATTGCTAACTATGTAAGCAGCATCAATCTTCGTCCCATAATCATGCATTAATAACTTCATGTTCATAGATATTCTTTATTAACAAGTAATTCATATGCAAATATTTTTAAAGTTTTATACTAAGTTTCAAAATATGCCAACATGAATCATAGTTTGTATGTATGTCACAACCACAGATACCATTCTTCATTCAACATAATTTCTTATCAATCAAGCAAACAATCATAAGGCTTATTTATGATCTTCATATGTTGAACTTAGTAGTTCCTATCCACTAATGTAGGTGACATAATCATCAAATCAATAGGTCTTTTATAAGGTTGTAATGGGGCTCGGTTAAAGGTAAGGATTTTAAGAGATGAGACATTTCAGTTTCAAAATCTTAACCTTTAACTTTGTCTTGGTTTTCTCGAAATACAGCCCTTTTCTTTAAGTGAACCTTTGGAACACCCCCAAACTTATTTTGAACTCATACTCATTTTCTTTTTGGAGACTGAGCAGACTTTTCTTCATTCTTTCTTTTCCTTTTTTTTTTTAAGTTTGAGCACATTCATCTTTTTGAAAATTTCCTCAAATGTTGATTACCAAGACAACTTTAGTTAAGATGGGTGCACAAAATTTAGGATAACTTAAAAAGATGGTAATGTGACTTATAATGTAGGTTCATTACAATAAATAGGCCTTTAAGCTCAAAATTACAGTTTCTAGGGTAGAATATCATAAGGTTGGCTTGAAACGGCTCAAGCGATCAAAAGAAATAGTGCCTATATCATTTTAGATTTTTATGTCTCCTAGGATTTTGCCTCAAGAAAGTTACTAAGTCAATTCTAAAGATATAAACCTTCATGCATGTCTAATCTCAAGAGAAACTAAGTTTTCATGGCAAACATTACTAAGACTAATATCATACAAGTATTCCATTCTTCATGATAACATACTTTCGCTTAGATAAAATCATCATTCATACTTGCATACAAACTATCTCATTAAAAAAATGTCTCTAAACATTCATTTATTAAAACATACTTATGAAAGAAATGATTGAAACATACTTGAAAAATTTTAAAAATTTGAGCAATTTATTTGCCTTACCCCCTTTAAAAAGAAGCAATGTCCTCATTGCAAGGACTAAGTAATGAATGAAAACTGAACACCAGGTAGGGTTGTAAAGAAAGAGAGGTGAGTCATTAAGACTGCTTAAATACCAAGGCTTTCCTAATAACCCAATCCTAGACATGTTCATTCCCATTACCACATTACTTAGTCTTTTTCTTTCTAAAGAAGTGTTAAATTTATTCATGCTTGTTATGTTTTATTCTGCAGAAATTAAATCCTAATTACGAAAGAAATAAATTCCTAAAGACCAAAAAAAAAATTAAATAAATAACAAGACAAGAATCCTCCCTTTTATTTTTCTGACTCATTCCCCTTGTCTTTTTCAGCTCCATCTCCGCTTGCATAGTCAGTATCTTCCATCCATGTCTCAAAGATAGCATCTGGGAACTTAGGAAAAAATGTATTAGAGATATTCTTAAAAGTATTTCGAATTGAGTCATCTCTAATTTTTGTATATTTCCAGTAAGTTTGTTGTTGATTGTGCATGAACTTGCACATATCCTTCAAAATTGACAACTCCGATTTCCTTGAAGCACTTGCGGAAGTCGGCATAGGAGTTGTAGATTTAGGTTCAACACTTAACTTGACTGGTTCTTTTTGGCTCAACCCTTGGTTCAGTATTGTAGATCCTTTAACTGGTTTAAGATTGTTCGGTTCCTTATCAGATTCTTCCTCTTCAGTGTCTATAATTGAATTAGCTTCAATTTCAGTTTCATTTGTTGACTCCTTGGTATCTGGCTCAGTTAGCTCTTCTTGCTCGCCTTGATTCAGCTCATGCACCTTCTCTACTAACCTTTCAAGATCATGATTTGTAATGCACCCTTGAACATATTGTCCCTTCAGATTTGCTTGTGTTTTAACATGGGCCCTTAAGCAAAGTGAAGTGATTAATGATGGGAAATAAGCACTTCCTGTCTTCTTTTTAGCACAATCATTAATCTCCTTGAGAATAATTTTCCAACATTAATGGACTTTTCTGTCAAAATTTTATATAACAAGAGCATCCGTTCCATTAAGATGGTGGAACTATGTGAGATAGGCATAAAACTATAGAGAACGAAATAAAACCATACCTTTGCTACTAGTTTTAGGTATTCCCTTCGATAAGAATGGCTCCCATACTTTCTTATAATCCATCGGGATCCTGGATTTGTCACAACATCAAGCACTTGTTGAAGAAAATCCCAATTGATATTGTTCATCATAGGGCAGTACTCATCTTCTTCAACATTAGGTAAGTTAAACAAATCATTGATGGACTTAGAAGTACGAGGTACCTTTTTCTTTCGAACGATGACCTCCGTAGCATCTTGCATAGTCAAACTAGCATAGAATTTTAGAACTAGTTCATCATCGGAAGTGAACGAGCGTTGCAAAATCGTTCCCACTTGATATCATTGATTTTCTTTCTAATTGGTATAGGAACAACCATCAAATCATGACTCTTCAAGTTAAAAACTTTTTCCGACATCATAGGTTGATGCTTGAAGATTGAATCAAATCTCTCTTTCACTTCTTCATCGATCAAAATCGGGTTTTCAGGAGTAGTCCTTGAATATCTAGTTCTTTTGTGAGACATGGTATCTTTTCTTGAGAATTTGGCAAAGTTTCTGCATAAGGGGGAAAATAGAAATCGGCAAGGTGAGTAAGGACTTGCTATGACAAAAATCTTGCGACGGCAAGGATGGTGCGGCGACAACGTATGGATTTTTCCCTTCTTTTTGTTGTCGTGGGCCTTAAACTCAAACTGTATTTACAAACTTACTCAAGAAAAAAAACTAATTAGTACTTGAGCCAAATTTGACCCCCTTTATTAACATAAAAATTTTAATTTTAAACAAAACAAATGAAACTTAAAAATTTTAAATCTTAATTAGAAAATTTCTTCTTAATAAATTATATTAAATTAATTCCAAGAAAGGTTGGAGGGGTCACAGCGGTCCGCTTAAGTTCCAATCTCCTTTGACAGAATTAATTAAATGTAATAAGTTAAGAAAATAAGTTCTAATTATTTATTTATTTACAAAACTAGTTCATGAAAAATCAAGGGTCTGTTAATTTGAACAAGGATTCAACTCGCTCAACTTCACCATCCTAGTAGTGTTTGAGACGTTGACCATTAACTTTAAACGTACCTCCATAATTATCGTATAATTCAATAGCTCCAAAAGGATAAACTCGGTAGATGGTATAGGGTCCTTTCCATCGGGATTTGAGCTTCCCAGGAAATAACTTCAACCTTGAATTAAACAACAAAACCTTCTGACCTTCTTTAAATTCACGAGGTTGTATATGACTATCATGCCATCTCTTTGATCTTTCTTTACACATTTTGGCATTATAATAGAAAAACAACCTCAGCTCTTCCAACTCATCAAGTTGTAACATCCTTCTCTCACGGCTTGCTTAAGATTAAAGTTCAACTGCTTCAAAGTCCAGTGAGCTTTATTCTCCAACTCTAATGGCAAATGACATGCCTTTCCAAAGACTAACCGATAAGGGCTCATTCCCAACGGTGTCTTAAATGTTGTTCGATAGGCCCATAATGCATCATCGAGCCTTCAAAACCAATCTTTTCTGCTAGGGCATACTACCTTTTCAAGGATACCTTTGATTTCACGGTTCATTCTTTCAACTTGCCTATTGGACTGGGGGTGACAGGCAGTAGCAGTCTTGTGCTTTACATAATATTTGTCAAGCAACCACTTAAGCCATTTGTTCACAAAGTGAGAACCTTTATCACTAATAATAGCTCTTGGTGTCCCAAATCGTGTAAACACATGCTTATGTAGGAATCGCATGACTGCCTTAGCATCATTTGTAGGGTATGCTTCAGCTTCAACTCACTTGGATACATAGTCTACAGTAACTAAAATGTATTTTTTCCCATACGAATAAGGAAACGGGCCTAAGAAGTTAATGCCCCATACGTCGAATAATTCAATCTCCAAAATGTTTGTCAAGGGCATCTCATTCCTCAATATATTTTCGGTCCTTTGGCATTTATCACAGTTCTTTACATAAGCATAAGCATCTTTAAATAGCGTGGGCAAAAAAAAACTTGCTTGCAAAATCTTTGCTGCAGTACGTGAACAACCAAAGTGTCCCCCACATGGAGATGAATGGCAATGATACAAGATCTCAGCAACCTCACTTTCAACTACACACTTTTGGATTATATTATCTGCATACTGTTTAAACAAAAATGGATCCTTCCAAAAATAGTACCGACTATCATGAAGGAATTTTTTCCTTTGTTGGTATGTCATTTCTCGAGGAATTATTCCACATGCAAGATAGTTGGAAAAATCAGCAAACCAAGGTGTTTCATGAATTCAACTTACCTTAAATAGGTGTTCATCTAGGAAATTCTCGTTGATAGGCACACACGATCGAGTTACCTTATCTTACTGCAACCTCGATATGTAACAGTCCGATTTTGGGACTAGTCAGAACAGTGGTCTCAGGACCACTAAATCGAGGTTGAGGAAAGTTATTTTAGTATTATTTTATATATTATGGTATTAATATATGGCTATATGAAAATTTTGGTGCTTTAATTCTAGCAATAGCATGCTTAATTCTGAAAAAAGACTAAATCGCATAAGATGCAAAAGTTCTATTTTATAGGATAAAGGTACCTAATAGGTATAGAATGTAATTTAGAGGATTTTAAAATGCAATTAGGCCATATTGAGGGTGTTGGCCGGCCATAGGAAGCTAGGGGGACAAGTGTATTAAATTTTGGTCAAATTTGATGATGTAAAGTGGCTAATAAATAAAATAAGATGAGTAAAAGATGTTATCATCTTTCACTATTCACCCTCCTTATTCCCACTAAAAATTGAAGAGAAAATAGAGCTTTTGGAGGTTTAAACTTTCAGCCAAGCTATCTCCTTACTAGTAAGTGATTTAGGTGGTTTTAATTGATGATTTTTGTATTTTTGGAGTCCCCAAAGCTTAAATAGCTAATGAGGGGACCAATTTGCAATATGGTTGAAAGTATAGGGACTTTACATGGGAGTATTTATGATGTTAGCTGAGTTTTATGGGAGAAAATGAAAGTTAGGGAGATGAGAAACAACTTTTGTGAAAGTTGTTTGCATGAAAACACCTAAGTAGAAGTTCAATGCAAAGAGTGAGATTGTGTCATAAATGCATGAAATAGTTGGAATTTTGAGTAGTTGTAAGAGAAATAAATGTTCATATAGGCTTGTTTAATTAGAAAATGTGTTGAAAAATAAATTACGAGCCTAGGGGCAAAATCATAATTTTCCCAATGTACAAGGGCAAAATGGTTATTTTTGCCCAAGTGTAGAAATTGATGTATTATGATCATAGAATGATAGAAACGAATGAATTTCATTGTTATAGATCAAGAAGAGTGCGGAATCAACCTTGACCGTGGGAAAGGCAAGGTGATTGAGTAAATCGCCAGTTAACACGTTTTGCATCGAGGTAAGTTTATGTGTAAACAATACAATTTACTTATATACATTGTGCTGCTAATTGGTTTATGACATGATTGATAACATATATGATTCAAGTGGATTGAATGTGGTAGTCACTGAATAATTATTATATGAATGAAGGAATATTCGTATAAAAGTGTAAAGACAATACTTGATGGTGGGCTAAGTGCGATACCACCTTATTGCTTAATTACGATGGGATTTGTGTGGTGCCATCGTCTATTTATCTTTTGGTGGGCTAAGTGTGATACCACCTTATTGCTTATTTACGATGGGCTTTGTGCGATACCATCGTCTACTTATCATTTAGTGGGCTATGTGCAATACCACCGTAACCGACTTTTTGGTGGGCTAAGTGCATTACCACCCCAATAAAAACTAATGGTGGGCTAAGTGTGGAACCATCAAATAAATTGACTCTAAGTAATAGACTAAGAGATTGTGATGTGCTGTATATTGTAACATTATGATGCTAAGTGCAGGGGAACCTGTCAATAAATGTATGTATTATGTTAGTGATATGGTTGGAATGTGTGAATGGAGGAAATGAGTAAGCATGATCATGAATGTAGATTGTTTCTTGCTTAGTATATAAAGCTATGAAATTGTTGAATACATGTCAAAATGTTATATTGTTTACCTATAAACTTACTAAGCTTAAAGCATACTCCCCTTTCTATCCATTGTTTTATAGTGCTAAAGAGTCGAGCCGGGATACGTCGATAACCAGGAGTCTACCCACACTATCTCCTTACCTCAGTATATTTAGACTTAGTGATTTTGTGTATGGCATGTATAGGGGCTAGACTAGTTTGATTATTTTGTTATTTTGGCCAAAAGTGTATTGGTTCTTGTTAAGACAATTATTTTGTAAATTGCCAAAGTTGATGGCTCACCTTATTTATGAAATTATGAGTTACTTATGGGAGTTTATGTTGAATCATGAATTGTTTATTAGTATGATGAATAAAGTTATGTGGTATAAGCTAGGAGAATGTAAAGAACTTAGCAAACAGCCTTATCCACATGGGTAGGCACACGGGCGTGTGCCTAGGCCATGTGTGACACACGGTCAGCCCACGGGTGTGCAACTTGGCCGTGTGTCCCTTGCATGTTAGCATTTTAAGTCAGGATAGACCGCGGACTAACCAAACGGGCGTGTCCAGGCCGTGTGAAATTTGTCAGTGTTGACCACGAGTGGAAGACACGAGCATGTCTTGAGGGTACACAGGCATGTGCCCTAGCCGTGGGATTTTGGCAGAATGATGAGGTTTTTAGGCACAGTTTGAGCACATGGGCGTGTGAGACTACACACGGGCGTGTGTGTCTTCTAACACGGGCGTGTACTCCCTGTTTAGTTGAGAAAGAAATTTTATGGATCGTAGGAGTTTTCGAAATAGCCTCGAGAGCCCTCGTATGTATGAGTGAGGTCTCGTAAGTCAAAAATGAGGTTGTTGTAGTGGCTCAAGGAGAGTAGTTGCGTTGAGCCTAAGCGATCAAGTAGTTTTGTATGGTAACGCCTCGTGCCCAATTTCGACGAGGATTACGTGTAAGGGATGTTACACGATAGATGATCAGCTATTTGATTTTCGACACCTTTTCTGTCTTGGATCTCAAGGTCAAATTCGTGGAGTAAAAATATCCAACGAATTAGCCTCTGTTTTGTATTTTTCTTCGTGAGCAAGTATTTAATGGCTACATGGTCAGTAAATACTGTAACTTTGGTACCTATAAGATATGAGTGGAATTTGTCAAAAGCAAAAACTATAGCAAAGAATTCCTTTTCAGTTATCGTATAATTGAGTTGGGCTCCCGTCAAAGTTCTACTTGCATAGTAAATAGGGTGAAACACTTTGTTTCTTTTTTGACCCATCATAGTCCAACGACATAATCACTTGCATCGCACATCAACTCAAAAGGTGAGCTCCAATCAGGTGTAACAATTATTGAGGCTGAGATTAACCTTTTTTTTTTTATATCTTTAAAAGCTTCCAAACATGCTTTGTTGAAATCAAACACTGTATCTTTCTCTAACAACAAACACAACGATTTAGAAATTTTCAAGAAATCTTTGATAAAGCTTCGGTAAAAATTGACATGGCCTAAGAAACTTTTGACTCCTTTCATATTAATTAGGGTCGGTAATCTTTCAATTACATTTACCTTTGCTTTATCGACTTCAATTCCTCTCTATGAGATTTTATGCCCTAAGACAATCCCTTCCTTAACCATAAAATGGCATTTTTCCCAATTAAGGACAAGATTCGTCTATTCGCATCTCTTCAGTACCTTAACCAAATTACTCAAACAAATATCATATGTGTTACCAAAAATAGAAAAATCATCCATGAAAACCATAATAAAATTTTCAACCATATCATTGAAAATTGCGATCATGCATCGTTGAAATGTTACAGGTGCATTGCATAAACCAAAAGGCATTTGCCTAAAAGCAAATATACCGCATGAACAAGTAAAGGTTCTAACAACCCGATTTTGTGGCTAGTCGAAACAGTTGCTTCGGGACCATTAATACAAGGTTGAAGAAAAATATTTTAATATTATTTTATGTGTTATATCATGATTATAAGGATGCATGGAAATTTTGGTGCATTAATTTTAGCAATTGTATGCTCAATTGTGAAAAAGGACTAAATTGCATAAAGTGTGAAAGTTCTATTTTACAAGCTAGAGGTGTCTAATAGCTATGGAATATAAAATTGGAGATCCTTAAAGAGCAATTAGACCCTTAGAGAATGGGTGGCCGGCCACAGGGACAAAATGAGGTCAAAATTGGTCAAGTAGGTGGGTTAGGTGGATTAAATTGAAGGAAATAAATAAAATAAAGAAAAAGGCTATCATCTTTTTATTTCTCTTCTTCTTCCACCGAAATTTCACACTCAAGAAGGGCTTTGGGAGCTTGAAATTTCAACAATCTATTTTCGTTGCTAGTAAGTGATATTAATGTCTTTTCTTGATATTTTTTGTATTTTTAGAACCCCTAAAGCTTAAGCTAGCTAAAGAGGGGACTATTTTGCAAAATGGTTGAAAGTTTAGGGACTTTGCATGAGAGTGTTCATGTTGTTTGCTGAGTTTTTATAGAAGAAAATGAATGTTAGTAGGTTGAGGAACAACTTTTGTGAAAGGTGTTACCATGAAAACACCTAAATAGGACTTATTTGTAAATGTTATGATTGTGTAATAAATGCATGAAATAATTGGTTTTGTGAGTTATTGTAAGAGAAATAAATGTTAAGCTAGGCTTGTTTAATGAGAAAATGCGATGAAAAATGATTTACAAGCCTAGGGGCAAAATAGTAATTTTGTCAAAGTATGAGGGAAAAATGGTCATTTTTGTCTAAATAGAAATTTTGATATATCATGAATTATAGAGTGATTGAATGAGTGAATTTTATTATTATAGATCAAGAAGAGCGAGGAAACCACCTTGACTGAGGAAAAGGCAAGGTTACGGACTAAACCGTCGACTAGTACATTTTGCACCGAGGTAAGTTTATGTGTAAATGATACATCTTTAATACATATGTTGTCACTTATTGGTGCATTGTATGAATGAGATCAATTATGATTGAGATTGATTGAAATTGATAGATAGTGAGTGATTCTCGTATGAACCTCGGAATAGACGTGTAAATGTGAAAAAATATCCGTGATAATTATTTGGTGGGCTATGTGCGATACCACCCTAATTATCCTTTTTGGTGGGCTGTGTCCGATACCATTTTACTATTTATTCACGATGGGCTATATGCGATACCATCGTTTATATTGTTATTTGGTGGGTTATGTGTGAAACCATCGTAATTATTCTTGTTGGTGGGCTATGTGCGATACCACCCTATTATTAACTATTGGTGGGCTGTGTGCCAAACCACTGGATACTTAGTATCATTCTGAGGGGTTCATCAAGAAATTGTCTAAGTAAATATATCATATGGTTTGTGGTGATGAGTGCAGGGGATGTGTGCAAGTAAATATGAGCATTTTATTTGTGGTTTGGATGGAATGTGGTAAGGGATGAGATGAGTAAGCATTATTATGGAAATGTGATTTGTTCTTGCTTATTTTGTGATGTTGTTGATTGACTGGCATATGTTATGATGTTTATAGTTTACATGTAAACTTATTAAGCTTAAAGCTTACTCCCTTTCTTTTCCCTTGTTTTATAGTGTCAAAGAGCCAGTTCGGGATACAAACATAATCGGAAGATCACCCACACTATCAACTCATCTTGGTATATTTAGACTTAGCATTTTGAATATGGCATGTATATGGGCTAGACTTAGGAAATATCTTCTTGTTTTGGCCAAGTATGTTGGCTACTTTAAAGATGAACTTTTTGTAAATGGCCATAGTTGCTGGCTCATTATTATTAATATATGAAAAGATGAGGTTATTCATGAATATGTATGATGCATGATTGGATTGTTTGATAAATGGTTGAATGTGATATTGTTGTAGGTGTTTGGGTGAAAAAAAGAGCTTGCCAAATAGCCTTATTCTTGTCCACACGGGTAGGCAAACGAGCATGTGTCTAGGCTGTGTGTGACATACGGACAACCTCATGGGTGTGTGGTTAGGTCGTGTGTCCCGGCATGTTAGTTTTACAAGTCAGCATGTTCAGTAGTAAACACACGGGCAGAGACATGGCCGTGTGTCTCAGCCTTGTGGATGGCACAGCCATGGACATGGACGTGTGCCCAGGTCGTGCGAAGTCTGAACCTAAATTTGGAATTTAATTTGCCACACGGTCAGAGGACACGGGCGTGTGACAGGCAGTGTGATGCAAGTCAGTGTCGACCACGGGCCAAACACATAGGCGTGTGATAGGCCGTGTGGTTCAAGTCAGTGTCGACCACGGGTGTGGAACATGGGCGTGTGATATATCACACGGGCGTGTCCCTTCTTTCACACGGGTGTGTAGCCCTGTTTTAAGTTGAAAAATTTCTAAGTGTGCAAAAGTTTCTAGTTTAGTCTCGAATCATTTTGTATGTAAGTTTTTAGCCTAGTAGGCCCATAATAGGGACATTATGAGTATGAATGAAAAGTTTCAAGTTGAAACTAATGTTTATGGTCCAATGTAGTATGTTTTAGCAAGTTAAGTCTGGTAATGCCTCGTATTCGGTTCCAACTTTGAACACGGGTAAGGGGTGTTACAAAGGTTGTTTTATGTTGGACCTCTGGAGCTACAACTAGCTGGTTATATCTTGAATAGCCATCTAAAAAACAATAGAATTCATTACCTACCAGTCGATCTAACATCTGATCTATAAAAGACAATGGAAAATGGTCTTTCCGAGTGGCTTTATTCAACTTCCTGTAATCAATACAAATTCTCCAACCAGTAATAGTTCTCATTGGAATCAACTCGTTACGCTCATTTTCAACAATCTTGATTCTACCTTTCTTCGGCACACACTGCACTAGACTTACCTACGAACTATCTGAAATAGGATAGATGATTCCTGATTATAACCATTTGATCACTTCCTTTCTCACAACTTCTTTCATAATAGGATTGAGCCTCCTTTGTCCATCAATTCGAGCTCTTTCACCTTCTTCTAAAATAATTTTATGCATGCAAAAAGAAGGGCTTATACCGAATATCAGCTATGGTCCAACCAATTACTTTCTTAAATTTCTTTAGAATAGCAATTAGTTGCTCCTCTTGATCTTTCGTCAGTTCTGCTGAAATAATCACAGGTAAAGTGGAACAGTCACCTAAATAAACGTATTTCAAATGGGAAGGGAGTACCTTTAGTTCGAGTTTAGGTGGTTCTTCAATTGACAACTTGGGTTGCATTAATTCTCTGACTTCTAACTCTAACGGTTCAAACCGTGTGGATTGAATAAAATTTCTCGGATTGGCTTCCATCAAAGCCATGTTTTCTTCACCTTCTTCATCCTCCAAAGGGTCAAGATCTAAGGCTTTCTCCAATGGATCTTCTTCAAAATTACTTTCAGAAAAACTTCTTGAATAGATAATACCCAAGCTGATAACAAAGTGAATAGACAATACCCGAGCTGATAACGAAGTGAGGGTGTCAACTTCATGAACTTCAGCTACACGTCTTCATGAAGCTGTTTGATTTGTTGGCCATTGATTGTTATTACTCGCGATCCTCTCGATGATCTCATAAGCCTCATTATAAACTTGCACCATTCACAGAAGCATCTACCATCAATCTTTTGTGTGCATTGAGACCATTATAAAACGTCTCCAACTGGATACAATAAGAAATCCCATGATGAGGAAACTTACGAAGTAACTCCTTGAATCACTCCTAAGGTTCATACAAAGACTCGTCATCCAATTGTTGGAAATTTGTGATCTCGTTCCTCAACTTAGCATTTTTTATGGGCGGGAAATACTTAACCAAAAATATCTTTGCTAATTCTGGCCATGTAGATATGGAACTTGGTGGCAATGAATTGAACCATGCTCATGCTCGATCTTGCAACGAGTACAAAAACAACTTCAACCTCAGTGCATCTTCAGTCACACCAACTATCTTGAATGAATCACTCACCTCCATAAACAATCGAAGGTGGATATGTGGATCTTCTATGGGCATACCACTGAATTGGCCAACCGTTTGAAGCATTTGAAACATCACTAGTTTCAATTCAAATTGGGTTGCCTCAATATCTGGCCTTCTAATTCCTGGATTTAACTCACTGAAAAGTGGCACAGCATATTGTCTGATGCATCGATCCCTATCATCGGCAATGAGGATGGGATTTCGTACACAATCGACTTCATTACCTTGGTCTTGATTCTGATTTCCAAGGTCCATCTCGACTTGTCTTTGAGTTGTTCATTCATGTCTTCTTTGTCTGAAAGTTCGCTCAATTTTAGGGTCTATAGGGAGTAAATCGATAATCCGATCTATGCTCATAAACACCTCAAAAGAAAATCATAAAATTAAAAAGAATAAGTTAGTAATGTTAGAAATAAACCAAATTGGAAGTAAATAATTTCACAAAAAGAAATGACTATGGCAACAGCTAACAATCCCTGGCAACGGCGCCAAAAACTTGTAACTCACAGGTTTGTGCAAGTGTACATAGTCGTTATCAAGTAATAAGTACGAATTGAGTTATCGTCTCCACAGGGATTGTATTTGTGTTAAGTCACTTAATTTGTAAAATTATATTAACAATTTGGTAAATAAAACACAATTTGATTGAGAAGTGATGATTAAAATTAAGTATATTAAAATAAATGCAATGATCCATAATGGAAATTATCCTAAATATGCAAACCATATGAATGAAATAGATTTTAGTAAAAATAAACATAATTTGCAACAATTATAACATAAATAAACTAGGACAATTACATTTATTAAACTCAATTTATTATCAACATGCTTAATAACATTCAGAAAAACATTCTATGGCAACTCGATCTTTCATGAGTTTGGAAACCATATTAGGTCCTTTCAGAATCCTTTACTTAGTAAAATACACATTTTACTGATCCTTATTTACTAACGGTTTCTTAGCATTCGTGTGAGGTAACAGGGACGTGTTAGGTTTGAAATAGTTTAATCACACAAATCTAAAAACTATGCAGATAACAGAGCTTGGTTAGAGTGGTTATGCAACTTGCAATTTAATTGGGTTAAGATCTAAATTGAGCATGCACATTTCAATTATGTGTCCACTAGCTATCGTCTGGTTAGGATTGCTCAGCTAATTTAGGTCCATTTCAATCATGTATGAATGAAATACAGACTTGATTTTAATTGAAAACATGATCGATTGAGGCACAAACATTATAAGCATGAATCAAATAAATATTATTTAATCGAAGCAATCATCCTAGCTTAAAAAAAAATTAAGCTAACATTGTTGTAAATAAGAACAAAGAACACATAGCAAACATTTTTAGATTAATTTAAAGAAAGGAAAGATTAAACCCAAATCAAAGTGGCTGTCACCCAAGACTCTGACTGAATAGGCTCCTTATCTCCTTCACTTTGCTCCTTTGCTGATGGCTCTCCAAGGTGGCCGACCAAGGGCTCTTTAAGAGGTTTAATTGCTAAAATATTTATGAAGAGATGATGCTAGGCATGGGGAATGGAAAATGCTCAGAAGAATTGAGAGAAAAGAGAGGATCATGAGGGATGAGGGATGATTGATGATGGAATGAGGGGGGTCTTATTTATAGGTGAAGAGAGGGGTAGTTTGCTAAAACTAGCAGTGTTTAATCTCTTCAAGTTTCTTCAATGAGTGGCCGGCCATGCTTAGTGGCTTTTGACTTGGTTTTTGCTTGATTTTTAAGCAATTTAAAAGCCATGAGAACTCAGGACTGATGTTTGGTCAATGTAAATCTTCGGGAAAATCTCCAATTTCTTCAACATTGCAAGGACCTTGTGTAATTAAACCAAAAGTGGACAGCCATGTGTAGCCAAATTTGGGTTGGCTTGGTCTTCAATTTGGACGGTTTTTTAATCCAACAAAGCTATCAGACCTGTCCAAAATAAATCAATAAATTAAAGGACCAAAGAATAAAATTTATTCAATTTAAATAATTAATTAAAACCCAAATTATTAATGAAATATTTTAAAATGAATTATTAAATATAATTTTATATTTTAATATTTAATTTAATCGTTCATGGCCCATTTTATGTCTTAAAAATATAATATGTTCAAATAAATATAAAATAAGCCATTTTATGCATGAAAACTATATAATAAAGGATAAAATCACATTTTCTATGTCATAATTTCATATTTTCACATATTTCATTAATTTATTAAACAATTACTTAGTTTTAACAACAAATTTAAGTAAAAAGGTGATAAATTACATAGGAAAAATCCAATATATTTTTCAGTTTACAGTGGTTTCGAGAGTGTTGTCACATCAAAATCGTACCATGTGTACTCCTAACACGAAAAATCTAGTTTTGACGAAAGCCGAAAATGGAATCTGCCGACGCCACATGGTCATGTGGTTGCCCGTGTGTGAGACACGGCCGTTTGACTGACGAAGGCATGGCTGTGCACAAGACACAACCGTGTAACAGTGTGAGTGTGGCCGTTTGGGCCACACGGGCTAGGCCAAGTTGGGCGTGTGTGCTCATATGGGTGTGTGGGTTTGGACTAGGTCATGTGGACCACACGGGCGTGCGAGCCCACACGGGTATATGGGCCTAAAATTTTGAATTTTTCCTAGGGTTGCACGGGTCGACTCGATCAACTGTTGGCCTACCGTAGGGTCGGTAAAGGCTAACCAAACCCTATTTCATGTGATATGATATTCTGATAGACTAATTTAAGTAGGATGCTAGTATATATCTATCTGTATATGAGCATGTTAATTTTAATATTTTGCATTTATATTCTGTATCTGTGTTTGGGGTGGGAATTGCATATTTGGAGGAAGTGATCTGTTTGGCGACTCTTTGCCTATATTCTGGTAACTTGTCTGTATATTATCTGTTATGTGTCGCATATACACTATATGGTGTGTAGGGATGGGTGGGTGTTCTTAACCCCACATGGTGTGATGGGATGCGTCGAGATGGTGTGTAGAGGATGTGGGTAGGATTCTATTATCTGTTCTGTACATCTGAATCTGATATCTGTTTCTATGATGGACCTAGGTCCGAATTTGTATCTGACTATATATGATACTCTGTACATGTTGCATGTCTATCACTAATGGGTTACACACTGAGTTTACACAAACTCACATCTGTTTGTCTGTTCTGTTTAGGTAAACCATTGACATAGGCAGGTCGGTGCGACGGAGGCATAGTGATGACTACTCGACTGGAAACTATTTTCATTATTATTATTTAATGGTTTTTACTAAAATTTTCAGCTTTCATAAGAGTTTTGTAATTTTTGGACTACTTGGTTTAAATTTTTGATTTAGTTGCGTTATGACTTCTAAAACTGGGACTACTCGACAAAACACCATTTCACACGAACAAATGTTAAATTTTGAAAATACAAGGAAAAATAATAAGAGAAAGTGAAAAGAAAATGAGAAAAGAAAAATTTGAAAAAGAAAAAGAATATGAGAAAATGAGCGTCTTGGCAAAGGCAAGTGATGTACGAAAGGCCTTGATTTTGAGACAATCCATCCTTGTGCTCATGTACAAGGAGAACTTGTTTAATACTAACGAATTACTTGAAAACTTGCCCTCTTCTATTATGTCTATTTTGCATGATTTTCAAGACGTGTTTTGGAAGAAACTCCGAGTGGGTTGCCATCCCTTCGTGGAATCAAGCATCAAATCGATTTTGTGTCTGGAGCTATCATTCTGAACCGACCAGCATATAGGACGAATCCTGAAGAGACTAAGGAGCTCCAACGGCAAGTCAATGAGTTGATGGAGAAAGGCTATATCTGTGAAAACCTTAGTCCATGTGCCGTTCCCATTTTGTTGGTACCGAAGAAAGACGAAACGTGACGCATGTGTGTCAATTTTTGAGCAATGAAAAGATTACCATCAAGTATTGACATCCAATACCTTACTTAGACGACATGCTAGATGAACTAAGTGGTGCCAAGTTATTTTCAAATATCGATATTAAAAGCAGCTACCATCAGATTTGCATGCGAGAAGGCGACAAATGGAAGATGCCCTTTAAGAGAAAATACGGTTTGTATGAGTGGTTGGTCTTGCCGTTTGGCTTAACCAACGCTCCTAGAACTTTCATGAGATTAATGAATTATGTGTTAAGATCCTTTATCGGTGAGTTTTGCATTGTGTACTTTGATGACATACTCATTTATAGCAAATCATTGGAAGAGCATGTAGTACACCTTAAATTTGTTTTGGAGGTTATTCGAAAGGAGACCCTTTATATTAATCTTTAAAAGTGTACCTTTTGTTCTGATAAGGTTATTTTTCTAGGTTTCTTGGTCAGCTGGAAGGCCTAAAGGCTGACCAAGAAAAGATAAAAGCTATTCAAGAGTGGCCGAGACTGATGAATATCAGCCAAGTTCGAAGCTTCCATGGTTTGACTAGTTTTTATAGGCATTTTGTGCCCAAATTCAGTACTATAGCCGCACCATTGATGAGCTTCATCAAGAAAAATTCAGCCTGCTATTGGGCCGATGAGCAAGAGAAGTCTTTTAATGATATTAAAATTGCCTTACTAAAGCTCCTTTATTAGCATTAGTCAATTTTTCTAAAACATTTGAGATTGAATGTAATGCATCAGGTGTCGGAATCGGGGCTATGCTCACTCAAGATGGAAGACCTATTGCGTATTTTAGTGAGAGGCTTAATGGAGTCGCACTTAACTATCCTATTTATGATAAAGAAATGTTCGCCCTCATTCGAGCTCTTGAGACTTGGCAACATTACCTATGGCAAATGGAGTTCGTGATTCACTCCAATCACGAGGCATTGAAACATATCAAGAGCCAGCATAAGTTGAACAAGTTTCATTCGAAGTGGGTCGAATACCTTGAGTCATTTCCCTATGTCATCAAGTACAAAAAAGGTAAAGATAATATTGTAGCTGATGCACTTTTGAGAAGGTATGCTTTATTGTAGTATCTTGATTCAAAATTGCTTGGATTTTCTTTCTTGAAAGATTTATATGTAAATGATGATGATTTTGGTGATATGTTTGCTGCATGTGAGAATGCTTCTGTGGAAAAGTTTTATAGGTACGTAGGCTTCCTTTTCAAGGAAGAAAAATTATGCATTCCACAAAGTTCTATTCAAAACTTGCATGTTAACGAGGAGTATAGCGGGGGCCTCATGGGACACTTCGATGTAAGTAAGACATTATCGACGCTCCAAGAACACTTTTATTGGCCTAGAATTAGGCGAGACATTGAACGTGTTTGCAAGCGTTGTGAGACGTGCAAGAAATACAAGTCCAAGATTCAACCGCATGACTTGTACACGCCATTCCCCATTCTCGGAGCTCCTTGTATGGATATATCCATGGACTTTGTCCTTGGATTACCGTAAAAGAAAACGGGGAAGGATTCTATTTACGTTGTAGTTGATAGATTTTCAAAGATGTCACATTTTATTGCATGTACAAAAACTGACAATGCTGTTCACATTGCTAATCTTTTCTTTAGGGAAATCGTTCGACTACATGGAATTTCGACAATGATTGTGTCTGATCACGACGCGAAGTTTTTGACTCACTTTTGGAGGTAGTTGTGGGGGAAGCTTGGAACCAAGCTGTTGTTTTCAACCACTTGTCACCCCCAAATGGATGGACAAATGGAGGAATGCTTACCTCATATCAAGTTTGCAAATAATCGATCAGTCCATTTGGCTACTAAGTTTTCTCCTTTTGAAATTGTTTATGGATTTAATCCATTAACTCTGTTAGACTTAGTGCCTTTACCTAACGATCAATTTATTCATGTAGATGTGAAGAAAAAGGCTGAGTAAGTCAAGGAGTTGCACTAAAAGGTTCAAGCCAATATTGAAGCAAGAATCGAGAGTTACGTTCAAAAGGCGAACAAAGGCCAAAAGAGAATTGTATTTGAACCCGATGATTGGGTTTGAGTCCATATGCTCAAATAACGCTTTCCAGCCCAACGTAAATCCAAATTGCTACCGAGAGGAGACGGACCCTTCCAAGTCTTAGAACGAATCAACAAGAATTCTTATCAACTTGACTTACCAGGTGAGTACAATGTTAGTGCGAGCTTCAATGTATCTGCTTTGTTCCCTTCGATGCAGGATCCGACTTGAGGACAAGTTGCTTTGAAGAGGGAAAGGATACGACCACGCCTAGAGTGCACCTAGCTCAGCAAGGATCCCTTGGAGCTACCCAAAGGTCCTATCACACGAGCTCGAGCCAAGCTATTCAAAGAGGCCATTTTGGCTTTAGTCAACCAAGTGTGGGGTGAGACGTTGGTTGGACACATCGAGAGAGCTTGGACCAGCTCTCGAATATCACCTTGCAACCTCTTGCAAGCCGAACTCATCTCAAACTCAGCTCCATGAGCTTAATTCAGCTCAACTTAGCTCAATTAAGCTCATTTCTATCTTTTAATGCTTGCGTTTTTATTTGTTGGAATAAGTATTAATTAGCTTCAGCTCATAAATATGTCTTAATTTGGACTTATTAATTTCGTTTATAAAAGTATTTATTTAAATACATGTTTTTTATTACCTAATTTTAATTATGTTTTAGCTTATTACATGATCTTAATATGTTTTGTTTCAAATTGAATTTAATGTGTCATATTTTATTCAAGTATTTAATGTTTCTTAGCTTAAATACATGTTATTAATATGTCTTAAATTAAAACAAGTTTTTAATATGTCCTAGTGCAGCCAAATTAGATATGTCTAAAATTAATTTAATGTGTTCATTTGAATTATGTGTAGCCAAATGCATGGATGACTTCAATACAAGATGTGATGATGTTTGGCCTCTCCCAAGCACCCATTCGGCCAAAGAGTAGTTGATCATTCATGTTTTCCAAGCTGGCCGATTAGCTCCCCAAGGCAGCCTTGAAGGCTTTCCCACCAGTCGATTGTCCTATTTAAACATAAAGGCTTTTTGGTTCTATGCATTCACACATGAATGGCCCTTCAAGTTTGATTTTCACACCTCAAATGCCTTTTGCATTATCCAAGCTGCTCATTAATTTAACAAACCATTCAGTTGAACAAAGCATTGCTTTTAAGCCTCTTAAAACACCATAGCCGAACATAGACATGGCCAACCAGCTACCATTCACCCCAAGTTCATTTCAGCTGATTATACATCATCTAGAAGTTGTCCAATGATGTTTTCAAGGCTGAAGAAACCTCTTAGAACTTTCATGAATTATTCTGGAATTTTCAGCTCATTAAAAGCTAAAACAAAATGTCTATTTATCTACTTGTTTGCCTATTCGACTAGCCTTAGGATTTTACTATAAATATTCACCCATTTGCTAGTTTAAGGGACTTTTGACATTTTTAATGACAAATGAGTTATTTTTGAGCATTTTTTAATCTTAAATTTTGTTCAAGACTCAGCTTGACTTATCTGTTTAGACAGTGGCGTCAACCTACTTCTTTTTCGAACTTATCACTTATTCTGAGTGTGGCGTTCACCTAAAACTATACCTTTGGTTCTTACCTTCCTAGATAACGGGTCAAGGTCCAAACTTATCACCTAGCCCACCTTAAAAGTCTTATAAGTCCTAGGTCAGCACTTATCTATAGTGTTGGTTTGTTCTTGACCCTTAAGCAATATTTCCATTCTATCCAAGCTATCAATCATTCCTTTCTAATTCTTTGTTAGCCGAACCTATAGCATCATAAACTTAGCCATTTTAAGCCTATCTTTGTTATCTAACTCCATACTTAGCCACATTCAAACCTCACTTCAAAATTGAACGATACTTCTTCGTTTGACGATCGAGCACATAAACGACTTGAACATCTTAACGAGGCTGTAGTCACATCATTTGGTATCAGAGCTTGTAAAAAGAGAAGTACGAATGTTCGTAGCCATCCCAGAATAGGTTCGTGAAAAAAATTTGTGTATCAAAAGTCATCTATTGTATTCAGCATATTATATTTGTTAAAAGAAAGGGAAGAAAGAAATTCGAAGTTATATATATAAAAAAAAGTGTTGAAAGTTTGAGTTCATTATCTTTTGAAATCCCGATTATTAACTTACCTTTACTACCATTAACACCTTCAAGTCACACTCCATCACCCTAAATTTTTTTCCTTTAGCCAACGTAGCACCTAACATCATTACCATTGTAAACCTATTTGAAGCTGACCCTAGACTATGATTAAGTCTAAATGAGTCTTTTTATGAAATCACGAGAGAAGAAAAGAGTGGAAAAAGGCACAAGTGAGTGAGAGCAATAGAGAGAAGAAAAAAGTTGTAAAGAGTGTAAACACGAGTGTGAGTGCCAATAACTCTTTCTTTTCGAGTGAACATGAGGCTTTGTTTTGAGGTCTTACTCTTACATGTATAGAAGTCCAGAACGTAATATGACGAAAGGTGGAGGTCAAAAACCCCTTAGAAATGTAGCACTTGGAGGAAGATGAGTACTGGATTTAACTCTTCAAGCTCTTTTGCACGAAGTGGAGTGCTTGTTGACCGAAAACTTGAGCCTATCTAAGAAAGGTTAAATCAAGTCGAGGAGAGAGCCCAAAGGGAGAAGATGCCCCAAAGTCCACAAAGAAACCGAGGCCGACAATGATTCAACGAAGACGAAGTATATGGCCCTAGTGACGCCGGAAGTGACCAAGGGTCCAACCATAGTGAATGGCGGCAAAAATAAAGGAATCGAGGCCAAAGAGAATGTGGGCATGTAGACGACGATCTTTAAAACATCAAACTCTCCATCCCACCTTTTCAAGGCAAATCAGATCCAAAAGCCTGCCTCGAGTGGGAGAAAAAGATTGAGTTGGTGTTCGAGTGCCATAACTATTTCGAGACCCAAAGGTTAAGTTGGCAGCGATTGAATTCTCTCGACTACACGATGATTTGGTGGGATCAACTCACCATGAGTCGAAGAAGGAACGGAGAATGACCGATAAACACATGGGCTAAAATGAAGATGGTGATGCGCTGGTGATTCATACCATCCTATTACCACCGCGAGCTCTACCAAAAGCTCCAAAATCTTACCTAAGAAGCAAGGAGTGTCAAAGAGTATTTTAAAGAAATGGAAGTCGAGATGATATAAGCGGATTAAAGCGCAACATTGTGGAGTTGCAACATTACATGGAAGTGGTGGACATGGTGCACATGGCCATCAAGGGGGAGAAGCAATTAAAGCGCAAGGGAGCTGCTCGAGGCTATTTCATCGCGAATACTTCCAAATAGAGCTAAGGCGTTAGCAAAAATACTCCACTAAACCGAGCCAAAGAGCCAACGGTGCCAGCCAAGATGAATAAACCCATGGCCAAATCAAGCAAAGGTAAGGCAGCCGAGAGTTTTTCCAACTGTTCGAGGGACATCATGTGCTTCAAATGCCTTAAAATAGGGCATATTGTGAGTCAATGCCCAAATCAAAGCACTATGGTGGTGTTCGCAAATGGAGAAATCGATTCAGATGAAAAGGATGAAAATGAACCAGAAACATCATTCGACGAGGAGGAAGAAATAGAACATGCTGTTGATGGTGAACTTCTTATTGTCAAAAGAAGTCTCAGTCTCCAAAGCGTGAAAAACTAGTTACAAAGGGAAAAAATCTTCCATACACGGTGCCAAGTCCAAGGGAAAGTTTGTAGCGTAATTATCGATGGTGAGAGTTATACAAACGTGGCGAGCACTCTCATGCTGGAGAAGTTAAGATTGCCGACCACCAAGCATCTGAGCCCGTATAAACTTCAATGGCTCAATGACGGTGGTAAATTGAAGGTAACGAAACAAGTACTTGTCTCTTTCTCTATTGGAAAATATGCCGATGAAGTACTTTGTGACGTTGTGCCCGTATATGTGGGCCACTTGTTACCTAGATGCCCATGGTAATTAGATCGACGAGTCCTCCATGATGGGTATACCAATAGGTATACATTCAAGCATTTAGGGAAGAACGTGACATTAGCACCATTAATGCCAAAACAAGTATACGAGGACCAAATCAAATTGAAGAACTCTGTAGAACAAATGAAAGAAAAAGAAAAGAATGAAAATATAAAATAAAATAATGAAAATATAAAAGAAAAGAAAAATGAGAAAAAGAGAGGAAAAACAATAAGAGAAAGTGAAAAGAAAATGAGAAAAGAAAAAGAATGTGAGAAAATGATTGTCTTTGTAAAAGCAAGTGATGTACGAAAGGCCTTTATTTTGAGACAATCCGTCATTGTGCCCATGTACAAGGAGAACTTGTTTAATACTAACGAATTACCCGAAAACCTACCCTATTCTATTATGTCTCTTTTGTAGGATTTTCAAGACGTGTTTCCGGAAGAAACTCCGAGTGGGTTGCCACCCCTTCGTGGAATCAAGCATCAAAGTGGTTTCATGCCTGGAGCTATCATTTCGAACCAACCAGCATATAGGACGAATCTCGAGGAGACTAAGGAGCTCCAACGGTAAGTCAATGAGTTAATAGAGAAAGGCTATATCAGTGAAAGCCTTAGTCCATGTGCCATTCCTGTTTTGTTGGTACCGAAAAAAGATAGAACGTGGTGCATGTGTGTCAATTGCTGAGCTGTAAACAAGATTACCATCAAGTATCGGCATCCAATACCTCACTTAGACAACATGCTCGATGAACTAAGTGGTGCCAAATTATTTTTGAAGATCGATTTTAAAAGCAACTACCATCAGATTTGCATGCGAGAAGGCGACGAATGGAAGATGGCCTTTAAGACGAAACACGATTTGTATGACTGGTTGGTCATGTCGTTTGGCTTAACCAATGCTCCTAGCACTTTCATGAGATTAATGAATTATGTGTTAAGATCCTTTTATCGGTGAGTTTTGTATTGTGTACTTTGATGACATACTCATTTATAGCAAATCATTGGAAGAGCATGTAGTACACCTTAAATATATTTTGAAGGTTCTTCGAAAGGAAACCCTTTATGCTAATCATAAAAAGTGTACCTTTTGTTTTGATAAGGTTATTTTTCTAGGTTTCGTGGTCAGCTCGGAAGGCCAAGAGGTGGACCAAGAAAAGATAAAAGCTATTCAAGAGTGGCCGAGATCGACGAGTATCAGTCAAGTTTGAAGCTTCCATAGTTTGGTTAGTTTTGATAGGCATTTTGTGCCCAACCTCAGTACTATAGCCGTGCCATTGACGAGTGTCACCAAGAAAAATTCAGCCTTCTATTAGGCCGATGAGCAAGAGAAGTCTTTTAATGATATTAAGAATTACCTTACTAAAGCTCCTTTATTAGCATTACCAGATTTTTCTAAAACTTTTGAGATTGAATGTGATGCATCAGGTGTCGGAATCGGGGCTATGCTCACTCATGATGGAAGGCGTATTGCGTATTTTAGTGAGAATCTCAATGGAGCCACACTTAACTATCCTATTTACGATAAAGAAATGTTCACCCTCATTCGAGCTCTTGAGACGTGGCAACATTACCTATGGCCAAAGAAGTTCATGATTCACTCCGATCATGAGGCATTGAAACATATCAAGGGCCAGCATAAGTTGAACAAGCATCATGCAAAGTGGGCAGAGTACCTTGAGTCATTTCCCTCCGTTATCAAGTACAAGAAAGGTAAAGGTAATATTGTAGCTGATGCACTTTCAAAAAGTATGCTTTATTGTCGTATCTAGATTCAAAATTGCTTGGATTTTCTTTCTTGAAAGATTTATATGTAAATGATGATGATTTTGGTGAAATGTTTGCTGCATATGAGAATGCTTCTATGGAAAATTTTTATAGGTACGAAGGCTTTCTTTTCAAGGAAGGAAAATTATGCATTCTGCAAAGTTCTATTCGGGACTTACTTGTTAACGAGGCACATAGTAGGGGCCTCATGGGACACTTCGATGTAAGTAAGACATTATGGACACTCCAAGAACACTTTTATTGGCCTAGAATAAAGCAGAATGTTGAACGTGTTTGCGAGCGTTGGGTGACGTGCAAGAAAGCCAAGTCTAAGATTCAACCCCATGGCTTGTACACGCCACTCCCCATTCTCAAAGCTCCTTGGATGGATATATCCATGGACTTTTTCCTTGGATTACCGTGAACGAAAATAGGGAAGGATTCTATTTACGTTGTAGTTGATAGATTTTCAAAGATGTCACATTTTATTTTATGTACAAAAACTGACAATGCTGTTCATATTGCTAATGTTTTCTTTAGGGAAATCATTCGACTGCAATGAATTTTGAGAACGGTTGTGTCTGATTGCAAAGTGAAGTTTTTGACTCACTTTTGGAGATCGTTGTAGGGGAAGCTCGGAACCAAGCTACTGTTTTCAACCACTTGTCATCCCCAAACTTATGGACAAACGGAGGTGGTTAATCGAGTGTTGTCTATAATGTTGCGAGCCATCATCCAAAAAAATTTAAAGTCGCCGGAGGAATGCTTACCTCATATCAAGTTTGCATATAATCGATTAGTACATTCGGCTACTAAGATTTCTCATTTTGAAATGTTTTATGGATTTAATCTGTTAACTCTGTTAGACTTAGTGCCTTTACATAACTGGTCAATTTATTCATGTAGATGCGAAGAAAAAGGCTGAGTATGTCAAGGAGTTGCACCAAAAGTTCGAGCCAATACCGAAGAAAGAATCGAGAGCTACATTCAAAAGGCGAACAAAGGTCGAAAGAGAATTGTATTTGAACCCAGTGATTGGGTTTGGGTTCATATTAGCAAAGAACGCTTTCCAGCCCAACATAGATCCAAAATGCTACCGAGATGAGATGGACCCTTCCAAGTTTTAGAACAAATCAACGAGAATTCTTATCGACTTGACTTACCGGGTGAGTACAATGTTAGTACGAGCTTCAATGTGTCTGATTTGTCTTCCTTCGATACAGGATCCGACTTGAGTACAAGTCACTTTGAAGAGGGGGAATGATACGACCACGCCTCGAAGTGCACTTAGCTCGAGCAAGGATCCATTGGAGCTACCCCAAGGTCCTATCACACGAGCTCAAGCCAAGCTATTCAAAGAGGCCATTTCGGCTTTAGTCAACCAAGTATGGGGCGAGACGTTGGCTAGACACATCAAGAGAGCTTGGACCAGCTCTCCAATATCACCTTACATCCTCTTGCAAGCCGATCTCATCTCAAGCTCAGCTCCATGAGCTTAATTCAGCTTAACTTAGCTCAATTGAGCTCATCTCTATTTTTCTAATGCTTGTGTTTTTATTCGCTGGAATAAGTAAATGTTTTAACTAAATTAGTTAATTAGTTTCAACTCATAAATATGTCTTAATTTGGACTTATTAATTTCATTTATAAAAGTATTTATTTAAATACATGTTTTTTATTACCTGATATTAATTATGTTTTAGCTTATTAAATGATTTTAATATGTTTTTGTTTCAGCCGAATTTAATGTGTCATATTTTATAAGTCTTTAATGAGTCTTAGCTTAAATACATGTTATTAATATGTCTTAAATTAAAACAAGTTTTTAATATGTCCTAGTGCAGTCGAATTATATATGTTTTAATTTAATTTAATGTGTTCATTTGAATTATGTGCAGCCAAATGCATGGACGACTTCAATGCAAGGTGTGCTGATGTTTGGCCTCTCCCAAGCACCCATTTGGCCAAAGAGTAGCTAACCATTTATGTTTTCCAAGCTGGCCGATTAGCTCCTCAAGGCAGCCTTGAAGGCTTTCCCACCATCCGATTATCCTATTCACACATGAAGGCTTTTCGGTTTTATGAATTCACACATGGATGGCCCTTCAAGTTTGGTTTTCACATCTCAAATGCCTTTTCCAATATCCAAGCTGCTCATTAATTTCACAAACCATTCAACTTAACAAGACATCGCATTTAAGCCTCTTAAAGCACTGTAGTCGAACATAGACATGGCCAATTAGCTACCATTCACTCCAAGTTCATTTCAGCTGATTATACATCATGTAGAAGTTATCCAATGACTTTTTCAAGGCTAAAGAAACCTTTTAGAACTTTCATGAATTATTCTAGAATTTTCAGCTTATTAAAAGCTGAAACAAAATGTCTATTTATCTACTTGTTTGCCTATTCGGCTAGCCTTAAGATTTTACTATAAATGTAATATCCTGGATTATGGCTTATGCATTTTTGCTGAATAATATGAAATAGCATGCCTTTGTGTGTTAAGAATGTGTTGTATGAATTTTGTGAACTTTAGAAAATAAGAGAGTGCCTTAAGAAATATTAGATTTTTAAATCTAAAAAGGGGAAGCTAAGTGAGGAGGCCTTAAGGAAAATTGTAGGAGTTTTGGACATGAAATTGGGCTTGGTAGAGTGGCTTGGAGCGCCACTTAGGGCCTTGGTATATGGCGCCTCGTGCAAGGGAGAAGGAAGGAGGTTCGAATCATGTTGGCGACATAAAGTGTGGTTTTATTTTTGCATGTTGGCGTCAAGGGAGAGGGGGAGTGTTGGACGGCAATTGGACTTTCAAATGGATGAGGATTAAGCTTGTTTTTCCTTTTAAATTTCGGCTAGGATGGGGGGATAAATTGTTGTTTTATTTTATTTATTTTGAATAAGTGTGGATTAATTCAATTTATTTTGAATGAGCTGATAAGAGATAAATTAGGAGAAGAGAGTGGGATATGATAAGGGACATGGTGGTGGCCGAATTAGGGGCTCCTTGGGTTGATGTATTCGGTCATGTATTGGGGGTTAAGTGCTGAATTTCACTTAGTGTAAGCATTCATCTCTTTTCCGAAATTCCTCTACTCTTCTCCTCTTCTTCTTTATTTTCTTTCAACCTCAAATCCCTTTCTATTTCTTTGGAAGCCGAATGCCCTTGTCATTAAGAGTGATAGCCGAAACTTTGCTACCATTGTTCACCATTTTAAAAATCAACTAAGCCCCAAACTCCCTCCATCTTTTTGATAAAGGCGAACCTCAAAGCTAGTCTTTCTTCTTTTCCTTTGAAGCCGAATCTCTAAGGAGGGGCTGTCGACTACTCTTTCCTGATCTTTTCAACGTGTGTGGTGGTAAGTAATCTCCACTTTAAGTAATCAGTTTTGGGATCTCTTTTTATTAGTGTGCCGAAACCAAGTGTTTGGTCTTGGTTTTTATAGCATGGCCGAATGTTCATAAGTGCTATTAAGTGTGTTCTTTGTATATAGCCAGCATAAGGGAGCACTAAAAGAGTCTTGCAGGATCTAATTACCCAAGGTAGGTGATAAGTACTATTCGGCCGAGGGCTATTCTTATGGATTATTGCTTAAAGTTGATTCTAACATGTGGCATATAGGGATTTCGACAGCTTCTAAGGCAGGTGGTGGTTTTCGGGATTAGATCCGTAAGGTAAGGTAGTAGTGGTATTCGGCCATAGGCCATTTTGGTATACAATGTTAGCCAAATAAAACTATGGATATTTAGGGGCAGTCGACAATGGTATACAAGGATTTCGGGATTTCAGATCGCTAGGTAAGTACATATATACAATCAGCTAAGGCTATAATAATGTTATGAATCTATTTCGTATGTTTCTCATAAGCCGGAACTAACTAGTTCAGTGATCTAGTGCCTAACCGATTGCAAGAAGGGGTATCACAAGTTTTCGAGATTTCATTTGTAGTCAAATCTGCAATAAGGTAAGATTTCGATTTCGTTAGTCCTTCGGGATTTAATTAATTAGCCGAATGGCTTTATGCTAAAGTGTTTAAGGTGTGTACCCCACACTAAGCTTCAATTAATTTATGGTTATGCGTTAATATATGTGTTAATAAAAATATGTGTGAAGTGGCTAAAAGTACCATGCAATGGTACGAACGAAATACTCGGGTATGTTTACCCACTCCTACTATGAGTAGGTTATGAACTATTAATATGGCACATATGTTAATAGTGATAAGAATGTGAAATAAAGCATGTTATTGCATGATATGTTTGACATGGGGCATATGGGTGATATGTAAAGGGGAAGTGAATTGGTGGTTTAATACCCCAATATCTGAATGTGGTGACTTATGTCACAATATCCGAATATGGTGACTTATGTCACAATATATGAATGTGGTGACTTATGTCACAAAATAATTATCTAGTGGCTATGCCACAAATTTTATAAGGGCGATGAGCACGTCGACTGCAGCGACTGCCTTTGATGGTGTGTAGCGGATGGAGGGTTGACTTAGTAGTCCCCACGGTGTGATGGTTGGTACGGGTGATGTGTAGCGGATGGATACTTAGGCTTGGGTTCGGGTTTGCATCATTAAGTATATGTGCTATTATGTATGAATTGATATGCCTGAATTAATTGAGACTTATGTTGGCTGTATACATTGAGTTTGTTTGACTCACCCCGTTGTGGGTTTACTTTTCAGGTGACGCTTATTAAAGGACCGGGTCGGTAGGAGCTTAGTGGTGGCCATGCTCGGTTCAAGATTTTATCTTATTTTGGACTTGTTATATTTTAAGTATTTTGGATTTAATTTGGGTTTTGATTTGATGTAATAAGGCCTTAGTTTGAACTGTTATGCATGCATATTTAATTACCTAATATGACTCGATTTTAATAATTCAAAGTTAAAGTCCATTTTCTTAAGTATAAATATTAAGCGTTTTGACACATAATCAACACGGGTTTTAAAATTGAGCCCAACCCAAATCAACTGTTTTTAAAAACGCAAAATTTTAGCAAAGTTTCAAATAAGAATCGACTAGTTTTTCCTAGAAGCATGCGGATCCGTCCGGGCTTGTGGGCGGAGTTTGGGGTGTTTCATTTTGGTATCGAGCAGGTTCAAAACTCGTCCTTGAAGACTTTTAGGGCCCAAAACGTTTTCATCTTTTGAAATTGGATTTTCTAAGAAGTGAGCAGGGTTTCTGGCATGGCACCTAAGTCTCCGACCCGAAGTCCCCCAGGTAAGTACTCCCAACTCTTCTGTGAATTGTATGTGGGAATATATAGGGACGTAGATTAGTGGACTAGGAATTAAACCCTAGGACTAGTTCACCCCAACATGAGAATTACATAAAACTTTAATGCACAATTAAACAAACCTACGCCTAAGTCGCTGAGTTAAGGTGTGGCAACCGTTGTGCGTATGTCTAGGATTGGTTTCGGTGGGAGCTTGGTATTTAAGCGATCCTAGTGACTCACCTCCTACCCACTTGAATCCTACAGTGCATAGTGATGGTTCACCCTAACCAAGAGGACTCAGTCACAGGCTAAACCCAATAACTAAAACCCGAAATGGACTAGCCACATTTTTATAAAAACCCTAGTTTTAAAATCACCAGATTACCTCTTTAATATGTAGGAAAACTATTTTGAAAAAAAAAGAAAAAAATTTTTCAAAATATTCTCGATTTACTAAAATGACCTAAAAATCCCTGGTCGAAAAAGAATTACTAAAATGCCCTTGGTTTATAAAATTTCCATACTACCACAGTTTTTATCAAGATTCTCTTACCTTACAAATATCCAAACACCCTACTTTATGATAAGACACCCTGATTTGGAAAATTTATGAAATTACCCCTGATTTGTAAAATGACCAAATTACCCTTAACCTGTACAAATAACCAAAATACCTTCAGTAAGGAAAATTATCGAAGTACCCTCAAATTAGAAATCTTTAAAAATACCCTCATTTTGAAAAGTCACCAGGAACAATATTTTGCAAAAAATTACCGAAATGACCCTGGCTTGTAAAATTACAAAAATACCCCTAGTGTATAAAATTATCATTTCACCCTTGAAATTTTTCCAGCAAGGATTTTTATTTTTGTAAAATATCAACAAACTCTATTTTGCAACATTTTCAAACACCCTAATTTGAAGAAAATTACCAAAATACCCCTATAGGACAAAATTATGGAAATACCCTTGGGTAGTGAAAAACAACAAACAACGACAACTACAACATTTCTCTGTAATGGACGTAAGTTCATGTGTGTGACTAAATGAATGATGTGAGACTGTATGTGTATGAAATGAAAAAACTACTTCCTAGAACTATTAAACATAAAACTGTTCGTGATAAATCAGTGGAACCAAACTAATTCATAAAACTCTTTAATCAGATAAACGCAAAGCGAAAGTATGAATTCTAAGGGACATGGTCGCAATGTGCGTGGCCGTGGAAGAGGCCGAATGGCCGTGTCTGAACCCGTTAGATCGGGTCAAGGATTTGAGAATGAAATGCCACCACCACCACCAGCCGCTGATGTGGAATATCAGGATTAGACGGGGAATGACGCAGTGTCACAGGCGATGCTGCGGGTTTTGGAAAGGGTGGCTAGAGTGGGTGGAGGCATGGGAGCTTGAAAGTCAGTACCTGAGTGACTTCGAGCCAACGGAGCTGAGGTGTTCTGTGGTATATCTAATGTGGCACCCAATATCGCTGAATATTGGTTGGAAGTGACCAAGCGGATTATGGATGAGCTCGATTTAACTGACGAGGAAAAGCTAAAAGGGTTGGTGTTGCTTCTCCGCGATGAGTCATATCAATGGTGGCTCACGGTGCAGGATGGTGCTACAGCTGAGGAACTCACTTGGGAGTATGCTAAGGCGGCATACCAGAAGAAGTATGTTGGCACTCATTATATTGATGCAGAGAAAGGCATTTAAGAAATTTGGTTCAAGGAACAAGTCCGTAGTTGAGTCTGTTTGAATTTCTAAGGTGAGCCGTTATGCTTGAGGGATAGTGTCTACTGAGCATAAGCGGTGTGTCCGATTTGAGGACAGACTAAGGGATGATCTGAGGTTGTTGATAGTTCCACAACAGGAACGGGAGTTTACTGTGTTGGTGGAGAAGGCTAAGGTAGCCGAGGGAATTAAGGATTTCGTAAGGTAGAACATCGATCAGAATAGGCAGAAAAGAGGATTTAGATCATCAAGGCCATCTAGGAATGAGCAAAAGAGGCCTAGAGTTGATGGGCCATGAGGTCGACAAAGTCGCTTGGGAGGCGATGTCGTGCTTGTGATCGGTCTTGGGAAAAAGCACTTGGGTGAGTGTTGGAAAAAGACGGGAGGATGTTTTAAGTGTGGGTCCAAGGACCACATGATTAAGGATTGCCCGATGATAACTGAAGGGGGACGACTAGTAAGTCAAGGTTCTAACCAGGCTGGAAGAGGAGGACAGCAGCCACCGCGAGGTTGTGGGTCGGCTGGCAGAGGTAATGGTTCTGGTAGAGGACGAGGAACATCGGGCAAAGGTGTTGGTAACACAGAGGCCAGGTAGCCGGGTTTGGTTTATGCGGTTCGCCAGGGGAAAGACGGAGACGCACCGGACATCATAGTCAGTATGTTCTTTATTTTTGGCAAACCTTATGTTGCTTTGATTGATGTGGGCTCGACCCATTCTTTTGTTGCATATAGAGTAGTTGAAACTCTAGGGATAGCCTCTGAACTATCTGATAGGGAGATGACTGTAGTAAGCCCATTAGGCCAAACTGTAGTGGTGAATAGGATGTTTCTGAGAGTACCTTTGGAACTTTAAGAAGCGGTATTTCTTGCCAACTTAATGGAATTACCCTTCGAGGAATTTGATCTTATACTTGGCATGGATTGGCTAGTGGAGCATCAGACTGTATTGGATTGTGCAACCAAACGAATGGAGTTAAGGACCCTAGAGGATGAGGTGATGGTTATGATAGGAGCAAGAAGGAACTACTTGTCTAACATAGTTTCGACATTAAAGGCGGATAAGATGGTTCGGAAGGGGTATAAGGCATTTTTGGCCTTTATTTATGCTTTGGATACAAACGAAGGGGGAATTAGTGGAGTTAGAACTGTAAAGGAGCTTGTGGATGTCTTTCAGGGGGAATCTTAGAACTGTAAGGGAGTTTGTGGATGTCTTTCAGGAGGAATTACCCGGAATACCCCCAGATAGGGAGGTGGAGTTTGGAATCGATTTGCTCTCGGGTACAACTCCTGTGTCAATTGCCCCATACAGAATGGCACCAAAGGAGTTGGTTGAGCTCAAGGCTCAAATTTAAGAGTTGCTAGACCGAGGGTTTATTCAACCCAATGTGTCTCCATGGAGAGCACCGGTCTTGTTTGTGAAAAAGAAGGACGAAACTATGCGCATGTGCATAGATTATCGTCAGTTGACCAAGCTGACCATCAAGAACAAGTACCCTTTGCCAAGGATTGACGACTTGTTCGATTAGCTTAAGGGGGCCGCGATTTTCTCAAAGATAGATCTGAGGTCCGGATATCATCAGCTTAAGGTAAAGGAGGTAGATATCCATAAGACGGCTTTTCAGACAAGATACGGGCATTATGAGTTCTTGGTAATGCCGTTCGGTTTGACTAATGCCCCAGCCGCATTTATGGACATGATGAACCAGGTTTTCCAACCCTATCTGGACCGGTTTGTTGTTGTGTTCATAGACGATATTTTGGTGTATTCAAAGTCTGAGGAAGAACATGATGAGCATCTCCGGATAGTGTTGCAAGTGTTAAGGGAAAAGAAGCTCTACACCAAATTCAGCAAGTGTGAATTTTGGCTTAAAGAGGTTACGTTTTAGGACATATGGTATCTGCTTTGAAGGAATAAGGGTGGATCCTCGGAAGATTGAGGCGATTTTGGATTGGAAACCCCTTAAGTCCGTGGCGGAAGTTCGAGTTTCTTAGGATTGGCGTGCTATTATAGAAGGTTTGTGGAAGGGTTCTAAATCGATAGTCGCGCCTTTGACAAAGTTCTTTGAGAAAGGAAGTACCTTTCGTTTGGATAGATAAGCAACATGAGAGCTTTAAGAAGCTTAAGAGGGTCTTGACTGAAGCTCCGATTTTGATTCAGCCGGAGGCGGGGAAGGATTTTGTGGTGTATTGTGACGCTTCCCATACAGGATTGGGATTCGTGTTAATGCAAGATGGGAAGGTAGTTGCTTATGCATCTCGACAACTAAGGCCACATGAGGTTAACTACCCGACGCATGATTTGGAACTAGCGGCAGTGGTCTTTGCTCTTAAGGTGTGGAGGCACTATCTCTATGGAGAAAAGTTGGTAATCTACACAGACCACAAGAGCCTTAAGTATCTGCTGACTCAGAAAGAGATGAATCTAAGACAGTGAAGGTGGGTGGAACTATTGAAGGACTATGATTGTTCAATAGAGTATCACCCGGGCAAGGCAAATGTAGTGGCGGATGCCCTAAGTCGGAAGGTAGTGTTGGATCTAAGGGCGATGTTTGCACATTTGAGTTTGTATGATGATGGAAGTCTGCTGGCAGAGTTGCAAGTCAAGCCGACATTGCTGAATGAGGTGAAAGAGGGACAGTTGGTGGATGAAGATCTAAGTGTTAAGTTGTGACAAGCGCAGAATGGAGAGTTAGAGGGTTATGGTGTTAATGACGAGGGAGTATTGTGCTTCAAGGGTAAGGTCTGTATGCCGAAGGATGAGGAGCTTAGGCAAAGAATTCTTGGGAATCGCATAGTAGCCCTTATGCTATGCATCCCGAAGGTAGTAAATTGTACAGAGATCTAAGGGAACAAATTTGGTGGCCTGGTCTTAAGAGGGAAGTTACCGAATTTGTTGGCAAATGTTTGACGTGTCAGCAAGTTAAGGCTGAGCACCAAGTTCGTCAGGATTGCTTCAGCCAATACAAATTCGCAGTGGAAATGGGAGAGAATTACCATGGACTTCGTTAGTGGGCTTCCCCTTACGCCTACTAAGAAGGACTCGGTATGGGTGATAGTGGATTGGCTGACAAAGTCCGCGTATTTTATTCCAGTGGGGGTTGACTACTCCCAACAGAAATTAGCGAGGTTGTATGTAGCAAAGATTGTGAGGTTGCATGGAGTGTCGATGTCAATTATCTTGGATAGGGATCCGAGGTTTACGTCTCGGTTTTAGAAGGCACTACATTAAGCTTTGGGTACTAGATTGGACTTCAGTATGACTTTTCATCCACAGTCAGACGGTCAATCTGAGCGAGTAATACAAGTATTGGAGGATATGCTGAGAGGTTGTGTAATAGACTTCAGAGGAAGTTGGGAAGAATATTTGCCCCTAGCAGAATTTGCTTACAATAACAGCTATCAGGCAAGTATACGGATGGCACCGTATGAAGCGCTGTATGGTCGGAAGTGTCGCACTCTTACGTGTTGGACGGAATTGGGAGAACGTCAGATTTTGGGTCCAAAAATTATGGCAGAGTCTGAGGAGAAGTTAGTGTAATTCGAGCTTGATTAAAGGAGGCATCTGATAGATAGAAGTCATACGCAGATCTCAAATGAAAGGAAATAGAATTTGATGTGGGAGATCAAGTGTTCCTTAAAGTTTTGCCTTGGAAGAAGGTGATGAGATTTGGTCGAAAAAGAAAGCTAAGTCCAAGGTTTATAGGGCCTTATCGAGTAGTGAAGCGAGTTGGACCAGTGGCATACCAGTTGGAGTTGCCACCAGAATTGAAGCAGATGCACAAAGTATTTCATGTCTCCATGCTACGTCGATATCTATCGGATCCATCTCATGTAGTTTTGGTTGAAGAGGTGGAGCTGAGACTAGATCTATCTTATGAGGAAGAGCCGATTCAGATTCTGGAACGAGATGTGAAGGTGCTTCGGAGGAAGTCAGTCCCTTTAGTCAAAGTGTTATGGCAAAATCATGGATCGGAGGAAGCTTCTTGGGAGCTAGAAGAAGCAATGCGACGTCAATACCCCCACCTATTTCGGCCAGGTAATTTCGAGGTCGAAATTATTTTAAGGGGGTAGAACTGTAATATCCTGGATTATGGCTTATGCATTTTTGCTGAATAATATGAAATAGCATGCCTTTGTGTGTTAAGAATGTGTTGTATGAATTTTGTGAACTTTAGAAAATAAGAGAGTGCCTTAGGAAATATTAGATTTTTAAATCTAAAAAGGGGAAGCTAGGCTGAGGAGGCCTTAAGGAAAATTGTAGGAGTTTTTGGACATGAAATTGGGCTTGGTAGAGTGTCTTGGAGGCGCCATTTAGGGCCTTGGTATGTGACGCCTCAGGCAAGGGAGAAGAGAGGAGGTTCGAATCATGTTGGCAGCATAAAGTGTGGTTTTATTTTTGCATGTTGGTGTCAAGGGAGAGGGGAAGTGTTAGATGGCAATTGGACTTTCAAATGGATGAGGATTAAGCTTGTTTTTCCTTTTAAATTTCGGCTAGGATGAGGGGATAAATTGTTGTTTTATTTTATTTATTTTGAATAAGTGTGGATTAATTCAATTTATTTTGAATGAGCTGATAAGAGATAAATTAGGAGAAGAGACTGGGATATGATAAGGGACATGGTGGTGGCCGAATGAGGGGCTCTTTGGGTTGATGTATTCGGTCATGTATTAGGAGTTAAGTGCCGAATTTCACTTAGTGTAAGCATTCATCTCTTTGCCGAAATTCTTCTACTCTTCTCCTCTTCTTCTTTATTTTCTTTCAACCTCAAATCCCTTTCTATTTCTTTGGAAGCCGAATGCCCTTGTCATTAAGAGTGATAGCCGAAACTTTGCTACCATTGTTCACCATTGCCAAAATCAACTAAGCCCCAAACTCCCTCCATCTTTTTGATAAAGGCCGATCCTCAAGGCTAGTCTTTTTTCTTTTCCTTTGAAGCCGAATATCTAAGGAAGGGCTATCGACTACTCTTTCCTGATCTTTTCAACGTGTGTGGTGGTAAGTAATCTCCACTTTAAGTAATCAGTTTGGGATCTCTTTTATTGGTGTGCAAACCAAATGTTTGGTCTTGGTTTTATAGCATGGCCAAATGTTCATAAGTGCTATTAAGTGTGTTCTTTGTATATAGCCAGACATAAGGGAGCACTAAAGGAGTCTTGCAGATTCGATTACCCAAGGTAGGTGATAGGTACTATTCGGCCAAGGGCCATTCTTATGGATTATTGCTTAAAGTCGATTCTAACATGTGGCATATAGGGATTTCGACTGACTTCTAAGGCGGTGGTGGTTTTGGGATTAGATCCGTAAGGTAAGGTAGTAGTGGTATTCACCATAGGCCATTTTGGTATACAATGTTAGCGAATCTAACTATGGATATTTAAGGCGATCGACGATGGTATACAAGGATTTGGATTTCGGATCGCTAGGTAAGTACATATATATATAATCGGCTAAGGCTATAATAATGTTATGAATCATTTCAGTATGTTTCTCATGTTTGAGCTAACTAGTTCAGTGATCTAGTGCCTAACCGATTGCAAGAAGGGGTATCACAAGTTTTTGGGATTTGATTAGTAGTCAAATCGGCAATAAGGTAAGATTTCGATTTCGTTAGTCCTTCGGGATTTAATTAATTAGCCGAATGGCTTTATGCTAAAGTGTTTAAGGTTGGCCGAATATAGGGATTAAGGGTTAAAAATATTAGATCGGGTTTTCGGGATTTCAATAAAGCGCTAAGTAAATCAGGTGTGTACCCCCACACTAAGCTTCAATTAATTTATGGTTATGCGTTAATATATGTGTTAATAAAAATATGTGTGAAGTGGCTAAAAGTACCATGCAATGGTACGAATGAAATACTCAGGTATGTTTACCCACTCCTACTATGAGTAGGTTATGAACTATTATGGCACATATGTTAATAGTGATAAGAATGTGAAATAAAGCATGTTATTGCATGATATGTTTGACATGGGGCATATGGGTGATATGTAAAGGGGAAGTGAATTGGTGGTTTAATACCCTAATATCTAAATGTGGTGACTTATGTCACAAAATCTGAATGTGGTGACTTATGTCACAATATATGAATGTGGTGACTTATGTCACAAAATAATTATCTGGTGGCTATGCCACGAATTTTATAAGGGCGATGAGCACGTCGACTGCAGCGACTGCCTTCGATGGTGTGTAGCGGATGGAAGGTTGACTTAGTAGTCCCTACGGTGTGATGGTTGGTACGGGTGATATGTAGCGGATGGATATTTAGGCTTGGGTTCGGGTTTGCATCATTAAGTATATGTGCTATTATGTATGAATTGATATGCCTGAATTAATTGAGACTTATGTTGGCTGTATACATTGAGTCTATTTGACTCACCCCGTTGTGGGATTACTTTTCAGGTGACGCTTATTAAAGGACCGGATCGGCAGGAGCTTAGTGGTGGCCATGCTCAGTTCAAGATTTTATCTTATTTTGGACTTGTTATATTTTAAGTATTTTGGATTTAATTTGGGTTTTGATTTGATGTAATAAGGCCTTGGTTTGAACTGTCATGCATGCATATTTAATTACCTAAGTATGACTCGATTTTAATAATTCAAAGTTAAAGTCCATTTTTCTTAAGTATAAATATTAAACGTTTTGACACATAACCAACACGGGTTTTAAAATTTGAGCCCAACCCAAATCAACTGTTTTCAAAAACATGCAAAATTTTAGCAAAGTTTCAAATAAGAATCGACTAGTTTTTCCTAGAAGCATGCCAAATCCGGTTAGGGCTTGTGGGCCGGGTTTGGGGTGTTTCAATAAATATTCACCCATTTGCTGGTTGTAGGGACTTTTGACATTTTTAATGAAAATTAATTTATTTTTTTGCATTTTTGACTCTTAAATTTCGTTCAAGACTCAGCTTGACTTATTTGTTTAGATAGTGGTGTCAACCTGCTTCTTTTCCGAACTTATCACTCATTCTAAGTGAGGCGTTCACCTAAAACTATACCTTTGGTTCTTACCTTCCAAGGTAATGAGTCAAGGTCCCAACTTATCACCTAGACCACCTTAAGAGTCTTATAAGTCCCGGGTCAGCACTTACGTTTAGTGTTGTCTCGTTCTTGACCTTTAAGCAATATTTCCATTCTATCCAAGCTATCAATCATTCTGTTCTAATTCTTTGTTAGCCGAACCTATGGCATCATAAACTTATCCATTTTGAGCCGGTCTTTGTTGCCTAACTCCATACTTAGCCACATTCAAACCTTACTTCAAAATAGAACGATACTTCTTAGTTTGACGATCGGGCTCATAAATGACTCAGACATCTCAACGAGGCCGTGGTCAAATCAAGTAGTATGCTGAACTTAGATACGAGTGAGATATTGGTTTCACCTATTACCAAGACTGGGTCTCAAAGTCGCCGGGTCTCGACAAAGCCATGCTTGGGTTGGGAGGGACGAACCCTATTTTGGATCCCAAGCCATGTCCTATAGATTGTTTAGAGGTGTCACTAGAGTCACCCTTACTGTGGCTGAGTATTGGTTGGAGGCGACTGAGAGAATTATGAACAACATTGACTGTACTCTTAAGCAGAAACTGAAGGGTGCAGTCTCTTTCTTCTTGACGGAGTATATTAGTGGTGGTTATCAGTTGATGAGGGCACTCAACTAGATCGTTTGAACTGGGACTACTTTAAAACTGCCTTTTAGGGGAAGTATGTGGGCACGAGCTATGTGAATGCTCGTAGGCATGAGATCATGAATCTCACGCAAAGTGATAATTTAGTGGTCGAGTATGATGCCGAGTTTCTGATATTAAGTCGCTATGCTTGAGTCATGGTGGCATCCAAGTATGAGAACTGTATCCGTTTTGAAGACAGTTTGAGAGACAGTTTGAGGGTTCTGATTTCTCTGTAGAGGGAGAGTGATTTTTCTGTTTTAATAGATAAGTTGAAAATTACCAAAGAGGTTAAGCACGTGGAGCGCCAGAATAGAGACCGTGAGAGAGGCAAGAATAAGAGGGATTCAAAGCCTTTTAGTTCTGTTCAGAGGCCTAAGAAACGGGCCAGACTTGATGGGCATGTTAAAGTGGGAGTTTCTGTTGCTCCTACTGGGATTCAACTTTGTGGTGAATGTGGTAGGCACCATCCGAGTGAGTGTTAGAGGATATTAGGGGCTTGTTTATGTTGTGGGTCTTTAGAGCACCAGATTAGGGAGTGTCCACATCATTTTGGTTAGATGCAAGCTACCAGACTGGGTTCTGTTTAGCCTCAGACGGTAATACAGTAGCCTCTTAGGGGCCGTGGACCGACTAAGGGTGGTAATGATATGGGCCGAGGACAAAAAGCGCTGGGCAGGGGTGCTAATTAGACTGAGGTGAGGTAGCCTGCTTTGATTTATGTTGATCGAAGTTGATATGACATAGATGCCTCTGATGTGATCATGGGTACGTTCTTTATTTTTTATGCTCCATATACTGCTTTGATAGACATAGGTTCTACACACTCGTATGTAACTAGTTCTATTTCTAAGAACTTAGGGATTTTTGTTGAGTATACTTCTGGTGAGATTACTATACTAAGTCCATTGGGGCAATCTGTTCGGATTAGTAGACTATATAGGAATGTTCCATTGGAAGTACAAGGGGTTGTCTTTTCGAAAAATATGATGGAGCTATCGTTTGAGGAGTTCAACTTATTTCTGGGTATGGACTGGTTAGTTGAGCACCGAGTTAGTTTGAACTATGTAATTAAGAAGGTTGTTCTGAGGACCAAG
This sequence comes from Gossypium rotundifolium, assembly GCA_025506655.1. Classification (NCBI taxonomy): domain Eukaryota; kingdom Viridiplantae; phylum Streptophyta; class Magnoliopsida; order Malvales; family Malvaceae; genus Gossypium; species Gossypium rotundifolium. The sequence continues at coordinate 76,646,356 of CP106731.1, forward strand.
GATGATAAGAAAATAGTTGTGATCGGTGAACATCGAGATTATCTGTCTAATGTGATCTCCACTCTTGTGGCTGAAAAATTGGTTCGAAAAGGATGTGAGGTGCATTTGGCCTGTGTCAGTGTTTCAATATTAGAGGATTCTTCTATTGAGGATATCAAAATGATGAGCGAATTTTTAGATGTTTTTCTTGATGAGTTAGCGGGTTTACCTCTAAATCAAAAAGTTGAATTTGGCATTGTGCTTCTACCGAGTAAAGCTCGATGTCCATTACTTCGTACCGTATAGTACCAAAAGAGCTTACAGAGCTTAAGGCTCAACTTCAAGAGCTTCTAGATCATGGTTTCATTCGTCCTAATATGTCTCTGTGGGGGGCACCAGTTATGTTTATGAAGAAAAAGATGGTACTATGAGGATGTGCATCGACTATCAGCAACTGAATAAGTTAACTATAAATAATAAGTACCCACTCCGAGGATTGACGACCTGTTTAATCAGTTTCGTAGGGTTACAATATTCTCAAAGATAGATCTTTATTCTGGGTATCATCAGCTTAGGGTTAAGGAAGTAGATATTCATAAGACGGCATTTAAGACTCGTTATGGGCACTATGAGTTCCTAGTTATGCCCTTTGGTTTGACGAATGCTCTGGTTGCATTCATGGATTTGATGAACTGAGTTTTTCAGCTGTATCTAGATTAGTGTATTGTAGTCTTCGTTAACGATATTCTAGTGTACTATAAGATTGAGTTGAGCATGATGAGCATCTTAAAGTAGTATTTCAGTTACTCCGAGAGAAGTAGCTCTACGCTAAGTTAAGCAAATGTGAGTTCTCATTGCGAGAGGTAACATTTCTAGGGCATGTGGTTTTTGCTAAGGGGATCCAAGTTAACCTTAAAAGATTGAGGCTGTGCTTGATTGGAAACAACCTAGGAACGTATCTGACATCTGTAGTTTTAAAGGACTTGCGGGTTATTATCAGAGGTTTGTTAAGGGGTTCTCGTTGATTGCAGTTCTTTTGACTAAGCTTCTGCGCAAGGGTGTTCCTTTTTTCTGGACTGATGCACAACAATTGAGCTTTGAGAAGTTCAAGTCTGTTCTGATACATCCTGAATCTAGTAGGGGGTTTGTGGTGTACAGTGATGTGCCGCACGTTAATTTGGGATGTGTACTGATGCAAGATGGTAAGGTTGTGTCTTATGTGTCTCGTCATCTTAAGTCACACGAGGGAAATTATCCAACGCACAATCTCGAGTTAGCTGCTGTGGTGTTTACATTAAAGATCTAGAGGCACTATCTGTATGGTGAGAGGTGTATTATCTACACTGATTACAGGAGCCTCAAGTATCTTCTTGCCTAGAAAGAGTTGAATCTTAGGCAGCGTCGATGAATTTAGTTGCTTAAAGATTATGACTACACGATAGAGTATCATCCCAATAAGGCCAATGTAGTGGTTGATGCTCTCAGTCGTAGAGCGATGACTGATTTGAGAGCTACATTCGCTTGTCTTAGTTTGTTTGATGATGGGGGTCTGTTTGCTACGTTGCAAGTTAAGCCGACTTGAATTGGGCAGATTCGAGAAAAGTAGTTAGGGGATGAATCTATGGGTTTGCAGTTTCATCAGGTTGGGAGTGTAGTACTTCTGATTTTGGGTTGAATAAAGATGGGGTTCTGTGTTTTTGAGGATGGGTTTGTGTACCAAATGATTTTGATCTACGCAGTTAATTTTGAGGGAGGCGTATAGTAAGCCTTATGCTATGCATCCCGATGGTAATAAGATGTATCGGGATCTCTATGAACTGTATTGGTGACCGGGTTTGAAATGTGAGGTAACAGATTTTGTTGCTCGTTGTTAGATGTGCCAGCAAGTAAAGGCTGAGCACTAGTTGCCTTCGAGTTTGCTTCAACCTATTAAGATTCCCTTATGGAAATGGGAACGAGTGACGATGGACTTCGTTAGCGGGTTGCCCTTGACACCCACTAAGAAGGATTCTGTTTGGGTCATTATGGATTGATTGACCAAGTCCGCCCATTTTATTCTAGTTCGGACGGGCTACTTTCTGAGATTGTGAGACTGCATGGGTTTCGATTTCAATAATTTCTAATAGGGATCCTCGCTTCACTTTTCTATTTTGGAAGAAACTTCGCGAAGCTCTGGGTTCGAGATTGGACTTTAGTACTGTGTTCCATCCTCAGACCGATGGTCAAACTGAGAGGGTGATTCAGATACTGGAGGATATGCTACGGAGCTCTGTAATTGATTTTTGAGGTAGTTGGGAGGATTTTCTACCATTAGCTAAGTTCGCCTATAATAACAATTTTCAGTTTAGCATCCAGATGGCACCTTACGAGGCTTTGTATAGTGGTAAGCATCGAACTTTGCTATGTTGGACTGAGTTGGGGGAGCAATAGATTTTGGGTCCTGAGTTGGTTTCCGAGACTGCTTCTAACAGACAGAAGTCCTATGTAGATCTAGAAAGAGGAGACATCGAGTATTGTATTGGGGACTTCGTGTTTCTTAAAGTATCTCCGTGGAAGAAAGTTCTGAGGTTTTTTTGTAAGGGCAAATTAAGCACTAAGTTCATTGGGCCGTATTGGATTCTAAAGCGTGTGGGATCGGTGGCTTATCAGTTAGAGCTACTTCCAGAGTTAAACTGTATCCATGATGTGTTTCACATCTCGATGTTAAGGAGGTATCGGTCTGATCCATCTCACGTTGTCTCTGTTGAGGAGATCGAGGTTAGACCGAATTTGACCTTTGAGGAAAAGTTGGTTCAGATTTTAGATTGAGATATTAAGGTTTTGAGGAGGAAGTCCGTTCTGTTAGTTAAGGTTCTATGGCAGAATCATGGTTCTGAGGAAGCCATGTAGGAACCTGAGGACTCGATGCGTTATCAGTATTCTTATTTGTTCGGATCAGGTAAATTTTAAGTCTAAAATTTCTTTTAGGGGTAGAGTTGTAACGCCCTGAATAATTTAAGTTTATTTTTGTGAAATCTAACATAAATATGTATCTGCTTCAGTGGTTAAGTGTTTTAGGGGTGTGTATGCGATCTTGGGTTCAAGTCCCACTTTTGAAAATTTTGTTATTTTTTATTTAAGCCTTATCCCTATTGGGTGGACTTATGTAATAGTGTTTGTAAACTTATATCAGAATGAGCCTGCTAGTTCGAGTGGTAAGGAGTTAATGTGTTGGAGGTCCTATATTCGAATTCCAGCGTGAGCGTAGGTGATACTTTTTATTTCGGTTGGCTAAGAGAGTTTGGATTGGATTGAAAGTCTGAGTGAGTGGGTAGTTGAGATTGGGTTGTTAGTGGAGAGTCGGGATTTATCTAGTTTTCTCTCTCTTCTAAAAAATTTTCTAATGTTAGTTTTGTTTGCCTCTTTTTCTGTTGTTTTCTTTTTTTTCTTTCTTTGCCAACAATATTTATTTTTGCTCTTCTGAAGTTCTGCCATAATTTCCCTTTTCAATTTTGGTGTTTCGAGTTTCTGGTTTCTCGTGCGGGTTGGTAAGTTGTGGTTGGAGGGTGAATTCTTTTAAGTAGTTTCTCTCTTTTTGACGATATTGTCTTTTCCATTAAGTACTGAAATTATGGTTTTGGCAGAAATGAATTGTGAGGTATGGAGTTCTTCTCATTGGGAATCGTAGTCAGATTTGTTCGAGGAAATCGAGTAAGTGTTGAGCGCTTGAATCTTACCGTTGTCGATTTAGTTAGTTCGATATAATTGAGGTTTTTAACTGATTTTGGGAGTTTATTATGTTGATTTAGGTTTTGGTGGTCTCGGGATTGTTTTCGCATTAAAACCGTACCAAGTGTGTACTCCTAACACAAAAAATCAAGTTTCGACCAAAGCTAAAAATGGAGTTTGTTGATGCTACCCAGCTTTATGGTTAGCCGTGTGTGAGACACGGCCGTGCGATTGACAAAAGCGTGGCCGTTTACAAGACACGGTGTGTGACGGTGTGAGTGTGGCCTTATGGGCCACACAGGCTAGGCTAGGTTGGGTATGTGGGCCTATATAGGCATGCCACACGGGTGTGTGGGTTTGGGCCAGGTCGTGTGGGCCACACAGGCAAGGCCAACCTAGGTGTATGGGCCCATATAGGCGTGTGGGCCCAAAATTCTAAAATTTTTCCTAGGTGCATGCAGTGCGACCCAATTGATTAATGGCTACCATAGGGTTGCAAGGCTAACCAAACCCTATTTCATGTGATATGATATTACGATATACTGATCTGAATAGAATACTGGTATGTATGTCTGACTGTATTGTTTAAATATGTATCTATCTATATAAGAGCAAGTTAAGCATGTTAATTCTGATATTTATGCATCTATATTGTATATCTGTGTTTGGAGTGGGAGCTGCATATATGGAAGAAGTGATCTGTTTGGCGACTCTTCGCCTATATTCTAGTAGCTTGTCTGCATATTATCTGTTATGTGTCGCATCGACACTATATGGTGTGTAGGGATGGGTGGGTGTTCTTAACCCCACATGGTGTGATAGGATGGACGGAGATGGTGTGTAGAGGATGAGGATAGGATTCTGTTATCTGTTCTATGCATCTGAATCTAATATCTATTTCTGTGATGGACTTAGGTCCAGATCTGTATCTGACTGTATATGAAATTCTGTATATGTTGCATGTCTATCACTGATGGGTTACACACTGAGTTTACGTAAACTCACATCTATTTGTCTGTTTTGTTCAGGTAATCCACAAACATAGGCAGGTCGGTGCGACAGAGACTCAGTAGTGACCACTCGACGGGAAACTATTTTCATTATTATTATTTAATGGTTTTTACTGAAATTTTTTACTTTCATGAGAATTTTGTAACTTTTGGACTGTTTGATTTAAATTTTTGGATTGGTTGCATTATGATTTCTAAAACTGCAACTACTCAACAAAACACCGATTTCACATGGACAAATGTTAAATTTTGAAAATACGAGCTTGGTTTTGTTTTAAACGATTTTTTTCAAACTTCCTCTGCTAAATGATTTTGATAACCTTAAAGGATAACATGTAATGGTTTTAGTAATAATTATATAAATGAACACATTTTAAACTTGGACGTTTTATCAAAATATTATCGGTTTCAAAACACTTCTTCATAACACTCTCGGATTCGACCATAACGTCTAGGTTGGGTTTGAGGTGTTACATATATAGTATTTATTATTAATTATTTAAACTTGGTTAATGACTAACCGATAATGACAATGAGTATACATTTGATGTTATACAAAGAATAGCCTAAAATATAGAATGTTAAGAGATAAAACTTCATAAGATATTTATTTTCTTATTAATTTTATTAGTAATTGTTCATCGAATACTTTTTAGACTAACATATTACCTATGATGATTTAGCTTGTTTAGATTTTGTTTCTCAAGTATTTTGGATAATTTTATAATAGTTAATATTATTTTAAATAATTTAAAATTATATTGTTGTGTAGTTACAAATTATACTATCAAACATTATATAGGAAATTATGATGTAATTACACTTTGTCACCAAACTCGTTTAGAAAATTCAAATTCCTTATAATTACAAAAGGGTGTATTACTAGTAATTACACTTTCATTCAATTATTTTGTGGTTTCCAAACACACTTTACATCATGAAAACAAACTTAAAATGCTTTTACCTATTCAAAAATGAAAGAAAAGTACTTGTATTTAAAGAAAAAAATTGGTCTTCACATATGATCCTCAAGTCATACTCTTTGTGCTTCTATGCATTTTGATGCAAGTTATCATTTAAATCAAGTTTGTTTCATTGGAATAGAATAGAAGTGAAACACTTACTCAATATAAATAACATAGATAAGTGTTTTGGTTACTCATAAATGGCTTAAGTTTGGAGATGGATTCAAATGCTCTCAAGTTTCCTCAAAACAAAGATAAATTATGCGAGCATTGAATCTTGTGCTTTGAGACCTCTATGATGCTTACGTCAATCCTTAGGCTTAATAAAGGTGTAGGACAATAAGAGAGATGAAGACAAAGAAAAGATATGAGAAGGAAAAGATAAGAGAGTTCCTTAAAAGGATTAATACATCGAGCCTTATGTTTGGCCATTGGATGATAGATGTAGAGTGGTCCCACATTTTTCCTTATTCATATTACGATATAACAACATGTCCCCCCTAAGGTTCGAGCTAGGTTATAAAGTGACCTAGTGATGACTTATGTCAAGGACGTTTGTAGGATGTCATACTTTGAGCATTAAAGCATCTTGCATATAAATAATCAATTGGAGTTAGTTTATTTAATATGACTTCATGTGTTTAGAGGTTGAGCCCTTTGAGTAGATACAAATTGATCAGTAATTTTTTTTGCTAGTATAAGGATCGGTTTATTTGATTCTGTTGATAAGGTTGTAACCATAGTAATGTTGCATTTGCTAAGAAATTGATAAGATCTTATGAGGGGTCCAAGTTGTGTTAATATAATTAGATTGAAGGTATTGAGATCATATTATTCATTTTTCTAGAGCTTTTGCAAGGTTTGTGGCAAGAGAAAAGTTGGTTGTTAAGATCATATTGTTGGAAAAATCTATTTGAAAACAATGTTTAATGCATATTAGAAGTTTAAAATTTTCATTAAAAATTGATTGGTTATGATGTTTATAGCAATAAGCCTATTACTCAAACTATACTTGCATTTTTACATAGGCCTAACTTTATTATTCTCGGCTTTTGACATCATGATCTTCTCCACTATTCTCAACCTTGATTTGCTAGTTTGAGGCCTATTTGCAAATTGACGAAAACTTTTAGTAAAACTTTCAAAAGCTAGAAACTAAAGATGAATTTTTTCAAAAGATATAATTATTTGGATGATAATTTTACTATATTTTGACAGAATATTGACATATGAGAGGTGTTCTTTAACATAACTCTTAGCTTCCATTTATAGAGAAAATAACAAGAGTATTAGTAGAACAAGATTTAATTGAATAATAATATTTTAATAGGAAACATGAATCCTACTAGGACCATATGTGTGAGGGGTGGCGAAACACCTTCTCTAGAACTAGGGTTTGCCACCTCTCTTTATTAAATCGAGCTTAATTGGGCCTCATCATTTATCTGATCAATCATATGTGTTATCCGATCTTTAAACCAACTCATAAACACCAAAATATTATTTACTCATTTAAATTGATTAAATAAATAATTAAATTAAATTATTTTCTCATTCCAATTCTAATTTTGTTAGTCATAATGACTTTATCATACCTAAATCTATTAGCAAATTGATTTAATTAACTTGTTCTTACAAAACTATGAGATTTAACTAATTTAATTTCCACTTTGAACTTCAATTATTTAACTACAAATCAACTAATTAATAATTAAAAGAAATTAATTAATTCTGAGTCATCTCTTATTCATAGTGAGAAAATGCATTTATTGAGGATAGTGATATATGCGATCTATTTCTCTAATTCATTGTTTCACATATTCTTTTCATATCATCGATTAATGCAAAACATTCGTGTCAGTCATCAAAAAGTCTAGTGTCATGATTTGATTTACTTATTTCCAATGTATTCATACAAATGTTCAAATAATTACTTTTTAAAGAAAGTTAAGTGTCATGACCTGAAAGTGTCTTGGTAACATCTCCCATCCATATCTGTCGTTGAGATGGGTGAGTGGTGTTACACATATCCCTTAAGGTATTATTTCCATCAAATTATGTAGAGGCTATTTTGCAAAAATCAAAGTAATAAACTTAGCATAATTATTTAAGGGAATCATATATCTTTTAGAGCTCAAGCTTTACCAATTAAGTGAAGGTGAATGTGAAGCCAAAGTTGTTTGACTTGAATATTTCTTTTAAAGGATTGATAATGTATTCTCTAATGGAGTGAGAACTTATCCCTTGAGGTAATAAGGATGTAATAAATCCCTAAAGAAGTGTTAATATATACCTTAAAATAGTAAGAGTGTGTCCCTTAAGTAGGTGATAACGTATCTCCTGAGGAAATGATAATGTATTCCTTGAAGGAATAAAAATGTATTCATTGAAAAAATTGTGACATATCCCATAAGGGTAGGAGTAGATCCCCTGAGGGAATGAGAATGTATCAATAAGGGAGTAAAGATGTATCCCGAAAAGGATTAGGAATGAATTCTCAAAGGGAATGAGAATGTACCATTTGAGGGAATTAGATTGAATCCTCTGAAGGTTAGTGGTTGTATGGTGGACTAAGCACTGCATTTTTTGTAGCTTGAATTACATTCATTCTCAAGGACTAGTGGATAGTATTGCATTACATTCCCCTGAGTTTTAGCTCTACTTGTTGGAAGTTTCACTTATTGGTTAAGCCATTATGATGTTAGAGATATGTGAAATATGTAAGATGTTCCATAGGAATAAAGTAACCATTTTTTACTTAGAGGCTTAAGTTATTCTTGGATTACACCATGAAATATAAGTTCTAGCCTAATTTTGTAACATGTTTAGTTGGCATGTCAGTATTTGATAGCTAGCACAATTTGTATTCTTGTATGAAACTTTTCCCTCCTTACATTTAAGGTTGATTTTAAAGTAGCCTAGTGAAGATATTTTTTATGTAAAAGTGTTAGGGTTTTGATGTTGGAGCATAATTTTGAATTTATCTATTAGTTTGATAGGTATAGAGAGTGTCAGAGATTTTGGTGATCGACCAAGTTTTTGCTGAGAGCTATTTTGTAAGGGTTGAGTTATTGGTAGAATTGTATCTTCTGAAGGAGTTTTTATATCTCTCGAAGGATTTGTGTGGCCATCAAGTTGCTTGACATAATTGCATCCTTAAGGGAATTTTGTATCCTTTAAAGGATCTATGCAAGAGCTAAGTTATTTGGTGTGATTGTATACCTTAGAGTTAGGCATATTCTCTAATAAGGCCAAGATTCGTTGGCAATATCTAATTCAATAGGTTTCGTATGTTGATGAGGGAAAGCACCATTGTCTCTAGTCTCTTCCTAATCTTCATTATGGTTTGCTTCTTCACTTTCCAAGATGATACACTCATGCTTATACACAACATCCTCTATTTCACTCTTATACGACAGGGTATATAAATATTTACCAAAAATATAGGAACATTGAAATGATTTGAAACATTTATTGGTTTTAGGAGAGCATCATCTCGCGATGAACCCACTATATAAAGATCAGGTATCTTGCTCCTCAATAAAAGCAATTCATTTCATCTTCAACATTGGAGATGCCAAACAGCAATAACAATACAAAGGTGCATAATCAACTTTGAGGAATAAAGAGATTTGAGGAGTTCAAAAGACACAAAGGGAGTTAATAGGGTGTTAAGATAAGGGGGAAATATTAAAGCAAACAAACAAAAACAATTGAAAAGGTTAAAGGGCACCAAGGGAAAAAAATAGAGAAGAGAATTGACTCGAAAAAGTTCAATTAAGTGACAAGTTAAAAAAAAGACCATGCACCACTAGAAATAGAGAATTTGAGACAAAATCACAATATTATGAAAAGAAAAACCTCCATTGGTTGATGAGAAAAAAAACCTAGGACAAGACGGAACAAAGGATTTAGGATTACGAGAATATTGAAGAAAAGAGAATAAAACATAAAAACAACTAAAAAAGGTACTAAAGAAGGTGTTGACAATTAACAAAAGAAGGAAAAGCAATAGACGTTATCTTAGGGGAAAATGGAAAAATGCTTTCAAAAGAGATTTTTTCTATTTGTTTTAATCAATTTTTTTACATAATTATTTAACACAAATTGTGCAAGTTTCATAATCTATTACAATTATAAAAGGCTATGAGTTAAAAAATACCAACTTAATTGACAAATTTATTAAAACATCACTATTAATTAACAAAAATTACCCTTTTGGTAAATTCTCGCTATAACTTCTTTTTAAAAAATCACAATAACTTATAAAAATGCACTTTATAAGATAAAACTTGATGCGATCCCGGTCGCATCATATTTCGACACAACTCGCCGACCTCAGAATTGGCCTAAGCTTGAGGGCCCGAAGTGCAAAATGAAGCTTAAACTCAGCTCAATAAGCTCAATTTTAGCTTCTTCAAGCTCGTCTAGTTCAACCTGATCTCATTTAGCTTACTTTCAACCCATCTTTAATTTGCTGGAATAACCTTAAATAATATTTAGTTTAAGCATTAAATGTGTTTAGTTAATTTAGTTTAATTAATTAAGTTGCTGGAAAAAAATCACTCATCTTAGTTAACTAAGTTCATCTTAGTTAAATAAGTTGTTGGAATAAATTACTCATCTTAGTTAATTAAGTTCATCTTAGTTAATTTAGTTGCTGGACTAACTTACTGTTAAATGTGTTTATTTAAGTTTATTGATTAAGCTTATTAAGTTTAATGTGTTTAAAAGTGTTTAATGTGTTTTAATGTGTTTGTTAATAAAAATGCTTGTAGGTGACTATTCAGCTAGAATTAGTTACATACAAGGGGCTGTTACAAAGTGTTAAATGTGACTATTCAGTTGCAATCAGTTACATTCAAGGGGCTGTTACAACATTTAAAGAAGAGCATTATTCACCATTAAATTTTGGCAGCCTATTCCTCTTCTCTAAGGAGTTGTTCAATAATAGCAATGGACAAAAAATTAAAGGAGAGAATTATACATGTTGCTGGTGTCTATTCGGCTGCCCAAGACTGATTTAATGAAGGAATTGATGTCATTTGGCTGCTCAAAATGTTGAACTCTTCCAGCCTAAGTAATCAGCTCATTTATTCAGCTGAATTGGAACATTAAATCATGCTAAAGTTGTTGTTACTTAGGCCTAGAGAATTCAAGAGTTTGTGCTTAGTAATTAAGTTTTATTTCATCATATAACTCACATTTAAACTGAATTCTTATGACTTTTTAGCTAGGTTTCATGTAGCACTATAAATATGTTGTAATCAGCTTGTTTTGAGGACTTTTTTCCAAATTATATGAACAAGTGTTCTTTAGTGAGATTTCCAATTCTCATAGTTCTTTTCAGGTCTGACTTGACTTATCAAGCATAGCTTGTGGTGTCAATCTTTCCTTTGTAAACCAAACTTATCACCTTTGGTGTGGCGTTCATTATACCCGTGGTTCCTATCACTTTTGATAGTAGGTCAAGGTTCTTTGTTGATTTTCCTAAACCAAATTCTCATAAGAGCTATTTTAAGTCTCGGGTCAATAATCATTTTATTGTTGGTTCATTCTCTGTCCTTAACCGAATCCCCTGTCTATTGCTTAATTATCTTTCTTTTGACCTTTGTTTGTAGCCATTGCCTATCTTTTCCATTCCTTTTGAAACGACTTATGTCTTACTCAAATTCACGATTGGGCAATCTAAACGACTTGAATCATCACTAAAATGAGTTCGTATCATTTGGCATCAGAGCTAGCAAATTTGGGGTAAGAATCGATGTTTTCGGCATTACGGTATTGTATTTCATTTGAAAAAAATTTGAATTTAAAAAAAAAAATCAAATTCAAGAAGTGAATATCAAGTTTTACAAGTAAAAAAAATTCATAAATAAAAAAAATCAGAAAAAAAATAAGTGTTCAAGTTCTTGTCACTGAGTTTTGAAAGTTCGACTTACTGTCCAAAATCAATATTCTACTATTTGGCCACACTCTACCCTTTTCCATTTCTTGTTTCAAGCCTACCCTTTGTCCTACAATATTCCCTACCAAAATCGAACATCAATTTTGCAAGCCGACCCAGAACGACTTCTTCTAAGTCTAAATAGTCCCTTTGAGAACTTAGAGAGGTAGAGTGAGCGGAAAAAGGCAAGAGTAAGTGAGACTATTTGAGCGAGTAAAAACCAAGTGAGTGATTTTTCTTTGTGAGAGAATTGGTGAATTTTTTTTGTAAGTGACACGTGAGGTTTGTAGTGGTGAGGACTTCATTTTTCTGTTTAAATCAATTTTCTTTTCCAATAATAAACCATGTTTCTAGAAGAGTTTCCATAAATTGAATTTCAAGATTTGATGCAAGAGATGGACCAACTGTTCGATAGAAAATTAAAACCCCTACAACAACGATTGGATCGTGTCAAAAAGTGGAGCCAGCGAGCAAGAGCCCATTGGGAGCGTATTTTTTTGAGTCAAAAGACAGAGTCAAGATCATCACAGAGACAAGCATCCAATGACTATGTGGGAAAAGACTCATATCGAGATTCTTATTCATCAAAGAAGTAGAGTAGGTATGAAGCAAATCACGAGTTTGAAACCTTTCGAGACTACCAACAAGAAGGTAGGAATTTCTCTCCAAGTGCCTCAAAGTATTCATCTACGGAGAAGTCCTTACGGAAAAGTGAGCGTGTCCCGAACTCTTCCATGGAGATTTATTCACGAAGAAATGAACGCGACTTATATAAAGATCCTTCCACTTCTTTTCCCTCAACAGCCTGTCGTTCTGATTCTTATATGTTATCATCATTTTGTAATGAAAGAATGAGACAAAAAGAAACAAAAAGAAAAGAGACACAAGAAATGCTAATAAAAAAGTGAGCGCATATAGAATGAAATTGAGACAAGGAAAAAAAAAAGAAAGGAAAGAAAAAAAAGGGAGAGAGAAAGCAAAAAGATATTGAGAGTAAAAAAAAGTGTGAAAAAGAAAAGAAAATTGAAAAAGATGCAAGAGAATAAGAAAAAGTGAGGAATAACTTTTCTAACCAATGTGTGAGTTTTTCTCGTGTTTCATCTTTTCAGGTTTCTAAAGGTTTATGTGGCGAGCTCCAGCTTCATTACCTTCCCAACGAGAGATAGTTTCAATTGATCGAGAAAGGTAAGATCGAAGTTGATGTTAATCCACAAGTGTTTAAAGGTAAGCCAGATAAGGGTTCTACCGAGTTTGAATCTTCCCAATCTCACTTGACTATTATTGACAAGATTGCCGAAAACTTATTTTGTGAAAGGGCTTCTCACCTTGATTTGGTTAATTGTCGATCATCTATTATTGTTAATGATTTTGTTTCGACTAGTGCTATGAAAAGTTACTTCTATGACAAGATGTTCGATTAAATCGGCAAGTACCAAGCTTGATCATGTGTGATAAAGAGTTTTCATGAAAAATGTTTAATCTACTTGATCGTGACGATAATGTGAGCTTTTTACATCCTTGTGTGATACCTTCATGTATTTGCATGCCTGTTCGAATGAGAATTGTGGGGGATGATTGTTCCAATGTTTGTATGCCTAAATCTTATTTGCTTGTCATGTGTGATGTCTTGGTGAAAACGAAATTTCTGTGGTGCTGTGAGACAAGTGATTAAAATTATGTGTTCAAACCAGGAGTACATTTTCATCAATTGATGATAAGCGAAGGTATGTATCGTAAATTTTATGTGAGTAAATGTGTGAACAATCTTTGCTTGTGTGATGATTTATCTTTATTTTTGAAAACAAAGCTTGTGAATTGTGTTGGCTTGTAAAGTCAAAATCAAGTTTTTGATTCTGGAAATTGTTTTAAATTGTGGTTTAAACAATTCAAGCATGCTTTGTTTGGTAATGATTCCAATTACCCCATGTTCTTTCTACGATTCTGATCATGAAATTTTCAAGTCAGATTGAAGCAGTAAGAGAACATTTCTTTTTCGACCACCCCGGAGACCAATGTTCTATATCTTTGTTCAAGGGATTTTAGAATTGGAATGTTGTTAACTCTTGAATGCCTTGTGATTCTGGTTTGTTGCCCTCTAAGAACCTTTTGATTCATTGTGGAAAGGTAAGACCTATTTCCATTTCTGAACCTAGTATTGGTTTATTTGCTCAATTTTTGAATAAGATTCTGAAAAGCTCTCTTGAGATTATAATTTCTTGTGTCACTAAACTATTTCATTTTTATGTAGGTGACATTTTGAAATGGTTTCCTCCTAAAGAAGGAGGGCATGTACCTAACCTTTTTTCTTTTCGAGTTATATGTGATTTTTAGATGCTTGGGAGCAATGTAGTTAAGTTCACTAACCAAAAGGTTTGTGACAAAGAAAGATTTTTCGCGAGCAAGTGGCCTGATTTGAGGACAAATCATCTTCAAGGGGGAGGGTATGATGCGATCCCGGCCGCATCATGTTTCGACACAACTCGCCAACCTTAGAATTGGTCTAAGCTCGAGGGCCTGAAGTGCAAAATGAAGCTTAAACTCAGCTCAATAAGCTCAATTTTAGCTTCTTCAAGCTCGTCTAGTTCAACCCGAGCTCATTTAGCTTACTTTCAACCCATCTTTAATTTTCTGGAATAAACTTAAATAATATTTAGTTTAAGTATTAAATGTGTTTAGTTAATTTAGTTTAATTAATTAAGTTGCTGGAATAAATTACTCATCTTAGTTAATTGAGTTCATCTTAGTTAAATAAGTTGTTGGAATAAATTACTCATCTTAGTTAATTTAGTTGCTGGAATAACTTAGTGTTAAATATGTTTATTTAAGTTTATTTATTAAGCTTAGTAAGTTTAATGTGTTTAATGTGTTTAAAAGTGTTTAATGTGTTTTAATGTGTTAGTTAATAAATGCTTGTAGGTGACTATTCAGGTAGAATCAGTTATGTAACAGCTCGATTTTGGGGCTAGTCAGAATAGTGGTTTCGAAACCACTAATTCGAGGTCAAAAAAATTATTTTTAATATTATTTTATGTGTTTTAGCCTGATTATATGAGTGCATGAAAATTTTGGTGAATTAATTTTAGTGATTGTATGCTTAATTGCAAAAAAGGACTAAATCACATAAAGTACGAAAGTTTTATCTTACAAGCTAGAGGTGTCAAATAGATATAAAACTTTAAATTGAAGGTCCTTAATGTTCAATTATGCCTTTCTAAAGGGGATAGCCGGCCATAGGGGACAAGAGATTAAGTTTGGTTAATGTTTGGTGATGCTAGGTAATGAAATGAATAAAATAAAATAAAAACAAGAAAGCTATCATCTTTTTTTTTTTCCTATCATCTTCTTCCTTCGATTTTTTCACTCAAGCATAAGGGTTTGGAAGCTTGAAATTTCAGCAACTTACACTTCTTGCAAGTAAGTGATTTTAGTGGTCTTTCTTGAAAATTTTTTTACTTTTGGAACCCGTAAAGCTTAAGCTAGCTAATGAGGGGACTATTTTGCAAAATGGTTGAGAGTCAAGAGTTTTTCCATGTGAATATTTATTTTGATTTTTGAAATTTTATGGGAGAAAATGAATCTTGGGTGTTGAATATACAACTTTTGTGGAAGGTGTTTCCATGAAAACACCTAAAAGGACCTTTTTGTAAAGGTTGCAAAATAGGTAGTAAATGTGTGTAATAATTGACATCTTGCGTTGCTATAAGAAGGAATATGAATCGGCTAGGCTTGGGTGTGTGAAAAATGAACACATTTCATTTTACGAGCCTAGGGGCAAAAAAGTAATTTTATAAAAGTCTAGGGGCAAAACAGTAATTTTGCCAAAATAAGAATTTGTGGAGTGATTTGATTAATGTGGTTAATTAATAAATTAAATATGTCCTTATAAATCAAGAAGAACGTGGAATCAACCTTGACCTAGGAAAAGGCAAGGTTTCAAACTAAATTGCAAATTGGCATATTTTGTATCGAGGTAAGTTTATGTGTAAATGATACATCCTTAGTACATATGTTTTTATATATTAATGCATTGTGTGAATGCAAATGCTTATTATTGAGATTTAATAAAAATGATAGAAGGTGAGGAAATTCTTGGATTAACCTTCGGGATAGGAACAAGGATACGGATAAAATCCATGAATAAGTAAATATTGGTGGGCTGTGTTCGATACCACCGTAATTACCATTATTGGTAGGCTGTGTGCGATACCACCGTAATTATTATTGGTGGGCTGTCTCCTATACCACCTTAATTATTATTGTTGGTGGGCTGTGTGCGATACCACCGTGTGAATTATTAATGGTGGGCTATGTGCAAAACCACCGGGTATCTTGTATTATTCCGAAGTGTTCATCGAGAAACTTGTCTAAGTGAAATTACATGTGGCTTTGTGGTGATAAGTGCATGGTATAAGTGCATGTAAATGTGAGCAATGTTTTATGATATGTGTTTGGGATGTGGTAAGGTTAGAAATGAGTAAGTATGGTTATAAGGATCTGAATTGTTTTTGTTTAGTATGTAATGTTCATGATTGATAAGTAGGTGGTATGATGTTTATTGTTTACATATAGACTTACTAAGCTTAAAGCTTACTCCCTCCTCTTTTCCTTTGTTTTATAGTGTTGAAGAGCCAGCTCGGGATATGGAGATAGTCGGAGGATCACCCACACTATCCACACATTTTGGTATAGTTTGATTTATCATTTTGAGTATGGCATGTATAGGGACTTATTCTTTGATTGAATGTCATATTATTTAGGCCAAAGGTGTTGGCTTGTTTATAGATGAATTCTTTTGTATAAGGCCATAGTTGATGGCTCTTTCTTCATAATCTATGAAAAGATGAAGTTATTCATGAATGTGCAAGTTGCATGGTTGATTTATTTGATTTAATTATGCATAAATGAATTGGTGGCTTGATGTGGTTTATGTTTGTACAAGTTAGGGTGGCAAAAAGTGCGTGGCAAATAGCCTTGTTCTTGTCCACAAAGATTGGCACACGAGCATGTGTCTAGGTCGTGTGCAATACAGTCTGCCCCATGGGTGTGTGGTTTGGTTGTGTGTCCCCCTGCCTTTTAAGTTGACAAAACAGAATGCTCAGTAGTAACCACACGGGCTGTGACAAATCCGTGTGTCTCGACCGTGTGGAAGACATGGCCATAGGACATGGGCGTGTTCCATGGCCGTGTGAAGTCTGTACCTGAATCTAGAATTTAACTCACCATATGGTCTAAGGACAAGGGCGTGTTCCTTGGCCGTGTGACATCATTGGGGTAATGACGTCAGAAACAGAATGTCAAGGTTTTTGCACACGGGCTAAGACACAGGCGTGTCGTGGCCGTGTGAGGGACACAGGCCATGGACACGGGCGTGTGTCCGGCCGTGTAAAAACCCCTATAGGTTTGAATTGAGAGATAAATCTACAGAGTGGAACATGGGCATGTGATGTGACATATAGGCGTGTCCCTTCTTCCACACGGGCGTGTAAACTATTTGATGAGAATTTTTCTAAGTCTTTTCAGAGATCTTCTAAAGAACTCGGTTTGGTTCCGAACCATTTCTAAAGTGTGTTTTGAGCCTCATAAGCTCATATTAAAGATTTTGAGTTAAAGATTGAAAAGTTTTAAATTTGAACGAACTTTTATGGATTGTAAATAAATGTTAGTATGTGTTTTAGTAAGGTAACGCCTCGTACCCTATGTCGGTGTCAGTTACGAGTAAGGGTTGTTACATTTAGTGGTATTAGAGCTATGGTTTAGTCGATTCTCAGACCACCGTAGCGTGTGTGAGAGTATCGCTATACATGCCATAAATACATTATGATAGTATGGTGACTCATGACAATTTTAAACTGTGCTTTCATATAGTAATGGATCCCGACCGAGCTGTTACTGATGATGCTGCTAGTAATGCACCGGCTCTCGAGCAAGAGGCCATACCAGTAGAAAGTATACTTGATACCTTGGGTCAAGGAGAAGAGGCTCGAGAAGTCTTTCTCCATATGATGAGTAACTGATATACGGAGATTTTTCGAGCAAATCATAATGCTCAACCTCCTCCACCCCTTCCTATACCTCCACCGGTCCCCGTAGCTCCTTAAGGTATAGATTTGGTAAGAATGACTAAACCCCCAGTCGATAAGATTCGAAAGCAAGGGGCCGAGGAGTTTAGAGCCAACATAGATGATGACCCTGAGAAAGTAGAGTTTTGGCTAGAGAAGTGTGTTTGATGAACATTCATGCACGCCCGAGGAATGCTTAAAATGTGCGGTATAATTACTGAGGGACTCGGCATACCGCTGGTGGAAAACGTTGACATTTGTAGTTCTGAGAGAGTGTGTGACATGGTATTTCTTCTTAGAGGAGTTCCGAAAGAAATACATAAGTCAGCGGTTTATCGATCAGAAACGGAAGGAGTTCCTCGAGTTGAAGCAAGACAAAATGTCAGTGGCAGAGTATGAATGTAAATTTGTCAGACTCAGTAAGTATGCACAAGAGTGTGTATCTACTGAAGCTATTATGTGTAAAATATTCGAAGATGGGCTGAACGAGGATATTAGATTATTAGTTAGAATCTTAGAATTGCAAGAATTTGTAGTATTGGACGTTTGAGCTTGAAAAGCTGAAGAACTGAACAGAGAAAGGAGAAAAGCTATGAGTGAGGCCGAGATTCAAGGAAGAGCCCGATGAGTAATCCGTTCCAATCCCAATCAAAGAGATCCAAAGAAATAAACCCTAGGATGACCGCTTCAGCTGGGTACTCACACTGGGATCGTGGTAAAACATACTAGGGCTCTAGAGTTCAAGCCACCTCGATGGCAAGTGTGGGCAATTTAAAGTCAAATAAACCTGAGTGTCAGAATTGTGGTAGACAACATATTGGGGAGTGTTGGGGAAATAATCAAGGTTGGTACAAGTGCGGTTCACTAGACCACTTCATTCAAAACTGCCCTGAAATAGATGAGAAAGACAGAAAACAAGAAGTGAGAGCAAGTAAAGCCCCTTCGAGGGGTAGACCACAGAGGAACCCGGGAAGTGGGGCTAACAGTAAAGGTGCGTATAACAGCCCAATTTTGGGCTAGTCGAAATAGTGGTTTCAGGATTGCTAATCTGAGGTTGAATAAAATTATTTTCATACTATTTTATGTGTTATAGCATGTTTATGAGGATGTATAAAAATTTTGGTGCATTAATTTTGGTGATTTCATGCTTAATTATGAAAAATGACTAAATCGCATAATGTGCGAAAGTTCTATTATACAAGGTAGACGTGTCTAATAGCCATAGAATATTAAATTGGAGGTCCTTAAAGTGAAATTAGGCCATTAAAGGTGTGTTGGTCGGCCATAGAGACAAGGAGACAAAGGCATTAAATTTTGGTCAAAATTTGGTGAAATTAGGTGATAGAAAAATAAATAAAATAAAATAATAAAAGAGATATCATCTTTCACTATTCACACTTCTTCTCCACCGAAAATTGAAGAGGAAATAAGGGATTTTGGAGTTCAAATTTTCAGCCAAGCAAATCTCTTGCAAGTAAGTGATTTCTGAGGTCTTTCTTGATAATTTTTGTACTTTTGGAACCCCCAAAGCTTAAGCTAGCTAATGAGGGGACTATTTTGCTAAATGGTTGAAAGTTTAGGGACTTTCCATGAGAGTGTTTATGTTGTTTGCTGAGTTTTTATGTAAGAGAATGACTGTTAGTGGGTTAAGGAACAACTTTTGTGAAAGGTGTTACCATGAAAACACCTAAATAAGACTTATTTGTAAAGGTTGTAAATGAGTAATAAATGCATGAAATAATTGGTTTTGTGAGTTGTTGTAAGATAAATAAATGTTCATCTAGGCTTGTTTAATGAGAAAATGTGATGAAAAACGATTTACGAGCCTAGGCGCAAAGTAGTAATTTTGCCAAAGTATGATGGCAAAATGGTCATTTTTGCCTAAGTAGAAATTTTGATGTATCATGAATTATAAAGTGATTGAATGAGTGAATTTTATTATTATAGATCAAGAAGAGTGAGGAAACCACCTTGACCGAGGAAAAGGCAAGGTTACAGGCTAAACTGTCGACTAGTATATTTTGTACCGAGGTAAGTTTATGTGTAAACGATACATCTTTAATACATATGTTGTTACTTATCGGTGCATTGTATGAATGAGATAAATTATGATTGTGATTGATTGGAATTGATAGATAGTGAGTAATTCTCGTATGAACCTCAGAATAAATATGCAAGTGCAAAAAAATATCTGTAATAACTATATGGTGGGCTGTGTGCGATACCACCGTAAATATCCTTTTTGGTGGGCTGTGTGCGATACCACCTTAATATTTATTCACGATGGGTTGTGTGCGATACCATCGTTTATATTGTTATTTGGTGGGCTATGTGAAACTACCGTAATTATTCTTGTTGGTGGGCTATGTGCGATACCACCCTACTATTAACTATTGGTGGGCTGTGTGCGAAACCACCGGGTACTTAGTATCATTCGAGGGGTTCATCGAGAAATTGTCTAAGTAAATATATTATGTGGTTTGTGGTGATGAGAGCAGAGGATGTGTGCAAGTAAATGTGAGCATTTTATTTGTGGTATGGATGGAATGTGGTAAGAGATGAGATGAGTAAGCATTATTATGGAAATGTGATTTGTTCTTGCTTATTATGTAATGTTGTTGGTTGATTGGCATATTTTATGATGTTTATAGTTTACATGTAAACTTACTAAGCTTAAAGCTTACTCCCTTTCTTTTCCCTTGTTTTATAGTGTCAAATAGTCAGATCAGGATACGAAGATAATCTGAAGATCACCCACATTATCAGCTCATCTCGGTATATCTAGACTTAGCATTTTGAGTATAGCATGTATAGGGGCTAGACTTAGTGAAATGTCTTGTTGTATTGGCTAAGTGTGTTGGCTCCTTTAAAGATGAACTTTTTGTAAATAGCCATAGTCGATGGCTCATTATTATTAATATATGAAGAGATGAGGTTATTTATGAATGTGTATGATGCATGATTGGATTGTTTGATTAATGGTTAAAAGTAACACCCCTTCCCCGTATTCAATGCCGTAATAGGGTACGAGGCATTGCCAAAACACATACACTTGTAAACGTATTAAACTGAGTCATAAAATTTCACCCAAATTATATAAAATGAACTGCTAAATATTAAAGGCCAACATTTTAGGCCAAACCAATTATGACATATACAAATGACTAAGTCTCCTATAAATGCCATAAACTTAAGAGGTTTGTATTCACTTTTACCCCACGATGATAGCTTGATAGTGTGATTACATCTCCGACGATCTCCAACTCGAGCTAGCATACAAACCCTATAAGATATGGGAAATGAAGGGAAGTAAGCTACAAATCTTATTAAGTATGTAAATAATAAGTGATTTATTAACAGACTTTTATAAATCTTCACAATAAGTTCTCAAGATAATGCAAACATAATTGAACATAGTTCCACTTTTTATTCATGTTCATCTCAAGCTGTCTACTCGAGTCACAGTCATTAAATTATTTATATCTGGACCTACGAAACTCCAAATTAAGATCCGTTAATTTTTCATGAAACTAAACTCACATATCTTCTTACCATACAATTTCCAGAATTTTTAGTTTAGCAAATCAATACATTTTATTCATTAAAGATTCCCTTGTTTTACTATTTGACTATTTTGACCTCTCTTCACTACGAATCAATTTTCTCCTTGTAAAAAGTTCATATGACCTTCTTCTTTAGTTCATTTGAAAATAGACTCATTAAGGATCTCAAAAATATAAATTATATCCCACAATTATTTTTTTAAATTTGTTAATTATTTTTCCAAGGAAGAATAGGGGTACACGTAATCATTCTAAACCAGTCTCACAGAAATTCAAATATCTCAAAATATACAAATCATTTGTTTGCTATGTTTATTTTATATGAAAATAGACTCAATAATATTTAAATAAATATCTCATCCAACTTATATATATCAATTTCTACTATTTTTGGTGATTTTTCAAACTCATGTCACTGCTGCTGTCCAAACAGTTTTATTGTAAATTTTTGCTCTCTCTTTCACTTTGGTTCTGTTCATCACTTGCCTATACCAATCTTTCCAATTTCCGATTACATATCGAACATATTGTTCATACGTACATTTTCCACATTTCTCAATTGGTCACATTCACACTTGCACTTATTCGCACCAATCATCATTAGTAAATTATCTCATTGAACCCCTTCAAAAATCGCCCGATACTCGGTGGTCTCAGCACATAGCTACACCTACACATAATTCGGCTTTTTTGTACACATGGTGAAGGTCCCTTATCACCCATGTGACCTAGCCATTCCATCTCGTAGCTTTCTTGTCTACATGGAATCCAACACTAGGAACCACTCATGTGACCTAGCTACTCATAACCTGTAACTTTCTTGTACACATGGTATACACACAGTAATACACATGTGACCTAGTTACATATAAAATTATTATCCCGTAGCTTTCTTGCACACATGGTGAAAGTCCCTTATCATCCATGTGGCCTAGCTACATATCAAAATTTTCCATCTCATAGCTTTCTTGTGCACATGGTGAAGGTCCCTTATCACTCGTGTGACCTAGCTACATATTGTCCGTATCTCTCGATTTTACGAAGGTTCAATCGAGAATTTCTCATTCCATACATTTTCAAATTTTAGTTATCACCCAATGATTTCCATAATATCTAGCAAAATAATTATTGAACAAGTAAAATAAATGCATTATTCACATATCAACTTTCCATTTCACATAATAACCATTGTAATAGAAAACACCTTTAAGCACAACATTTCAACCCATTTTCCATGCCACCTATGTCACCTTTTATCATAAACATATTATTAAATCAATTCACCAACATAATATACTAAACATGTAATTCAGCAAAATCAATTTAATACCACAATTTAGGTTTCAAACATACATTACGACATTATTGCATTATTATTTACACACCAACTTACCTCGAATGCCGAAACGACCATTTTACCAACTTTCTCGATTTTCGATTTTCCTCCATCTCTAGGTCCAAATCTCATTTTTCGGGGTCTAAAACATCAAATTTCACTTATTTAATTAATGTACTACTCAAAACAGTCCATAACTCAACTTTTGCAAAATTACAATTTTGCCCTAAACTTTTACATATTTACACTTTTTCCCTAATACTCGAAAATCAAACTTCAGCCCTTATTCTTATGTTTTATAACATTTTTATCATTTTTCCCTTCTATGGCAACATCAAATTCTTACTCTAACATACACTTATGAACATTAGGTATTTTTACCGATTATGTCGTTTTACTCGTTTTCACTTAAAATCGCTTAGTAAAAGTTCTTTAACGTAATTTCAAGCTTCATATTCTACCAAAAAAAAATCAAAATACACACTTTTCACCTATGGGTAATTTTCCAAAGATGAACCCTAGCATTAATTATTGGTAGCATAAGCTAAATCGAGCTACCGGGACTCCAAAATTGTAAATAACTTGAAAAACGGGGCTAGAACGGACTTACCATGAACTTGGAAAGTTGAGAAAACCCTAGCCATGTCTTCTCCTAGTAAATTTCGTCCATATGAAGAAGATGGACAAATTTGGCATTTTAATTTTGTTTTTAATTCATTTAATTCACAAAAGGACCAAAATGCCCTTAAAAAAATATCTTATCTAACATATACCATATCCATTTTTGTCCAAAAATTTAATCAATGGGCTAATTACCATTTAAGAACCTCTACTTTAAAATTTCATAGCAATTTGACACCTCTAACTTCTAGAACTCAAGTTTTGCACTTTTTACAATTTAGTCCTTTTGACTAAATTGAGTGCCCAAATGTCAAAATTTTCGAATGAAATTTTCACAAAATCATTCCGTGAAATTGTAAACCATAAAAATATAATAAAAATAAATTTTATTACGTTAGATTTATGGTCCCAAAACCACTGTTTCGACTAGACCCCAATTCGAGATGTTACATTTCCTCCCCCTTTTAGGATTTCCGTCCTCGAAAATCTTACCAGAAGAGTGGTTTTGTATCTTTCTCTTAATTTCCAACATCACTAAATAATCTTTTTCAAAAAAATACTTTCAAAAACATTCTGTCATCGATCTGAATTCTAATAGAACTCAGTGAATTCTGTCAAACAAAGAATCGATACATATTGAAATTATTATGCTAATTCCATCAAACGTTCGAAAACAACCCACTAGAATTTCCCTTGGTTCCCCACAGATCAATTGATAATCACTCACAATCTTTCAATAGCTTAATTCATAACCACTGTCTTAAACTCAAATTTTGTTATGCCATCAGATATATTAAACTCTCGAAACCAGGAAACATATGACAATCCTCGTTAAACAAACAGTGTCATCAAGTTTTTCAATACAGACATAATAATAACCATCTCTAAATCACTAGTCGAACAGTTCTTTTTAATGTGATATTAAACGTATGAAAACATGAATCATCACTTTATATTCTAGCAATAAAACTCATTCTAATCCGTTCACTAGTGTATCACTGAAAAAAAATCATAAACTTATTACTCAATTCCAACTGAACTCAAAACTAGAGCTTCGGTTAATAATACCTTCAATTTCTTTAACTTTGTTAGTATACCCAGACCATTCAAACTTTAACAAATGTGATAACTTTTCCAATCAGAACAACTTTAACTTATAACAACATCATCCGGTTAGAATAATCCAATAGGCATATCTCTGTATTGTACTTTCTAGAATATAATTTCTTCATTCAGACTATTCGTCCTCATACTCGTGAATACACAAAATTTATTCTCTTAGGTGAGGCATGTTTAAATATACATAACTCAAATCACATCTCAACAAATCAGTTCACTCATATAAAAACAACTGAGTTAATTTCAGCTATCGAATAATAACATATCAATATACTTTTTTTCTTCATGCTAAGGATACAACTCAAATACACAATCTTTCAAAATTATTTTAGCATGCAAATCAAAGATCTTTTAAAGCGTATTAGCTCGAGAAAATAGATATCCTGATTGAACTCATTAACTTTAATCAAACTTACCTGAGGAAAGAAAACTGCTATATAATTTAAGCTTGTGTTCTTACCATTTATACCCTTGCCAATATCAATTTCTTCCACAGAAATTTGAGAAACCTTGATACCAGAGTCACCACATTCCTATTATTGAATCCAGAAATACAGTCATACTAAACATAGCCATCATAGACCAAAGAACATACTTTAAGGATGAGCCATGTCCGATAATTTGCACAATAAGGGCAATAAGAAAACCCCAAATACGATACCATTCCAGAAGTCTGAGAACATAACTCACAAGAAAATAACAGAGATCCTGATGATTCTTCAGAGAAACCCAGCAGAAAAACAATGCTTACCGACTCTAGACTTCTATCATAATAGAGATAATATATTTTTCGTATATATAAAACAAAACCATAATCAGTAGAAACATAAGAATTGTCTCACATAAATTTTTACCATCGACTTCATTCCAACATTTTTAAATATAATTCAAGAGATAAAGAAATACCAATCATAAACCGACTAGACCAACAGGGCATTCATCTAACATCATAGTTAGCTTTTCACAATGTAAGAACTCCATCAGAAATAAACAATCACACACATATCTCTGAGGATAAAAGAATATATAGAATACACAGAAAAGATCATCATATTCATTTCAACTGTGACTGTCACACACACAGACATCTTTACTACTCAAATATCATTTCTTTGACTAATTCTGTCATCATGAACCCTGTATTATTTCATTCACTAACGAAAATCAATTCAGGAAAAATTTCAGCAAACACATACTTTAGATATCATATCTGAATAAGTCGATTAGCCGAGACTAAATTCTCCTTTATCCATGACATTGCCTAATCTGTATAATCTTTAAAATATTCTGATATCCTTCCAAAATTGTTTCCACTTTCCAAACTGTTCTTATCTCTATATGCATTACTAAGTATTTCACCACTAAACTCTTTAGTTTCACATTTATGGACTTATTCCACATGATTCTTATGAATTTTCGTTATAAAGAAACACTGGTAAGGGGGTGAGGTCGTAAAGCTTCTAATTTGACTCTCATAAGTACATACATATGACTTTGTATTCATCACCAACATCATATAATCACAATTACATAATTCACTTCAAGCTAATTAACATATATAGTCATGTTACACAAACTTTTTTGATTATCTTATTCAAACAAGTGTACATAAACACACATTCTCTCATTTTGAGTTTTCGTATTCACTTAATCAAATATGTTGGGCACATAACATCATATGCATGCCAAACAAACATGGATGGGCTTACCACCATATAAACTTTCATTTCATTCCACTTTTCAAATTTCTCAACTTGTAGTTTTCTCATTTCGTACATTAACACATATATATCATGAACTTCTATTCATACCTTTCCAAATTTCGATACATCATAAGCATGTCTCAATCATTTCAATATCATTATCAGCATTATCCAAAAATAGCTCAGTTGGAAGTCATATTTGTCTTAACAAAACAATTTCGTCAAAGTCGGGAGATATCACACTATCATGAGTAGTAATATGGCATGTATAGCTAGACTCACATACGCTATGTTAGTCTGATAATCGACTAAACCATAGCTCTGATACCACTAAATGTAACATCCCTTCCCCGTATTCAACGTCAGAATAGGGTATGAGGCATTACCAAAATACATACACTTGTAAACGTATTAACTGAGTCATAAAATTTCATCCAAATTATACAAAATGAACTGCTAAATATTAAATACCAACATTTTAGGCCAAACCAATTATGACATATACAAATGATTAAGTCTCCTATACATGCCATAAACTTAAGAGGTTTGTATTCACTTTTACCCCACGATGATAGCTTGATAGTGTGATTACATCTCCAGTGATCTCCAATTCGAGCTAGCATACAAACCCTATAACATATGGGAAGTGAAGGGAAGTAAGTAAAAAGCTTAGTAAGTTTGTAAATAATAAGTGATTTATTAATAGGCTTTTATAAATCTTCACAATATGCTCTCAAGATAATACAATCATAATTGAACATAGTTCCACTTTTTATTCATGTTCATCTCAAGTTATCTACTCGAGTCACAGTCATTAAATTATTTATATCTGGAGCTATGGAACTCCAAATTAAGATACATTAATTTTCCATGAAACTAGACTCACATATCTTATTACCATAAAATTTCCAGAATTTTTAGTTTAGCCAATCAATACAGTTTATTCATTAAAGATTCCCCTATTTTACTATTCAACTATTCTGACCTTTCTTCACTACAAATCAATACTTATTATAATATACTTATTATAATATACTTAAACTAAAATAATGCACCCATTATACATATAAAATTGTTTTTCCTAGCATGCTTGCCATCCACATCATGAAATTTGGGCAATTTGACATGCAAGTCCTCATGCAAGAAAGACAATTCAATTAACCCTTCAACTTAATAGAAACTATTTTTACTATTTTAACTATTTAGTCCTTTCTCTTAATTTAAGCACACCAAAGCAATTAAATTCATAAATTTCCACACATATTCATTCATGATTATTACACACGACACAAAAATAATATTAGGAATTTTTTTCGGCTCGAATTCGTGGTTTCGAAACCACCGTTTTGATTATGGTCGTAATTGAGCTGTTACAACTCTCCCCCCTTAAGGGATTTTCGTCCCCGAAAATCTTACCGATAAATAAATGTGGATAGCATTCTTTCATAGATTCCTCAGTTTCCCAGGTCACTTCCTCAACCCCGTGCTTATGCCACATAACTTTAACCAATGAAATTTTCTTATTTTGCAACTCTTTCACTTCCCGAGCTAAGATGTGAATCGGTTCTTAGGCACACATATCCGATTCTTAAACCGTAGACATCCCTCAGCATCTATTTGAAAATCTGAATCTGCACACGAGCCACAATAACTCCTTTTTACTTTTAAATCATCATCAACCTTTTGAGCTTCACAAATCTGTTGTACAAACAGTGGTCTCGCTTTCAATTCTGCAATGATCACACCATCATCGGTCATAGTTATATTTGCATTCATTGCGCGTAGAGCAAATAGTGACTTCCGGCTAAGTGCATCGGCAACCACATTAGCCTTTTCTAGGTGATAATCAATCACAAACTCATAGCCTTTCAACAGTTCTGACCATCGTCGCTGTCTCAAATTCAGATCCTTCTGAGTCATTAAATACTTTAGACTTTTGTGATCCGAATAGAAGTGGCATTTCTCACCGAACAGATAGTGATGCCATATTTTTAAAGCAAAATCTATAGTGGCCAACTCAAGGTCGTGTGTCAGATAATTCCTCTCGTGCGGTTTCAACTGTCTCCAAGCGTAGGCTACAACTTTACCCTCCTGTATCAAAACACAACCCAGCCTATTTAAGGATGCATCGCTAAAAAAATAACGAACCCTTTACCCGATTCTGGCTGAACGAGTACCAGAGCCTCCGTTAACAAGGTCTTTAGTTGATCAAAACTCTTCTGACGCTTTTCCGACCACTCAAATTTTACATCTTTCTGAAGTAGCTTTGTCATCGGAGGTGCTATCATAGAAAACCCTTTCACGAAGCGTCTATAATATCCGGCTAGCCCCAAAAAGCTACAAATCTCAGAAATATTCCGCGAAGGTTTCTAATCAAGTATGGCCGAAACTTTACTTGGGTCAACCCGAATGTCCGATGCTGAAACAACATGCCCCACAAAGCTGACTTCATTCAACCAAAACTTATATTTGCTGAATTTCACGTACAACTACTTATCACGCAAAATCTGTAACACAAGTCTCAAATGCTCAGCATGGTCGGTTTCATTGTGTGAATATATTAGGATGTCGTCTATGAATACAACCACAAACCGATCTAGATACGGTCTGAATACGACTCATCAGATCCATTAAAACTGCAGGGGCATTAGTGAGTTCGAATGGCATCACTAAAAACTCATAATGGCCATATCTCGTTCGAAAAGTAGTCTTTGGTACATTCGAGTCTCTAACTCGCAGCTGATAGTAACCTGACTTCAGATCAATTTTTGAAAATACTGAAGCTCTCTTGAACTGATCAAATAAATCATCGATACGTGGCAATGGATATTTATTCTTTACGGTCGCTTTATTGAGTTACCGATAATCGATGCACATTCTCAAAGTTCCATCCTTCTTTTTCACAAATAGGGCTAGCGCACCCCAGGGAGAGAAACTAGATCGTGCGAAAACTTTATCTGCCAATTCTTACAACTGAGCCTTCAACTTTTTTTTATTCAGTCGGTGCCATTCTATACAAAGCTATCGAAATCGGAGTTGTCCTCGGCACTAGCTCAATAACAAACTCTACCTCACGAACGGGTGACAATCCCGGTAGTTCTTCTGGGAACACCACAGAATATTCATTAACAACCTGTACCGATTCAATCTTTTTTTCAGTTACCTTGTTGTCAATCATATATGCTAGATAGGCTTCACAACCCTTCCTCAGATACTGTCGAGCCACCATCAAATATATCACAGCAGATGGTCCACTCAAATCTGCAGACTCAATTCGGATTCTCTCAATATTCTAGCATCTTAAATCAATGATCTTTCGTCTTCAATTAACTACTGCATCGTGAACTGTCAACCAATCCATACCGAGATTAATATCAAACTCATCAAAAGGTAGTAGCATCAGATCAGCCGTAAAACACATGTCTCGAATCATTAATGGGTTGTTCTTGCATACTTTATCAACTAATACACATCGAGCTAGGGGATTTGAAACCCGGATTGCAAATTTAGTAGACTGAACAGGTAGAGTCTTACTGGTTGCTAATGTTTCACACACATACGAATGAGTTGAGCTAGGATCAATCAAAGCAGTTACATTAATATCAAACAGAGTGAAAATACCGGTAATGACATCTGGAGATGAAGCCTTCTCTCTGGCACTGATGGCATAAGCTCTAGCTGGTGCATGGGCCTCTAATCAAATAGCCACATCTGACGTTCCCCTCTAAGCGCCACTCCTACCTCCCATATTACGAGATGGTCTACCTCTAGTAGTAGTGTTGCTCGGTCTCGCGCTCTGAACAACGCCTTTTTCAGTTGTCTCCGGGCTATCCCGAATGAAATGATCTTGTGAACCACACTTATAACAAGTGTGATTAATAAATTTACCCCAACACTCGCCAATATGACGTCTACCGTACTGTTGACACTCAGGCCTACTCGATTGGGTATTGCCAACACTAGCAACATATGTAGCCCGAGAACTCACTGGTGGTCATTCTCGTATAGAGACCCCTGTGTTAGGTTTGGACTGATTAACATCATTCTTGAATTTCTTTTCCTAGCTTTTTAGCTTTACAAGCTCGTTCAACTAGTACTACGAACTCGTTTATTTCAAGGATGCCAACCAGAAGTTTTATATCTTCATTTAAGCCTTCTTCAAATCTCCGGCACATAGCAGCCTCAGAGGAAACACATTCACGAGCGTAGCAACTAAGTCTCACAAACTTGTGCTCGTATTCGGATATAGTCATACGACCTTGCTTAAGTTCGAGAAACTTTTTACGTTTAGAATCTATGAATCGCTGACTTATATATTTCTTATAGAATTCCGTCTAAAAGAAGTCCCAAGTAACTCTCTCCTTCAGAACAACTAATACAAGAGTATTCCACCAATAATAGGCAGAATCCCGCAATAATGATATGGCGCACTTTAGGCACTTATCGGGTGTGCAAGACAGCTCATCAAAAACACAAATAGTATTATCAAGCCAAAATTCAGCTCGCTCTGCATCATCATCATCTTCGACTCTAAATTCTTAAGCCCCATTTTTTTCTAAAGCGATCAACCGGGGATTTACTAGCTCTCTCAGGATTTACAATCGGGGGTACCACCGGTACAACAGGGGGAGTATTCGGATTTAGGGGTTGTTGAACAGCCGGATTGGTTCGTATATACTGACTGAACCAATCATTCATCATGTTATAAAAGGCTTGTCTTAGCCCCCTCATCGGGATTACTCGCAGCTGGTCGAGATTCCTCTTGCGCAATCCCTTGAGCGGGAATGGGTGCCACACTCTCGACATCGTCAGCTATAGCCCGCTTGGGATAAGGATCCAATACCATATGAAAGAAATAAACACATTTCACTGTCAGAAGTCATCACACTATCACATTATAAATCATGGCATGTATAGCTAGACTCACACGCGCTACGTTAGTCCGAGAATCGACTAAACCGTAGCTCTGATACCAATCAAATATAACACCCCTTACCCGATACCGTTGCCGGAGTCCAGCACGAGGCTTTACTAGACTTAACTTACTAGTTTGGGACATAATAATTAAAACTGTCCATCTGCGTCATGTTCACTAAATCAATTATAACCTGAGTTACGAAACTCAAAATCTAGATCCGTAAATTTTTCTTGAAACTAGACTCATATATCTTCTTACTGTAAATTTTTCAGAATTTTTCGTATGGCCAATTAGTACAGTTTATTAGTTAAAGTCTCCCCTATTACACAGTTCGACAGTTCTGACCTCTCTTCACTAAAAATCAATTATCTCATAATATACAACTCTTTTTCCTACACCATTTTTTTATATAAAAATAGACTCAATAAGATTTAATTCTATATCTCATTCACAACCTAATTCCATTTTTACTATTTTTGGTGATTTTTCAAAATCACGTCACTGCTGCTGTCCAACTATTCCCCTGCACATAATATCACCAATTTAAGTTGAATCAAACCATATTTATGCATATAAGTATAGCCATTTTCACATGGCTTCCATACATTTTAAGTTTGTTTTTATACAAAAATCCAAGAAGTAAATTATCTTATACATGCCATGGACCTTGGGTTCAAAAAACAAAAAGGTACCAAAAGAGATGATAATGTGAATGACTTCGACGACGATCCTCGAGCTTGAGCTTCAACTTCAAAATCTAATGAACAATGCATAAAACACACCAAATAAGCTATCATAGCTTAGTAAGTTTAAGCAATTTATACTCATTGAATAATATAAAAAAATTTTATTCAAGATTTTGAAACCTAATCTCTTGATAACATCCATACCAATCATCCCAAACCATAATAAAAATTGAATTTATAATCACATCATATACTTCTAACAACTTCCATATACCATCACCACATGATGAATAATTAATATTTATAACATATACTTACCAAATTTTCTATTTGCATTTCCAGCTACTAATAGTCTCAAACTAATAGGTATATTACATACCTTTAATTCACTTCCCCTTTTCCAACTAAATCGTTCATACATAACTTGTATTAATGCACTTCTTATATTTCTGTATGCATAATAACATTACTCATATAAATCATTTAACGAATCTTATACTTAGACAATTTTTTGATAAAATTCTGTAACGTATCGCTCATATAGAGCCGTTACTTGATATTTTCCATAACGTATCGCTCACATAGAGCCGTTACTCAATATCCATCGTAATGTATCGCTCACATAGAGCCGTTACTCAATACTCTCGTAACGTATCGCTCACATAGAGTCGTTACACAATATTTCTCGTAACGTATCGCTCACATAGAGCCGTTACACAATATTTCTCGTAACGTATCGCTCACATAGAGCCGTTACTAATTTATCCGTACACATAGTGCTAATTATAAAATTTTCTCCTCTTATACTTCATGTATATATATATCCACACATTATAATTAGGATCGAACCCAAGTATGTATACTTCAAACCAAATTCTTTTTCCTATAATTTACCATTATATTCGGTCACACTCAATTAAACCCATAATTGCATATTCAATCACCTCCATCATCGATTTCATATTAGTCAAACATACATTCAGCCCATGCACTTATTAAATCTTAACTCTGTCACATTGGTAAAAATTTACCTATCTTTATACACATCTCAACCATCTAATGTATGACCATATATATATATATATATATATATATATAATTACTATTTCAATTACAACCTTCACCTACTTCAAAGTCCACATTTAACTACTTTTCAAACCATAAATATTCATCCATCTCAAGTATATTAAATTCATACATAAATCAACCACATAATTTGACTAATATATATATATATATATATATATATGTGTGTGTGTGTGTGTATATATATATATATATATATTGCCCAATATCACATTCGGCCTTGACATTATTAAGCAACTAACAACTCCTTGAATTTATTCATATCCCAATTTAGTATTTCTCACATCTATTAGTATCATTATCATACAAACTTACATTTCATACAAAGAAATCTAAACCTCCAACAACCACATAATCGGCTACTTATACAAATTTTATAGATACATTCGGCAATGTGATATCAATACACTTACCACCATCTAACTTGGGCATATAACATGGTATAAAATTCAATTTAACCCAATTGCTTAAAACTTACCTCGATAGTTGTCAAATTAAGCTTCCTGATCCAATCTCGTTTCCTTTTGTTCTTAATCTAATTAAGTTCAAATTAAATTAATTCAACCACATTTTCATTCAATTAAAAGCAAAATCATATAAATATACAATTTTCCGATTAGCCCCCCAACATTTATAATATTTATAAAATAATCCTTAAAATTCAAAACACGAAATATCAAGAATTTAATTGCCCCTTTCAAAGCTGAATGCTCACCATCTCCATACAAGTTTCTATGAATTAATTATTATAATTTAACACACTTAAGTTCATGAAGGCCGAATATACAAGCTTAATTTCTTCTTCTCTTATGATGAATTTGCTAACTCACTTTGTACACATGCATATTCTTCAATACATGACCAAACAACAAGCTAAATAACCACTATTTATATTCATCCCATTCTAGCCGAATAATAAGAGCATTCCTATGCTCAAATCCAAAATAAATTCTATAACTCTCATGCAATTTAAGCCACTAGTCTTCAATTCATCAAGTCTCTTAAGCAATTCATGTTGTTTTTAAATCAATACTAAACAATTTTCAAATCAAATACAACAACTCAAGAGTGCTCATCCTTGGCCGAATATTAACATGCTTAACCCCAAAATTTTAACATGATTTTATTAGCATTCAAAGCAACCAACTCCAATATGTAAAGATTTACTAAAACCAAGCTAAAATATCCACCTTACTACTACATGCAAGGCCGAAAAAATGGAGGTTTAAGCTTCCTTCATTTCTTTGGGAAAGAATCGATGTAGAAGATGATGATGAGGAAAGAGAGAATGAAATTAAAAACACATTTCTTTTATTTTATAAAATAAATACTTATTATAATATACTTAAACTAAAATAATGCACCCATTATACATATAAAATTGTTTTTCCTAGCATGCTTGTCTTCCACATCATGAAATTTGGGCAATTTGACATGCAAGTCCTCATGGAAGAAAGACAATTTAATTAACCCTTCAACTTAATAGATACTATTTTTACTATTTTAACTATTTAGTCCTTTCTCTTAATTTAAGCACACCAAAGCAATTAAATTCATAAATTTCCACACATATTCATTCATCATTATTACACACGACACAAAAATAATATTAGGAATTTTTTTCGGCTCAAATTCGTGGTTTCGAAACCACCGTTCCGATTAGGGTCGTAATTGGGCTGTTACATGAGGAGAGCTTGAATTGTGTTGTGTCATTGCTGAAGGACTCGACATATCGTTGGTGGAAAACGTTAACGTCAATAGTTCTAAGGGAGAGAGTAAAGTGGGACTTCTTTTTGGAAGATTTCCGAAAGAAGTACATAAGCCAGAGATTTGTGGACCAAAAACGAAAAGAATTCCTTGAATTGAAGCAAGGCAAAATGACTGTGGCAGAGTATGAGCGCGATTTTGTTAGGCTCAGCAAGTATGCACAAGAGTGTGTGTCTACGGAAGCTATTTTGTGCAAGTGGTTCAAAGATGGGCTGAATGAGGATATCAGACTACTAGTTGGGATTTTAGAATTGAAAGAATTTGTGGCACTGGTTGATAGGGCATGCAAGGCCGATAAGCTGAATAAGGAAAAGAGAAAAGCCATGAGTGAGGCCCGAGATGCAAGAAAGAGGCCAATGAGTAAATTGTAACAAACTCAATCAAAGAGGTCTAAGAAAATGAACCCTCAGACGACTGCGTCAGTTGGATATTTACACCAAGATCGAGGTAATACATACTCGGGCTTGAAAGTTCAAGCCACCTCAATGGAAAGCGTGGGCAATCCGAAGTTTAATAAACTGGAGTGTCCAAAATATGGTAGGCAACACACTGGGGAGTGTTGGGGAAACAACCAAAATTGTTACAAGTGTGGTTCACCTGATCATTTTATCCGGAATTATCTTGAGAGGGATGAGAATGAAAGAAATAAAGAAATAAGATCAAGCAATGTATCTTCGAGGGGTAGATAGCAAAACAACTCGGGAGGTGGGACTAGTAGTAGAGGTGCGCCTAGAGACTCTGCTGTGAGGTCGGAGGGTCGAGCACTTGCAAAGACTTATGCCATTCGAGCTCGTGAAGAGGCATCATCTCCAGATGTGATAATAGGTACTTTTTCTCTTCATGATATCTCTGTTGTTGCTTTGATTGATCCGAGGTCTACCCATTCTTACATTTGCATGAAATTGGCAGCTAGCATGAGTATGATTGTTAAGTCTACAGAATTTGTAGTAAAAGTGTCAAACTCGTTAGGCAAACATATGCTAGTTGACAAGGTGTGTAGGAATTATCCTTTGACAATTAGAGGTCATTATTTTCCAGCAAATCTCATGTTGTTGCCGTTTGATGAATTTGACTTGATTCTTGGTATGGATTGGTTGACTTCTCATAATGTATTAGTGAACTGTTGTAGTAAGTTCATTGAATTGAAATATGTAAATAGAGATGTCATTCGGGTTGAATCACATAGATCAGATGGTTTGCCTGTGATAATTTCATCTATAGTAGCTGAGAAATAGTTGAGGAAAGGGTATGAGTCCTATCTCGCCTTCATACTGAATACTCAAGAGTCAGAGGTAAAGATTGAATCAGTACCGGTGGTATGCAAGTATCCAGATGTGTTCCCGGAAGAGTTAACCAGATTACCTCCAGTTAGAGAGGTTGAGTTTGGGATAGAGTTAGTTTGGGTACAGCGCCTATTTTGGTTGCTCTGTATAGAATGGCACCATTAGAGCTAAAAGAATTGAAAGTTCAGTTGCAAGAGTTAACGAAAAAGGGTTTTGCAAGATCGAACTATTCACCATGGGGAGCTCTGGTACTTTTTGTGAAGAAGAAAGATGGGTCAATGAGATTGTGTGTAACAGACCGAATTTGACCCTAATCGGAATGGTGGTTTCGGGACCACGAATCCGAGTCTGAGAAATATTTTAATTTTATATTTTGTGTTTATTATATGTGAATTAATGTGTGTGAAAGTCTCGTAGAAAAATTTTATCATTTGTGTGTTTAATTTAGAAAAAGGAATTAATCGCGTAAAAAGTAAAAGTAGCAAACTATAGTGAAAAGTGCCTATTTGATGATGGCTTTTTAAAGTGGGGTATTAAAAGAGTAAATAGTCCAATTCTAGATGTAGCGGGTGGCATATGTCTAATCTACCCTTAAGTTATATGTTATGAAATTTTATGACATAAGGTTAAATAAGTAATTATTTAAATAACATGTTATATGTTAAAATAACATAAAAAAATAAGCCATCATCTTTATGTTCTTTCATGGCTGAATGTAGCTAAGAAAAAGGGGTTGAAGAAGCTTTGAAATTTTGGCAATTATTTGATTCAATTAGGTAAGAATTTTAGCTCGGTTTTTGTTGATTTTTACGTTTCTGAGATCGTTGCTTAGAGTATTAGCTGACCCATGTTGAAATTTTTGAATCTAAGCATGTGTGATATTCGGCCATTGATGTGTTCATGTGGTTTTTTATGTTAAATGATTTTAGATGAAAGATATGTTAAAGATTAGTATGTTTTGTATTGGAAGTTTTGATGAAATTGAGTATTTAGGGCTAATTTGTAAAAAAATAAATTTTTATAGGGACTTATTTGCAAAATAAATGAAATAAATGGACTTGTAAGGTCCCTAGGAAGATTCGGCTCTTGAGTAGCATGGGGAAATTTTGTGTATTTTGTGTTTTATGCAAATAGGACTAAATTGTAAAAATGTGAAATATTAGGGGTAAAGTGGTAAATTGCTCATTTATGTGTTTTGGGACTAAATTTAGATGAAATGTACTTGAATGAGCTGAATTTTAATGTGTCTAGATCAAGAACAAAGAAAAACAGATTTGGATCGGGGAAAGATGAAGGTTATCGAATAGTCGGTTTACGATTAAAATCGACGATCGAGGTAAGTTCTTAAGTTAAAGTATATTAAAGAGATAAATATGAATATGTTCAATGATATTATTTGATTAATTTGAGTAAGGAAATAGGTAATAGTCGAATGTAAATGTTCTATATTGGATTGGATATGTTGAAATGAAATGTGAATTAGTACATTTGATATGATATGTGAATGTGGTTTATGTATATGAATTGATAGTGATGTAAGTGTTAAGGAATATAAGTTGATGAATTGATTTGATAAATAGATCGGGCTTGAGCCTAAGGTGCCTCGTCTCGGTGATATATTTCGGCTTATTGCCTAGCAGGCTTAGTGCTGGTGACATATTCAGGCTTCGTGCCTAGTAAGCTTAGTGCCGGTGATATATTCAGGCTTGGTGCCTAGTAGGCTTAGTGCCGGTGATATATTCGGGCTTCGTGCCTAGTAGGCTTAGTGTCGGTGATATATTCGGGCTTCGTGCCTAGCAGGCTTAGTGTCGGTGATATATTCGGGCTTCGTGCCTAGCAGGCGCAATGCCGGTGATACTTTAAAACGAAGAAACCATAAATTGATCGAGGTGTAACATAGTGAATCTATTGAGTTAAAAACTCAGGTAAGCTTAAATCTTATTGAATTCATCAGAAGTAAGGTAAGTTGTGATTAATGTTACTTGTGTTGAAATATTATGTTAAGAATGGTGTTATGTGTGATTGAGCTTATTGATCAATGTGTATGAATGGTATAAGATAGAATTTGAGCTTAAATGTACTATTTTGGGAGGTTCGGTTACAAGTAGAAATGCTAAGAGTGAAAAGACTTTGAATGTGATAATATAGTTTATATGAATGTTGTACCTATGTGACTTGGAGCATGTCATTCATGTAATATATGTTTATACTATGATTTGATGAGTTACAAAATTATGGTAATGAAGTGTAAATGCTTAGGTTAATGAACTGTTACTATTCGGCCCTGCATAAATTTATTTATGGAAATATTTATATTCAATGTCATAAGTTTAAAGAATAAAATGTTTAAGTGTTTG
This sequence comes from Gossypium rotundifolium, assembly GCA_025506655.1. Classification (NCBI taxonomy): domain Eukaryota; kingdom Viridiplantae; phylum Streptophyta; class Magnoliopsida; order Malvales; family Malvaceae; genus Gossypium; species Gossypium rotundifolium. The sequence goes on from CP106731.1 coordinate 76,684,463, forward strand.
AGTGTTACATTATTATTTGCTTGAGACTTACTAAGCTAGTAAGCTTATTCTGTGTGGTTCAATGTTCTATTTTATAGATTTTGGTCTCGCTACGGGCTCGGGAAATCATCAGCAAAGTCAACCACACTATCGACTCATATTGGTACTTTTAAAGTTTGGACGTAAAAACTTAAGGCATGTATAGGCTAGCTTAATGCTTAAATGATAATTTGAATTGTATAAATAAGCCATGCGAAAATGGCTTGGATTTATTACTAATGATCTAATGTTTGAGTTATTCTAGTTATAGAATGTGTGTATGTTCTACTTGGTCATGGGTTTGATAGTGATATAAAGTCATGTTAGGTTTATATATATTGTAATTAGTCTTTTTGGTAAGATGATAGTTGTAGTGTTTGAATATGCTTGGGTTATGGTTGATAAATACTTATTAATGAAATGCATAATTTAAGATACAAATCAACTTAGAAATTATTTTAAATCTTGGATTGTATATTGGCTAAGTGATGAAATTATAGGTATAGTATTTGGATTGACATTTTCGAACATGGTTTACATATGTGTATGTATATTTAGTTTAAATTTAGATGTTTCGATCTATAGAAGGCATAATTGGTATTTAGGTTTGATTATGTTCTTCTAATTGATTTGTTCTATATTATGTTTGGAATGTATACTATTGGTATATTATGAATTTGAATAAGCAAAACTCTTAATAAACATATATATAAATATATAAATATATATATGTTTAGCTTTTGATAATTGCTAAATTGCTTAGTAGGTTAATAAAGAACATGTGTATATTCGGTCAATGTGATTTAATGACCAATTGAATAGTAACATTCATTATTGGTTATGTAATGCTTATAAATGAATTTGGATAATGGTTTTTAAGATATGTACGATGTTGTTTAAACATGCCATGGAAGTGTATTAATCAGGTTGTATTCAGATAGGGCTGTATGAACAGAAAATAATTGTTATGACCTATGCTATGTTCGGTAATGCCTTGTAACCCTAATTTGGCGACGATTACGGGTTAGGGGTGTTATATTGTGCATAGACTACAAACAACTCAACAAGGCAACAGTGAAGAATAAGTATCCTTTGCCAATGATAGATGATTTATTTGACCAATTGAAGGGAGTTACGGTGTTCTTCAAGATAGACCTGAGGTCTGGCTATTACCAGTTGAGGGTTAAGGAGCAAGATGTGTCGAAAACTACATTTCGGATGAGGTATGGCCATAATGAGTTCCTCGTTATGCCATTTGGCTTAACAAATGCTCCTGCAATTTTTATGGATCTTATGAATCGTATCTTTCGACCATATTTGGATAAGTTTGTAGTTGTCTTTATCAATGACATACTGATTTATTCTTAGGATGAGAATGATCATGCAGAACACCTAAGAATTGTGTTGCAAACTTTAAGATACAAGCAGTTGTATGCTAAATTTAGCAAGAGTGAGATTTGGCTCGAGAGGTCGTATTTTTAGGACACATTGTGTCGAGTGATGGCATTAGATTTTATCTGAGTAAGATCTCGGATATTGTAGAGTGGAAACTGCCAAGGAATGTGTCAGAAATTAAAAGCTTTTTGGGTTTAGCGGGATACTATAGACGGTTCATAAAGGGGTTCTCCATGATTGCTAAGCTATTGCATAAGGATGTTAAGTTTGAATGGACTGAGAAATGCCAACAGAGTTTCGAGAGATTGAAAGCATTGTTGACTGAGGCACCGGTTTTAGTACAACCTGAGTCAAGGAAAGAGTTTGGGGTCTATAGTGATGCGTCATTAAATGATCTTGGTTGTGTGCTGATGTAAGAGGGTAAGGTAGTAGCTTACGCCTCAAGACAACTAAAATCTCATGAGAAGAATTATCTGACTCACGATTTGGAATTGGCTATGATCGTCTTTGCCTTGAAGATTTGGCGTCATTATTTATATGGTGAGAAGTGCTGAATCTTCACCGATCACAAGATTTTGAAGTACTTGATGGACCAAAGGGATTTGAATTTATGACAACGGCGGTGGCTCGAATTATTGAAGAATTATGAGTTAGTAATCAATTACCATCCGGGGAAAGCGAATGTGGCTACGGATGTCTTGAGCAGAAAATCCCTGTATGCTTTAAGAGCTACGAGTACAAGCTTAGCGTTGTTTGATGATGGTGCTATATTGGTCGAGTTGAGGGCTAGACCATTATTTATTCAGCAGATATGAGGTTATTGAAAGGATTGGGCCAGTAGCATACCAGTTGGCTTTGCCGATAGAATTAGAGAGAATACACAACTTGTTCCATGTGTCGATGTTGCGGTGATATCGTTCCGATCCTTCGCATGTGATCCCTCCAACAGAAATTGAGATAACCAAACATGACTTATGAAGAGGAGCCAATTAAAATTTTGGCTCAAGAGGTTAAATAGTTGTGAAATAAGAGCATAGCCTTAGTGAAAGTGTTATGGCAAAAACACGGTGTGGAAGAGGCTACGTGGGAACCGAAAGAAGCCATGAGGGAACAGTACTCAAATCTTTTTACCGGTAAGATTTTCTAGGACAAAAATCTCTAAAGGAGGAGAGTTGTAACAGCTCAATTTTGTGGCTAGTCAGAATAGTGGTTTTGAAACCGCTAATCCGAGGTTGAAGAAAATTATTTTGATATTATTTTATGTGTTATATCATGTTTATAAGGATTTATGAAAATTTTGGTGCATTAATTTTGGTGATTTCATGCTTAATTATGAAAAATGACTAAATCGCATAAAGTGCGAAAGTTCTATTATACAAGGTAGAGGTGTCTAATAGCCATAGAATATTAAATTAGAGGTCCTTAAAGTGTAATTAGGCCATTAAAGGTGTGTTGGCCAGCCATAGAGACAAGGAGACGAGGGCGTTAAATTTTGGTAAAAATTTGGTGAAATTAGGTGATAGAAAAATAAATAAAATAAGATAAATAAAAGAGATATCATCTTTCACTATTCACACTTCTTCTCCATCAAAAATTGAAGAGGAAATAGGAGATTTTGGAGTTCAAATTTTTAGGCAAGCAAATCTCTTGCATGTAAGTGATTTTTGAGGTCTTTCTTGATAATTTTTGTACTTTTGGAACCCCCAAAGCTTAAGCTAGCTAATGAGGGGACTATTTTGCTAAATGGTTGAAAGTTTAGGAACTTTCCATGAGAGTGTTTATGTTGTTTGCTGAGTTTTTATGGAAGAGAATGACTGTTAGTGGGTTAAGGAACATCTTTTGTGAAAGGCGTTACCATGAAAACACCTAAATAGGACTTATTTGTAAAGGTTGTAAATGAGTAATAAATGCATGAAATAATTGGTTTTTGAGTTGTTGTAAGAGAAATAAAAGTTCAGCTAGGCTTGTTTAATGAGAAAATGTGATGAAAAATGATTTACGAGCCTAAGGGCAAAATAGTAATTTTGCCAAAGTATGAGGGCAAAATGGTCATTTTTGCCTAAGTAGAAATTTTGATATATCATGAATTATAAAGTGATTGAATGAGTGAATTTTATTATTATAGATCAAGAAGAGCAAGGAAACCACCCTGACCGAGGAAAAGGTAAGGTTACGGACTAAATCGTCGACTTGTACATTTTGCACCGAGGTAAGTTTATCTGTAAACGATACATCTTTAATACATATGTTGTTACTTATTGGTGCATTTTATGAATGAGATCAATTATGATTATGATTTATTGGAAATGATAGATAGAGAGTAATTCTCGTATAAACCTCGGAATAAATATGTAAGTGCGAAAAAATATCCGTAATAACTATTTGGTGGGCTGTGTGGGATACCACCGTAAATGTCCTTTTTGGTGGGCTGTGTGTAATACAACCTTACTATTTATTCACGATGGGCTATTTGCGATACCATCATTTATATTTTTATTTGGTGGGCTATGTGCGAAACCACCGTAATTATTCTTGTTGGTGGGTTATGTGCGATACCAACCTATTATTAACTATTGATGGGCTGTGTGCAAAACCATCGGGTACTTAATATCATTCGAGGGGTTCATCGAGAAATTGTCTAAGTAAATATATCATGTGGTTTGTGGTGATGAGTGCAAGGGATGTGTGCAAGTAAATGTGAGCATTTTATTTGTGGTATGGATGGAATATGGTAAGAGATGAGATTAGTAAGCATTATTATGGAAATGTGATTTGTTCTTTCTTATTATGTAATGTTGTTGGTTGATTGGCATATGCTATGATGTTTATAGTTTACATGTAAACTTACTAAGCTTAAAGCTTACTTCCTTTCTTTTCCCTTGTTTTATAGTGTCAAAGAGCCAGCTCGGGATACGAAGATAATCTAAAGATCACCCACACTATCATCTCATCTCTGTATATTTAGACTTAGCATTTTGAGTATGGCATGTATAGGGGCTAGACTTAGTGAAATGTCTTGTTGGTTTGGCCAAGTGTGTTGGCTCCTTTAAAGATGAACTTTTTGTAAATAGCCATAGTTGATGGCTCATTATTATTAATATATGAAGATATGAGGTTCTTCATGAATGTGTATGATGCATGATTGGATTGTTTGATTAATGGTTGAATGTGATTTATGTTGTAGGAGTTTGGGTGATAAAAAGAGCTTGGCAAATAGCCTTGTTCTTGTCCACACGGGTAGTCACATGGGCATGTGTCTAGGCCGTGTGTGACACACGGTCAGTCCCATGGGCGTGTGGCTGGGTCGTGTGTCCCCTGCATGTTAGTGTTGCAAGTCAGTGTTGACCACGGGTTAGACACACGGGTGTGTGCCTAGTCCGTGTGCCCTTTATATGGTTGCTAATGTCATAAACAGAATGCCCAGGTTTTCACACACAGGCGAGGACACGCGCGTGTCTAGGCCTTGTGAAAGACACGGGCAAAGGCACGGGCGTGTGTCCAGCCGTGTGAAAACCCCTATAGGTTTGAAATGAAAAATAAATCCCACACGGGCTGGGGACATGGGCGTGTGTGACCACACGGCCTGTCCACACAGTAGTGTCCCATTTCACACTGACGTGTGGCCCTGTTTAGGTAAAAAATTTCTAAGTATACAAAAGTTCCCGATTGGATTCCGAAACCCTCCATTTGCATGTTTAAGGCCTCGTAGGACCATAATAAGGATGTTATGAATGTGAATGAGAAGTTTTAAGTTGGAATGAAATTTGATAGCCCAAAGTTGCACATTCGAGCAAGATAAGTTTAGTTGCACATTCAAGCAAGATAAGTTCAGTAATGGCTCGTACCCGGTTCTGGCGTTGAATACGGGTAAGGGGTCTCACAGTGCACCTAGAGATTCTGCTGTAAGATTAGAGGGTAGAGCGCCTGCAAGGACTTATGCCATACGAGCTCGTGAGGATGCATATCCCCCGAAGTGATTATGAGTATATTCTCCCTTTACGATATTAATGTGACGTTGCTTTAATTGACCCCGGATCCACACATTCTTATGTTTGTGTGAATTTGGTAAATTGTATGAAATTACCTGTTGAATTGACTGAATTTGTGATTAAGGTATCAAATCTTTTAGGCAAGTATGTGTTAGTAGATAAGGTTTGTAGGAATTGTCCTTTGACGATTCAAGGTCACTATTTTTGGCTAATTTGATGTTATTGCCATTTGATGAGTTTGAGGTTATTTTGGGCATGGATTGGTTGACATTACATGATACTAAGGTAAATTGTAGACAGAAAACTCTTGATTTGAAATGTGAAAATGGTGAGTTTCTTTGGGTTGAAACAGATAACTCGAAGAAGATGTTTGTGGTGATTTCGTACATGTCTGCTCAGAAGTGTATGAAAAAAGGGTGTGAAGCATACCTTGCATACGTGTCGATTACTCACTTGACAAGTTGGTTGAGCTTTATATTGCCGAAGTTGTGAGATTACATGGGATGCCTATGTCCATTGTTTCGGATAGAAATCCAAGGTTCACTTCGAGGTTTTGGAAAAATTTGCAAGAAGCCTTGGGTACGAAATTGAATTTCAGCAATGCGTTCAATCTGCAAACCGATGGTCAATCCAAAAGAGTGATTCAATTTCTTAAGGATATACTCTGATGCTGTGTTTTAGAATTCAAAGGTAGTTGGGAAAAATATCTACCTTTGCTTGAATTTGCCTACAACAACAGTTATCAATCGAGTATATAGATGGCACCGTACAAAGCATTATATGATCATAAGTGCCAGACTCCTTTGCATTGGATCAAGCTTAGTGAGAAGCAAATTCACGGGGTTGATCTAGCTAGAGAAATCGAAGAGAAAGTGAAAGTGATCTATGATAGTTTGAAAGCTGCTTCAGATCAACAAAAGTCATACGCGGATTTAAAAATAAAGGAAATTGAGTTTCAGGTGGGTGATAAAGTATTCCTGAAAGTATACCCGTGGAAGAAAATATTGAAATTTGGTCGAAAGGGTAAATTGAGTCCGCGATTCATAGGGTCGTATGATATTATTAAAAGGATTAAACCAGTAGCATACCGGTTAGATTTTCAGGCAGAATTGGAGAGAATACACAATATGTTTCATGAGTCGATGTTGCGACGGTATCGTTCCGATCCTTCTCATGATTCCTCCAACCAAAATTGAGATACGACCGGATATGACCTATGAAGAGGAACCAATTAAGATTTTGGCTTGAGAGGTTAAACAGTTAAGGAACAAAAGCATAGCCTTAGTGAAAATGTTATGGCAAAAGCATGGTATAGAAGAGACTATGTGGGAACTGAAAGAAGCCATGAGAGAACAGTTGTAACAGCTCGATTTTGGGACTAGTCAGAATAGTGGTTTTGGAACTACAAATTCGAGGTTAGAGAAATTGTTTTAATATTATTTTTTGTGTTATAGCATAATTATATGAGTGCATGAAAATTTTGGTGAATTAATTTTAGTGATTGTATACTTAATTGCGAAAAAGGATTAAATCGCATAAAATGAGAAAGTTTTATTTTACAAGCTAGAGGTGTCAAATAGCTATAGAACTTTAAATTGAAGGTCCTTAATGTGCAATTAGGCCTTTCTAAAGGGGATAGCTGGCCATAGGGAACAAGAGATTATGTTTGGTCAATGTTTGGTGATGTTAGGTAATAAAATGAATAAAATAAAATAAAAACAAGAAAGCTATCATCTTTTTTTTCCTATCATCTTCTTCCACCGATTTTTCACTCAAGCATAAGGGTTTGGAAGCTTGAAATTTCAGCAACTTACACTCCTTGCAAGTAAGTGATTTTCGTGGTCTTCTTTGAAAATTTTTGTACTTTTAGAACACCTAAAGCTTAAGCTAGCTAATGAGGGGACTATTTTGCAAAATGGTTGAGAGTCTAGAGTTTTACATGTGAATATTTATGTTGATTTCTAAAATTTTATGGAAGAAAATGAATCTTGGGTGTTAAATATACAACTTTTGTGAAAGGTGTTTCCATGAAAACACCTAAAAGGACCTTTTTGTAAAGGTTGCAAAATATGTAGTAAATGTGTGTAATAATTGAAATATTGAGTTGCTACAAGAGGGAATATGAATCGGCTAGGCTTGGGTGTGTGAAAAATGAACACATTTCATTTTACGAGCCTAGGGGTAAAGTTGTAATTTTATAAAAGTCTAGAGGCAAAACGATAATTTTGCCAAAAATAAGAATTTGTTGAGTGATTTGATTAATGTGGTTAATTAATAAATTAAATATGTTCTTATAGATCAAGAAGAACGTGGAATCAACCTTGATCGAGGAAAACGCAAGGTTTCGGACTAAATTGCAAATTGGCATATTATGTATCGAGATAAGTTTATGTGTAAATGATGCATCCTTATTACGTATGTTTTTATATATTAATGCATTGTATGAATGAAAATGCTTATTATTGAGATTTAATAAAAAGATAGAAGGTGAGGAAATTCTCGGATGAACCTTCGGGATAGGAAAAATGATATGGATAAAATCCATGAATAAGTAAATACTGGTGGGCTGTGTGCGATACCACCGTAATTATCATTATTGGTGGGTTGTGTGCGATACCACTGTAATTATTATTATTGGTGGGCTGTGTGCGATACCACCGTAATTATCATTATTGGTGGGCTGTGTGCGATACCACTGTAATTATTATTGGTGGGCTGTGTACGATACCACTATAATTATTATTGTTGGTGGGTGTGTGCGATACCACTGTGTGAAGTATTAATACTGGGCTATATGTGAAACCACCGGGTATCTTGTATTATTCCGAAGTGTTCATCGAGAAACTTGTCTAGGTGAAATTATATGTGGCTTTGTGGTGATAAGTGCAGGGTATAAGTGCATGTAAATGTGAGCAATGTTTTATGATATGTGTTTGGGATGTGGTAAGGTTGGAAATGAGTAAGTATGGTAATAAGGATCTGAATTGTTTTTGTTTAGTATGCAATGTTCATGATTGATAAATAGGTGGTATGATATTTATTGTTTACATATAGACTTACTAAACTTAAAGCTTACTCCCTTTTCTTTTCCCTTATTTTATAGTGTCGAAGAGCCAACTCGGGATACGGAGATAGTTGGAGGATCACCCACACTATCCACACATTTTGGTATATTTTGATTTAGCATTTTGAGTATGGCATGTATAGGGACTTAGTCTTTGATTGAATGTCATATTATTTTGGCCAAAGGTGTTGGCTTATTTATAGATGAATTCTTTTGTATAAGGCCATAGTTGATGGCTCTTTCTTAACAATATATGAAAAGATGAGGTTATTTATGAATGTGCAAGTTGCATGGTTGATTTATTTGGTTTAATTATGCATGAATGAGTTGGTGGCTTGATGTGGTTTATGTTTGTACAAGTTGGGGTGGCAGAAAGTGCGTGGAAAATAGCCTTGTTCTTGTCCACATAGGCATGTGTCTATGTAATTGCTCGATTTAGGGGCTAGTCAGAATAGTGATCTCGGGATCACTAATCTGATATTAGAGAAATTTGTTTTCATGTTATATTATGAGTTATAACATGAAAGCATATGTACATGAGAATTTTGGTACTTTAATTTTAGCAAAATCGTGTTTAATCGCGAAAAAGGACTAAATCGCATAAAGTGTGAAAGTTTCATTCTACAAGCTAAAGGTGTCAAATAGCCATAGATTGTTAATTTGAGGTCTTTGAAAGGCAATTTAACCCTTTTTAAAGGCTTGGCCAGCCATATACTTCATAGGGGACAAGAATTGACCAAATTGGTCAAAGTTGGTAGTGTTTGGTGGACTAAATTGTTAGTTTAATATTAGAATAAATAAAAGATGATATCCATATTCTTGCTCATCCTTCTCCACAGAAAATAGCAAGAAAATAGGGGTTTTTGAATGCTCAAAATTTCAACAGGCTCTCATCCATTCAAGTAATTGTTCTAGTGACCTTTTCTTGAAAATTAGTTGTACTTTTGAGACCCCCAAAGCTTAAGCTTTCAAAAGAGGGGACTATTGTGCAATATTGTGAAAATTTTAGAGTTCTACCATGAGAGCTATCTTAGTTATTTGCTACATTTTTATGGAAGAAATTGTGTCTTAGTTGGTAGATGAACAACTTTTGTGAAAGGTGTTGTCTTGGAAACATCTAATTGGACTTTGATGAAAAGGTTATAAAGTTTGTGATTAATATGTGAAATGTTGATTTTTAATGATAGCTTTAAGAGCATTAAATATTCACGTAGGCTTGTTAAAGGTAGAAATGTGATTAGAATTTATTTCAGAGCCTAGGGGCAAAATGGTCATTTTGGCAAAGTCTAGGGGCAAAATAAAATTTTTCCTAAACGTGATTTTTGAAATACTTTTATTAATGTATTGATTAAAATGATCTAATTTGCTATTATAGAGCAAGAGGAGTCGAGAATCTGCCTCGATCGAGGAAAGAATAAAGTCTTGGACTGAGCCGAAGAACTAGCTTATTTTGAAAACGAGGTAAGTTTGTTTGTGATTTAAGCAACTTTTATATTAGCATGTTGAGAAATGCTTGGCACCATATTAATGCACGATACACTACTAAATTGAGTAGTTAATGTGAATGAGATGTTAAAGCCCTAATGGGCCATATTGATTATAGAAATGCTATCATTGAGATATGAAGTAGATAAGGTCCCGTATAAGACCATGTCTGGGACATGGCCTCGGCACCGAGTTGAGATCTTGTAACATGAAAATCATATAAGACCATATCTGGGATGTGGGATCGATACATGGTAAGAAATTCCATATAAGACCACATCCGGAATATGGCATTGACACTTAGAGATTATCCCATATAAGACCATATCTGGGATATGGCATTGGCATCCAGAGGTGACTCCATGTAAGACCATCTCGAGGATGTGGCATTGGTTTTATAGTTACAGTAATGACGATAAACACACGGCTTTGACTATCCCTTGTGAATAGTAGGTTAAGTAAATGAATCTAGAAGTAGAAATGTGAATGATATTTAAGTCATGTGAATGAGTGAATACAGGTACACGTGAATGAATCATAAAGAATCGGCTTTGAAATGTGGCACGGTATGTGCTAGATAAGGGCAATCGTAAGTAAGTATTGTCAAGAAGCCTTGACTAGCGTATGATTAGCTAAAACAGTGGATGGAATATTTTATGAGCTTATTATTGCTAATTATTTCCATGCAAACTTACTAAGCTTTACGCTTACCCCTTTTTCATTGCCCTTCTTTCTTGTTGTTACCAAGTAACTCGAGGATCGTGGACGTAGGAGTTCGGAAATCACACTATCGACAGCACTTTGGTATAACAATTTTAGACTTATTTTGAGTATGGCATGTATAGGGCTCAATTATTTTGTTAAGTTGTAATTGTTAGTCAAAGTTTTGACTATGTAAGTTAGTAAAAGTCATTTTGTAAATAGCCTTATGAGTTAGGCAAATACTTAGCAAACTCCTTTGTTAAATGAAGATGGAATTCATGAAGTGTATGTCCCTTTAATTATCTTGTATGTTGGGATGAGTTCTTAAACTTGCTTATGGAATAGGAATTGTAATTTTTTGAGTGGAAATATGTATGTGTGCATTCTAGGGTGGTAATGGCTTGGTATATAGCCTGCTAATTGACCACATAAATAGACAAACGGGCGTGGGTCTAAACCGTGTGGGAGGCACGGCTAGCACATGGGCGTGCACCCAGGCCGTGTGAAGTCTGCACCTTGCAATTGGGATTTAAATCACCACACACTGGGGTACACGGGTGTGTGCATAGGCCGTGTGGATAAGTTAGAATGCTAAGGTTTTACACACGGGCCAGGGCCATGGACGTGCCATGGCCGTGTGAAATTAGTTAGTGTCGACCATGGGTGGAAGACACGGGCATGCCTTAGGGGCACACGGGCGTGTCCCTAATCCTATACGGGCGTGTGGCCTTTGTTTTGTCAAAAAGTTTCTTGAACTTGTGAAAGCTTCCGGAAAGATTCCGATACTTCTCAAGTGTATGTTTAGGGCCTCCTAGGCTGAATATGTGCAGGAAATAGAGTTAAATGAAATTTTATAACCCTACTCTAGATGTTTAAGCAAGGTTAGCTATGTAATGCCTCCAACCCTGTTCCGGCTCGAATACAGGCAAGGGGTGTTACAGTCTAGGTCGTGTGCGACACACGGTTTGCCCTAATAGGTTTGTAGTTTGGTGGTGCGTCCCCCTGCCTTTTAAGTTGACAAAACAGAATGTTCAATAGTAACCATACGGGCTGAGACATGGCCGTGTGTCTTGACCGTGTGGAAGACACAGCTATAGGACATGGGCGTGTGCCCAGGCCGTGTGAAGTCTGCACCTGAATCTAGGAATTTAATTCTCCACACGGGTGTGCGCCTTGGCTGTGTGACATCTTTGGGGTGATGACGTCAAAAACAGAATGTCAAGGTTTTTACACACGGGCTAAGACACAAGCGTGTTGTGGCCGTGTGAGGGACACAGGCCATGGACACGGCGTGTGCCTGGCCGTGTGAAAACCCCTATAAGTTTGAATTGAGAGATAAATCTACACGAGTGTGGAACATGGGCATGTATGTGACACACAGGCGTGTCCCTTCTTCCAAAAGGGCGTGTGAACTATTTGATGAGAATTTTTCTAAGTCTTTTCAGAGATCTTCTAAAGAACTCTGTTTGGTTTCGAACCATTTCTAAAGTGTGTTTTGGGCCTCGTAAGCCCATATTAAGGATTTGGGGTTAAAGATTGAAAAGTTTTAAATTTGAATGAACTTTTATGGATTGTAAATAAATGTTAGTATGTGTTTTAGTAAGGTAACGCCTTATACCCTATGCCAGTGTCAGTTGCGGGTAAAGGGTGTTACAAGTTATACAAGGGGTTGTTACAAAGTGTTAAATGTGACTATTCAATTGGAATCGGTTACATTCAAGGGGATGTTACAACATTTAAAGAAGAGCATTATGCACCATTAAATTTCGGCAGCCTATTCTTCTTCTCCAAGGAGTTGTTCAAGAATAGCAATAGACAACAATTAAAGGAGAGCATTATACTTGTTGCTGGTGTCTATTCGGCTACCCAAGGCTGATTTAATGAAGGAATTGAAGTCATTTGGCTGCTCAAAACGTTGAACTCTTCCAGCCTAAGAAATTAGCTCATTTATTCAGCTGAATTGGAACATTAAATCATGTTAAAGTTGTTGTTACTTAGGCCTAGAGAATTCAAGAGTTTGTGCTTAGTAATTAAGTTTTATTTCAGCTTATAACCGCACATTAAAGCTGAATTCTTGTGACTTTTCAGCTAGGTTTCATGTAGCACTATAAATATGTTGTATTCAGCTTGTTTTGGGTACTTTTTGCCAAATTATATGAACAAGTGTTCTTTTGTGAGATTTCCAATTCTCATAGTTCTTTTCGAGTCTAACTTGAGTTATCAAGCATAGCTTGTGGCGTCAATCTTTCCTTTGTAAACCGAACTTATCACCTTTGGTGTGGCATTCATTATACCTGTGGTTCCTATCACTTTTAATAGCGGGTCAAGGTTCTTTGATGATTTTCCTAAACCGAATTCTCATAAGAGCTATTTTGAGTCTCGGTCAATAATCATTTTATTGTTGGTTTATTCTCTGCCCTTAGCTGAATTCCCTATCTATTGTTTAATTATCTTTCTTTTCGACCTTTGTTTGTAGCCATTGCCTATCTTTTCCATTCCTTTTGAGACGAACCAAGTCTTACTCAAATTCAAGATTGGGCAATCTAAACGACTCGAATCATCACCGAAACGAGTTCGTATCAAAACAAGTTGTTTTCAACTTGGAAAAGAAAAATAACTACTACATTACTGTTGAAAATGCATCAATAAAATTAGTAAAACCAATGAAATCATTTTTCTCAAATAAAAATTTTTTTTGAGTGCAAGGAAAAAAATAGTATTTTTTTTGTATAAGTATAGGTATCCTCATCCGTTTTATAGTTTAAATTCGGGTTAGGGTTAGGTAAAGTCCTCCCAATAATATCGACTACAGAATTCGAACTTAGTCTAAATACTTGGAAAAGAAGTCCACTTCTACTTCTTCCAACAACTTGTTGGTAGAAAAAATAATGAATAAGAAATTATTGATATATTTTTATTTAATAATAATTTAATTGTCTTTTCTATAATTTTGTACACATCGTATGTAATGGATTTTTATTATTTATCAGTGGCAAAATGACTTATTTGATCCTCCAATTTTATAAAAAAAAAAGTCATTTTAGTCCTTTATTTACTTTTTACCTCTTTGAGCCCTTGAACGTGTCATCTACGTGGCAATTCATGTGTATGCTACATCAACAAAGTTAACAAACTTTAACTTTTGCATCCATTTTTGGGTGATTTGACAAATAGTATAAGTTTAAAGGCTAATTAAGATGAAAAAAATAAATAAAAAGCTAAAATGACTTCTTTTTTTTTTAATGATCTTATTATAGGTTTTGATCATATCTGTTGTTTTTGACACAATGCTTTGAACTACCTATAGCCCCTCTCCAACCGATAAATAGCAAGATAATATGCTTCAGTGCACTTGAACCTACATCCTCTTGCATTAGCAACAATACCCATATCAATCAAGGTAAAACTTTTTTAACTAAATTGAAGAACCGAATAAATCATGATACCTTTATTAATCATATAATTAATTTCTGATCACGTATATTTATCAGACGCATACACTGATTTCTAGTACATATAACTTAATTAGAAATGCTCTAATTATGCCAGCCACCTAGAAATACCAATGGTCTAGCAGTTATAAGGCCATTTCTGACTTGTTGCAGCCCTAAATAAATATTGAATAATTTAGACATATAATTCTAACTTCAATTTATTGCAACACATTTCCTTACCTTGTGTAAAAAAACATATCCTCACCTATTAAAAAAAAATGTCTGCGGTGAAGATGATGATAGATTGCTAATTCCGCAAGCTTGCACAATACAGAACCATGCGCCTTAAGCATTGTGATGATTTCATGAGTAAGTAATTTGTGCTTAATTTTATGAAACCCTAATGTCTTCTTCCACATGCTTCTTCAAACTTGTATGATTTGCTTTAAAAATTTAATTCTGAGCTGACCAACATTAACATATGAAGGGGAATCCTTCGAAAAACGAGATTAGGGCTTACGCTAGATCCTATGGCATTAATGTACTTTACTTTACAAAAAAGAAAAAAATAATTTTAATTTAGTATATAACAAAGCAAGCTCCAAAATTTCTCAACTATAGGAATAAATTTATTAATACAACTCTGAAGACCTTTGGAGGAATCATTTAATTTAATACTTGCCATAAGAGTAAGGCCTGCACTGGCATTTTCAGTAGAAAAGTATAAGGCAAAATTATAATTTATTTGTTATGGGATTCAACAAATATTCAATTTTATTGGGTCTACTTTGAATTTTAATCCCTCAAATTTATACATTTCAATTAAGTTGTTATTCTTTTATTATAGAAAATTTAAATATTGACATATTCTCAAATTATGCGGTTTTCCTCCTTTAGGTATTTAATTTTTGGGTTAATTATCAATTTCATCTAATTTAATTTGATACACTCTACTATTGAACATGAAACATTTTTATTAGATGTTGTATAATTTTTTAGCTAAAATGAGAAAGAATTGATCACTTGCAAAATATACAAGGAGTCCATTTCAATTCCATCATGTGCATGAGCGGTCATGGGTTAGTTTTGTCTAATTGTATTTTATATTGGTTTGATTGTATTTTGTACTTGCTCGAACATATAACTTTATATTTGTATCCGTAAACTCTCAAAATATTTAATGAAATATATATAGTTGACCATATGAACTAGAATATCTGTCTTTGACACCAATAAGTTTTGGGTGTAGTAAAGTATATTGCACTCATAGGGAGTGAACTCAAATTCAAATCTAGAGATAACATTATTGAAAAGAGAAATCACAAACTCTAAAAAAAAAAAAATTAATATTCATGAGCAATAAAACAATCATAGACGGTACCTTAATTATAAAAAAAATACATTATTTGACTTTGAAAAAATCCAATATATAGTATTTGTCATATATATATTAAAGTTATTGATAATTCCTAAAGTTTTGAATAGATTCTATTAATCTTTCTTATAATTAACATATAAACTTTTTATATGGATACATGTATCCTTATATCTCAAGACATTACAACATTGATTTAAAACAAAATTCATCATGTCTCGAGACATAGTGGTTATGTCTTTAGACCCCAGTAAAATTTGGATAAATGAGTTTGGATTCAAATCCTAACGTTATTTTTAATTCTATTCAATCCTAAATATTTTAAACAAGATCAATTGATATTCATTAATTATTTTCATGTGATGCAATTGAAATTACACGTGATTTATTAGTTTGAATGCATATTATTTAGTAAAATGGTATCGAGTTAATCTAAATTGTTTCAGCATTGCAATGTAACATTATGCATTCAAATCTAATAATTAAATTGGATGTAAAGTGTTATATTTAATGATATTAAAAATATTAAAATATATACGTGGATTGTGATTTAGAATAATTGATATTTGAAACTCAAAAATGTCTACTAGTGATATTAATATTAAAATTTTGACTAATGAATGGGAAAATGCTCATAAGTTGATTAGGAAAAGAAAAAGGTAAAAGAGAGATGCACTTACCACTCGAGTTAAATCTTTTAACTCATAAAATTGATGATATTAGGCCCCACTTTATTTCACAAGAATTTTTTAAGAAGAATATAAAGAATTTCTTTAGATGGATATTTATTTTCAATACGATGCATTTACTTATTTATTTATTTTGCCTCACACTATAATATTTAATTTTATCGTCACTATTATTTTTACACTAATCACAAATAAATGCACTGTCTATTTAAAGGGGTCCAAATAAATAAAAAAAACTCAACTTAGTTTTTGACAATATTAATAAACGTTGAGGTCTTGAGACTTTGTCCACTTAAATTAAAGTTATTTTGTCTGCATTTATGTGTTTTTATATATGTGTGAATTTTTAGTCCTAATTTTTTTTTATACCAAATCTGGTCATGAGTAGGTCTTATATAGATTTATCATGATATGAGCAATATATTTTAGTTATGAGGTTTGTATTTATAAGTTGATTTATGTTGTGTATTAATTGAGATAAATTAGTATGTAATTATGTGATTGTAATTTAAAATAAAAATAAAAATAGCAGGTGCCAATTCAGAATCGCCTCATAAATGTGAAAGAATTAAGCGAAAGACTGAATAATTATTGGAATAAATATAAATTTATCAAATAATTAATTTTAACTTAAAATTTTGAAAATTCAAAATTTACATTATTCACCTGCTCACCTTTGACTTATTACAGTACTATATATGCCATAGAGACGTTTACACGGCAATGACGTGATATAGTTCTGTTTCAAGTTTTAATGATCAAATAGATTAATACCAAAAAATTTAATATTATCCATAATTTTAACAATTGGAGAATAAATTAAATTGATTGATTATGAATACGATTTCCATCCATTAAAATTGGATATGATGATAATCAATCAAAACGTTGAAAATCATGTGGAACACCTAACTCTAACAAATGGGTGGTAAAAGTATTATTCATGTTATTATATTAGATGTTGAATTGTATTTTGATTTTTTATTAGAAAAATATGTAAATCAAAATTTGTACATTAAATTAAAAGATAAAATGATTTTTTTTAATTTCATTAAGATGTACTATTAAAATTGGCGTGACTAATAGAATATTCAAAAAGTGATACATGACATGCCATGTGTATTTTATGTTGATATACAACAATGGTGAAATTAGGGGGTTGGCAGGGGCCCAACCCCCTCTAAAACGGAAAATTTTCTATTTAGACCCTTTAAAATTTTTAAAACTTTAAATTATTAAAGATAAAATTACATGTTGACCTCTAAAATATAAAAAATTGATTTTATCCTTAAAATAGTAAAATTGTATTTTTGTTATAGTAAAAATTACAACTTAATTTCAGCCCCTAAAAAAATTTTGGTTTTGTCCCTGTGTACAAGGACTAGTTTCTAAGAATAGAAATGGATAAAATTTTATACACAATGATCAATTTACTCTTTAATCTGATATATAGGGACTAATTTACTCAATTTTTAAATAGAAAAGATAAAATACAATATAATTCCTACCATAAAAACTTTCATAATACTTCTATCCTAACGGATTAATCTAACATATTCCAATATATTCATAAAAAGAATGAAAAGAGAAAAACTAAAGATTTAAAAGACGAAGCAAAATAAGGCGAGCATAGGTATGAATAGGCATGTAATGAATTGAAGGAAACCATTAAGATTTTGGACTTTTGGGGGAAGATTTGAGTATAGCAACTTTAGCTAACGACATATCCCTTATTTTGAGGCCATATCACGTGAGGATGGGAATCGAGTTATACAGCTAACCAAACCAAACGAAAAATGTAATCTTAAAAATACCAAAATGTCGTGAAAACTTAAGTTAAAAATGTTTGAATTAATATTATAGTAATCGCTTTTCCCCGTAAACCACTACTTTAGTAGCAAAGAATAACTAAAGGTAAGACTAAAGGTAAGCGGCGGTATTGGGTCTCAGCCTCCCCTATTTTAAGGGTTGTGTGGCCTTGGGAGTTTCCCCTTGGAATCTATGCACGTTTTTGTTTCTGTCACACCCACCCTTAATCAAAAACCTACTTGTGTTGTTCACAACTATTTCACATCACATCACACTCCCACTTTTGCTTTTCGACAAACCAATTGAAGCACATAAATATTGTTAGCACCAAGTTTATTTCATTTTTATTATATAATCACTTTTTTATACCAAACATAATTGCGATATATTAAAGTATAAAAATTATTTTATTCTTTCATTCAAATTTTTTTCTATTTTAATTTTTATATTTATATTATTTATCTAATCACCTCAAAATGAATAAAAAATTATTATCATTAATTTTACTATCGTGGTATACATGTTGATTGCCATATAAATAACATGTCAGTAATTAATTAATTTTTAAAATTTAAAATATTTTAAAAATTATTTTAAAAATTAAAATGAATAAAAGAGGATAAAATATTAAAAATATATTTTCAAATTTTTGAAATTTTAATCAATTGTTAATGTGGCACGCATGTAAATTATCACATCAATAAAATTAACTTCTCATCTATATTTTAGTGATTTGATAAGTAATATAAGTTTAATGTTAAAATAGAAAAAAATAAATGAATGATTAAAATTAAATATTTTTTATAAAATTGAAAGGCTAAAAAATTATTATGCCTAATAATTAGACATAATATAATAATAGAGTTTAAAATATTTTATCAATAAATGTTAGGTGCAATGATAAAATATATTGCACTCTTAATGAGAGAACATGTGTTTAAAATTTAAAGATGATATTCTGAGAGAGACAATCACAAGCCACAAACTTTAAACATGAACAATAAAACGAATATAAGATAAAAAATAGAATTTAAATCTTAAATTTTAAATGTAATAAAGGCCTTAACCACTACACCTTTATATTGTTGGTCATTATATAATCATTAATAAATAAGATATTTAATAAGTTTAGAATTTAAATTTTAATATTTGTAATATAATTTTTTTATCTCATATATGGCTTCCTTTATATAAAACTAGAGTTTACTCACTCATTGTGGATGAAAATTAAAAACAAAATAGTAAGAATATATGAAAAAGAAGTGTTACTTAAAAATACGAATGCCTTTTTAAAAATTAATAAATTAAAATTTTAAGTGAAAAAAAATTAAATAGCATAAATATTCTTATGGTTATATATATTACATTTGTTTTATTATAATTTTATTGATTGAATTGCTTAAGTTGTAATACCAAGTTAGCCATTTTATTTATATTTATACTTACATAAAACTAAAATTTTTAATTAAGTAGGTTTTACAAGTTAATTGTGTTAAAATCAAAATTTGATATGAAATTTAATAAATCAAGATCTATCATGTCATGTCATCAAGAACAAAATTAGATGTGGAAGTATACCTAAATTCATTGATATCTTGAAATCTTCGAGTTTTGTGGTTTTGATCTTCCAAATTAACACACAAATAATTTAGAGAATGTAGCTCTCTCTTTTTTGAAGATGGGATGTCATAAAAGTTACATATGTGTAATTTGAGGACTATAGCCCTCATATATAACTGTTGTACATTAATCTTAATTTCTAATCAGTCCATCATCAATTAGAAAATAGTTATTTGAGTATCTACACATATTTGACCGATATTTTATTTAATAACTAAAGCCTAATAAATATTAACCAAATTAGATCATTTTAGTTTGGGCTAACTTTTATAATAGTAAATAATAATATATTATTATTATTATTATATATCTGATGTCCATATTTTTTCAACAATCTTCCACTTGGACTACACACACACACACATATATACTAATTACTTTGCAATTACATGTCATTACATAACCTTGTGAACTAAAAAATTTACTATCATATCCAAAAGATACTTCAAACAATCTTGTCCATTAATTATATCAACATAGAACCAAGGCGACTTTCGTTATATATATCGTAACTAAATTCATCTTTGATCACGTAGATTAACACAATCAAATGATATATATCAAGTATGGATGTGTAGCATGAAAATTACATTCAATATGATCTAAACATGTCTATTTTCAATTGATCCTCCTTAAACCTTAGTGAGATTAAATTTTACGAAATCAGAATGTGAATAAACCAAATAAACACTATTTCTACAAAAAAATATCCTTAGTATTCGTAAGCTGAAATAATGGAAAAATGTGTCTATAATAGAAAAACATTTAAAATTACAAACTCTCACTAAAATTGAATATCCTTAAATGATGTTACCTATATGAGTGATGTGCTCATGAAAAACCTATATGGTAGTCCTTAATAAGTGGATCCGCAATTATGAAATTTGTCCCAATATGCTTTATAAATGCATGACAACCAAGAATTTAAAGTCTATGTGTGATTTGATTTTGTTGTGCTACTCTTGTTATTGGAATAAAGGATTGCAATTACCTTAGAGACAAAATTTTGCATTCATATTTCATAAAATTGGAGTTTGGATACATGACGATCTCTAACTTATCAGACCTCTGATATGTGAGCATGTAATGTTTTATTTTCTAAAGATAACGTATGAATCGTCCAGTTTCTTTCTAATGGTTTATACCTGAATTGCTCAAGTATTTGTAGAACATCCCAATAATGTATGCAATATTCGAACGCATACAAACCTGAACATACATTAGATTTCCCACTCTAAAATGTAGGGAATCTTATGCATTTTTGTAATATCAAAATCATTCTCAGGGCATTGATTGAGACTATTCTTACTCCCATAAATCTTGTGATATATATTATCATTAACTAATGTCATGTCAAAACCAAATGAGATAATCACTTGGTGAATATTGTAACACCACTAACAAGAGGCCTATTTAAGCCCATAAATTAATTTCTTTAATTTGTAAACCATTAACTTTGCATGACTAAACACAAAGTTTTATGATTGCACCACATGGATAATCTCATCAATGTTGTCGTAACCATTTTTTTTTTTTTGTAAAACGGGGTCGATTTTGGTTTTGAAAATGGAAACAACAAAAATGGGAGTCGCCATCAATCCCTTTTTGCTTAGGTGTGATTGGATCACCTTAAAACATTTTTTAAAATATTAATTTTGGCCTGCGAAATTCAAGAAAGCGGGTTCGGGAGTCAGTTACGTACGGGAAGGATTAGCACCCTCGTAACGCCCAAAATTGGTACCTAATTGATAAAATCATGTCCTAATGTTGAAAATTTTAAAAAAATTTGAAAATACGATCCTCTTTTATTTTTTTTTTAAAACTTGAACAAATCGAGATGGATGATAAGACCCTCTCATTTCGAAGAGATAAAGTATCATACCCAGTAAGTTAGGGTGCGACACTTTGGGCTCCCGAAACTGAGCTTGCCTTTTGGTTTTAAAACTCGGATTATTTAAGTTTGAGGAGGATATTCCGTTATTTGTTGAATGAGAAACCGGAACCCAGTAAGTTAGGGCTCGATTTCTCGAAATTCCAAATACGGAATATTGCCTTTATTTTAAAAACTTATCTCGGGGTATCTAAATGTTGTGTCCAGTAAGTTAGGGCGTAACATTTCGGATTTTCGAGAACGAGTATTTTATTTAAAACTTGTATTGCAATTTTAAAAAGGATATTCCGTTATTTAGATTAAATGAGAAAACCGAATCCCAGAAGTGAGGGCTCGATTCCATCAAATCTTTAATACGAAATATTGGTTATTTGAAAACTTGATGAATCGGGTAAAGGTTAATGTAATACGATTTGATAAAAAGATGAATTACGAAGCTAGGTTACGTAATAAGAATGATGTATGTAATAATACTAAGTTAACTAATTTAATGATAAAATGATGATAATAACAATAATAATGCAATGATAATAGTAAAATAAAGAATAATGTTAACAATACATTTATAATAATAATAGTAATAGAAGGAATGATAATAATAAAAATAAAGATAATAGTAATAATAATAATAATAATAATAATAATAATAATAATAATAATAATAATAATAAAAGATGAAAATAAGAAATAATGATAACAAAATAATAATAATAATGCTATTGGAAAGAAAGAATAAAATAATAATAGTAATGGTAATGGTAATTAATAAATAAATAATATATATATATATATATATATGTATAAATAATATGATAATAGTAGTAGTAGTAGTAGTAGTAATAATAATAATAATAATAATAATAATAATAATAATAATAATAATAATAATAATAATAATAAGGAAGTTTAGTTAAATTAATAATAAAGTAGTGAAAATAATAAAAAAGGGACTAAATTGAATTTAAAACAAAAATTTGGGGTTAATTTGAAAAAAATAAAAAGGAGGGAGGACTACATTGTAGCACGCGCGCAGGGTAGAGGAACGAAAAGCGCAATTCACCTGAGTCCTTTAAATGCAGTGTTTAAATGGATTAAATTTAAGACTGCGTTAAAATTTTGGGGCAAAATTAAAACAAAATGAAAACCTGATTGCTAGATTCTGAAAAGGCGAAGGGACCAAAAGCGCAATAAACCCTTTGCTTAAAAAACACGCGGATCTTAGGGGTAAAACGACACCGTTTTGGGCGTTTAAGGCCAGTCCCAAAACAACGTTGTTTTGGGTGGCCTATATAAGTAAAGAATCCTTAAAAAAATCATTTTGATCTGCTTCTAAAAAAAAAAACTAACTGCTTCTCTTTTTTTTCTCTGCAGGGGGAACTCTGGCACCACCCCGATTGTCGGACCACCGCGCACCTCTGTCGGCGCCACCGCTGGTCACCTCTCACGGTGGCAAAAAAAGGTAAAATCTTGTTTTTTTTCTTATTTTTTTTAAACATAGATATATGTGTATATGTGTGTCGAAAAGAAGGAAAGAAAAAGAAAGTTTCGAAAATAAAAAAAAAAGAAATCACCTCTATAAATCACCTCTGTTGGTCTCTTGCTTTTTCTTTTTAGTAGGTTTTTTAACCCTTTAATCTCTGCTCTTTTTATGCTTAATCTACGTATTTGTATTGATTTTTGTTTGTGTTAAAAAAAACAATATCTTCTTCTATTCGTAAAAAAAAATCTGGCCTTTTACAAATGAAATTAGATTGGCTTTTATAGCCAAATTTCTTACAACTTGATCGCTATTATGTCCTTTTTATTTATTGTCTGCAGATGGCGGTGCTAGTGGAGACTTGACGTGGGCGGTGGCTGTAGGCTTTGGCAGAGGCGGTGGGTCAAAAGTGGAGGCGACACTTAGGGTAGCTTATGGTTTTTTTGTTTTTCTGTTCTTGTTTAATTTTGGCATTGGGCTAGGGTTTGGGCTTGTATTGGGTTATGGATCTATTTGGGTTATTGTAGCATTGGTTTTAGGTGTAATGAAATGGGCCCCGAGCAATTTTGGGCCTTCTACACCTGCCCCCCTTTGCTCAGTGTCGTGCAATGGGAATAAAGCAAAGACATAAAGAAGGCCGAATTTGCCCGGATCTACTGAGTCTGGATTCTTCGGTGCTTCTATTCTTCATGTAGCCTCATTCCAGTCCACTGTATCTTGTTGCTTTGACCCACTTAACTGCAACTTTGAAAGATGAGATTTATAGTTATAGTAGATTTAATCCCACCAACCGCAACTTCAGAGGTATAAAATTTGTCGCTTTAATCTGCTCCACTGCAACTTCAGGGAGATATGATTAATTATCTTCTGTCTGCTCCACTGCAATTTTAGGGAGATAAGACTCGATGTCTTCGATCTGCTTATTGCAACTTCAGGAATGCCAAATTTGCTATTTTCAATATGCCCCACTGCAACTTCATGGAGACAAGGCTTAATGTCCTCGATCTGCTTCTTGCAACATCAGGAAAGCCAAATCTGCTTATTTTCAATCTGCTCCACTGCAAACTCAGGTAGACAGGATTTAATGTCTTCAATCTGCTCCTGCAACTTTAGGAATGTCAAATCTACTTATTTTCAATCTGCTCCACTACAAACTCAAGAAGATAGGATTTGATGTCTTCGATCCACTCCTGCAACTTCAAAATGCCAGACCCGCTATCTTCAATCTGCTCCTGCAACTTCAGGAATGCCAGATCTGCTATCTTCAATCTGCTCCATTGCAAACTTAGGGAGACAAGATTTGATGTCTTCGATCTGCTTCCTGTAACTTCAGGAATGCCAAATTTGCTATCTTCAATCTACTCCTGGAACTTTAGGAATGCCAGATCTGCTATCTTTAATCTGCTCCTACAATTTTAAGAATGCCAGATCTACTATCTTTTAGCTTGCTCTACTACAAACTCAGAGAGCTAAAGCTAGTGCCTTCGATCTTCCTCCTGCAACTTCAGAAAGGTAAGATCTATTGTCTTTAGTCTACTCCGTTGTAACTTCAGAGAGACAAGGTTGAAAGTAATCATTTACCTACTACATCGTCCTATGACCTGTAGAATGCTTATGCCTAATAATTAGGATGCCATGATCAAAATGAGTCAAATGCTCCTATTTAGACAGGCTATGATACTAAAATGTTATTAGTATGATTCCTATTCAAGGTGTTATCACTCATTTATCCGTCAAGGTTTTATCTTCGTTCCCCTTGAAGTATCATTTTCTTGCTCAAACAATTTTCCCTCATGGAAATTTTAGGGCTCATACACGGGTCATATATCGACTTCCAACCATCCTACTAGGAATCAAAACCTTTTCTATCTGTCCTTATTGCAGCTTAAAAGATACAGGACTTGTTACAACTTCGATTCATTCCACCACAATTTAGGGTTTTTTAATCTTTTTCATCAAAATTGGTCTGTCATATCATTCTCGAATGACTAGATGACTCTTCTTTCTCAAGTATCTTCAATCTGTGTACATGAAAATTCTAAACAATTGCCCTGTTTCAATTTCTTGTTTTATCTAGAAATTTCCAAAGTAATATGTAGAACTTTCTTTTGTGAAATTATTAGTTCATCAATTATTATTTCAATGCAGCATGTTTATGAATGATGGGTAATAATAAATGGATTTCAAAGAGATTTAAAATGAATTATCAAAGATGACTGGGAACATATCTTTTTGCGGAGAAAGAAGAAGAAAAAAAAAAAAAAAGAACCCAGAAAATAGTAAAATGAATAAAACAAAGATCAGGTGCCCTAGATATCGCAGATTGGGCCTCTATATACAAACTTCATGAAGACTGCTTTGAGCTTAACATGTGTTTAGAAAACTCAAAGTACTTTGTTGATGCCCCAATATGCAACAAACTTTCTTGTTGATTTAACTATAGTAAGATCACTAGATATCCATTCAAAATTTGAGCCGTCCTTTTCGGGTTTTCAACTCAAAATCCCTTTGGTCTCAAGGCGCCCTTTGCGGGTTTTCATCTTGGCCTCTCCATTTTATTTATTTATTTATTTTTTTTGAAGTCTCAAAGTGCCCTTTACGGGTTTTCACCTTGGCCTCTTCTTCTTTTTCAAGTAAAGTATTTTTTGACTGAATCCAAGTTCACAGGATTGGGTAAGCTTTTCCCATTCATTTCGGTCAGAATTAGTGCACCTCCAGAGAGAGCCTTCTTCACCACAAATGGTCCTTCCCAATTCGACATCTATTTTCCTCTGTAATCTTTTTGTAATGGAAGGATCTTTTTCAGTACAAGGCCCCTCATGAAATTCTCTTGGGTGAACTTTTTGTCATAGGCTCGGATCATTCGTTTTTGGTACATCCGATTGTGACGAATAGCCCTTAGCATCTTTTGTTCAATTAAGTTCAACTGATCATATTGATCTTGGATCCATTCAGCTTTATCCAGCTTTATTTCTGACAAAACTCGAAGAGAAGGTATTTCCACTTTAATAGGTAGAACTGCCTCCATCCCATAAACCAACGAGAAAGGCGTTGCCCCAGTAGAGATTCTAACGAACGTTCGATAAGCATAGAGTGCAAATGGTAATTTCTCATGCCAATCCCTATAAGTCTCAGTCATCTTTCCTACTATCTTCTTGATATTTTTATTGGCTGCTTCTACTGCCCCATTCATTTTTGGACGGTACGAAGACGAGTTGTGGTGTTTGATGTTGAATTGACTACAAACTTCCGCTATCATGCTGTTGTTCAAGTTCAACGCATTGTCCGATATGATCCTCTCAAGCATTCCATATCGACAAATGATCTCATTCTTTAAGAATTGACTAACTGCTGACTTAGTAACGCTAGCATATGAAGTAGCCTCTACCCATTTTGTGAAGTAGTCAATAACCACAAAGATGAATCGATGCCCATTCAAAGATTTCGGTGAGATTGGTCCAATAACATCCATGCCCCACATGGAAAAAGGCCATGGGGAAGTCATAACATGCAAGGGTCACGGAGGCACATGAATTTTGTCTCCATAAATTTGGCATTTGTGACATCTCTTGGCATAGCTAATACAATCTCCTTCCATGGTGGACCAATAATATCCAAACCTCATTATCTGCCTAGTCATTGTGAATCCATTAGTGTGTGTTCCACAAACGCCCTCATAAACTTCCTCTAGGACTTTTCTAGCCTCTATAGTATTAACGCATCTCATTAATACTTGATCTTTTCTCTTTTTATACAAGATATCCCTATTTAAAATGTAGTCAGAGGCCAATCTTCTTAGTGTCTTTTTCTTATTCTCAGTTGCATGCTCTGGGTATTCACGATTTTTTATGTATCGCAATACATCATGATACCAAGGATGATCATCTCTTTCCTCCTCTTTCACATTATAACAATGAGCTGGAACTTCGAGAATACTCATCTGAATGGGTCTCATATCTTCTGGTTTATTCACTTTGATCATAGAAACCAGGGTTGCCAAAGCATCTGCCATCTGATTTTCATCGCGTGGAAGATAATTAATAGTGATGTTGTTAAACTCCTCAATCAATCCCAAAACTATCTTTCGATAATCGATCAGTTTGAGATCTCTCATCTCCCATTCACATTTAAGTTGGTAGATTACTAATGCAGAATCTCCATATACTTCTAGCACTCTGAACTTGTGCTCCACAGTAGCTCGAATTCCCATGATGCATGCTTCATATTCTGCCATGTTATTCGTACAATCAAAATCTAATCTTCATGCAAATGGATAATGATCACCATTAGGGGATACAAAGATTGCCCCAATCCCATTTCCCATAGCATTTGACCCTCCATCAAAATTTAGCTTCCACGGACATTCTTCAGTATTTGCCACATGCATCAACTCTTCATTGGGGAAATCAAAGCTCAAAGGTTCATAATCCTATAAAGCTCTGCTAGCTAGAAATTCTGCTACTGTGCTCCCTTTTATAGCATTTTGGTTCACATAGACTATATCAAATTTAGAAAGAAAAATCTGCCACCTTGCCATCCTTCCATTCAAAGCGGTTGACTCCATCATATATTTTAACGGATCAAGCTTCAAAATTAACCAGGTTGTATGATATAGCATATACTGCCTTAGTCTTCAGGTTGTCCAAATCAAAGCGCAACAAAATTTTTCAATCGATGAATATCTCATTTCACCTTCAGTGAACTTTTTACTGAGATAGTATATCACATTTTCTTTTCTTCATGATTCATCGTGTTAACCAAGCACACATCCATAGAGTTATTGAACACTGATAAATATAGTATCAATGGTTTATCTGGATTAGCGGAGATATTACTGGTGCATTTGACAGATATTATTTGACTTTGTCAAAAGCTCTCTGGCATTCATCGTCCCATACACCTTGGTTGTGTTTCTTGAGGAGGCGAAATATGGATCACATTTCTCGGTTAATTGTGAAATAAACCAAGTGATGTAATTTAAACTCCCAAGAAAACCTTGAACTTCCTTTTGAGTGTGCGGTGGAGGCAATTCTTGTATAGCTTTGACCTTATTTGAGTCAACTTCAATTCCTCTCTCACTGACCACGAACCCAATAACTTCACTGACCAAGCTCCAAAGGTGCACTTTGCCGGGTTGAGCTTCAATTGAAATTTCCTCAATCTCAAAAACAACTTCCTCAAAACTACAATGTGTTCCTTTTCTGTTTGAGATTTGGCGATCATGTCATCAACATATACTTCAATCTTTTTATGCATCATGTTCTGGAATAAAGTTACCATGGCCCTTTGATATGTCGCCCCTGCATTCTTTAGCCCAAATGGAATTACTTTATAGCAAAAGGTACCCCACAACGTTATGAAAGTAGTTTTCTCCATATCCTTAGGGTGCATCTTAATCTGATTGTATCCGGAAAAACCATCCATGAAAGAAAACAACGAGTATCCCGCCGTATTATCCACTAACGTGTCAATATGAGGCAAAGATAAATTGTCTTTTGGGCTGGCTTTATTTAAGTCCCTATACTCTACACACATCCGGAACATTCCATCTTTCTTAGGAACAGGAACAATGTTGGCAACCCACTCTGAGTATTTGACAACTTGTAGAAAATCAGCATCAAACTATTTCTTGACTTCCTCCTTTATTTTCAATACCATGTCAGGCCTCATCCTTCGTAACTTTTGCTGAACTGGCTTGTATTCTTATTTTATGGGAATGCGATGCACTACAATATCAGTACTTAGACCAGACAGATCTTGGTATGACCATGCAAAAAGGTGTTTGAATTTCTATAGCAACTCAACTAGGTCTTGTTTTGTCTCCTTGGCTATGCGCGTTCCTATTTTCACCACTTTTCCTTCCTTTAAGGCTATGTTCTCTACTTCCTCTTCATGGGGTAAAATTTGCTTCTCCTCTTGCTTTACCATTCTCAACAAATCTGAAGACAAGTCACAATATCTGTCACCTTCAAAATCCTGAGATTCCTCTAAACACATGTCTTGCTTAAAACGGACCTTTGGATCTGTAGTATCATTGCTCATATCATTGATATCTAGGGACCTGTGATGGGCACCAAAGAATGCATAAAGAACAAATGAATTTGAGGACAAATATTCACATGATATGAATAGGAATAAAAATTTAGAATGAAATTATAAAAAAGAATATAAAAAATGTGAGAATGTTTGCCAAAATTGGTCATTGAAGATGTATTTCATTGAAATAAAAATATCTGAACATGAGCCCATTTCACAAAAGAAGTCTTATTATTTCTAAAAAACAACAAGTGCGTTCTGAGTATTACTCTGTATAATCTCTAAAAACTATAGGAAATTCCTCTGCAGTCCAATTGTCCAAAACACTTCCAGGTTCATACGGGCGAATGCCCAACATGTTTTCTTCCTCGGTTTCTACATCGTGTATAGAATTGATGTGAGGATTTTTACTTTTCGATAATCCTCTCTGTGGGTGAATTATCCCTCCTGATACGAAGGTATGGGATATGTGGGGTAATGTCATCGATTCCCACTTGACGTCTTCCCCATTCAACCGTGCCCTTCTCCTCTCTTGCTTTTTCTCTATTTCCTTCTTCATTTGTTTAGCATCTGGCTTGAAACCCAAGCCAAAACAGTCTTTCTTCTCTTTCAGTATCGAACTTGAACTTCCCCTTGGAGATGTCTGCCCAATCCTTTTCCTGGTAGGGCTCCTTTCCCTATCATCATTTGTAAGCCCATCCTCGTGGTTCTGGATATCTTAGGCACTGGAATTTCATTCCTTTCCAAGATGAACGTTGCATTTACAAACTCTAAAGATAGAAAGGAACATTATGTGGCCTCCTCATTTATCTTTAAATATGGCACCTCATTGGTAACAGTCACTATGATGTCTTCTTTTGTGTTTATAGTTACCAGTCG
Source organism: Gossypium rotundifolium (assembly GCA_025506655.1). Classification (NCBI taxonomy): domain Eukaryota; kingdom Viridiplantae; phylum Streptophyta; class Magnoliopsida; order Malvales; family Malvaceae; genus Gossypium; species Gossypium rotundifolium. The sequence continues at coordinate 76,714,326 of CP106731.1, forward strand.
ATTCTCTGTTACCAGTTTCAATTTTTGGTTCAGCGATGAGGGTACTGCCTCTGTCGAATGAATCCAGGGCCTTTCCAAGTTGTAAGAGGGCTTGATATCCATCACCAGAAAGTCCACTTCATATGTTAGACCCGATCAATAATGGTATGTCAATTCTTCCTATCACTCTTCTTTTAGTGCCATCAAATGCTCTCACTATATTCTGACATGTTTTCATGAGAACTGTCTATAGGCAACCTCTTCAGCATAGACAATGGTAAGACATTTAAAGCCGATCTATTATCTATTAACACACTCGGTAGAGTGTATCTCTTGCAACGAGTAATGATGTGCAAAGCCTTTGTTGATCCCATGCCCCTCGGTGGGATTTCATCATCACTAAAGTGAATGAAATTGTCAGCACTTATGTTACTAATCAGACAATCCATTTTTTTGACGGATATATCCTTAATAACGTAAGTTTCGTTCAGCACTTTCATTAGTGCTTCGCGATGCACTTCTGAGCTTAAAAGCAAGGCTAGCACTGATACGCGAGCCGATTGTTTGTGTAATTGTTCCACCACGCTGTACTCACTGTGTTTCAAGAATTTCAAAAATTCTTTAGCCTCTTCCTCCTTCATAGGTTCGTTGATAAGGGCCTCAGGTTCTTTCTCTCGTTCAACTGCCATAGTCTTTGATTTCACTGATTCTGCTCTAATGTTTCCTGGATCGTAACGCTTCCCACTACGTGTGTAGGACCTTTCATTTTAGACCTCCTCGGAAGTGCTAACTGATCTTTCCACCCCGATATTGTCACATTTAATGGTACCCTTTTGTTATCCTTGTAAGGAAAGGAAACAAGTTTCTGGATTATGACTTTTGGCACCACTTGTGCTCCATATTCCGTGTTTCTTGGTCGGGAGATAATGATCCTCGGATAATTGACTTCTTGCTTCGTCAATTCTCCTTTGATCACATGTATGCTTCTTCCCTCTAAGCCTTTTTCATAAAACTCCAGTTCCTTATTGTCCATAAGGCTTTGTACCAGGATCCTAAACTCAACACATTTCTAGATCTCATGCCCTTCCGCTTTGTGAAATTCGTAGTAGTCCCTTATTCCTCCACATCCTTTTACAGAATCTAATTCTACCCATCTTCTTCTTATCATTTCTCTCCAAACCATTCTCAACGGGGTTTTCACCTCCGAGATATCCCCTTTGATATTTCTCACGACCTTTTCACCGATCGCATTTATCCCCTTATCCCCATGGTTGGTTAATGGGTTTTCCACACTGGGCGTATCATCTAGTTTTACAATCCCCATCTTGATTAGCCTCTCGACTACCTTTTTGAATGCAGTGCAATTTTCTATTAAATGCCCCACTATTCCCGCATGGTAATCACAGTGTACATTTGAGTCATACCATTTAGGATATGGGGGCTACAACGGCTGTAGATAGAATGGAGACACGACGTGCGCGTCAAATAAACTTTGGTATAGCTCTTTATACGTTATTGGGATTGGCGTAAATTAGAGCTTTTCAGAATTTTGTCTGGTGCCTGATTCCTGTCTAATTGACCCTTATTGCCCGGTTGTAACCACCTTTGGCTGGCTAACAGTGATTGCCTTGGAGTACTCTTTGTTGTATGTACTCGTATTATTCACCTCATTATCCTTTTTTCTAGGAGCAACCCTTCTAGTGTTTTCTCCTACTTCAATCTTGCCACGCCTTATGGCATTTTCAATCATTTCTCCTGCCATTACTATATCAACAAAGCTCTTAGTGGTACTCCCTATCATGTGGGTGATGAATAAAGCTTTCAGGGTGTTGATAAAAAGAATGGTAGTTTCCTTCTCTAGGAGAGGTGGTTGAACTTGTATGGCAACTTCCCTCCATCTTTGCGCGTATTGCCTGAAGCTTTCATTTGACTTCTTTTCCATGTTTAGTAAGGTGATTCTGTCAGGCGTCATGTCTGTGATATGATTGTATTGCTTCATGAAGGCTTGGGCTAGATCTCTCTAGGAGCTAATATTAGCACGGTGAGTTAATTGTACCATCTAGACGCGGCCCCCACTAAACTATCTTGTAAACAATGAATTATAAGTTGATCATTTTTCACGTAGCCAGTCATCCGTCTACAGAACATAGTGATGTGGGCTTCAGGGAAACTTGTCCCATTATATTTTTCAAATTCTGGCATCTTAAATTTATGAGGAAGTACTAAATCTTAAACCAAACTCAAGTCTTTCGCGTCAATACCATGGTGATGATTGACATTTTCCAAAGCCTTAAACTTTTATTCCAACCATCTACAGCGATCCTCTAACTGCTTCGAGGATTCAACTCTTATCCCATCCCTCTCTGCTATATCCAAATCAGGAATAACAGGATTAACTGGGCTATCTCCTAGATTGGATCTTGAGCCAACGTGGAAGTTCATGGGCAGTCTAGTATCAGCTTGCCCTTACTGCAGGCCTAATCGTGACAGATGGCCTTTGAGGATACTTTTCAGGCTATATTTGTGTATGTGGTGGGGTAAAATCTAGGGGAATGCCTTCACAATCTTCTCCAGCCATAGCCATGGGACCTTTTCCTTTGTCCATTGTCCCGTTCAGCATTTGGGCCATTTGAGAAATCATGTTTCTTTGAGCTTCCAACATTTAGTCTCTCATTTCTTGTTGAAGTTTTGCTAATTGCTCCTGCATCTGGTCTTGCATGTCCTTCTAGAATTGTTCAAGTCTTTGAACCATTTTCTTTGTTTTGGCACATGTACCGTAATGGTGTTCAGCTTCTAGAATTTTCCTTCTCTTTTTCTCCATCTCTCACTATTTGATAATTTCAACTAATTAGGCTCTCTCTATGGTCTTAAATGCATATGATATGATGTAATGCAAATGCATGAATGTAAAAAGAAGGCATCGATTCAGATTTAACTTTATTTTAGAAAACTTTATTAGAAAACAAAATTCTTTACATAAAACGGACTACAAAATGCTTTCACCCTGAGTCCCAACGTTTTGATTTTCCCAAATAAAGAGATTAGCTCGACTACGACCCGACTGTAACTCATATTTCATGCTCAATATGTCAGTCTGTGCTGCCAAAGTCTGTAGGTGATCAGCTACCTCCCGAATTTGAATTATTACTTCACTCATGAGGTAATCCCGATTTCTAACTTGATTATGAGAATGGTGAAGCTCCTCCTTCCAACGCTCCTCTCTTGTTTAAAGAAGCTCAATCCGAAGTTCACAACTGTGCAATGCTGATTCTAATTCTTCAATCTTACCTTTCATTTCCTCAATCTTGTTCAGACTTGATTTTAGTTCAATTTAGAATTACGACTTTGATGGTGATGAAGAGACCGTCCGAGTTCAACCACTCTAACTTTTAATCCCTTTTTTTTTTTACTTTTTGCCAAATTCTTCTCTAAGGCCTCGTTTCGCGCTTTCATTTCTTGAAACTTCCTCTCCCAATAGTTAGCTTTGGCCTTTTCATATCGAATCTCCTGTTGCCACTATTTTGGAGTCTTTCCTAATCCAATGTTCTTTATCGTCAGACGTATCTTCTTATATTCTATCTTCAAACTATCTCGATCTTCCTCTATCCTCCACTTTTCTTTTCTTAGTTTTTAAACCTCCAATTTCTGAACATCTGCATCTAATCTTAAGTGCATTTTTTCTTCTTCCAACTTCTCTATCCTCTTTCCAAGCTCTAAACTCATCCTTTCGAAATCTTGCTTCACAATATCTAACTCTGATGGGACCACTTGCAAGCATTCTTCTCTTGATCGGGTGCCTTCTGGATTCACTCGAGGATATTATCATTAATCCTTCTAACCCTCCATCCACTGTATTCCAATGTCGTCATTGGGCCTACAGATAATCTCTTCATTCTACGAATCTGATTCCAGGTACTAGAAATCTCCTTAACCCTCTTCTTATAGCTTTCTCCTCTGTATGAGAACTCACATTGAGGCAGCCCATATATCGTTGGTACAAACTGTCTTGAACCATATTGCCTCAGTACAAGCAAATGGGCATATCCAATGGTTCACCAAATTTCAAGTAAAGGAACCCAGTCGAAACTCCCACATCGATAAAGGATTTCATCGGGAACCATCCAAGGAGCCTTTTACTCGATGTCATCTTCTTGAAGATTTTGAAAGAGTGCCATCTAGTTTTCCTTGGACACGTCTTCTCTTCTTGGTGTAGCTACTATCTCTTTCAACAGAGAGTAATTCTCAAAGAAAACCCGATAAGACACTTTCTCCACCTTCCAGAAATGACTTTGGAACCAAGCCAACAACTACGTGCATCCAATGAACTTGCCTTCACCTGCTCTCCGACATGCATTCAAAGATTTGAACGTCTCGGTTAAGATCGCAGGCACAGGTGTGACCCCTTTGTCTAGTCGACCGAATAGATCAGTAACTGCTTCATCTACATGTCTTAGAGCTTTAGGAAGATTACCAAACCATAAATACATAAGATAAAGACGTCAATCTTCTTCTTTACATCGGGATATGTTAAGATCGGGTCCCTCAAACTCACCAAAGGTATACATTTACCCCTGCCTTTCTTCTGAATTCTAGTTGAGACCTACTGCTTGCTCATCTCCGTTTAACTTTTTCACAAATGTTGGGCCATTAACGGCCTTGGAATAAGCTTTATTGACCTGAACTCTTGGACAACGCAGGAAGGTCGTATATTCCTCCACTGTGGGCACTAAATCTACTTTCCTGAAAGTGAAACAACTATAAGTAGAGTTTCAAAACTGAGTCATAGCCCGAAATAGATGCTTATCTACCTTGATGTCGAGCAAGTAGGGTAGATCGCCATAAGTGCGATAAAATCAGCTGTTTTGCCTCATCATCCCACTGGGTCCATATCTCTTTCAAATTTTGGAGCTTATTTTGTGTGACACTGATACTAGTGAAATCTCGTAGTTTCGACACATACCCCTCAGCTAAGTTGTCCCCTTTCTCTAATTGGCTTTGCTCTGACCATATGTGGACGGATGCATTGTCTTCAACTTTATCAATGAATTCGTTCTCCACAACCAGCTTTCTAACTTAGAAATTGACCATGAATCGATACCTCTTAAAATATGAAATGACATGTACAAAAATAAAACATAACCAGTTAGTACGACAAAATGAAATATAAAGCAAGTAAAATAAACAAACTCCTATCTGGGTAACTACTAAGGTTTGACATAGTTTGACTTAGGGTCTCTATGTGTGGTTTAGCTCTAAAGTTCAATCCTCACCCATTATAGGCTCATACGGACCGAATTCGGTTCAGGGGAATACATTTCCCTTTGGCCATGCGGAAGTGAAAACTTCACGAAAACATAGGTATGGATGTATCCTGGAAGCAATCCACTAGCCCATGCAGAGGTGAAAACCTCACAAAGGCATAGCTTCTCGCTCCCACTTAAAGGCGTGACCACAACGGTCATGCAATGCAATGCCAAAGTATTTTATGAGGCTCGACATTATTACAATTATAGCATAAAAATGCATTAAAAAAACATGAATTTTCAAGGTAATTTTCCAAATTTTTAATCAAAAGGAAAAAATTAATAAATCTATGGCCTGACTCTCGACGCATCCCCAATGGAGTCACCAAGCTGTCGTAACCATTTTTTTTGTAAAACAGGGGTCGACTTTGGTTTTGAAAATGGAAACAATAAAAAGGGGGGTCGCCACCAATCCCTTTTTGCTTAGATGAGATTGGATCACCTTAAAACGTTTTTTTTTGAAATATTAATTTTGGCCTACGAAATTCAAGAAAGCGGGTTCGGGTGTCAGTTACGTACGAGGAAGGATTAGCACCCTCATAATGCCCAAAATTGGTACCTAATTGAAAAAATCATGTCCTAATGTTGAAAATTTGAAAAGATTCGAAAATACGATCCTCTGTTATTTTTTTAAAAACTTGAACAAATCAAGATGGATGATAAGACCCTCTCATTTCGAAGAGATAAAGTATCATACCTAGTAAGTTAGGGTGCGACACTTTGGGCTCCCGAAACTGAGCTTGCCTTTTGGTTTTAAAACTCGGATTTAAGTTTGAGGAGGATATTTCGTTATTTGTCAAATGAAAAATCGGAACCCAGTAAGTTAGGGCTCGATTTCTCGAAATTCCAAATAGGAAATATTGCCTTTATTTTAAAAACTTATCTCGGGGTATCTAGATGTCGTGTCCAGTAAGTTAAGGCGCAACATTTTGAATTTTTGAGAACGAGTATTTTATTTAAAACTTGTATTGCAATTTTAAAAAGGATATTCCGTTATTCAGATTAAATGAGACAAATCAAACCCAGTAAATTAGGGCTCGATTCCCTCAAATCTTTAATACGAAATATCGGTTATTTGAAAACTTGATGAATCAGGTAAATGTTAATGTAATACGATTTGATAAAAAGATGAATTACGAAGCTAGGTTGGGTAATAAGAATGATGTATATAATAATACTAAGTTAACTAATTTAATGATAAAATGATGACAATAACAATAATAATGCAATGATAATAGTAAAATAAATAATAATGATAACAATACATTTATAATAATAATAGTAATAGAATGAATGATAATAATAAAATAAAGATAATAGTAATAATGATAAAAAATAAATAGTAATATAAAATGATGAAAATAAGAAATAATGATAACTAATGCTATTGGAAAGAAAGAATAAAATAATAATAGTAATGGTAATGGTAATTAATAAATAAATAATATATATATGTATAAATAATATAATAATAGTAGTAATAATAATAATAATAATAATAATAATAATAATAATAATAATAATAATAATAATAATAATAATAATAATAATAATAAGGAAGTTTAGTTAAATTAATAGTAAAGTAGTAAAAATAATAAAAAAGGACTAAATTGAATTTAAAAAAAACCTGGGGTTAATTCGAAAAAAATAAAAAGGAGGGAGGACTACATTGTAGCACGCGCGTGGGGTAGAGGGACGAGAAGTGCAATTTACGAGTCCTTTAAACGCATCATTTAAATGGATTAAATTTAAGACTGCGTTAAAATTTTGGGGCAAAATTAAAACAAAATGAAAACCTGATTGCTAGATTCTGAAAAGGCGAAGGGACCAAAAGCGCAATAAACCCTTTGCTTAAAAAACACTCGGATCCTAAGGCGGGTCGAGTCAACACGTGGATCCTGGGGGTAAAACGACGTCGTTTTGGGCGTTTAAGGCCAGTCCCAAAACGACGTCATTTTGGGTGGCCTATATAAATAAAGAATTCTAAAAAAAAAAAAAAAATCATTTTGAGCTGCTTCTAAAAAAACTAACTTCTTCTTTTTTTCTCTGCAGGGGGAACTCCGGCACCGCCCCGATCGTCAGACCACCACGCACCTCCATCGGCACCACCACTGGCCACCGTGCGGTGGCCGAAAAAGGTAAAACCTTGTTTTTTTTCTTTTTTAAAATATATATATGTATATGTGTGTCGAAAAGAAGGAAAGAAAAAGAAAGTTTCGAAAATAAAAAGGAAAAGAAATAACCTCCGTTGGTTCTGTTGCTTTTTCTTTTTAGTAGGTTTTTTAACCCTTTAGTCTCTGCTCCTTTTATGCTTAATCTACGTATTTGTATTGATTTTTTTTTGTGTTAAAAAAATAGTATATTCTTCTATTCGTAAAAAAAAATCTGGCCTTTTACAAATGAAATTAGATTGGCTTTTATAGCCAAATTTCTTACAACTGGATCGCTATTCTATCCTTTCTATTTATTGTCTGCAGATGGCAATGCTAGTGGAGACTTGACGTGGGCGGTGGCTGTAGGCTTTGGCAGAGGCGGTGGGTCAGAACTGGCGGCGTCACTTAGGGTAGCTTAGGGTTTTTTTGTTTTTCTGTTCTTGTTTAATTTCGGCATTAGGTTAGGGTTTGGGCTTGTATTGGGTTAAGGGTCTATTTGGGTTATTGGGGCATTGGTTTTAGGTGTAGTGAAATGGGCCCCAGGCAATTTTGGGCCTTCTACAAATGTTACCTTTGAGAAACACAATTTTGACATCCATCTAATGTAGCTTAAAGTCAAAATATGTCACTAAAGCCATTATAACTTTTTATCTAGCAGACGTTCTCAATGGCATTAATTCTTAAGGTTGTAGAGCTTGTTACTTGATTGAGAGGTTCAATGACATTGTCTTGATCCAGAGTTTTTGTTTGAACAATATAAAGCATAATAGATTGTTCTTGATCTTTATCAATATCCATTAAAAAAATGTGTTGAGGAATATCATGTTCTTCTTCAAATACAATGTCTCTAATTGTCTCTTCCCCCATAAACTCAACATCCTCAAAGAACGATTATTATCCATCTTAAAAATAATCTTAGTAGTAGGATAATAAAATTTTATGACCTTTAGATATTTAAGAGTATCTGAAAAATCAAAGGGATAAAGAATATTATTGGACACAAGTTCTCAATTCTTCTTTTAGAGACATAGTCTAATCTCTTATGCCACAATGAAGTTAAAAATGGCTAATTTGTGTTTCTTACCTATTACGGTAATATGCAATGATTCATTAAATGGAACAATAGTATTAACTAAAATATATTATCATAACTTGATAAAGAATTGAAGCCAATCAAATTTTAATTTTGAAAACTAAATTTCTATTTTAAAATTAGAAAAATAAACAAAAATTTGTCTAATCTTTGAAAATCAGATTTCTTCTAAAAGGTTGTACAATAAAAGTCTCAATAAAATCCAAATAAAATTTAATTCTAAATAATAATCTCAAGTTTCTATTGCTTCAATTTCTACTGAACAAACATTGCCAATGTAGATGTATCTTTCACCACCATTTGACTTTTGGCAATTCTGGCAATCCTACATAGACAAGCTAATGTGAGTTATTGCACCAAAATCTATCCACCAATTGTGGCTTAATAACGAAATCAAATTAACCTCAAAATAAACAAAATCAAGAAGTGTACATTTCTTAACATGCTAAGCATGATAATTGGTACAATTATTCTTTTGATGATCTGTTGTACCACAAAAGAAACAACCATCCTTGGTTCCTTTTGTTGTTTCTTTTTTGGTGTTGTATCCACAACTTCCTTAATTTCTTTCTGTTTTTGTCTTTATCTTTCAAGGTTGTGGCTAAATGAGCTCTTTTTGTCATTTCTTGCTTCAACATTTCCTCTTCTTGAACATAGTGTGAGATGAGCTCATTCAAAGACCAAGTCTCTTTCTGACAATTATAGCTCACCTTAAATTGGCTAAACTGTGATAAAAGAGATATTAAAACTAGATGCCTTACCAAGTCATCCTAGAGTTATAGTTTAAGTACTTTCATCTTTGAATCAAGATATGACATTTTTATAATGTACTTATTGATATTGCCTTTCCCTTTGTACCTCATTGAAATTAGATTTGTCAAGAGGTTACCCATTTTAGCCTTTTCATTCTTGAGAAATTTTTTTTCAATGTTGACCAAGAATTCCTTAGTTGTGGTATAGTAAAACCTCTATAAAATAATATTCTTCGGACCAAAAAATTATTATTTTATCGAGATTATTAATTTATCAATAAATTAATATTTATTAATTTAGATAATATTTCATACTTTATGCATTCGGTTTTTATTATTATCAAAATCCAATATGCATGTAGGTGTAATGAATCAAATTTAATTGGTTCATGTAACAAAAAAAAAAGAGTGAACTAATTAGCTCACGTAACCAAAAAGAAAAAAAGAGTTAATTGTTTCAAAATCCAATATGTATATATTCATTGGATAGATTAAAAAATTTATTATAAATAAAAACATGTACATATCAAATTATTGTAATTCATATAATATCTTCCTCCATGGCTTCCCATTTGAAAGGTAAAAAAAGGCCTACATTGACAGATGAGATGAGAAAAGCATTATGTGAGTACAAAAATGAGCATCCCTTTTCAAGTCAAAAAGATTTACAGTAGTGGGTTCAACAAACATTTGATCTCTCTGTTAGCAAATCAATAATATCAAATATTCTTAAAAAATCATCTGAATATTTGTCAAAAGAGATAAAGAATAGAAATGTTAAAAGGCACAAATAAACCAAATATCCCGAATTACAGAAGGTATTGTATGAGTGGTTTCTCCAATAGCAAGAGAAAGTAAACATGACCAGAGAAATGATTCAAATTAAAGCAAAAGTGCTTCTGCAGAAAATGTATGGTGATGCAAATTCCGAATTTAACTTCTCAATTGGTTGGCTAGAACGGTTCAAGGCAAGACATGGGATTATGTCTTATAGAAGATTTGGTGAAAGTGGTTCAATTGTTATGAAGAATATTGAAGATTCTTTACCTCAAATAAGAGCTAAATTGGAAATTTTTTATTGGAAGGATATCTATAATATGGAAGAAATAGGCTTATTTTATCGTTTGAAAGTAGATCATTCACTGGCTACAAAGTAATTAGAAGGACGAAAAAAGGACAAGAAAAGACTTACTGTTGTGGTTTATTACAATGGGGATAGTTCGGATAAAGTGCCTCTTTAGGTTATTGGTAAGTTTGCTAATCCTAGATGCTTTAAACATGTGAATATTGACAATCTTAACTGTCATTATCGAGCTAACAAAAAAGCATGGATGACTGGATTACTTTTTCAAGATTTTGTTCACTGGTTTGGTACTAGAATGACTTGTAGAAAGGTGTTGCTTATAGAAGACAATTGCCTAGCTCGTCCCAAAGTTATTGAAGGCTTGGGAAACATTGCATTATTCTTTTTCCTCCAAATTCAACATAAAAAATTCAACCATGTGATGCTAGAATTATTAGAGCATTTAAGATTTATTATCGATTAGCATCTTGGAAGGTTACGAGAAAGGAAAATAAATCTGAAAAGATTAATGTATTGGATACAATCCATTTTACTAATGTTGCTTGGAATATTTATGTGAAGCCTAAAACTATTGCAAATTGTTTCCAACATTGCAAAATTCAATTCGAGGAGGATATGCCTCTCGAGCAAGAAATTGGTGATGTTAAAGGCATTCATAAATTAAAAGAAGTAATTTCTGATTTACACTATAGGAATGCCATGGATGTTGAGCAGATTTTGAATTATCCAAGTGAAAATGAATCTTTGATGGAGTCACCTACGAATGAAGAAATTATTCAAGGAGTAATGGATGTGCCAGCTGATGATGAGCAAGATCCAAATGACAGTAGTGTTTTACCACATGTTTCTCCAAAAGAGGCTTTTCTAGTTGTGGATACCTTGAAGAATTATTTAATACAACAAGAGAAGAATATACCGGATTTGGTTTATGCCCTTCTAAAATTTAAAGATGAAATTGTATTTGATTCACATGTAAAGAAGTAGCAATTAACTATATATACATATTTTAGCAAAGAATAAAATTGAAAAAAAAAAAGAGTTGTCTAGAAAGCACTTTAGTTTTATGTATTGTATATAAAAATTTCAGTATATTTAATAAATTATTATTTTATATTTTCATTGGGCCCTTAAGAATTTTTCTAAAAATTATTATCTTATGCATTTAATGAGGTTATTATTTTATCCCCTTGGCCCAAGTCGAGACTGAAAAATTATTATTTAACTGAGATTATTAACTTATCGAATATTCATTTTTGAGGTTTTACTGTAATCTTATGGAACATAGTGTCCCTAAATGTTTTTGGAATGATCTTCTTCATGATCACACAAATGAGATTTGATCTCTCCCTCCTTTGATTAGAGGTACTCTCATTTGCAAGTGGTAAAAGAGAATCAGTCCTTAACGCAAGGTCAAGATCCATGACTTCGAGAACATTCATAAGATTCTCTTGCCATAATTTAAAGTTTAGGCCATTGAACATAGGAATCGAGTTAATGATGGTTGTGATGTTGGCAGGTGTAATAATAGTTGAATCAAATAAAACAAGATCACATAAGACTTCAAATTTAAACAAGAATAATTTGAATACAGGTAAACCTCATCTCAAGATAATAGACACTCCATTAATATTTCATCTCTGGATAAAAATATTAACTTGTAAGTGTTATCTTGTTGTAGTAATCAAACACTGACATTAAAAACATGTCAAACAATAAGTCTTTCTTTGGGTCGATTTGTTACCCACATGTAAAATTGAATAATCGTCACATATTTATTACCACAGTTGCATATGTATTTTTGTTAAATATTAACTTTTCTTTAGGTCGATCAATGTTAGCATGGCTTAAATTACATGCACACAACCTTTTATACTTTAGAACAAAATAATTTCAACAGAGGTCACTTTGACAACTTATTATTTCAATTAAGTTATTATATATATATATATATATATATATATATATAAACTAATATTCAAATTATTTTAAAAATCCATAATAGCCAAAGGTCAAAATTGAAAATTGTTATCACACCAAATAACCTAAAATAAAATTTCCTAATGGTGCCATAAAAACTGAAAAATTTATTCTTTGACTTATTTTTTCATATATTTATTTAAACCTTAACAATATAATAAAATAGATATTCGTACTTAATTAATAAATTGAGTCACAATTAAATAATGCGACGTGTCGATTGAGTCTTAGCTCGACTGGTATAGGTATTGTTGCCAATATAAGAGGAAGTAAGTTCGAGTGCGCTAAAACACATCATTTTCTTATTCATAGGTTAGGGAGGGATTATGAATAGTTTTAAGTATTGTGTTAAAAAAATATAATAAAAATTTATAATAAAATTATTCAAAAAAAATTTTTTAACGCGACTTAAAATCAAAACCCATAAAATTAACTAATAATAAATATCAGCTAAACATTAAAAATCTATGACAGTCTACCATGTGCGTTTAGAATCATTAACAATAAACTTGCAATTATGATGTAACAATATAATTTTGATATTTATTAGAAAAAAATTTAATGGCCATCAAATCAAATTGTTAGCATCAATCCTAGAAAAGCCATAATTCACACAAATAAATGGAACCATTAAGCTAATAAAATTGCAAGACTAGAGTAACGAAACAAGTCACACGTTACTCCATGAAAATAAATTACAACATCTTAGCAAAATTGAATGTGAGATTAAACAAACGGATTCGCGTAAAGATCACAATCGCATAGAAACAATTAACCTCAAATCGTTGAATTGGATTCAAACAAAAAATTTCAAGACATTCTTGATCACAATTATCACATAAATTAAGAATACAATACTATTCAATTGCCTTCAACATACACTATCAAGAAAACCCCAAAAGTATTGGATCCATAATTAATCGAAACACCAAAATTTCATGAATAAATCGTTTTGATTATTGGGATCAACCTATATAGGTAACAAAGTAGTAAAAGAAGATAAGATCGAATACAAATATTTTACGTCGAAAAATCTCTCCGAAGAGGATAAAAAACTATAAACAAAAATAATTTCACTATAACAAAAAAAATGAAGAGTACAAAAAATAGAGATAAAACTAAATCCCAAAACTCAAAGTAAGAACCCTCAAAACATAAACATAAAATTCTCTGAAAGCTTGTAAAAGCTAATACCTAAATGTTTAATGAGTTGATTTTTCAAAAGTGGAAAAGAGGTATATTTTTAGGCTAAATTCGTAAGTCAAATAATATTAAAATGATTTATACTAACCAAAGTTTGACAGGTACAAATAATTAGAGTTTAACTGGAAGAAGAAAATCGAGAAAATTGCATGACACGTCGTGACGAGGTGGTGTCGCGTCTTCAGTACAAGGTCTTCTTCTCGTCGTGACGTCGAGATGAGGATGTATCTATCGCCGAAACAGGGTTACGGAGCATTACCAGACTTACAGATCAAACAGACAAAAATTTTCAAAACATTTCATAACATATAGCATTCATGCCAAAAACCAATCAAATTTATAAATATTGTCCCTTATACGAGCCTTCGAGGCCTAAAATATGAATTAGAAACAAATCGGGACTAAATAAAAAATTCAGAGAATTTTTCAGAAACTTACAAAATTTTCAAAACTGCAAGGGTCACACGGCCAAGAGACATGCCCGTGTCTTAGACATTGTGGGCATTCGAAATAGGGACATACGATCGTGTCCCAGCCCATGTCCATGCCCGTGTAACTCACTAACTTGTGCCACATGGCCAAGCCACACGCCCGTGTGCTAGGCTGTATGAGCATACTAACTTGTGCTCTTAAAAATATATAGGGGACACACGATCGTGTCATTTGGCCGTGTGTCACACACGGCTGAGACACACGCCCGTGTTTTTGCCCGTGTGGACGAAATTAGGTCATTTTACATGCCACATTTCTCACCCAAATTGGTACCAACCTAAACACAACAATTTGCATATAACCAAGTCATAAATAGGCATCCTAAACCAGCCAAAATTAAATTTAAAACATGTAATATCACCACATACGACCAATATGCCCTTAGACACCTCAAATGACAACTTATAACATGTAACTCTAAACATTCAATATATCCAATTGTTTAACTAACTTATATGCATATTTGTACCAAAACTTATCATGTAGATCATTAATCAAAACATACCATTTAGTACCATTTATGTACTTGATCTCTAGCATCAAATGGTCATATAAGTCACTTGTAACTTGTGCACTAAAAACACCCTTACAAACCATTCAAAAGCTAACATCAATATACAAATGTGCTTTCCACAACAAGCACTAAATCACTCCAAATTGTAATACATAATCATATGCATACTCAACTACCATTTAATTTTCATCCATCAAACATAAATCAATTCACAAGTTAACCATACCAAACCACACACCAAACATGGTAACGCCATTTATATACATAGCAAAATATACCAAAACACAAGCCAATTCAAATGACTAAAAATATAATAAAACATGTAGGCTATCCTTAGCTAAAATAACCTATACATGCCATTATAACCAAAGTTAGATACCAAAAGTACCAAAAGAGCCGATGGATAGCGTGATATAGCTCCGACAAGCTTTCAACCCTAACGAGCTTTCGAATCACTATAAGACATGAAAAAATAACACGAATAAGCATTTAAGCTTAGTAATTTCATATAATAAAGAAATTAACTTACCATTTAGTCATATTTAAGGTAAGCAAACAAAGCATATCCAAACTCAATTTGGCCAAAAGCCTAGACTGTAACCCCCTTACCCGTATCCTATGCTGGAACAAGGTATGAGGCATTACCTAACTTAATAACATGCATACAAACATTTCCGGGTTATGAAATTTTGTTCAAATTTAAAAATTTTCCAACTTCATCTTGAAGTCCCTAATATGGGCTTACGAGGCCCAAAACATACTTTAGAAATGGTTCAGTACTAAACCAGACACTTTAGAAAACTTTGGAAAATTTCACTAAAAATAGGGGCACACGCCCGTGTGGCAAGGGACACCCCCGTGTGGACAGACCGTGTGATCACACATGCCCATGTCCCTAGCCGTGTGGATTTATTTTTCAATTCAAACCTATAGGGGTTTTCACATAGCCTGGCACACGCCCGTGTCTATGGCACGTGTCCCTTACACGACCATGACACTCTCGTGTGTTAAAACCTTGACATTCTGTTTCTGACATCAGCAACATTTTAGGGTCACACGCCCGTGTGCTATGCCATGTGGCTAGTTTAATTTCACATTTAAGGTGCAGACTTCACACGACCTAGGCACATGCCCATGTATTATGGCCGTGTCATCCATACGGTTGAGACACATGGCCATGCCTCAGCCCGTGTGATTACTACTGGGCATTCTATTTTACCAAATTAAGGTGCAGGGGACACACGGCCAGACTACACGCCTATGGGGTAGCCATGTGTGAGACACACACTCGTGTGTCTACCAGTATGGACAAAAACAAGGCTATTTACCAAACCCTTTTGCCAACCTTACTTGCACCAACATAAGCCACATCAAGTAACACCAATCCACACATAAACATCTGACCAAATCAGCCACAACCAAGACATACACACATCAAGGCCACTACACTCCATTCACATGCAAACCTTATCACATACTTTATCAATCCAATCATGCGACTTACTCATTCATGCATTAACACACCATATATTTCTCCATACAAATTGCACATTCATGAAAAACACCATCATTTACATATATCAATAACAAGTATTAGCCATCATCCATGGTCTTATACAAAATGAATCAATCTTCAAGACAAGCCAACACGTTTGGCCAAAACAATATGACACTTGACAAAAGACCAAGTCCCTATATATGCCATATTCAAATCTAACTATACCAAATGTTCAGATTGATAGTGTGATCGAGCCTCCGACGTCCTTTGATCCCCGAGCTAGCTTGGCGATACTATAAGAAAATGGAAAGGAAAGGGAGTAAGCAAAAAGCTTAGTAAGTTGCTTGTAAATAAGTAACAACATCAACCATGCATCTTTAAACACATAGCATATTATAATAACTGGCACAACATTCTTAATTTAACAATGGTAGATTTACTACATATTTACACATCAAAAGTATAAGAAAAATATTACAAGATCGTCCCAAAATCATTCTCATAGATAGAACTTACTCAATTTCATCCTTACCATTAAGGATAACTAAGCTCATATCTCATGAATTTCGAGTAAGAACCTGTACCACTCACAATATGATTATATCCTTTCATATCTTTATCATAAGCTTTAAATAACCCGTGGAACCATTTGGAATACAAAAGGATATCCGATAAGCCTCACACAAGAGGGTAAAATGCCGATGACATGTCCTAGATGGAATAGGCCAATTTTAGCCTGGCCCAATAACAAAAAACAAAGTCTTTTAAACATTCCATTCACAAATGGCCCAGATTAGGACCCAAATAAACTAAACTAAACCACTACCCCAATTTGCCCACGGCTCAAGACCTAACTAAGCCCAAAGTCTAAAAAAATAGTTAGAAACCCTAACCACCAAAGCCAGCGCCGCAACCCCAACCAAACGTTTGGACTGCTTTGGTCCTCAGACGTGTACTACGCAGCGCCACGCCACGTCCGTCGTCTGACCTCCACCAGCTCACCTCTGTACACCCCTCGCTCGCGTCGCCACGTTAGCAGCCCTTCCTACGCACGCCGTGCCTCCGTACCTACAGCAAAGGACTGATAAATAGCAGCAGAGAAAATAAAAAAGAGTGTAACACCCCAAACTCGGCCCATACGTCATTACCGAATCTGGTATGCCACGGTTTGAAACTTGAAAACTTAGCTCTGTAGGGTTTTGAAAATTTTAGTTTATTATGGCCGTTTAATCAAATAATTGTGAACTTTTTGAAACAACTTTAAGCATTTGCATTGATTGTGTTTGAAAAGCCCATTTATCATGTCATTTTATAATTAAGACTTTGAAAGATAAAAACATAAGTTTATATAGACTTAACATAAAAAAAATAAATCGAAAACCTAAGTTATGGAAGCCTTATTACAAAAATATTTCCAAAAGTTAAAACTCAAATGAAAATCTGAAAATAGTATATGTAGATAATAATCTTGATGGCCCATCGAGTCTGCCTCGGCTCCCATGTCCATGATCTACTGCTCATCTGAAAAGTTGGGGAAAAATAATAGGGTGAGTCACCAAGACTCGGTGTGCAAATCCAAAAACACATAAAAGCCTTGGGTCCTAAACACATTATGGGCCTTGGCCCATACACAATGGCAACAGAATATTTCATGCAACATGGCCCATCCCAAACCTAAGAGTCCATCCTCTACACACCCCCATACCAACCATCACACCGTGGGGATTTCTACAATCAACCCTCCATCCGCTACACACCATATCGATCACTATGTGACCTATGTGGCAAAGCCACCGCTCGCTATGCGACCTCAGTAATACATTATAGTATTCGACAGCTATGCTGCCTGTCATAAAGACCGATCAATATGTGACCTATGTGGCAAAGCCATTGATCGCCTCGCGACCTGCTCTCCTTTCGTAAATCAATCAATCCCATCTCATGCATACATACATACAATAATCGAAACATTAAACTATCTAAACAGATCGTAAACTTTCACATACTTCGATACACATAGAGGAGTTTCTATGATGTAACGCCCCTAGCCCGTATCCGTCGCCGGATTAGGGTTACGAGCATTACTAAATCAATTACCAAGTAAGTACAAACACTCAATACAAAAAAATTCATATCAAATCGCAAAATTGAAATACATGTACATTCCATTTAGTATCGATTCTATCTCTTTTTTTTTTATCTAAGTCATGCCCCACATGATCTATCCACTATTAACCAGATTGGTGCATACGTAATACAATCAAACATTTAATAATTTCTACTTGAACCATACCTTCAAATCTATACTTAAGGCCGAATATATGTACAAAGTAATACAGATGTAATAACCTAGACCAATGAACATTTTGATTAGTAGCATATTTCTCTTTTAACAATGTCCTCTATTCTAACTATGTCTTATAGGACCTAGCAAGGATCGCCAAATCATTGATATAAATGGTAATCAACTTTTCCCTTTTCTAAAAGCATTTGCCGCACATAACATACCTAATTTATCAATATTAACTGATGTTGGATGTTTCCATCAAACCTATAGTATCATCAACTCATACAAGAATTTATAAATAACCCACCATGTATCATATATATTTGACTTACAAATAAATGCATTATCACACTTAACACCCAGCTAACATTTAAAGACCGTTCATAAGGGTGATACACCTCAAATATGCATACGTAGAAACCAAAAATGAATTTCCATATTTGACTATATCAAGGCCGAATATACATAGATGCTAACAACATGATCAAGCATAACCAATTCAATTCCAAGCATAGAATTATAGCCATTTTCGCATGGCATTTGTATATACATTTGCAAAATAACGTATACGTATATTCTAGGCAAGCTAGCTTATACATGCCATAATATTAAGATCATTTCAAAAAGAGTACCAAAGGTTGATAGAGATAGTGTGCTTGACATCGACAAGAATTCCCGAGCTTGAACTTCAACTTTAATAATCTAAAAAAAAAAACAATAAAACAACCATACCACATAAGCTTAAATACCTTAGTAAGTTATAAGCAATAATATAAAACATATAAATCAAGCAATTCACCAATCTCATTTAGTATACAAACAGTCTGACCATTGAACAAGTCATAATATCGCAAACCTAGCAGGTTATCATTCATCAGTAATTTACTTCTTCAATCTCAAACACACCAAATCAAATATTCACAAACTCCACACCCATATTGAGATGTTTTACCTAATCTTCATTTCATCCAAATAGTGAGACTATTACCAATAAACGCTTACCTTACACATTCATTTACCTTTACTAGGTATTTCAGTCTTTGAAGAGATGAAACCTATAACTCGCACACCCAGTGCTTGGAAAATGAATCCGCACACACAGTGCCATTAAGCCGATCCTGCACGCATAGTGCTCGATAAGTAATTTCGCACATACAGTGCCGTTCTACCGATTTCGCACACACAGTGCTCGGTGAATAAATTCGCACACACAATGCCATTCTACCGATCTTGCACACAGAGTGCTCGGTAAACAAATTTGCACACACAGTGTCGTTCTATCGATCTTCGCACACATAGTGCCGTTCTACCGATCTCGCACACACAGGGCTCGGTGAACAATTCATTTTCTCTTTGGTACTATGTATATATATATGATATCAATTCCATCCATACAAATACACATATAATTTAAAATTCAAACAACTTCTTTATTTTATCGCCTTATAACACATTCGGCCACATCCATATATATATATGTACCAAATTTATTATTCCAGAATCATCACCTATTTCCAAAATCCATCATTTAACTACCATTACTCAATCCACAATTATTTATCCATCCCAATACTACTGAATTTCATACATAATTCCACCACACATTCGACTATCATGAATGTTTAATCCCAAACCACATCAAATTCGGTAATAAAAGGAAAACTAAATTTTGATATGCTTAATTCAACAAATCAAGAGATATACCTATCTACATGCTTATATTAAACTCCATTCGGCTAGTATATCTTACTAGTCCCATGTCTCATTCGGCAATTTAACCAATAATTCATTAACAAATAATATGCTTCTCATCATAAGCATTAAATCAATTAAACCTAATTGCTTATAAACTTACCTCGGTAGTCGATGATTTCGAGTGTCCCGGCTATTCGTTTAATCTAGCTTTTCCTTTGGACTTTGATCTAAACAAATTCAATTAAGCTCTTTTAACATCATTTCCATTTCAATTTGATCCATAAACACATAATTTAGCTCGTTTGCAAATTTATCCCTAACTTTTACAATATAAGCAATTTAGTCCGTAATGCCAAAACTCATCAATTATCCAAAATTTAATTAGTCCACCTTAGGGCCGAATGTTCTTCTAGTCCATGCAACTCTTTACAAATCAATTTTAGCAACTCAATCCCTAAATAAAAATAAATTTCGAATTTAAGCTATCATACTTCCCTTTTCTTTTTCATGCAAAATTTCATAGTATAAACATATAGATTTCAAGCATATATTTTTTTTATCCATCAAGCACCCCAAAACAAGAGTATTCAACCATGGCCGAACCTAACTCATGCTTCAAACTCTAAAATTTCTACATGATTTTGATAGCATTTAAGATGACTAACTCAAAGATGTATATTTTATACAAAAAAATCAATGTATATTTTATACAAAAAAATCAAACTCAACACTAACCTCAAAATGAACATGCAATGGCCGAATATTGAGCTTAGGTATTCCCCTTTTCTTTTCTTCAATTTTGGTGGATGAACGAAAGGAAGAAGATGATACTTCTTTCCCCTTTCTTTTTCTTATTTCTTTATTCCACTCATATTAAAAAAATAATTAAAAATGCCACTAACTAATACAAATATTAATATATAATATACATGCTAATCATATTGCCGTCCACTAGCATGGAAATTGGTTATTTGACATGCAAGTCCCTTTATGACAAATCAATTCAATTTACTCCCTTACCACAATTAAGCATTCAATAAACAAATTAATTCATCATTTAAAAACACACTTAAACACATATCATATGTATCAATTTAGAACTAAAAGAGGGACAAAAATAGTCATTATTAATATCTTAATCCGGATTTCGTGTTCCTAAAATCACTTTTCCGATTAGGGTCGTAATTGGGTTGTTACATATGATTACGTACCTGGCATCCCTTGCCTACCCTTTCTGGGCATACGACTATTCATACAGCCTCTCTTTCCAGATTTTAGCCCATAGCGTACATTTAATACAAATTAATGAGTGTGATAGAGATCTACACACCTGGTTACGGTTAAGACGACACTCTCTATGTCGACAATATCGAAGTCGTCACGATGCTATCGCCTAAGATCTTTGTTGAAGTCGACCCACAACCCGGTGGCCAATCTCGAACAGCAGACACCGCTCGTTTCTTAAACTTAGGGATTGGGTTTACGGACCCATCCTCTCCTTTGCCTGATCCATATTTGATTCCATCAAAAGTCCTTGTCAGAACTACTATAACGAATTAGGGTTGTTAAACAATATCATATGATTAAGATCTTAAGTACGATAACGAATCTAATGGAAATCTAATGAAAACCCCTTACCTTGAAATCCCGAAATAGATAGGATACTTAGAGACTAACGGATTTCGGCTTTCAGAATCTAGATAATTTGATCTACTCTGATTTTCCGAGGTGTCACCCCATGATGTGAACACAAGAACAATCTAAGCGATATTCAAAAGATAACCTTACCACGCCTATAAGCCTTTCGGCTTTGGCCTCTAGAAATTGAAAGTAAAGAAAATAACAAAAGAGATCGGCACCTACCTTAACAGAGAATTCGGCAACTCCAAGAAGATCCCAGTTTTATGGAGAAGTCGGACAAGAGGAAAAGAATGGAAAAAGAAAGTGAATTGAGAGGTTTCGGCTTTTGAAGAAATTAAAAGAAAAGAAATTATAGAGAATGACTGAGAGTTTCGGCACAGAGAATGAGGAAAAGAATAGGGTTCAAATACCGAAATTGAAGAGATACCACCCTTATAGAGAATTTTGGCACTTACTTATCAAAACCCGAAAGTGCCCTTCCTGATAACTAACAATTAATCAAATAATAGGGGAAATTTCGGCACCCCTTTTCCATAAAGAAACCGATTTCTTTCCCCCTTTAGGAGAAGAAATTTCACCAACACTGCTCTCAGCAGATAGCTCCTATCTTTTCTCCTTTATCTTAATCTATTCATACCTTTAGAAGAGGCCTAAATAACACCACCTCTGCCTACTATTATCAGCACAATATCCACATTATCCCAATCATTAAATCCCTCCTAAAATTAAGCCTCATTGCTGTCCTCCTCCTTGCCCCTTTTAAGTGCCGAAAATGGCCCAAAGACATGGGCTCCTTGTGGCTAATACTTGGGCCTCACCTCCTGCTATTGGCGCCAACCTATAAATCCTCTACAACACCACATACTACTGGGCCACAAGCCCATTTTGCAACCTAAAGCACCGATACCATCTTTTAAATCCTATGGTACCCAAACAGGAATTTTAACTAAGGCTTCGGCCCAATCCTGGGCCCAATTTAAACCCCTAACACTCAAATTAACACATTAAACATATCCACGCACTAAACGCATAGGCCCAATAATTCAGGATGTTATAGTTCAACCCCCTAAAGAAAAATTTGGCCTCGAAATTTACCTAATTAGAAAAGATGAGGGTAATGCTTCCGCATTGCTTCATCCGGTTCCCAAGTAGCCTCCTCAAACCGTGATTTTGCCATAGAACTTTAACCAACGGTACCGTCTTCCTTCGCAACACTTTGACATCACGATCCAGGATTTCCACTGGTTCCTTTTTAAAGGATAGGTCAGGTCTTACTTCGATTTCATCCACAGGTACTACATGAGATGGATTTGAACGATATCGTCTCAGTATAGAGACATGGAACTCATTGTGAATCTGGCTTAGCTTAGAAGGTAGCTCTAGCTGTTACGCTACTGGTCTGACTCGTTTCAACACCCGATAAGGTCCAATAAATCTGGGACTTAATTTACCCTTCCTTCCGAATCTCAATACTTTCTTCCATGGCAATACCTTCAAGAACACCTTGTCACCTATGGCAAACTCTATGTCCTTACGCTTCAAATCAGCATAGGACTTTTGTCTGTCTGAGGCTTCCTTTAGTCGAGCTCGAATTAACTCAACCTTCTCTCTCTCTCGCAACCAACTCCGGACCCAAAATCGGCGTTCCCTAATTACATCCAATAAGGAGGAGTACGACACTTCTGGCCGTACAATGCTTTATAGGGCGCCATCTGAATACTAGACTGGTAGCTGTTGTTGTAAGAAAATTCCATCCACGATAAAAACTCCTTCAAACTACCCCTAAAATCAATGACACAACCCCTTAACATGTCCTCCAAGATCTAAATCACCGGCTTCGATCGTCCATCGATGCGAGGATGGAACGCCGTACTAAAATCCAACTTCATACCTAATGCTTGATGCAACGCCTTCCAAAATCGCGACATGAACCTAGGGTCCCTGTCTGATATAATAGATACTGGTACTCCATGCAACCTTACTACCTCCACTATGTATAGCTTGCCAATTTCTGTAAAGAGTAATCGACTTATACCGGTATGAAATGAGCAGACTTCGTCAAGCGATCAACTATCACCCAAACCGAATCTTTCCTAGTAGGCGTGAGAGGTAGCCCACTAACAAAGTCCATTGTGATCCTTTCCCACTTCCACTGTGGAATCTTCACTGGCTGCAACAACCCTGATGGTAACTGATGCTTTGCTTTTACCTGCTGATAGGTCAAACACTTACTCACCAATTCAGTTACCTCACGCTTCAAGCCCGGCCACCAGAACTGGTACCGCAAATCCTGATACATCTTACTCCCTCCGGGGTGCATAGCATATGGACTACCATGCACTTCTTGTAGAATCCTATGCTTCAACTCAGGATCTTTCTGCATGCACACTCTCCCTTGGAAACATAATAGCCCTTCCTCATTCACATTAAATTTCGTTGATTCATCACTTGCTCCTACCAAAAACTTCTCCTTTAGCAACTCATCAGTCTGCTGCTTCTCCTTAACCTGACTGACCCATGCGAGTTTTACCTGAAGTTCAGCTAATAGACTTTCATCATCATATAAGCTAAGGTGAGAAAACATTGCTCTCAAGTCAGTGATCACCTTACGACTTAGAGCATCCGCCACCATATTAGCCTTACGGGTGATACTCGATCGAGCAGTCATAATCCTTTAACAACTCGATCCACCTCCTCTGCCTTAGATTCAGCTCCTTCTGAGTCAAAAGGTACTTTAAACTCTTATGATCCGTGTAAATGACAAATTTCTCCCTGTACAAATAGTGCCTCTAAATTTTCAAAGCAAACACTACAGCCGCCAATCCAAATCATGGATGGGATAATTTGACTCGTGCGGTCTTGACTGCCAAGATGCATATGCAATAACCTTTCCATCTTGCATCAACACACATCCTAATCCCATGTGTGAAGCATCACAGTAAATTATGAACTCCTTCCCAAACTCCAACTGAATCAACATCGGAGCCTCCGTCAAAATCTTCTTTAACTTCTCGAAACTCTCCTGCTGCCTATTAGACCAGACAAACTGAACTCCTTTCCGTAACAACTTAGTCAATGGTGCCGCGATTGAGGAAAATCCTCAACAAACCTTCTATAGAACCCGGCCAAACCAAGAAAACTCTAAATTTTTGCCACAGACCTAGGCAGCTTCCAATTCAACACCGCTTCAATTTTTCGAGGGTCCACCCTAATCTCTTCTGCGACTGCTGACCTCCTCTACTCAGGTGAGCATTTCTCTACCCTGCAGGTCCTACCTCATCCTATGGCTGAGGACAGTATCTTATCTGATGGTCCATAGATCTACACCTAAAGCACTTTCCACTGCTTGCCCAACACTCACCTACATGAAATTTGTCACATCGGGCACACCTCCGTGTTTGATTAGCAGTAGATCTTTCCACCCGATTCGCCCATCCTGGTCTTTTTCCAAGTCGTCCTCGATGATCCAAAATTTCTCTTACCTCCACCCCTATCTCTATCCCGGTTCAGCTTTTCCATCCGTTTCACCTCCTCAGCTATCTTAGCTTTCTCTACAAGCACAGTAAATACCCTCTCTCGTTGTGGATCTATCAACACACGTAGATCATCCTTCAGGCCATCCTCAAAACGAACACATCGCTCATGCTCTGTGGCCACTATCCCTTAAGCATAACGACTAAGGCGTAAGAATTTCGCTTCATATACCACCACCGACCTACTTCCCTGAACCAGATTCAGGAACGCTCTACGCTGCTCATCCACATAGCTTGTTCCAATGTACTTACTCTGGAACGCCGCTCTGAAGTAATCCTAGGTGATATGGTCAGCCACGGTACCATCCTTAACCATAAGCCACCATTGATAGGCTTCGTCTAAAAGAAGAGACACTACTCCCTTCAGCTTTTCCTCTTCCGTGAAGTTAAGATCATCCATTATACGCTCCATTACTTCTAACCAATACTCTGCTGTGCAATGAGCTACACCAGAAATTCTCTGAAACACATCTGCCCCATTGGCTCTAAGTCGCTCCGACACAGACTTCCAAGCTCCTGTGCCCATGCCTGCTCTCGCAACTCTCTCTAAAACTCGTAACATTGCCTGAGATACAGCATCATCTCTGGCTGTCTGATCTAAAATCTCGCCTCCACAGTTGGTGGCATTGGTACCTCATTCCCTGACTCGTGACCAGACCCACGGGTTCTGACACAGCAATCTTACCTCTACCTCGGCCACGCACACCACGTCCCCTAGTGCTCATTCTATCGTTTGTGATTTATCTGATTAGAAATTTTATGAATTATTAATACTCTCTTCCACTGATTAATAACGGACAGTCTTATGGAAAGTAGTTTTAATGATAGTTCTTTCAATTCAAATTTTATCAACGAGGTTCAGTTCTCAGGTCTATATTTCCTAATTCTAAAATACACATTCAATCAACATCCATCACACATCAACATACAAGCAGCATCCATGAACTTACATTCATCACCTAGGGGTATTTTCGTCATTTCCCTACCCAGAGGTATTTTCATAATTTTATCCTACAGGGGTATTTTTGTAATTTTCAAAATAGGGTATCTTGGCGATTTTACAAAATAGGGGTATTTTGGTAATTTTAAAATTTAGGGGTATTTCAGTAATTTTTTCAAACCAGGGGTATTTCAGTAATTTTGCAAACCAATGGTATTTTGGGAAATTTTCTCAAATCAAAGGTATTTAGGTAATTTTCTCAAACTTAGGGTATTTTAGGTAATTTCCAAAATTATGGGTATATAAGCAATTTTACAAAGACAGGGTGATGGTCACTTTCAGGTTTTAGTTATAAATTTTGGCCCGTCAACAAGTCCCCGTGGCTAAGGTGAACAGTTACTACGCACCAGGTAGGATTCCAGTGAAGA
Source organism: Gossypium rotundifolium (assembly GCA_025506655.1). Taxonomy (NCBI): domain Eukaryota; kingdom Viridiplantae; phylum Streptophyta; class Magnoliopsida; order Malvales; family Malvaceae; genus Gossypium; species Gossypium rotundifolium. The sequence goes on from CP106731.1 coordinate 76,740,898, forward strand.
GGAGGTGAGCCGCTAGGGCTGCTTAAATACCAAGCTCTCCCTGGATCCAATCCTAGACATGCGTATGCTTGTTACCAAACCCTAACCCTGTGACTTGTCCACAAACATGTTTAATTAGAAATTAAGTTTTATGGAATTTGGAGAATTATTTATACTAAACCTAAAGTCCATCAAGCTCTACTCATACTAGCCTACGTCCCTATGGAGCCCAACAAGCCCAACATGTATATCACACAATGAGTGTAGGATACTTACCTGTGTGGATCGAGTCTCGATAGACTCGAAGGCCATATCTCAACTGAAAATTTTCTCAAGTATATTTCAATTTTACAAACCACTACTGGACCCATTTCAAAACCGAGTTTTGAACTGGGCTCTGATACCAAAAATGTAACACTCCAAACCCGGCCTATATGTCATTGCCGGATCTGGTATGCCACGGTTTGAAACTTGAAAACTTAGCTCTGTAGGGTTTTGAAAATCTTAGTTTATTATGGCCGTTTAATCAAATAATTGTGAACTTTTTGAAACAACTTTAAGCATTTGCGTTGATTGTGTTTGAAAAGCCCATTTATCATGTCATTTTATAATTAAGACTTTGAAAGAGAAAAACATAAGTTTATATAGACTTAACATAAAAAAAATAAATCAAAAACCTAAGTTATGGAAGCCTTATTACAAAAATATTTCCAAAAGTTAAAACTCAAATGAAAATCTGAAAACAGTCTATGTAGATAATAATCTTGATGGCCCCTCGAGTCTGCCTCGGCTCTCATGTCCACGATTTACTGCTCATCTAAAAAGTTAAGGAAAAATAATAGGGTGAGTCACCAACACTCAGTGTGCAAATCCCGAAAACACATAAAAGCCTTGGGCCCACAAACACATTATAGGCCTTGGCCCATACACAATGGCAACAGAATATTTCATGCAACATGGCCCATTCCAAACCTAAGAGTCCATCCTCTACACACCCTCGTACCAACCATCACACCGTGGGGATTTCTATAATCAACCCTCCATCCCCTACACACCATATCGATCACTATGTGACCTATGTGGCAAAGCCACCAATCGCTATGCGACCTCAGTAATACATTATAGTATTCGACAGTTATGCTGCCTATCAGAAAGACCAATCACTATGTGACCTATGTGGCAAAGCCACCGATCGCCTCGCGACCTACTCCCCTTCCGTAAATCAATCAATCCCATCCCATGCATACATACATACAATAATCGAAACATTAAACTATCTAAACAGATCGCAGACTTTCACATACTTCGATACACATAGAGGAGTTTCTATGATTACGTACCTGGCATCCCTTGCCTACCCTTTCTAGTCATACGACTGTTCATACAGCCTCTCTTTCTGGATTTTAGCCCATAGCATACATTTAATACAAATTAATGAGTGTGATAGAGATCTACACACCTGGTTACAGTTAAGATGACACTCTCTATGTCGACACTATCAGAAGTCGATACGACTACTATCTGCCTAAGATACTGTTTAGAAGCCGGTCCACAACCCGGTGGCAATCTCGAACAGCAGACACCATTCGTTTCTTAAACTTAGGGATTGGGTTTACAGACCCGATCCTCTCCTTTGTCTGATCCATATTTGATTCCATCAAAAGTCCTTGTCAAAACTACTATAACGAAATAGGGTTGTTAAACCATATCATATGATTAAAATCTTAAGTACGATAACGAATCTAACTGAAATCTAATGAAAACCCCTTACCTTGAAATCCCAAAATTGATAGGATATTTAGAGACTAACAGATTCTGACTTTCGAAATCTAGATAATTCGATCTACTCGATTTTCCAAGGTGTTGCCCCATGATGTGAACACAAGAACAATCCAAACGTTATTCAAAAGATAACCTTACCACGCCTATAAGGCTTTGACTTTGGCCTCCAGAAACTGAAAGTAAAGAAAAGAACAGAAGAGATCGGCACCTACCTTAACAGAGAATTCGGCAACTCCAAGAAGATCCCGGTTTTATGGAGAAATCGACACAAGAGGAAAAGAATAGAAAAAGAAAGTGAAGTGAGGGGTTTCAGGTTTTGAAGAAATCAAAAGAAAAGAAATTGTAGAGAATGACTAAGGGTTTGGCACAGAGAATGAGGAAAAGAATAGGGTTCAAATGCCGAAATTGAAGAGATACCACCCCTATTTATAGAGAATTTTAGCACTTACTTATCAAAACCCGAAAGTGCCCTTCCTGATAACTAACAATTAATCAAATAATAGGGGAAATTTCGCACCCCTTTGCCATAAAGAAACCGATTTCTTTCCCCTCTAGGAGATGGAATTTACCACCAACCTTGCTCTCAGCAGATAGCTCCTATCTTTTCTCCTTTATCTTAATCTATTCATACCTTTAGAAGAGGCCTAAATAACATCACCTCTCCCTACTATTATCAGCACAATATCCACATTATCCCAATCATTAAATCCCTCTTAAAATTAAGCATCATTGCCGTCCCCCTCCTTGCTCCTTTTAAGTGTCAAAATGGCCCAAAGACATGGGCTCCTTGATGCTAAAACTTGGGCCTCACCTCCTGCTATTGGCGCCAACCTATAACTCTTCTGCAACACCACATACTACTGGGCCACAAGCCCATTTTGCAACCTAAAGCACCGATACCATCTTTTAAACCCCATCGTACCCAAATAGGAATTTTAACCAAGGCTTTGGCCCAATCCTGGGACCAATTTAAACCCCTAACACTCAAATTAACACATTAAATATATCCACCCACTAAACGCATAGACCTAATAATTCAGGATGTTACAAAGAGATAGTTGTATTTTTATTTTCATTTTATTTCGACCTTTAAAAGGATCGAAACCAACCACTGTAAGGGGGCTACACATTTTCTTATCTTCTCCGTCGCAATCGAGTTTAGATACGGACGTTGATTGGAGGGCAAAGACTTAAGGATGGTGCGTAAGAGCACGTCATACCTTCGTGTATTATTACGCTCCGTTTACAGTGGCGTGCTAGTGATTGGACGGAGAGGTTTTAAGTTCAGCTGGGAGGAAAAAGAAAAGGGGGCTAGGGTTTCATTTTGTTTAAAAAAAAAGGGATTGGTTTGTTTTTTTTTTTTTTTAATTTTGTTTTAAGGGGTTATTATTCAGTGAGGAAACGACGTCGTTTGGGCTCGTTCCAATAGCCTCAAAACAACGCCGTATAAGGGACCCGTTTTTTCAACATGTGTGCGAATCGACCCGGATACAGGATCCGTGCATTTTCCTTTGGATGGGATAATTGCACTGCAAGTCCTTTCGCTCTTTTTATTTTTTTTATGCTGTTACTCTTTTGTTTGCAAATTTACCCCATAATATTTCCTATGTCTTAATTTAGTCTTATCTATACACTGCGTTTTGATTGTTTAAATATTTGCTATTTTAATCCCCGATTATTTAAGCATGTTTTAATTTAGCCCTTAATTACATTTAATTTTTTTATAAAATAGCACGTAAGTTTTATTCTTAGTTCAATTAGGAATATATTATTTTGTCTATAAAACTTATTTATTGTTCATTTTTAAGCTTGTTTTAATAAAATTATTTTGAAATAGATTTTACAATGATTTAATTTATTTTGTCTTCTATTTTTATATGTTTTTTATCTACTATATATTTAATTCTAAAATGTTCTTTTTCATATTTCTTATTTTCAATAATTTGTATAATATCTAAGTTAAATACTCTTATGTAGTATTTTATAGATATAGATATAATTTGTATTAAAACTTTCTTATTTTATGTATATATTTTATTAATTTCATATTATTTTATATATGTATTTTCTTTTAAATCTATGTACATACATATTTTATTCTATATATATATATATATATATATATATATATAAACATATGATTTTCATTTTAAAAATCTTATTTTAAATTTTATTTATTTCAAATACCCTTATACATTATTACATACATGTAATTGGTATTAAAATCATTTTAACATATGTATTTTTGATTCATATCTTTGTTTGTTTCAAAGCTTTCATCATATATAAATTACTATATTATTTTGTATGTAGTTAATTTTGATTTTCTCTTTACATGTGATTTCGAACTTATGTACATATAATTTGTTGTTTGTATAATAATAATTTCAAATATTTTGTTCATTTTATTTGTCTTAAAATTAGTTGCATTTTATTTGTGTTAAGTTACTTGATATTTCTTTCTAAATTGAATTTTAATTCATTAGTCTTGAGTATTAATATTTGTATTTGTATAGTGTATGATATGTTGCCATCGTATTGACTCTAATTTGCTCGTTTGTGTTTTCATTATTACCATGTATTGTCATTTCATGCTTGCAATTATACTTTGTTTTATATTGCATTGTGATTCTGATTTCCAATTTATTAAAAAATTGTTCATTTTTCATCTAAACAAACCAAACAAATACATTTTGATTCGATTTTTAAATCGTTCATTTTAAAATTTCTCAAAACAAGGCAATATTTTCTATTTGGAAATTTGAGAAATCGTGCCCTATCGTGCTGGGTTGCGGTTTTCTGTTTGACCAAATAACCAAATATCATTTTAATCGCATATTTTGAAAATCAAAGATGATCTCGTTGTTAGGGTATAAACGTGTCATATCCTAACGTGCTGGACATGATGTTTTTATTCCTTTTGAACGAGTGAATCTTGAGATTCAATTCAAAATTAATTAACATTCTTTAAAAAGTATCACACCTTAAACATTTTCAAGTTTTTAACACAAGGACACTAGCTAATGAATTTGGTACCAATTTTGGGCGTTGCGAGGGTGCTAATCCTTCCTCGCACGTAACCGACTCCCGAACTTGTTTTCTTATATTTCGTAGACCAAAAATTATTGTTTTAATAAATCCAAATGTTTTATTAAAGTAATCCATCTTAAGGTGATCCGATCACACGTTGAATAAAAGATCAGTGGCAACTCCATATTTTTAAAGTCGATCCTCTTTTTTCAAAACCCTAAAAAAATGGTTTCTACAGCTTGGCGACTCTACTAGGGATTGGTTGAGAGTCAAGCCATAGATTGATTAATTCTTTTCCCTTTGATTGAAAATTTGAAAAATTATTTTGAAAAATCATGTTTCTTTTAATGCATTTGCTGGTACTATGATGTTTTTGGTAAAATACTTTGGCATTGGATTGCATGACCGTTGTGGTCACATCTTTAAGTGGGAGTGAGAAACTATGCCTTCGTGATGTTTTCACCTCCGCATGGGCTAGCGGACTGCTTCAGGAATACATCCGTACTTATGTGCTTCGTGAGATTTTCATCTCCGTGCAGCCATAGGAAAATGTATTCCCCTGAATCGAACTCGGTCTGTATGAGCCTATAATGGGTGAGGATCGAGGAATCTGCTGATTCATGTACCTCAACTTTAGAACCAAATCACATATAGATGTACCTAGGAGCCTACCTAGATAGAGCCATGCCAAACCCTAGTGGTCACCCGGACAGGTGTTTTGTGTTGTTTATTTCTCTTGCACTAACATGTTTTCTTTTGTTTTGATTGCATTGCATTGCATCATCATAGAAAGCAGATGTTGATTAATATTCGATTGCTAAATAGAGGAGTTTTTCATAAGAAAACGAACTTTTTGATAAAGTGGATTATAATACGGTTGTTCGAACATGGTCTAAGTAAACACAACGGAAGAAGGTTGATAGTCCACGGAGGAATGCAAAACCTTGCCCGAAGGATTCAAATTGACAAAAACTGTGCAAGAGCCGTCATGCCTCAACTTTCTTAGAGAAGCTAATTAACATCGCAGGGGATAAGTGAGCAGTGAACCACGACCCGTATCAAGCTGAGTGGAAATAAGAGAGACATCTTTTGGGAGGATTTGAAGGATTCGACAGCGGCATCTGGATATGAAGGAGAAGATCGATGTCTTCACCTAGACTATGAGGACAAAGCCGCATATGTAATCCGTTTTATGTAAAGATATTTGTTTTCTAGAAAAGTTATTCTAATGGAATTGAATTCAGAATCAACGTCTCTCTTTCTTCTTGCATTCATTTCATGCATTTGCATTTCATGCATTTGCGTTACATTATTTGCATTGCATTTTGTGCATTAGATTTTTACATAAGGTCTCTAATTAGATAAAATTATTTCAGCAACCTGGAAACTAACAAAACTTTACCAAATACGCATCCTTACAGCACAAGAGAAAAGACCAAGTCAATGGATAAAAGACTAGAAAAATTGGAGGAAATGAAAAAGGATATGCAAGAATAAATGCAAGCACAGATGCAGGAGCAGCTCGCTAAGATCAAATAGGATATGATGGACAAAATGATGGATTCTCAGGAAGATATGATGACTCAGATGACGCAGCTGTTGAAGGGGCTTATGGATAAAGGAAAGAACCCCGTGATAAATGTTGAGAATACTGAGTATCTTCAATGTCCCTCTGATTTTACTCCATTACATGTGCAAACACGACCTTAAGTAACTGTACAAAGGCCATCTGTCACGATTAGGCCTCAACAATTCCAAGCTAGTGCTTCAGTGAACCTCCAAATTGGCTCAAGTTTAGGAGATAATCCAATCATTACTAATGTCCCTGATTTGGATGAAATAGCTGAAGGAGAGAGGAAAAAACCAGAATTGCCAAAGCAGCTAGAAGATAGATGTAAATGGTTGGAGGAAAAGTTTAAAGAGATAGAAAGCACCGATAGCTATTATGGAATCGATGCCAAGGATTTAAGCTTAGTCCCAGACTTGGTGCTCCCATACAAATTCAAGCCTGAATTTGAGAAATATAACGGGACAAGTTGCCCGAGACTCACATCACTATGTTTTGTAGAAGAATGATAGGGTACATTAATAATGACCAACTGTTGATCCATTGCTTCCAAGATGGCTTGGTGGGAGCAACAGCCAAGTGGTATAACCAGTTAAGTCGTTCCCAAATTGGTGCATGGAAAGACTTGGCTCAAGCTTTCATAAAATAGTAAGCCACGTGACAGACATAGCGCCGACAGGATTACACTCCAGAACATGGAGATGAGGACAAACGAGAGCTTCAAGTAGTATACCCAGCGATGGAGGGAGGTTGCCATCCAAGTCCAACTACCACTTCTGGAGAAAGAGACCACAATGCTCTTTATTAATACACTGAAGGCCCCATTTATCATGCATATGCTAGGAAGTGCCACAAAGAGCTTCTCAGACATTGTAATGACTAGAGAAATGATCGACAATGCCATAAAAAGTGGAAAGATCGAGGCAAGAGAAAGTAACAATAGAATGGACATAAGGAAGAAAGAAAGTGAAGTGAATAACGCAAGCATGGGGTACTCAAATCAGCCAAAAATAATGACTATTGGGTATCAAGGTTCATCAAGAAAAGAATCTGGCACAAGGCGAAACACTGAAAAACTCCAATTTACACCAATCCCAATGAAGTATAAGGAGTTGTACCAAAGTTTATTTGATGTGCACGTTGTGTCCCCTCACTACCAGAAACCGATGCAACCTCCATACCCAAAATGGTATGACCCAAATGCCCAATGTGAGTACCACGTAGGGGTCACAGGGCATTCGATAGAAAATTGCCTTGCTTTTAAGAATTTGGTAGAAAAATTCATCAACATGAGTGTTGTGAAGTTAGATGACGCGTCAAATGCAGAAATATAAACCTGGGAGCGTTTTGGACAATCGAATGCGAAAAAATTCCTATAGTATTTAGAGCTTACTTAGAGTAATGTACAAAATGCACTTGTTGCTTTAAGCCTAGAAGCAATAAGATTTCTTTTGTGAAATAGGCTTGTGTTTAGAATTTTTATAAAATGCATCTTTTTAAGCAAATATTTTTTCATTCTTTCCATTTCATATTATACATTCTTTTAGAATATTATTTCATTCTTTATTCATGACCATACCATACAAATGATCATCCTTAGAATTATTTATTCTTTGGATTCTTTGCCTTCATATCTAGGTACCCAGATATCAATGACGTGAGTGACGTTGTTATTGACTCCCTTTTTTGAATGAGATATGGGTCAAATAAATCTAAGGACTTTGAAGATGACAAAGATTGTAGCCTATCTTTCAATTTGTTAAGGATGGTAGAACAAGATGAAAATAGACTTTACCTTGCAAAGGGTTAGTAGACGTTGTGAGCTTAGGAAAAATGTGAAGATCGAAGCCTAACTCACCATAGAAATAAGGCGAGACATCATTGAGCTATTTTCAAGAATTTAAAGATGATTTCGCACGATCATATCAAGGCACGCTAGACTACTAAAATGTAGGGATGTTGCTAAGGTTGGAACCCATGTTAATGGTTCTTCAATGACCAGACTAATCAAGAGGTTCGGGCTATTGAGTTACCTAGAAAAAGAAATTACATTAAATGCCAAATTGAGGAAGACATGACTTATGTTCCTTCTCCATTTTTTCTATATGTGGGACATAGATATTAAGAGGTCGATCTCGTCAAAAGTATCTAGCCGACATCAATTCATCTTTGTGGTTGTCAATTACTTCAATAAGAGGGTAAAGGTCGCTTCATATGCCAAAGTTACAAAGTCAGCAGTCATCAAAGTCAAATTCAAATCTGAATCCAAATTCAAATCAAATTCAAATTCAAATTCAAATTCAAATTCAAATTCAAATTCAAAAAGTTTCAATAAAGAATGTCAGAAAGAAACATAATTGCACAATGTTAAAATTTGCAGTCTGTTCAAAGATCAGACACCATATCAGTGCAGCAAAGGCAGCAAAAAAAAACCCATTCAAAAATTTTTGAAAAATGACTGAGACTTGTAAAGGTTGGCATAGAGAAGTTACCATTTACCCTCTATGTTTCTTGAACGTTGGCCAGGACCTTCACCGGTGCATCTTTATCATTAGTTCACGAAAGGGAAGCAATTGTTGGAAGTTAAGATTCCTTTTCTCCAAACTTTGATTGAATTAAATTGGATGAAGCAGAATGTTTCCAGTAAGTTTGATTGAAAGTATTCATCATGGTCGAATGTACCAAAAATGGATGATAAGGGCTTATGAAAAAAAGGTTCGCTCAAGAGAATTTCAGGTTGAGGACCTGGCATTAAGAAGGATTCTTCTCATTTAAAAGGACTTCAGGGGTAAATGCCAAATTTGGAAAAATCTTATGTGGTTAAGAATTTTAGAAGATCATTAACTTTGACCAAGATGGATGGCAATGACATGCTCAAGCTGGTGAATTCAGATTTCTGTCTAAAAGGAGAGGCAAAGGTGAAAACCCGCAAAGGGGCACTTTGAGACCAAAAAAAAAAAAGAAAAAAAAAGAAAAATTCAATCAAAAAGAAGACATAAAAGGAGAGGCCAATGTGAAAACTCGCAAAGGGGCATCTTAAGACCAAAGGGATTTGAGTTGAAAACTCAAGTTTTGATCGAAAGTAAGGCATACAGTAGTCTTGCTATACTTGAATTAACAATGAAGAAGTATGCTATGTCTTGAGTCATCGACAAAGTACTACGGATCCCCTAAACACATATTGAGCTTAAAATGGTCCTCAAGAAGTTTGAACAGAGAAGCTCAAGCGGCGATATCTAGGGCACCTAGTTTCCATTTTATCCATTTCAAATTTTTTATTTGAATTATCTTATTCTTTTTAAAAAATGCTCCCAATAAAATTTCTTTGCATTTTCTATCTTGAATTAACTTATTATGTTTCGAGCTATGCTCCTAATTAATTTCCTTCATGTCCATGGTTATGATCTTTTTCAGGCATTTTGCATTGAAATAACGATTAGTGGACTAATAATATTTTCATCAAAGGAGTTTCGCATATTACTCTGGAAGCTTCTGAATAATACAAGAACTTGAAATAGGATTATTGTTTAAAACTCACCAAGTTTAAGGAAGAGTCTAAACTGAGACTATCTCTCCAGATTTTGGTTAAAATTGGTGGTTGAACAATTGACAATCTTAATGAGAAATGGGCGATGTTAACCCAAGTGTAAAAGGGGAATCATTCACAAGAAAAAATTGATATTCTGCATCCATGTAAATATCATGCATACACATTTGGTTAGGTCACCTAGGAAGCAATCAGTTGATTGAACAAGTTACAGTCCTCTACCCCTGAGTTGCAGTGGTATGGATGGAAAATGATACAAGTCCTGTACCCTTGAATAGCAAAGAGATGGATTGAAGAAGAAATAAATCCTACATTTTGGAGTCGCAGTGGGATGGATTCAGATCTTATACCCCTAAGTCACAATGAGATGAATCCTGAAGTTACGGTAGGGCAAATCTGTTGAGCAAGATATAATCATTTTCTCGGGTTTTCTATCAAGAATACTAGCCGAACAAGATGGCAGCATAATATATCAGTGATAAAGCCTTAATAAACAATAAGCGATGACGCCTTAAACTTTTAAAAAAGGGGATCATTCTCATGAAATTCTGCATTTATTTAAGACACATTTAGTTAGGAGCATTCGATTTATTCTGATTATTGCATCTTAATCATTGTAAAAAGACCATTCTCATGACATTCTGTATTCATGCAAATGTCGTCCATAATACATTTAGCTAGGAGCATTGGATTCATTCTGATCATTGCCTCCTAACAATTTTGCATAATCATAAACATACAAAACCGATTTTACAAGATAGGTCCCTAGAGGACGGTGTCGTAACATCGGTAAAATAGCAGATCTTGCCTTCCTGAGCGAAGCGGATTGAAGATACTAGTCTAGAGTCCTTGAGTTTGCAGTGGAGCAGATTGAAAATAACATATCTTGCCTTCTTGAGTGAAGTGGATCGAAGATACCAGTCTGGCGTCCTTGAGTTTTTAGTGGAGCAGATTAAAAATAGCAGATCTTGCCTTCCTAAGTGAAGTGGATCGAAGATACCAGTTTGGCGTCCCTGAGTTTGCAGTGGAGCAGTTTGAAAATAGCATATCTTGCCTTCCTGAGCGAAGCGGATCGAAGATACCAGTCTGGCATCCCTGAGTTTGCAGTGGAACAGATTGAAGATAGAAGATCTTGCCTTCCTGAGCGAAGCAGATCGAAGATACAAATTCTTATCACCTCGAAATCTTAGTGGAGTAGGTTGAGGCTACAAATCCCTCCTCCCTGAGTTTACAATGAGCATCAATCCGCATTTCTTTGAAGTTTCAGCAGAAAAGATTGAGGATACAAATCTCTTCTCCTTAAATTTTTATCTCCTCGAAGTTCCAGTGGAGTAGGTTGAGGCTACAAATCCCCCCTCCCTTAGTTTACAATGAGGATCAATCTGTATTTCTTTGAAGTTTCAGCAGAAAAGATTGAGGTTACAAATCTCTTCTCTCTGAATTTCTATCTCCTCGAAGTTCTAGTGGAGTATTTTGAGGCTACAAATCCCCCCTCCCTGAGTTTACAATGAGGATCAATCATTATTTCCTTGAAGTTAGCAGAGAAGATTGAGGTTACGAATCTCTTCTCTCTGAATTCTTATCACCTTAAAGTTCCAGTGGAATAGATTGAAACTACGAAACTCTTCTCCCTGAAATTACATCAAAATTGGATTGAAGCGTTAATTCCTATGCCCTTGAAGACGCAGTGGGATGGAATGAAGCTACTCGAAGAAGAAAAGAACCGAATAAAGTTAAAGATTTGGCAAGACCGGGCAAAATTGGCCCTTTTTGAAGTCTTTGCTCTATTCTTGTTACACGACAATGAGCAAAGAGGGGCAGCTGTAATAGACCAATTTTGGCCTGGCCCAATAACAACCAATAACAAAAAACAAAGTCTTTTAAACAGTCCATTTACAAATGGCCCAGATTAGGACCCAAATAAACTAAACTAAACCACTACCCAAATTTGCCCACGGCTCAAGACCTAACTAAGCCCAAAATCTGAAAAAAATAGTTAGAAACCCTAACCACCAAAGCCAGCATCGCCACGTCCTCGTATAGCCTCCACCAACTCACCTCCATACACCCCTCGCACGCGTTGCCATGTTAGCAGCCCTTCCTACGCACGCCGTGCCTCCGTACCTACTGTAAAGGACCAACAAATAGTAGTAGAGAAAACAAAAAAGAGATAGTTGTTTTTTTATTTTCATTTTATTTCGACCTTTAAAAGGATTGAAACCAACCACTGTAAGGGGGCTACACATTTTTTACAAATACACAATAAATACAAAAAAAAAAATTGGAAAGGTGATTTTCGATTCCATTTTCTTATTTCAGATCTTATTTCACTAGCTTTCAGTATATTTTTCTTTGCATGCGAAAATATAAAAGAGAGAGAGAGATTACCATCGTCAATTTCCGTCCTTATCTTCTCCATCGCAATCGGAGTTTAGATACAGATGTTGATTGGAGGGCAAAGCTTTAAGGGCGGTGCGTAAGAGCACGTCGGACCTTCGTGTATTATTATGCGCCGTTTACAATGATGTACTAGTGACCGGACATAGAGGTTTTAAGTTCGGCTGAGAGGAAAAAGAAAAGGGGCTAGGATTTCATTTCATTTAAAAAAAAGGGATTGGTTTGTTTTTTTTTTTTAATTCTGTTTTAAGGAATTATTATTCGGTGAGGAAACGACGTCGTTTGGGCTCGTTCCAATAGCCTCAAAACGACGCCGTATAAGGGACCCATTTTTCAACATGTGCGCGACCCGACCCGGATACAAGATCCGCATGTTTTCCTTTGGATGGGATAATTGCGCTGTGGGTCCTTCCGCTCTTTTTATTTTTTTATGATGTTACTCTTTTGTTTGCAAATTTACCCCATAATATTTCCTCTGTCTTAACTTAGTCCTATCTATACACTGCGTTTTGATTGTTTAAATATTTCCTTTTTTAATCCCGATTATTTAAGTGCGTTTTAATTTAGTCCTTAATTCTGTTTAATTTTTTTTATAAAATAGCCTGTAAGTTTTATTCTTAGTTCAATTAGGTATATATTATTTTTGTCTATAAAACTTATTTATTGTTCATTTTTAAGCTTGTTTTAATAAAATTATTTTGAAATAGATTTTACAATGATTTAATTTATTTTGTCTTCTATTTTATATGTTTTTTATCTACTATATATTTAATTCTAAAATGTTCTTTTGCATATTTCCTATTTTCAATGATTTGTATAATATCTAAGTTAAATACTCTTATGTAGTATTTTATACATATAGATATAATTTGTATTAAAATTTCTTATTTTATGTATATATGTTATTAATTTCATATTATTCTATATATGTATTCTCTTTTAAATCTATGTACATACATATTTTATTATATATATATATATATATATATATATATATAAACGTATGATTGCCATTTTAAAAATCTTATTTTAAATTTTATTTGTTTCAAATACCCTTATACATTATTACATACATGTAATTGATATTAAAATCATTTTATCATATATATTTTTATTCATACCTTTGTTTGTTTCAAAGCTTTCATCATATATAAATTACTATATTATTTTGTATGCGATTAATTTTGATTTTCTCTTTACATGTGATTTCGAACTTATGTATATATAATTTGTTGTTTGTATAATAATGATTTCAAATATTTTGTTCATTTTATTTGTCTTAAAATTAGTTGCATTTTATTTGTGTTAAGTTACTTGATATTTCTTTCTAAATTGTCTTTTAATTCATTAGTCTTGAGTATTAATATTTGTATTTGTATAGTGTATGATATGTTGCCATTGTATGAACTCTAATTTGCTCGTTTGTGTTTTCATTATTACCATGTATTGTCATTTCATGCTTACAACTATACTTTGTTTTATATTGCATTGTGATTAAGATTTCCAATTTATTAAAAAATTATTTATTTTTCATCTAAACAAACCAAACAAATATATTTTGAGTCAATTTTAAATCGTTCATTTTAAAATTTCTCAAAACAAGGCAATATTTTGTGTTTGGAAATTTGAGAAATCGTGCCCTATCATGCTGGGTTGCGGTTTTCTATTTGACCAAATAACCAAATATCCTTTTAATAACATATTTTGAAAATCAAAGATGATCTCGATGTTGGGGTATAAACGTGTAATATCCTAACATGCTGGACGTGATGTTTTTATTCCTTTGGAACGAGTGAATCTTGAGATTCAATTCAAAATTAATTAACATTCTTTAAAAAGTATCACACCTTAAACATTTTCAAGTTCTCAACACAAGGACACTAGCTAATCAATTTGGTACCAATTTTGGGCATTGCGAGGGTGCTAATCCTTCCTCGCACATAACCGACTCCCGAACCTGTTTTCTTATGTTTCGTAGACCAAAAATTATTGTTTTAATAAATCCAAATGTTTTATTAAAATAATCCATCTTAAGGTGATCCGATCACACGTTGAATAAAAGATCGGTGGCGACTCCATATTTTTAAAGTCGATCCCCGTTTTTTCAAAACCCTAAAAAAATGGTTTCGACACTAGACATGGTCCTACACTGGCTCACATGTCGAGGTCGATGCTATATCCCAGACATGGTCTTACACTAGCTCTCGTCTCAATGCTGATGTAATGTCCTAGACATAGTCTTACACTGGCTCTCCTAATATGGTCAATGCCATGTCCCAGACATGGTTTTACACTAGCACACATATCAACGCCGATGCCATGTCCCAGACATGGTCTTACACTGACTCTCATAATGTGACCGATGCCATGTCCCAAACATGGTCTTACACTAGCACACATATCAACGTCGATGCCATGTCCCAGACATGGTCTTACACTGGCTCTCATAATGTGGCTGATGCCATGTCCCAGACATGGTCTTACACTAGCACACATATCACCCAAATGTCATGGCATGGATATCCAATCTATTCCTAAGGTTCAACTAGGATTTTTTACTACATCAATTCTCATCATGCATATTCACAACATAATCAAACACTTTATGCCATATTAATTGTTCAATACAAAATAATAATAAAGTTGTATTATTTACGTACAACTTACCTCGGTATACAAAATATGGGCGACTAGTTCGATTTAGTCCAATAGCTTGGTTTCCCCCGGTCTGGGTCTGGACTCTATTTTTCTTGATCTATAATGAAAAATTCACTTATTGAATCATTTCATTAATCAATACAATCTATAATTCATACCTGGGCAAAATTACCATTTTGCCCCTAGACTTTCACATAATTACGATTTTGACTATATGCTCGTAAAATGATTTTAATCAAATTTCCTTCTTTAGCAAGCCTAGCCGAACCTTTATTACTCTTATAGCAACTCACAATTTTCAATTATTTCACACATTTACAACCTATTTTATAAACTTCACAAAATGGTCCTTTTAGGTGTTTTCATGAAAACCCATTTCACAAAAGTTGTTTATTTAACAACCAAGATTCAATTTCTTCCATAAATACTCAGCAAAAATCAAAAATCCTCTCATGGTAAATCTCTAGACTATCAACCATTTTGCAAAATAGTCCCCTCATTAGCTAGATTAAGCTATAGGGGTTCTAAAAACACAAAAATTAACAAAAAAAACCACTAAAATCACTTACTTGCAAGAGAAAAGCTTGGCTGAAATTTGAGCTCTCAAAAATCCCTTTTTTTGTTGAGAATTTCAGTGGTGAAGAGAAGATGATAGCCTCCTCTCTTTTTATTTTATTTTTTTGTTAAGCAAGTCACCTAATGTCACCTAATTTTGACCATTTTATGACTTTGTCTCCAATTAGAAATTTCATGTCCAGCCACCATAATTTTATTGGTCTATTTACTCAATAAGGACCTCTACTTTAGTGTTCTATAGCTATTTAACACCTTTAGCTTGTAAAACAAAACTTTTGTACTTTATGCGATTTAGTCCTTTTTCGAAATTAAGCAAGTAATCACTAAAATTAATTCACCAAAATTTTCATGCACTCATATAATCATTCTATAACACATAAAATAATATAAAAAATAATTTCTCTGACCTTGGATTAGTGGTTCCAAAATCACTATTCCGACTAGCCCTAAAATCGGGTTGTTACATAGACACATATCCTCATCAACCATGTTAGTCATGTATTTCATATAAATATCTAGAAACATGTATGAGCCCAACAACAATCAAACTTCCATGAACATATAATTTCCAAATCATGTACCTATATATCATGTACAAATCATTTTCATATATCTCATGTAAATAACTGTGGTAGTTTGTATCGAACTCATGTAATCTTGTAATAGAACAATTCCCTTTGAACCACTTAGAATACCATTGGATACGTGGGTAGTACACACGAGGTGTACTGAACTGTAATTCGTCAATTCCTGTATATGTATGCTCATACGAGCTATAACAGTAAGCTCCTTTGAGCTTAATAATGGTAAGCTCCTCCGAGCTGAATAATGGTAAGCTCATCCGAGATGAATAATGGTAAGCTCATAAGAGCTGAAATCGGTAACCCTAATGATGTAACAGCCTGATTTTAGGCCTAGTCGGAATAGTGGTTTTGGACCACAAATTCGATGAGGAAAAATTTATTTTTATTACATTTTTATGGTCTATGATTTTACGAAATTATTTAGTGAAAATTTCGTTCGAAAATTTTGACGTTTGGGCATTCAATTCAGTCAAAAGGACTAAATTGTAAAAAGTGAAAAAGTTGAGTTCTACATGTTAGAGGTGTTCAATTGTAATTTTAAATTTGAGGTCCTTAAATGATAATTAGACCATTGGTTAATTTTTTGGACAAAAATGGACATAAAATAGGTGAAATAGAATATTTTTAAGTTAGGAGCATTTTGGTCATTTAGTAATTAAAATGAATTAAAAACAAAATTAAAAGCCAATTTTTGTCCATCTTCAACCCCATGGCCGAATTTCACAAGGGGAAACCATGTCTAGGGCTTTCAAGCTTCCAAGCTCGATTATAAGTCCATTCTTGCCCTGTTTTTAATGATTTTTACGTTTTTGAAATCCTTGTAACAAGATCTATCTATTTCTACCACTAATTTGAGATATGGTTAAAGTCTATGGTTTTGACCCATGATGAATATGTGTGTATTTTTTTGTTTAATGGTAGAAAATGCATGTTTATGGTTAGAGAAACAACTTTTACTAAGTGATTTTCGGTAAAAATGCCTAAAAAGACTAATTTGTAAAAGTTATGAAATTTGTCATAAAAGTGTGAATTAGTGGAAATTGTGGGATTTTTAGATGTGAAAATGGTTTGTATAGGATTAAAATATAAGGAAATTTAATAAAAATCATTTTACGAGCCTAAGGACAAAAGTGTAAATATGATAAAGTTTAGGGGCAAAAATGTAAATTTTCCAAAATGTGAATTTAGGCTAATTTGTGTAGCAGGATGAATAAATAAATTAAATGTGTTTTTATAGATCAAGGAAGATGAGATTCAGACTTAGAATGGGGGAAAACAAATAGTATGACGAATAAGTCATTTTCACCGATTGTGCTACCGAGGTAAGTTTGTATGTAAATAATACATTGTTTTTATTTATGTTTTAATATTTTGTTATATTATATGAGATATGGTTGAATATGGAGTAATTATTTGATGTAAATTATGAATTGTGATTAATTACGGATGAGTTAGTAAAATGTTGAAAAGTTAGAATTCCTGGTTGAACCTTCGGAATAGAAAAGATACAAATGAGGTAGCTAGGTCACATGTGTGGTACTAAGTGTAGGCCACTATGTGTACAAGAGAGCTACGAGATGATTTTAGGTCACGTGTGTAGTACTAAGTGCAGGCTACTACGTGTACCAGATGGATAGGTCGCATGTGTAGTACTAAGTGCAGGCTACTATGCGTACCCGATAGCTTCGATCACATGTGTGGTACTAAGTGCAGGCCACTATGTGTAAGTGATGGTTTTGTTCACATGTGTAGTACTAAGTGTAGGTTACTATGTGCACCAGATAGCTTTGGCTACAAGGGTGGTACTATGTGCTGGCGACCATGTATTTGTTATTATTTCGATGAGTTTAACGGGAAATTGACTAAGTGAAAATACATATGATCATGTAATGACTAAGTGCAATTGAATATGACTATGTGATGAATAAGTGCAGCTACAAGTATGAAAATTTATGAACAATGTGCTCGATATTTTGATCGAACCTTCGGTAAGATGAAATGGAGTAAGTGAAATTATGAAAGAGTAAGTTTAGCAACAAAATAGTCTTGGACAGCAGCAGTTGTGTGAATTTGAAAAATCACCAAAAATGGTGGAAATCAAATTAGAGGTTGAATAAGATATGATATTAAAGATGAATGAGTTTATTTTCACATAAAAGAAACAGTGTAAACAAAAGAATTTCATATTCTATGATATTTAAATTTTTGTGAGACAGGGTTAGAATGATGTCGGAATCCCCTATTTCGACTTTGGAAAATCATTAAAAATTGTATAAAAATAATTATGGTTTATAATTTATATGCTTAAATTTTTTAATGAGTCTAATTTCAATAGAAATAAACTGGAACATTATCCAATTCTATACGATGAGATAATTAATTTTTAGTGCAGAGGAGGTTGGAACTGTTAGACAGCGAAACAGGGGAGACTTTAAAGAATAAAATATACTTATTGGCTAATCCAAAAATTATGAAAATTTTATGGTAAGAAGATATGTGAGTCTAGGTTCAGGGAAAATTTGTGGAACTTAATTTGTAGTTCTGTAACTCAACAAGTAAATAATTTAGTGACTGTGACTTGAATGGACAGCTTAAGATGAACATAAGTAAATAGTGAAATTTTGTGCAATTATGATTGTATTACCTTGAGAACATATTGTGAAGATTGGTAAAAACATATTAATTAATTGCTTATTATTTACATGCTAACTGAATAAGCTATATAGCTTACCCCCTTCCTTTCCTTTTCCTTATAGTGTCACAGAGGCTAGCTCAGTTTGGAGATCGTCGGAGATTCTATCACACTATCAAGCTTTTGACTGGTATCAATCCCTTCAAGTAATTTAAGTCTATGGCATGTATAGGGACTTAGTCATTTTGTGTATGTGTTATTATGTTTTGGCCAAATGTATTGGTTGTAATGGTTAAAAGTTATTATAGTATGTAGCCATGCTAATTGGCTTATATTGGCTAATTGATTGTAAGCCTATATATATTATTTATATGCCAATGTCTTGTAATGTGAGATGTGTTTGCATGATACATGATGAGTTGTGGGTTATGGCCTAAATAACTAATGGTTGAATGTGCTAGTAGTCTTGATGTCGAATGGCTAAGTTTGGCTCAATGGTATGGTATGATAATTAGATATAATTATGCATGTATAAGAGTCGTTGAGGATGCATATTGATGTGACCCTGTTTTGAAGAAAAATTTTCTAAGTGTTGTGAATTTTCCAAAGTTCTCGGTTTAGTCTCGAATCGCTTCCAAAGTATGTATTGGGCCTCGTAGGCCCTATTTAAGGACTCAAAGATAAAAATTTAAAAAGTTTAAATTTAGATGAAATTTTATGACTCAGTTTAATATGTTTATAAGTGTATGTGTTCGGTAATGCCTCGTACCCTACTTCGGCATCGAATACGGGTAAGGGGTGTTACAAATGACATGTCATTTGTATCTTACGAATTCCTAAGGTTCAAATGAGGCTCGATAATCGTCTTACGTCGTCGGATATGAAATTGGTACTCAAATATAATGATAATGCAAATAACATACATCTAATTCAATCAAAGCATATAATTACACAATTTAATTATAAGAACTTACCGTGACGAGGGTACGTAGATATAGAGGCGACTAATTCGAGATTTTCTATTTGCCTCAATCTAACTCCGTACGAGGTCTGACAGGATCTATATGGATAAATTTAACCCAATTTAATAAATTTCACATTCAATTTAGTCCTACATGTAATTTTGGAAAAATTAACATTTTGCCCTTTTATTTTTAATTCTTTGCAATTTAGTCCTTATCTCATAAAAATGGAAATTTACAAAATTCCATCAAAACCCATCATAGCCGAATATCACTCTAGTCCCTAGAAAGCCCTATATTTCATTTATTTCACCATTTCAACACATAATATTTTTTTTTTAATTTAGTCCCTATTTGACAATTTCACTAAAAATTCCTTTGCAAAAGTTGTTTATCTAACAACAACCATCCATTTTCTATCATCAAACTTAAAAAATCAAGCATGCTCATCAATGGAAAAACCCTAATGGTTTAATAACTTTGTAAATTAGTGTTCGAGGCTTGCTAGATTAAGCTGCAACAATCTCGGAAACATAGAAATCATTAAAAATGGGACAAAATTGCATACCTAATTGAAGGATTAAAGATGGCCGAATGAAGCATCCATGGATTCTCCCTTTTTACTTTGTTATTCGGTTGAAGAAACAAAAATAAAGATGAATGTTTTATTTTGTTTCTTTAATTATTAACCTTTATTAATTATTTACTTATTTAACCTTAAAAACTAATCGAAATTTCAAAAATGCCAAACTATTACCATCCACTATCAGCTCTAATGGTCTAATTACAATATAAGGACCTCCTCTTTAAAGTTCTATAGTTATTTAATACCTTTAGCTATTAGAACACAACTTTTACACTTTACATGATTTAGTCCTTTTTATCAAATTAAGCATGTAAACGGTAAAATTTCTTAACGAAATTTTTATAAGGTATTTCTATCATGCTGTAGACAATAAAAAAATTTTTTGACTTCAAATTTGTGGTCCCGAAACCACTGTTTCAATTTCACTAAAAATTGGCTGTTACAGAGTAGTTTCTCCTCATTGTGACGTCATTCTCTATTTGTATCCTAATTTGACCGAAATGCGAGACATACTCCACAAATCTCCACCTTAACTCTATTTCCACAATGCCTTCATTTTCAAATCCCGTCATAGGCCTATCTCAAACTATTCAGGATATTAACTGAGTCGAAGTTGTGCTTAGAAGCTAGAAGAATTCTAGTTTTCGACTTGTGCATTGCCAAATCAAAACTGACCCGTGTCTGATTTCCACAAACATTGTGCCGTATCTTTTCAAAACTTGCATCCCAAAATGAACTTCTCTTATACGAAACAGTCATACATTTTCCCTCCTATGACCAAATTGCCTCCGCTTCAAACGAGTCGACTTTGACTCCTTAATAGATGGGGGATGTCTTATTTCATCGGTTACCATTGATCCTTCTAGAACATAAAGACTGTCAATCTTTTTACCTTTCATCAAAACAAGACCCTATGGGATACCTTAATTCTGCTTGACTCGATGTTAATTCTACAACCCTTCGAGTCTAAATTTCCCAAGGAGATGAGACTTTTCTTAGAGCTAGGCACATGCCTGACATGTGATAGTGTCCTGATTGTCCCGTCGTGCATCTTGATTTGAACAGTGCCAATATTGATTACCTTACAGGGTGAACCATTTCCCATGCACATAACTCCACCTTTAACTGAATTGTATATAGGGAATCAATCATTGTTGGGACACATATGAAAAGAACACCCCAAATTCAGGATCCACTTGGGCATAAGCTCGGAGCTTTTACTTGTTGACACCAATAAGAAATCATCACTTTGTCATTGGCCAAATTAGCACTAGTTAAATCTTCCTCGTTGCTCTCAAGAGCACTTTTATTTTGTAGTTTGTAACAATCTACCTTGACATGACCTAACTTCTTACAATAGTTACATCTCTTATCTTGTTTCCTTGATGCTACCAAAATGATGATTGCCTATCTTACTTACTATTCGATCCAAACTCATTTTCGAGTTTGTCTTTTCTCAACAGATGACCCTTCACATCCTCGAACGAGAGATCATCTCTGCCATAAATCAGGGTTTCCCTAAAAGACTTGTATGAATGGGGTAATGAGCACAACAATAGCATAATCTGATCTTTATCGTCAATCTAAACCTCAACATTTTTTTTAAATCATTGAAAAAGTTATAAATTGATTGATGTGACCTATAAGGTGCTCACTTTCGTCCATGCGGAACGTGCATAGATGTTGTTTCAACACCAATTGGTTAGTTAGAGACTTTGTCACGTAGAGGGATTCTAACCTTTTCCATAAAGTGAATGTTTTTTTCTCCATCAAAACCTCATGCAACACATTATTTTTTAAACTTAATTGAATCATGGATAAAGCCTTTTTATATAACCTATCTCATTCTAATTTAACCATGTTTGTAGTCTTCTTCTCTATAAGGACCTTCTCAAAATGCCTGAATCAGAAATGGCTTTGTTCGAACTTGACACAGATTGAAGTTTGTGATGCCATCAAATTTATCAATATCAAACCTCATTGTTGCCATCTCTGAATGAGTCGAATGCAGAAATAGAACTAGTTCTTATACCATTTTGGTGGGGATTAACCCATATATGCAATGAAGTAGTAAAAGTAGAGAAGAATGAACACAAATATTTTAATTGGAAAAACCCTTCCGAAGAGGATAAAAAACCATGGGTAAAAATAATTTCACTATAACGACAAAAACGAAGAGTACAAAAGATTGAGATAAAACTAAACCCCAAAACCCAAAGTAAGAACCCTCAAAACATAAATATAAAATTCTCTAAAAGCTTGTAAAAGCTAATACCTAAATGTGTAACGGGGTGATTTTTCTAAGGTGGAAAAGGGGACTATTTATAGGCTAAATTCGTAGGTCAAATAATATTAAAATAATCTATACTAATCAAAGTTTGACTGAGACAAATAATTAGAGTTTAATTGGAAGAAGAAAACCAAGAAAATTGCATGACACGTCACCACGTCATTGGGACGATGACCTTCTTCTCGTTGTGACATCAAGATGAAGAGTTCCTCCTCATTGCGATGTCACTCTTTGTTTGTGTCCTAATTTGACCAAAATGTGAGGCATACTCCACACCAATTATTGGACATGACAAGGCTTTGATAACACTTGTTAGAATTGAAAAATTGATAAGAAACTTAATAAACTAGAATCTTTCGAGTGAAATCATCAATAACAAAACTAGGTGCGGAAGTGTACATGAATCTATTAATTATCTTGAAATCTTTTAGTCTTGTGGCTTTGATCTTCCAAATTAATCACAAGTAATTTAGAGAATGTGTCTCTCTCTTTTTTGAAGATGGAATGTTAGAAAAGTTAGGTATGTGTAATTTGGAGACCATGACCCTAATACATAACTTTTGCACATTAATCTTAATTTCTAATCAACCCATCATTAATTAGAAATTAGTTACTAGAGGATCTACATATATTTGCTCATACTTTATTTAATAATTGAAGCCCAATAAATTTTAACCAAATTAGATTACTTTTAATTTGGGCTAACATTTATAATAGTAAATAATGACATTTAGTTAATCTTATTATATATGTGATGTCTATATTCCTAACAAATCAAACAAAATTCTAGTTAAGAAAAGATTAAAAGCCAATTTAAAATAATTAATAAATATTGTGATAAGAATGTTTATTTCTTTTATTATTTTATATAATATTTTGTGGATTAAACATCAAAGAGATCCATTTATTATAGGGTTAGAAGCATATTACTTGCTCTCAAAATAAATAGAGTAATTTAATTAAAGTATTATTAAAAAGTGATTAATTATTTAAGTTACTAAACAATAAGATAAATCTATCAAAATAAGGGAGGTTATTTAGTTAATAAAATTGAAAAAAAAAAGAGTAAAATTTAGAGATGTTAATGTATTTCGTTAATAAAAGTCAACGTGGCCAAAAGAAGAAAAAAATGAATTTAAAGGCACAAGTGAATTTTATAACATTTAAAATCTATAATATTCATGAAAGTAATAAAATATTCTACATTTTAAAAATTATAAAATAATATTAGTAAAATTACAAAAAAAATTAAAAGTTGTTTAAAATATTCAAGAAATTCCTAATTTTAAAAATATTTTTGTAAGTTGTTCAGTATTTATTAATTTTGGATTATTAAAATTAATATTTTCACAACTGTGCTTATATTGGGTTCCTTCTACAATTGAAGACTAATTGTCCACATTTATTTTAAAGGAATTAAATTGCACTTCGCCTAATAGTTAATAGATAATGTGTTATCAAAAAATTCCACCCCAAAAATAAATAAAGCCACCAATAACTTGAAATTTTTATGTATACTATTTTTTTAGAAAAATTGTGAGGCATAACATATTTTTGTCACCCACATAGTCTTATCACATGTCATATTTTAATACCAAGAAAAGGTTACAAAATTATGTTTTTTTTTTTTAAATTATAATGTTGTTCATACGAAACCACAGAGTTGAAGCTCAATATACAAAGAATCCAATACTGAAGTAATTGATGGGAATATTGATTGATTTGCTAATCCAAAAGGGGTTGAACAACCTTAACATATCATATACATGTGAACACAACATGAAGTGGGCTGCCTACCTACTTTTGAAAGCTCCCATAAGGCTAAGATCCGATGCTCACATGGTTGCCTCTTTCAACACATTTAACCTTTCTCTCATCTTCGTTCCTACTATGTGTTTTAGATATATCGGTCAATCTCAATTTTGAAATTAAAAAACTTTCTCTCACCTATCAACAATTAAGAATAATTAATTATGATATTAATGTCTATTATCAAATGTACATAATTTTAATTAGTATAATAATAAATTTAACTTTACATATTTTATCATTTTGATCTTAATTCTAAAAATTCAAACTTAACATTTACACAAATGTAATTGGATAAATTTTTAACTTAGGACCAAATTAATAAAATATATAAATTTTAAAGGTTAAATTTATTATTATACTAATTAAAGTCAGTAAAATATTAACTCTCTAATTAATTGCTTAGATATGCGCATGCCTTTTACTTGAGGAGGTGAGTGACGAATTCATATGTTTTCCAGTGTCTGGATTGGACTCATCCAGATAGAAGAATTCTGTAAGGGTCCATATTAGATTGGGTCGAATTTTATAGAGAAACAAAAGAGGTTGAGTTTCACATGTTTCCTACTACTTAAAAAAAGTCCAAATATTTCCTCGTTTTACTTTAATGTACAATGAATTGTTCTTATTTTATATAAAATTTATAGTTCAAATAATCTCGGATAATATATAATTATGGAGTTATATTCTCAAATTTATATACTCATCGTACATCACATATTTAAATAATCTGATATAATATATTTATGAATTAATCTATTTTTATATACCTTTTATAGAGTTAATATAAATAAGAGTATTTTAAAAAAATTTTACTTTCCAAACACAATAACCAAAATCACTTTAATCATAACTTTTACCTTTGAGTTGAAAAACACTTTTAACTTTAAAATCAAGTATTCTTTATTACTTCTACGGTAAAAAGTAAAATAAAATCCTACCTTAAATACTATTTTATAAATATATTTTAAAATAATTTTATATAAAAGATTAAATATATATATATATATATAAAATAAAGAAGGCAACCAAGTGCCTTTAATTAGCCTTTACAAAGGAATTAACCAATGTATTTTCTAACAAAAACTTCCTACCATGAAAAGTAGTAAAATCAATAATCAAAAGTTCGGATTCCCCTCTTGAACAAGTTCTAGCTATTCAATTAATAACCACATTTCCTTCTCAGACAAGTAACTTCACCATTTGAAACCACCTCTTAACCGTAGAAATCTTCCGGACCAAAGACAACAAGCTACCTTCCCAAACTTATTCGTAAGGTACTCCACTGCCATTGATTAAATCAGCTGATTTCCCATTCCCCATTCCCTAAACTCCAAACGGTGTTCTCCCGAAATTGCCCTCATATTTTCGACAATGACCGCCAAACATAAGAAGCACAACAAAGATGAATAGATGCAAGGCATATCTCATTAACCTTGTACTTACTTCTCAGTATACATACCCAGAGTGCATCCACATTAGTCGTTATTTGAAAAGCCAACTTCATAAGGAAATAATGATTTTATGGAACTAATCTCTTGAGACCAAGGCCCCCTTCTTTCATAGGTCGACACCATGTATCCCAACTCACTAAGTGTATTTTCCTATTATTGCTAGTTGAACCCTAAACGAAATTTCGCACCATTTGCTCGATCTTCTCGCAAACTCCCACGAGAATCATGGCAGATTGCATAAAGTAACCCGGTAGAGTTAATAAGACCCTTTCGGCCAAGGACAATAATCTAGCATCACATCCATTTAACTTCTTCTGAACCTTATCAATAACAAACTGGAATGTTCTCCTTTTTAACTCTATGATGGAATAGAGGCACTACCAAATAATTTTCGAGATCATCTACGTCTTGAAACCTCAATTGCTCATTAATCGTCCCCTTAACTGATTCCTCAGTATTTGTCGAGAAATAAATTTTAGACTTCCCAGCATTCACTTTATAGCCCGACAAATTTCAAAATTGCTTCAACACAGATTCCATAGAGTCGGTTGTATCCTTATTCGCTTCCCCAAATAATACAAGGTCATCTGCAAAAAAAACAGATGAGAAATAAGAGGACCACCTTTCCCCAACTGAATAGGTTTCCATTTGCGGTCAGAAACATACATATTTATCGCATGTCCTTGCTTCTCCATGGTTAAAACAAATAGGTATGGAGAGATGGGATCACCCTATCTAACCCCTCTGGAAGGAATGAACTCATCTCTAAAGCAACCATTCTATAGGATCTACACCGACATAGAGGTCAACTAACTCATTATAATTCTGACTAAATTTGCAGGCAGCTGCGCATCAACAAGTGTTTCCTCAATAAAATCCCATCGCAATCTATCATACGCCTTCTCCATATCGATTTTCACTATCATCCAACATTATCCATAATAGTATTGTACAAACCTATTTTGCCCGGCCCATTTTACAACAAATTAAACCCAAAACCCAAAACCTAAACCCCAGATCCAATTAACCCTAAACCCAAGACCCAAATTACCCTAGCCCAAAACCCAACCGGCCCAAACCCAAATAAAAAAAAACAAAACAACAGAAAAGAAAAACAAAACCTAACCCTAATGCAAGTGGCGCCACAACCTAAGGCCACTTGCCCTGACCTTCTGACGTCGCCCCTCTGCCACCGCGGTGATGTCCACTGCCCTTTCACCGCCTCTGACCTGCAAACAATAAACGCGAAAAGATAGAAAATAGCAAGTTGTAAAAAAGGCAAAGGCTATAAAAGCCAATTGAATTTCTTTGTAGAAGGGTCTTTTTTTTTCGATCAATAAGAAAACGGAGATTTTTTTTTAAAAAAAAAGATAAAATAAAATAGAAATCGATTCAACGAAATAGAAACAGATTCAAAAAATTTCAAACAGAGATCCAAACACGAAAGTGCAGAGAAAAGTAAAAAAAAAACCCAGAAAAACAGAGGCCAAAAAGGTAATCTTTTTTATTTTCGAAACTTTCCGTTTTCTTTTTCTTTTTGGAATACATAAATGTAAATATACGTATAAGTATTAATCTAAAAAAATAAAAAAGAAAAAAATATAAAATTTTACCTTTCCTACCACCTGCACTAGAGTCGAACGACGGCCACGCATGACGGAGACCATGACGGACATCGGTGGAGCTGGCCGGACTCCCCCCCTCTGTAGAGAAAAAAGAGAGAAGGAAATTTTTTTTTTTTTAAAACAGACAACCAAATGATTTTTTTTCTGGGTTTAGGGCTTTATATAGCCCCTCAAAACGGCGTCGTTTGGGGTGGCTTTTAACCCCCAAAACGACGTCGTTTCACATGGTCCGACCCAAACCCGACCCGCTCCAGGTAGGATCCGCATGTTTTTTAACCAGATGGGAAAATTGTGCAATTAGCCCTTCCACATTTTTTAGTTTTTTCAAATCAAGTTTTTAGTATTCACACATTGGCCCTAAAATTTTACACGATTTCACGATTTGGTCCTCCCTTTAAACGCTCCGTTTAACTTACCTAGAAAAATTACCTTTTTTGGTCCCCCACCTTTCACGCGCGTGTGTTTCTAGCCCCGAACTCCTGTTTTATTTACAATTTGACCCGAAACTTCCGTTTTAATACAATTTAACCCATTTTTTCAATTATTTTGCAATTATTATTACTATTATTTAATATTTATTTCCATCATTATTTATTATTATTATTGTTACTTTATTGCTATTACTATAATATACTATTATTATTAGTATTATTACTATTATCATTTTACCATTTATTTTTTTCATTATTATTAACACTATTATTTTACTTTTATTATTCTTGTCATTATTATATCATTATTTCTATATAATCTACCTTTTTATTATTATTATCGTTACTATCATTAATTTTATATCTATTATTATTATCATTATTTTTATTTGTATATTATTATTACTATTATTATATCATTGTTTTTATACATCTATATATATATATATATATTATTATTTAACATTCATTATTGTTATCATTTCGTCGTTATTTCTACTACTATTACTATCGTAATACTTCCAATATATTATATATCATCTTTACTCATATGTATATGTGTTCTCTTATTCTTTCATGTTTAACATCGTGTTTTCACATTTTCATGCTAACTCTCCCGACATCTCGATTTTTATATAGCGACCAATATTCCAGTATTAGCAATTCGGAAAATCAAGCCCTAACTTCTGGTTCCGATTTTCCTCGCTTAAGCTAAACAACGAATGTCCTTTTCAAATCGCAATTCAAATTTTAAACAAAGCACTTAATCTCGAAAATTCGAAATGCCGCGCCCTAACTTACGGGACTCGACATCTAGATACTTCGAGATAAGTTTCTTTTTCCTAAAATGGAGGCAATATCCCTAATTTGGCTTTTCGAGAAAACAAGCCCTAACTTACTTGGTTTTGTTCTCTCATTTGACAAATGACGGAAGACCCTCTTCAAATATAAAACTAAGTTTTAAAAGGCAAGCTTAGTTTCGGGAGTCTAAAGTATTGCGCCATAACTTACTGGACATGATGATTTATCTCTTTGAAAATAAGAGAGTCTTAACGTCCCTTTCGATCCCTTCAAGTTTTGGAAATCAGAAGTATCTATTTTGAATCATTTCAAAGTTTTCAACATTAGGACATCGATCAATCAATTTGGTACCAATTTTGGGCGACGAGGTGTTAATCCTTCCTCGTATGTAATCGACTCCGAACTCGCTTTTCGGATTTCGTAGACCAAAATTGTTGTTTTGATAAATCAAACTGTTTATTAAAAATAACTATTTTACGAGGTGACCCGATCACACCTCATCAAAAAAGATTGGTGGCGACTCCCTTCCTTTTCGTTTTCAAAACCCGAGTCGACCGCGTTGTTTTCTATTTTATCAAAAAATGGTTACGACAGCTTGGCGACTCCACTAGAGACTCGAGGGTCAGGCCATAGATTGATTGATTTCTACCCTTTTGATTAAAATTGGAAAATTGTTTCGAAAAATCATGCTTCTTTTAATGCACTTTCAATATTGGGTCTCTTAAATACTTTGGTATTGCATTGCATGACCGTTGCGGTCACACCTTTAAGTGGGAGCGAGAAGCTATGCCTTCGTGAGGTTTTCACCTCCGCATGGGCTAGTGGACTGCTTTCGGGATACATCCGTACTCTTCGCATGGGCTAGTGGACTGCTTTCGGGATACATCCGTACCTATGTCTTCGTGAAGTTTTCACTTCCGCATGGCCATAGGGAAATATATTCCCCTGAACCAAACTCGGTCCGTATGAGCCTATAATGGGTGAGGATCGAGGAATCTGCTTGTCCGGGTACCTTGAACTTTAGCACTCAACCACATGTAAAGAGCCTAAGAACCCACCCCGAGTTGAACTATGCCGAACCTTAGTAGTTACCCAGATAGGCGTTTGTGTCTTTTACATGCTTTATATCTCATTCTGTGGTACTAATTGATGATGTTTTATTTCCTCTGCATGTCATTTCCATTTTTAAGAGGCATCGATTCACAGTCTATTTCTGAGTTAGGAAGCTGGTTATGGAAAGCGAATTCCTTGATAAAGTGGAGGACAATACGACCGTCCACACTTGGTCAGAGCAAAGCCAATTAGAAAGAGGGGACAGCTTAGCTAAGGGATATGTGTCGAAATTATGGGATTCCACCAATATTAGTGTCACTCAGAATGAACTCTAGGAGATGAAAGAAATATGGACCCAGTGGGATGACGAGGCAAAGCAGTTGTTCCATATTACCTACGGCGATCTACCATAGTTGCTTGATGTCAAAATAGATAAGCACCTACTTATAGCTATTTCTCATTCGAAAAAATAGATTTGGTTCCCACGGTAGAGGAATACACGACCTTACTACGTTGTCCGAGAATTCAAGTTGATAAAGCTTATTCCAAAGCAGTTAATAGCCTGACTTTTACGAGGAAATTGATGAATATCATGGGAATGAGCGAACAATGTGTCTCAGCTAGAATACAGAAGAAAGGCGGGGGTAAATGCATACCTTGGATATATTTGAGGGACTTGATCCTAACGCATCCTGATGTAAAGAAAAAGATTGACGTCTTGGCCTTGTGTATTTACGGTTTGGTAATCTTCCTAAAAGCTCTAAGACATATTGATAAAGCAGTCATCGATCTATTTGGCCGATTAGACAAAGGGGTCACGCCTGTTCCTGCTATCTTGGCTGAAATGTTCAGATTCTTGAATGCATGTCGGAGAATGGGTGAAGGCAAGTTTATTGGATGTGCACAACTGTTATTGGCCTGGTTCCATAGTCATTTTGGAAGGTGGATAAAGTGTTTTATCGGGTTTTTTCAGAGAATTGTTCCCCGTTGAAAGAGATTGTAGCTACGCCTAGGAGAGAAGACGTGTCCGAAGAAAACTGGATAGCGCTTCTCCAAAACCTTCAAGAAGACGACATCGAGTGGAAGGCTTCTTGAATGATTCCCGATAAGGCCCTTTATCACTGTGGAAACTTTGATTTGGTTCCTCTACTGGGAATTTGGGGTGCCACTGCATATGCCCCTTTGCTGGTCCTAAGATAGTATAGTTCAAGATAGTTTGTACCAACGACATACGTGCTAGCTCAATGCGAGTTCTCATATGAAGGGGGAGTTATAAGAAAAAGGTTAAAGAGATCTCTAGTGCCTGGAATCAGATTCATAGAATGAGAAGATTATCCGCAGGACCGAGGTCGACCCCGGAATAGAATGAATGGAGGGCTAGGAGAATTAATGATAACATTCTCGAGCTAAATCCAAAAGGCGCCCGATCGAGAGAAGAATGCTTGCGAGTGGTCCCGTCAGAATTAGAGACCGTGAAACAAGATTTTGAACGGATGAGTGCGAAACTTGGAAAGAAGATAGAAAAGCTAGAAGAAGAAAAGATGCTCCTCCAATTAGAGGTGGACGGTCAAAAATCAGAGGCTGAGAAACTCAAAAAAAAAATAGAAGGTAGAGGAAGACCGAGATAACTTGAAGATGGAATACAAGAAGATGCGTCTGACGATAAAAAATATGGGATTAGGGAAAACTTCGGAGCAGTGGCGATAAGAGATCCGAGAGGAAAAAGCCAGAGTTAGCAATTGGGAGAAAAAGTTTCAAGAAATACAAACGCAAAAAGAGGACTTAGAGAAGGGTATGACAAAAAACCAAAAGGAGAAAAAAGGGCTAAAAGCTAGAATAGCTGAGCTGGGGCGGTCTCTACACCACTATCGAAGTCAAGACTCGGAAAGTAAACTAAAGTCAAGCCTGAATAGAATCGAGGAAATGAAGGGTAAGGTTGAAGAGCTAGAATCGACATTACACAGTAGTGAGCTCTGGATTGAGCTTCTGGAAACGAGAGAAAGGCGTTGGGAGGAGGATCTTCGCCATTCTTGCGAGCTAGTTAGAAGCCGGAACTACCTCATGGGTGAAGCGATAATCCAGATTCGAGAGGTAGCTGATCACCTACAGATTTTGGCTACGGAAGCTAACATATTGAGCGTGAGATATGAGCTACCGCCAGGTCATGACCAAGAGCTAATCTCTTTGCTTGGGAAAATCAAAACCTTAGGCCTTAGGGCAAAATCATATTTGTAATCTGCTTCATGTAAAGGGTTTTGCCTTCTAATAAACTTTTCTAAAATGAAGTTGATCAGAATCGATGTCTTCTTCTTACATTCATGCATTTGCATTGCATCATATTACATGCATTTAAGTTTATAAAAATGGGCCTAATTAGCTAAAATTATCAGAAAGAGAAAGAGAGAGAAAAAAGTGAAAGGGAAAATCTAGAAGCGGAACATCACTACGGAACGCGCGCTAAAACCAAGAAAATGGATCAAAGGTTCGAACAATTTCAGAAAAAAATGCAGGAACAAATGCAATAACAAATGTTAAAACTCCAGCAGGAAATGAGGGACCAAATGTTGGAGGCCCAGAGGAATATGGTGGCCCAAATGGCCCAAATGATGAACGGGGCAATGGATAAGGGGAAAGGCCCTATGCCTCCAGTCGAGGAAAGTAGTGAAGACATCCCCTCGGGTTTTACCCTGCCACATGCAAGAACAAGGCCTGAGGAGTATGTCCTGAGG
Source organism: Gossypium rotundifolium (assembly GCA_025506655.1). Taxonomy (NCBI): domain Eukaryota; kingdom Viridiplantae; phylum Streptophyta; class Magnoliopsida; order Malvales; family Malvaceae; genus Gossypium; species Gossypium rotundifolium. The sequence goes on from CP106731.1 coordinate 76,773,390, forward strand.
CCACCAGTTACGATCAAGGCCCCAACCAAGAGATAACCCGGCCAATCCTGTTGTACCTGATTTAGATATGGCAGAGAAAATGGGGTCGAGAGAAGAATCTTCAAGGCAGTTAGAGGATCGTTGCAAATGGCTGAAAGAAAATTTTAAGGCACTAGAAAATATCGATCATCATCATGGGATTGACGCAAAAAATTTAAGTCTGGTTCCGGATTTGGTGCTGCCTCATAAGTTTAAAATGCCTGAATTTGAAAAATACAGTGGGACTAGTTGCCCGGAGGCTCATATCATCATGTTCTGCAGGCGAATGGCTGGCTACGTGAACAATAATCAACTCTTAATCCACTGTTTCCAAGAAAGTTTAGTGGGCGCGGCTGCTAGATGGTATAACCAGCTTAGTCGGGTCAACATTAGTTCTTGGAGAAATCTGGCTCAAGCATTTCTAAAGTATTACAGCCACGTTATGGACATGGCACCGGATAGAATTACTTTGCAAAGCATGGAAAAAAGACAAAATGAAAGTTTCAGACAATATGCAAAGGTGGAGGGAGGTCGCCATGCAGGTCTAAGCACCCCTCTTAGAAAAAGAGACTACCATGCTTTTTATTAACACCCTGAAGGCCCCTTTCATAACTCATATGATAGGGAGTACGACTAAAAGCTTCACCGACATAGTAATGGCGGGAGAGATGATCGAACATGCCATAAGGGGCGGCAAGATCGAGGAAGGAGAAAGTGCTAGAAGGGCGGCTCCTAAGAAGAAGGACGGTGAAGTAAATAATGTGAGCACACACAAGGCGATCACGGTTAATCGGCCAAAGGCAGTCACCTCTGGACAACAAAGTCCGGCAAGACAGGAATCGAGAACTAGACTGAACACCGAAAAAATTCAATTCACGCCAATTCTAATAACATACAAGGAGCTATACCAGACCTTGTCCAATGAGCATATCGTATCCCCATTCTATTTACAACCATTGCAACCTCCATACCCTAAGTGGTATGACCCTAACGCTCAATGCGATTACCATGCGGGGGTAGCGAGGCATTCGATAGAGAATTGCCTCGCCTTTAAAAAGATAGTCGAGAGGCTAATAAATATGGAGGCCATAACACTCGACGATTTGATAAAAAAGGGGAACCCACTACCCAATCACGAGGGTAGAGGGGTAAACACGATTGGTGAGGAGGTGGTGAAAAAGATCAAGAAGGACGTCACGGAGGTGAAAACCCCATTGAGAGTAGTTTGGAAGGAAATGGCAAAGAAAGGATTGACAGATTCAGATCCTGCGGAAAATTAAAGATATACAAAGAACTACTGCGAACTCCATAAAACAAAAGGGCACGAGATTCAAGAATGTGCCCAGTTTAGAATCTTGGTGCAAAACCTTATGGAGAACAAAGAACTGGAGTTTTATGAAGAAAGAGTAGAGGAAAGGAATGTATGTGTGACCGAGGAAGAATTGATGAAGCCTGGAGTTAATTACCCAAGAATCATCATCTCAAAACATGTATATGGGTGTGGAAGGCCGAATATTATAATTCGAGACCGCTTCTTTTCCCTACAAAGACAAAGAAAAGGTACCACAGGACTACAATTATAATGTGATGATACCAAGGCGAAAGCTCCACTAGTATTTCGAGGAAGTCAAGAATGAAGGGTCCTATACGCAGCAAAGTGGGAAGCAGACGACCCTAAGAACAAAGGAGCGAACCAATGAAACCAAAGACGTGGCCGACTAGGCGTAAAAGGAACCCGAAGCCCCTGTCAATGAACCCGTAAAAGAGGAGGAGGCCAAAGAATTCTTGAAATTCTTGAAACACAATGAGTACAAGATGGTAGAACAATTGCAAAACAACCACTCAGATATCCGTGCTAGCCCTACTGTTAAGCTCAGAAGTGCACCGTGAAGCACTGATGAAAGTACTGAATGAAACTTATGTTACTAAGGATATATCCGTTAATAAATTGGACCGTCGGTTAGTAACATAAGTGCTGACAATTTTATTTACTTCAGTGATGATGAAATCCCACCAGGAGGCATAGGATCAACAAAGGCCTTGCACATAACTACTCGTTGCAAGGGATACACTCTGCCAAGTATGTTAATAGATAATGGATCAGCTTTAAATGTCTTACCTTTGGCTACACTGAGGAGGTTACCTATAGATAGCTCTCACATGAAAGCATGCCAGAACATAGTGAGAGCATTTGATGGCACCGAAAGAAGAGTGATGGGAAGAATGGACATGCCATTATTGATCGGGCCTAACACATATGAAGTAGATTTTCTAGTCATGGACATCAAGCCCTCTTACAACTGCTTGTTGGAAGACCCTGGATTCATTCGGCAGTCTGTGTGCCTCGCCATCGCACTGTAAACCAAGTTGGTAATAGAAAATCGACTGGTAACTATAAACACTGAAGAAGACATCATAGCAACTATTACCAATGAAGCGCCATATCTAGAAACAAGTGAGGAGGCCGTTGAATATTCCTTTCGATCCTTAGAGTTTGTAAATGCTACTTTTATCTCGGAGGGGAATGAAGTCCCGGTGCCTAAGCTATCCAAGACTACGAGGATGGGCCTACGAATGATGATAGGAAAATGGGCTCTACCAGGAAAAGGATTAGGCAAACATCTCCAAGGGAAAGTTCAGATCCCGATGTTGAAAGAGAAGAGAGCCGTTTTGGCTTGGGTTTCAAACCAGATGCAAAACAAATGAGGAGAGAAATAGAGAGGAAATAAGAAAGAAGACGGGCAAGGTTGAATGGAGAGGACGTCAAGTGGGAATCAATGACATTCCCCCACATATCCCGTACCTTCGTGTCAGGAGGAATAATCTACCCAGAGAATCTTTCTCACATCAATGCCATACACGATGAGAAAACTGATCAAGGAAACCTGTTAGGCATTCGCCCGTACGAACTTGAAAGCATTCTGAACAATTGGACTGCAGAGGAATTTCCTGTAGTTTTTAGAGATTATACAGAGTAATATTCAGAACGCACTCATTGTTTTAAGCCTAGAAACAATGAGATTTCTTTTGTGAAACAGGCTCATGTTCGTATATTTTGTTTTAATGAAATGCATCTTTAATTCTAACAAACTTTTTTTCATTTCTTGTTCTCATTCATATCATGTGAATAGTTATCCTTCAATTTATTCATTCTTTGTACATCCCTTGGTACCCATCACAGGTCCCTAGCCATCAATGATATGAGCAACGATACTACAGATTCAGAGGTCTATTTCGAACAAGACATGTGTTTAGAGGAATCTCAGGATTTTGAAAGTGACAGAGAATGTGACTTGCCTCCAGATTTGTTGAGAATGGTAGAGCAAGAAGGAAAACATATCCTACCGTATAAAGAGTCAGTGGAAGTGATAGACCTGAGAGAAGGACAAGAAGTGAAGATCGGAGCTTGTATCACGGTAGAGACCAAGCGAGACCTCATCGAGTTAATCCAAGAATTCAAGGATGTATTCGCGTGGTCATATCAAGATATGCCCGGATTAAGCACTGATATCGCAGTACACCGGTTGCCCATAAAAGAAGAATATAAGCCCGTCCAACAGAAGCTTCGAAGAATGAGACCGGATGTTTTGTTAAACATAAAAGAAGAAGTCGAGAAATAATTTAACGTTGGATTCTTGCAAGTGGTTAAGTATTTGGATTGGGTGGCTAATATCGTCCCTGTCCGTAAGAAAGATGGGAAAGTGCGAATGTGCGTAGACTACAAGGATCTAAACAAGGCTAGCCCAAAAGATAATTTCCTGTTGCCTCACATTGACACCTTAGTAGACAATACGACGGGCTATTCATTGTTCTCCTTCATGGATGGTTTCTCAAGATACAACCAAATAAAAATACATCCTGAAGATATGGATAAGACAACATTTGTGACCATGTGGGGGACGTTCTGCTACAAGGTGATGCTGTTTGGGCTAAAAAACATGAGAGTGACATATCAGAGGGCCATGGTAACCCTGTTTCACGATATGATGCACAGAGAAATTGAGGTTTACGTCGACGATATGATCGCCAAGTCCCAAACTGAAAAGGAACATGTGCAGGTCTTAAGGAAACTATTCTTGAGGTTGAAAAATTCCGGCTAAAACTTAATCCAAAGAAAGTGTACCTTCTGAGCTCAGTCCGGGAAGTTGCTCGGATTCGTGGTCAAGAAAAGAGGATTGAGGTTGACCTGCATAAAGTCAAGGCCATACAGAGTTGCCTCCACCACGCACTCTAAAGAGAAGTTAGAGGTTTCTTAGGAAGGCTAAATTACATCGCTCGGTTCATTTCACAACTGACTGAGAAATGTGACCCCATATTCCATCTGCTTAAGAAATGCAATCCGGGCACGTGGGATGAAGAATACCAGAAGACCTTCGACAAAGTAAAGCAATACTTGTCCAATGCCCTAGTATTGACACCACCTCATCCACGTAGGCCGTTAATCTTTTATTTGACAGTGCTCGATAATTCAATGGGATGTGTGCTTGGTCAGCATGACGATTCGGGAAAAAGAAAGAAGGCAATATACTACCTTAGTAAAAAATTCACTGAGTGTGAAACAAGGTACTTGTCAATCGAGAAACTATGTTGTGCCTTGATTTGGACAACTCGAAGATTGAGGCAGTATATGTTGTATCATATGACATGGCTCATCTCGAAGCTAGATCCTCTAAAATACATGATGGAGTCTACCATTTTGAACGGAAGGACGGCCAGATGGTAGATTCTACTTTCTGAATTTGACATAGTCTATGTGAACCAAAAGGCAGTAAAAGGGAGTGCAATAGCGGACTTTTTAGCCAGTAGAGCCCTTGAAGATTACGAGCCTTTAGACTTCAATTTCCCTAACGAAGATTTGATGTATGTGGCAAACACTGGAGAGGGTGCCTCAGAAGATCATCCTTGGAATCTGAATTTTGACGGAGCATCAAATGCCATGGGCAATGGAATTGGGGCAGTTCTGATATCCCCAAAAGGAGACCATTACCATTTGCTTGCAAACTGGATTTCAATTACACTAATAACATGGCTGAATATGAAGCTTGCATCATGGGTCTCTGCGCCGCTATCGAACGCAAAATTAGAGTATTGGAAGTGTATAGAGATTCTGCCCTCGTAATCTAACAACTTAAAGGGGAATGGGAAACCAGGAATCCAAAGCTGGCCGTCTACAAAAGATTGGCCCAAGATTTGATCAGAGAGTTTGACGACGTCACTTTCCGTTATTTACCCAGAGACGAAAACTAGATGGCTGATGCTCTGGCCACCTTAGCCTCCATGGTCCGAATAAACAAGAATGAGGATATAAAGCCTATACGAATGAGCATTCATCAGGACCCAGCCCATTGCTACAATATTGAGGATAGGAAGAAGAGAAAACTGGCCTACCATGGCACCACGATATACTGTAATACGTGAAAAATTGTGAGTACCCGGACCAAGCAACTGAGAACGATAAAAGGATGTTGAGAAGATTAGCTTGTGAATACGTCCTGGATGGAAAGGTCCTATACAAGAAAAGGAAAGATCAAGTGCTGTTGAGATGTGTGGATGCAGCCGAAGCTAAGTTAATCTTGGAAGAAGTCCATGAAAACGTCTGTGGAACTCACGCCAATGGTTTCACAATGGCCGACAAATAATGAGGTTTGGATATTATTGGTCCACTATGGAAGGAAAGCGCATCAACTATGCCAAAAATGTCAAAATGCTAGATTTATGGAGACAAGATTCATGTGCCTCCGCCACCTTTACATCGTTATGACTTCCCATGGCCATTTTCCATGTGGGGCATGGATGTCATTGGGCCAATCTCACCGAAAGCTTCAAATGGGCATCGGTTCATCTTCGTGGTCATCGACTACTTCACCAAGTGGGTAGAGGCGCTTATATGCTAACGCCACTAAGTCGGTGATCATTGGTTCTTGAAGAAGGAAATCATTTGTCGATATGGAATGCCTGAGAGGATCATATCAGACAACGCATTGAACCTAAACAACAGTATGATAGCGGGAGTTTGCAGCCAATTCAATATTAAACACCACAATTAATCTCCGTATCGTCCAAAAATGAATGGGGCAGTAGAAGCGGCAAACAAAAACATCAAAAAGATAGTGGGGAAGATGACCGAGACTTACAAGGATTGGCATGAAAATTACCGTCAAGGCCCATGCTTATCGAACGTCCGTCTGAACCTCTACTGGGGCAACGCCTTTCTCATTGGTCTATGGGATGGAGGCAGTTCTACCTATTGAAGTGGAAATACCTTCTCTTCGAGTATTGTCACAAGTGAAGCTGGATGAAGCTGAATGGATCCAGGCTCGATATGATCAGTTGAACTTAATTGAAGAAAAGAGATTGAGGGCTATCCGTCACGGTCAGATGTACCAAAAGCAAATGATGCGAGCTTACGACAAAAAGGTTCGTCCAAGGGAATTCCACGAGGGGGACCTCATGCTAAAAAAGATCCTTCCCATATAGAAGGATTACAGAGAAAAATGGATGTTGAACTGGGAAAGACCGTATGTGGTAAAGAAAGCTTTCTCGAGAAGTGCACTGATTCTGACTGAGATGGACGGGAAAAGTTTGCCTAATCCCGTAAACTCAGATTCAGTTAAAAAATACTTTGCTTGAAATGGAAGAGGCCAAGGTGAAAACCCACAAAGGGCACTTTGAGACTTCAAAAAAAAAACAGAGAGGCCAAGGTGAAAACCCGCAAAAGGGCACCTTGAGACCAAATGACTTTTGAGTTGAAAACCCGAAAAGGTCGGCTCGAGTTTTGAATGGACACATCGCGATATTGCAGCGCCAGAATCAACAGAAGAGGAAGCACGTTGCATATCGGGCATCGACAAAATACTTTGAGTCTTCTAAACACATGACAGGCTCAAAGCAGTCTTCTTGAAGTTTGTATATAGAAGCCCAATTGGTGATGTCTAGGGCATCTGATCCATGTTGTTTATTTTACTATTTTTGAGTTCTTTTTCTCCGTAAACAAGGGGATATGTCCTTAGTCAATTTTTCTTTGTTTCATAGATAATTCATTTTAACTCTCTGAAGTCGACCTACTATTACCCATCATTAACATGCTGCATTGAAACAATAATTGATGAACTAACGATTTCACAAAGGAAAGTTCCACGTATCACTCTGGAAATCTCTAGATAAAACAGGAAATCGAAACAGGACAATTGTTTAGAATTTCCACGAACACATGATAAAGACATTGGAGAAAGGGGGTCTTAATGGAGACCATTTCTTCAAAGTTAAATCACTTGATTCAAGAATTGGCGGTGGTAAATAATGTTACTTGGTCACTTAGAAAAAGTATGACAGGCCAATTTTCGATAAGAAAAGATTCAAAAACCCTAAATTGTTGAGGAACGAATCCAAAACGAACCAAGTCGGGTATTCTTCAAGTAGGAGTTGTGACTCCCGGGGAAGACAGCTAGAAGTCAAGGCAGGCCTGTGTTTCGAGGCCTAAAATGGGCTTTGAAATTTCCACAGGGGCAAGTCATTCATACGAAAGCGGTTACTGCAAGGGAAACGAAGATAAAACCTTGACAGATAAATGAGTGATAACACCTTGAATAGGAATCATACTCATAACATTTTGACTCATTCCAATCATGGCATCCTAATCATTAGGCATGAGCATGTACTCATTCTGCAGGTTATGTCCTTAAAAGGACACTATAGGGACAGATGAGGGAATAGCAGATCTTGTCTCCCTGAAGTTGCAGGAAGCAGATCGAAGATATCAGTCCGGTGGTCCTTGAGTTTGCGAGGATCAGATTGAAGATAGCAGATTTAACCTTCCGAAGTTGTAGGAAGCGGATCAAGATATCAACTGGTGGTCCTTGATTTGCGTGGATCAAATTGAAGATGATTTGACCTTCTTGAAGTTCTGTGAAGCGATCAAGATATCACCGTAGTCCTTGAGTTTGCGAGGATCGATTGAAGATAGCAGATTTGACCTTCCGAAGTTGCGAAGCAGATCAAAATATCTGGTGGTCCTTGAGTTTGCAAGGATCAAATTGAAGATAGCAGATTTGACCTTCCGAAGTTGCAGGAAGGAGATCAAGATATCGGTCTGGTGGTCCTTGAGTTTGCGAGGATCGATTGAAGATAGCAGATTTGACCTTCCCGAAGTTGCGGGAGATCAAGAAGCGATCAAGATATCAATCTGGCGCAGATCCTTGATTCGATGTTGCGTAGCGATTGGATCGATCTTGTTGAAAATAGCAGATTTGACATTCCCGATGTTGCGGTTGAGTGGAACAAATGGAAGCTATAAATAAAAGATTTGCAATCTAAAGTGCATCGAAGATAGAAAGTCCTATCCGAGGTTGTGAGAGTAGATCAAGACAGTTAATCCTATCTCCACAAGTTGTAGTGAAGTGGATGTACAAACATGGGTCTTTCTTATTACAACTCCAAACTTCATCTTTTTGCTCTATTGATCAAAGCAACAAGACAATGAGCAAAGAGCACCAAACAGACAAACCCATTTTGCTTATGCCCATTTTACAACAAATTAAACCCAAAACCCAAAACCTAAACCCCATATCCAATTAACCCTAAACCCAAGACCCAAATTACCCTAGCCCAAAACCCAGCCCAAACCCAAACCCAAACCCAAATAAAAAAACAATGTAAAAGAAAAACAAAACCTAACCCTAATGCAAGTGGCGCCGCAACCTAGGGCCACTTGCCCTGACCTTCTAACGCCGCCCCTCTGCCACCGCAGTCATGTCCACCGCCCTTCCACCGCCTCTGACCTACAAACAATAAACGCGAAAAGACAGAAAACAACAAGTTGTAAAAAAGGCAAAGGCTATAAAAGCCGATTGAATTTCTTTGTAGAAGGGTCTTTTTTTCGATCAATACGAAAACAGAGATATTAAAAAAAATAGATTAAACAAAATAGAAATCGATTCAATGAAAATAGAAACAGATTTGGAAAATTTCAAACAGAGATCCAAACACGAAAGTGCAGAGAAAAGTAAAAAATAAAAAACAGAGGCCAAAAAGGTAATCTTTTTTATTTTCGAAACTTTCCGTTTTCTTTTTCTTTTTGGAGTACATAAATGTAAATATACGTATGAGTATTAATCTAGAAAAATAAAAAAAAAAATATAAAATTTTACCTTTTCGGCCACAGTGAGCGACGGTGTCGACGACGGAGACCGCGACGGATGTCGGCCGGAGCTGGCTGGACTCCCCCCTCTGCAGAGAAAAAAGAGAGAAGGAAAATTTTTTTTTAAAACAGACAACCAAATGATTTTTTTTCTGGGTTTAGGGCTTTATATAGCACCTCAAAACGACGTCATTTTGGGGCTGACTTTGAACCCCCAAAATGACTTCGTTTCACATGGTCCGACCCGAACCCGACCCGCTCCAGGTACGATCCGCGTGTTTTTTAACCAGAGGGGAAAATTGTGCAATTAGCCCTTTCGCATTTTTTAGTTTTTTCAAATCAAGTTTTTAGTATTCACACATTGGCTCTAAAATTTTGCACGATTTCGCGATTTGGTCCTCCCTTTAAATGCTGCGTTTAACTTACCTGGAAAAATTACCTTTTTGGTCCCCCACCTTTCACGCGCATGTGTTTCTAGCCCCGAACTCCTGTTTTATTTACAATTTGACCCGAAACTTCCGTTTTAATGCAATTTAATCCATTTTTTCAATTATTTTGTAATTTTTATTATTATTACTATTATTTAATATTTATTTCCATCATTATTTATTATTATTATTGTTACTTTATTGCTATTACTATAATATACTATTATTATTAGTATTATTACTATTATCATTTTACCATTTATTTTATTTCATTATTATTATCACTATTATTTTACTTTTATTGTTACCGTCATTATTATATCATTATTTCTATATAATCTACCTTTTTTATTATTATTATCTTTACTATCATTAATTTTATATCTATTATTATTATCATTATTTTATTTGTATATTATTATTATTACTATTATTATATCATTGTTTTTATACATCTATATATATATATATATATATATATTATTTAGCATTCATTATTGTTATCATTTCGTCAGTTATTTCTACTACTATTACTATACGCAATACTTCCAATATATTATATGTCATCTTTACTTATATGTATATGTGTTCTCTTATTCTTTCATGTTTAACATCGTGTTTTCACATTTTCATCCCCGACATCTCGATTTTTATATAGCGACCAATATTCCGTATTAGCAATTCAGGAAAATCAAGCCCTAACTTACTGGGTTCCGATTTTCCTCGCTTAAGCTAAACAACGGAATGTCCCTTTTCAAATCGCAATTCAAATTTTAAACAAAGCACTTAATCTCGGAAATTTGAAATGTCGCGCCCTAACTTACTGGACTCGACATCTAGATACTTCGAGATAAGTTTCTTTTTCCTAAAATGGAGGCAATGTCCCTAATTTGGCTTTTTGAGAAAACAAGCCCTAACTTACTGGGTTTTGATCTCTCGTTTGACAAATGACGGAGACCCTCTTCAAATATAAAACTAAGTTTTAAAAGGCAAGCTTAGTTTCGGGAGTCTAAAGTATTGCGCCCTAACTTACTGGACATGATGCTTTATCTCTTCAAAAATAAGAGAGTCTTAACGTCCCTTTCGATCCCTTCAAGTTTTGGAAATCAGAAGTATCTATTTTCGAATCATTTCAAATTTTTCAACATTAGGACATTGATCAATCAATTTGGTACCAATTTTGGGCGACGAGGGTGCTAATCCTTCCTCGTGAGTAATAGACTCGAACTCGTTTTTGGATTTCAGAGACCAAAATCGTTGTTTTGATAAATCAAACTGTTTATTAAAAACAACTATTTTATGAGGTGACCCGATCACACCTCATCAAAAAAGATTGGTGGTGACTCCCTTCCTTTTCGTTTTCAAAACCCGAGTCGACCGTGTCGTTTTCTGTTTTATCAAAAAATGGTTACGACAAGTATGAACCCCCACAAAACTAGTTTGATTAGCATCAAATGGGATTGGCATAACAAGCTTTAGTCAGTTCACCAACACCTTTGAAAGAACCTTATATGGAACTGTACATAGGCTAGTAGGCCTAAATTGAGAGATAAGTTCCAACGACCTCACTTTAGAGATAAGCATTATCAAAGTCTTGTTAAGAAAGGGATGGACGCTACCACCCTCAAAAACCTTTAGGACTATGGATACAAGTGATTCACCAACTATACTCCACTAGCTTTGATAGAACTGCACATGTAGCCCATCCACTCCCGAAGCTTTGAGCGGTGCCATCTCAAGGAAGGCATCCGAACTCCTTGACTGGTGAGATTCCTCACAATATAATTCAACAAAGACGTCTCAATAAAAGGAAATTTCATTTGAACAGAAAACAATCCCGATGTATGTGCCTCTAATGTATAGAGATTTTGAAAGAATAAAATAGCTTCTGTCCTCAAAGTTTCTTCATCGTAACACCATTCACCATTAGAAAGTTTCAAAGCCTTGATCCCATTCATCCGCCTTCGAGAATTGGCTTTACAATGAAAAAAATTGTGTTCTAGTCCCCTAATTCAAGCCAATCCCTATGGGATTTTTGCCTCCAAAGGCTCTCCTCCCTGTCCAAGATACCTTCTAGTTCAGTCTGTATGTCATTCTCAATCTTAAGAAGTTTAGCAGATCGAAACTTTTCTAAAACTCACTCAATGCCATCAATTCTATTCATTAGCTTTATTTTCTTATACACAACATTCCCGTACACTTCTTTATTCCACTTTCTTATTGCCTCGAAAAAATTCAAAATTAACTCCGCCAAAGAACCTCCACTTGACCAGTTCTTATTAACCATAGAATTGAATTCTTTATGGAGTAGCCAACCACTAAGAAACTGGAAGGGTCGAGGCGAGGACACCTTTCAATTAGTACCAAAAGTTATTGATATCGACTGATGATTCGATTTAAGTCTCAGCATATGAAACACCATTGTGATGCCCCAAATTCAGTCGAGACGGTTCGACCTAAATTTTATGACATAGCTCACATAAATCATTGTTCGCATTTTATTTAGCATAGGGCACACAATACCTTAGCTTACATGCAATGCAGCTCAAAATCTCAAAATCTCACAATAGTTCACCATATTAATACAAATTATCAAATTAACACAGTTTGCCATAACAATATAATTCGTCAAGTTAACATTGTTCACAATATAACACAATACACAAATATAATTGGCTCGCTATATCATAAATCTCATAATTCACTTAAGGATTCGTGCATGCATAGATATGCATTATCGATCAAATTTGCATGTTATAAGAGTCCACATTATATTATTTATTCATATATTCATTCATAAATATTACAAAATAATATACGAATATATATTATATATATACATATTTATTTAATGACCTTTATCACTTCAATTTTTAAGCATATAAATTTATATCGTAATAGGTCAATTTGACCTGGCCCAAATCAAGTAATAAAACCAAACAAGCAATAATAAAAAAAAAAACAACAATACCAACCCACATTAATTACAACCCAATTACCCTTAACCTAGCCTAATCTATCAGCCCAATACAAAAATTTTCCAGCAACCTCCCTAACTCCCTTCAACCGCCGACTTTTGGCCTCCCTCCTTGGACACCACGCGCGTCACCAACTCCTCCACGTGCGCCATCACCACGCCTCTGACACCTGCAATGAGAAATCAATGCAAAAGAAACAAATAGAAATAGACAAAAAGAACAGGAATGAAACGATTTTGTATCTGGCTATAAAAGACGAAGTATTTTCTTTGTAAAGTTTTACGAACCTTTAGCAATCAAAAACACAATAGAAGCCTTTAGGTTGATTTCGTTTTTATTTTCTATTATTATTTACTATTTTTTTATTTATCTTATTTTATTTTTTTGAAATCTTTACAAACGAAATCGAAAGAGAAAGGCGAAAGGGACCTTACCTGAACCCCGGGGCGCGTCATCGGAGCCTCCTATCCGTCGTCGAGGCGAACCGAAACCCAAAATAGAGGGTTTATTCTATCGATTTTTGGGGCACCAAGGCATGGCTTTCGAAACGGGGCTAAAATCCTATCTCTGCGCGTCGTTGGCCACCTTGATGTGGTGGTGGTGCAATGACCGGCCGAAGAACCCCTTTTAATCGGGGAAGACGAAAGGGAGAGAGGGCTGAGTGGCTGCTTTGTCTTTTTTTAAAAAAAAAAATTTAGGGTTTAAAATGTGGTTTTCAAAAAATTTGGGCCTTTATATACATTTAGCAAAACAACGCTGTTTGGTTCAAGGGTAGCTGCGCATGTTCCCTCAAAAGGGAGATTTGTGAGAATGGCCCCTCTCTTTTGCAGCTCTGTTCGATTTGGCCCTGCTTCCTGTCTTCTTTGTTCTTTTAAATTTGGCCCTCAGGTTTCATTTTGCTTTCGAATTGGTCCCTGGAGCTATCAAACTGGGTGTGCACATGGAACTTTGGGAACATTTTCCCATCTGGTCCCCATTAATTTTGCACCATTCAATTTGCTCCTAAAGTAGCTTTTGATTATTCATTCCGGCTCAATTTTTAATTTCGTCCCTGGTTTTGTGTAATTTATTCATTTATTTTTTATTTCATTTTATTATTTTTATTTGTTTAAAGTCTTACATATTATTCATATTAAACTGTTATACACACACACACACACACATATATATATATATATATTCATATACATATTATTCATTCTAAGATCCTTTGTACACATTAATCTTTTTAAACTATTGTTTGTTTTAAATTATAAATTGCGTATAATAAGTTGTTTTGCATTATTTATTTTAAATTATTTCATTTGTTAATTACTTTGAAATGTTTTACATGTTCTTTATTTTTTAAAAACTGGTTTTACGTATTATTTCAAAATTGTTTTTCTATCACTTGTTAAAATCATATATATATATATATATATATATATATATATATATATATATATATACTACCTATTTTTGTATGAATATATCATCTTTTCTAAAAAGCCTTTTGTATATTACATTTTTAAATCTATTTTTTTCACTTATTATTCATTTCAGCTTACGTATTATTTTAAGTTATATTATCTATTTCAAATTTCACATATTATTTAGTCTAAACTATGTTATACTATTTTATTTATTTATTTATTTTGAGTTTCTCATATATTACTTATTTTAAACTTATATTGTATCTATTTTATTGTTCTTTAACATTTATCTTAAAATTGTTTTATTCTAAATTTCTTTGTTACACGTTATTTATTTTTACATATTACTTTGCTTTAAATTATTTTGCATTAATTATTTTTAAATTATTTCACATTTATCTACTTTTAAATTGTTTTTGTCACTTATCTTAAATTATTTTATGTATTATCCACTTTTATATTATTTATTTCATTGTTCTTCAATTATTAATGCTAGTATTTAAATGGTGCATATTGTGAGATTATTGCCATTGTGTGTATTTTAATTTGTTTATTTCATATATTTTTTGTATTATAGTTATTCGTTCAGTATAATATTATTGTCATGTATTACTATTATGCTTGTAACTACATTTTTGTTATTGCATCATGATTCAAATTCCCACTTTCGCCCGATATTGATTATCTTTTAACAAAATGAATAAATATATTTTCGAGTCCATTTTATAATCACTTAGTAAAAGCTTTCAAAATAAGGCAATGTTTTGTGTTTAGAAATTCGGGAAATAGTGCCCTAACGTGCTGGGTTTCGATTTTTCGTTTGACTAAATAACTAAACAACCTTTTAATGAATTTTGTAAATCATGAGATGATTTTGGTTACGAGGGTTTAAAACATCATGTCCTAACGTGCTGGATATGATGTTTGTATCCTTTCGAACAAAGGAATCTCAAGTTCCAACTCAAATTGTTCAAGTTTTTTAAAGAAATCATGTTTTCAAATCTTTTCAAATTTTCGATAATAAGACGCTAATTAATCTACTTGGTACCAGGGTGCTAATCCTTCCTCACACGTAACTGACTCCCGAACCCGTTTTCTCAAATTTTGTAGACCAAAAATACAGTTTTAGTAAACCAAAACGTTTTATTAAAACAAAGGTGATTCAATCACACCCAACAAAGATCGATGGCGACTCCCGTTTTAATTTTCGTTTCCAAAACTAGATTCGATTCCCGTTTTACAAAAAATAGTTTCGACAGCTTGGCGACTCCACTAGGGACTTCAGAGAGTCGAGCCGTAAAATTGGTTATTTTCTATCTTGTTTTCGGAAATTGAAAATATGATTTGAAAAATTACGATCCTATTATTGCATTTGTTCGTATTGTTATTTCATAATTATTATGGTTTGAGTCTCGCATCATATTGCATAGGGACCATTTTGGTCTTACCCTTTTAAGTGGGAGTGAGAAGCTACTCCTTCGTGAAGTTTTCACCTCCGTGCAAGATAGTGAATCGCTTTCGGGATACATCCGTACCTATGTCTTCGTGATATTTTCATCTCCGTGTAGCCATAGGAAAATGTATTCCCCTGAACTGAACTCGGTCCGTAGGAGCCTATAATGGGTGAGGATCGAGGAATCTATTGGTTCGGGTACCTCTCTTTAGAACCAAACCACATGTAGTGAACCTTAAGAGCCCACCTTAGGTAGAGTAGCGCAAACCCTAGTGGTTACCTGAATAGGTGCTTGATTATTTCCTGTTTGCTTTGAGTTCTTTTTTGTATATAATACTAACTTGTTGTGTTTTGATGTTATTGTATGGCATTTCATCATAAAAAGGTGTTTATTCACGTTTGGTTACTAGATAGAAAAGCTTAGCATGGAAAAGGGGTTTCTTGATAGAGTGGAGGATAATGCGGCCGTTCGAATATGGTCTGCGAGGATACAGCAAGAGAAAGGAGACAGTCTGACCGTGGGATATGAATCAGAGTTGTGGGATTTCACCCACATCAATGTGACTCAGAATAACCTGCAAGAATTAAAGGAGATATGGGATTCATGGGGTGACGAGTCAAGCAGTTCTGGAACCCTGCTTATAGTTGTTTTACTTTTGGGAAAGTGGATTTGGTATCTACCATAGAAAAGTATACATTCTGGAACCCTGCTTATAGTTGCTTTACTTTTGGGAAAGTGGATTTGGTATCTACCATAGAAAAGTATACAGCCTTGCTCCATTGCCCAAGGATTCAAATTGACAAGGCTTATTTGAGAGTTGCTAATGTGCCGACATTCTTAAAAATGTTGATAAACATTACAGGGATGAGCGAGCAGTGGATTACAGCCCGGATCAGGCAAAAAGGAGATTGTAAGTGCATCCCTTAGAGAAATTTGAGGGATTTGATCTTAGCGCATCCTTATATGAAAAAGAGGGTTGACATTTTTGCTTTAAGCATCTACAGTTTGGTCGTCTTTCTCAAGGCGTTAGGACACGTAGAGGAAGCAGTCTCAGACCTATTTGATAGACTTAATAAAGGAGTCACACCCGTCCCTACGATCTTAGCCGAAACTTTCAGATCATTGAATGTTTGCAGGAGAGCGGGCGAAAGGAGGTTCATAAGATGTGCGTAGCCTTTGCTATCGTGGTTCCATAGCCACTTTTAGAAGGTAAAAAAAGTCCCATACTGAGTTTTTTCGAGAACTACTCTCCGTTGAAGGAATTAGTGGCTACACTAAGGCGGGACAACCTTTCTAAAGAAAAATGGATAGTAATTCTCTAGAATTTACAAGTTGAAGACGTCGAATGGAGCTCCGTGGATGATTCCAAATGAGATCTTGTACCGGTGTAGAGACTTTGACTGGGCCCATTTACCCGGGATATGAGAGCTGTTGGATACACTCTATTACTCATGATGAGGCAGTATTGATTAAGGTAGTTCATACCCATGATGCATGGTTTAGCTCAGTGTGAGTTTTCATACAAGGGCGATAATTATAAGAAAAGAGTTCGTGAGATATCGAGCGCGTGGATCCAAACCCAAAGAATGAAGGGACTCGCCACAGGGCCAATGACGACCCTCGAATATGACTATTGGTGGGAAAAGAATCAACGACAATATCCTAATTCCAAGTCAAGGAAATGCTCGGCCAATAGAGGAGCAAATATAAGTAATCCCATTTGAATTAGAGATCATCAAGCAAGATTTTGAGAAAAGGAGTCAGAAATTGGGAAAGAAAATAGAGCAGTTAGAGGAGGAGAAGATGCAGTTAGGATTAGACATCGACATCCACAAGTTCGAGGCCGAGAAATTGAGGAAGGGAAAAAAATAAGCCCGAAGAAGATTTGGCCAGTTTAAAGACGGACTACAAGAAGCTGCACATGTCAATCAAATCTGCTGGTTTGGGCAAAACATCAGAGCAATGGTGCCAGGAAATTAAAGAAGAAAATACTAGAGCTGATCAGTGGGAAAAAAGTTCCAAGATGCTCGACTACGAGAGGACGCTTTGACAAAGATTCTGTTAAAAGGTTAAAGTGGAAAAAGAGGTTACGAGCCCGAGTAGCAAAATTGAAAGTCACTGCATCAGCACCATAGTCGCAACTCGGTAATCGAATTAAGAGCTAGCCAAAACAAGATTGATGAGATAAAAGGAAGGATACAAGAGCTCTAGACTGTACTGCAAAACGGTAAACTTCGAGTTGAACTTCTTGAAACAAACAATGAACATTGGAAAGAGCAGCTCCACCGTTCTCAGGAACAGATCAGAGATATAGATTATATTATGGGCGAAGCTGTGGCTCAAGTTCGAGAGGTACCCGATCATTTACAAACCTTGGTAGTTCAGGCTGATGTATTAAGTCTAAAATACGAGTCAGAATCAGATCGAGGCCGAAACTTAGCTTGGCTTCTTAGGAAAGTCAAGGCTTTGGATGTTAAGGCGAATTCGTATATGTAATTGTTCGCTCTATGTAAAGAAATTTGTTTTCTAGTAAAGTTGATCTAATAGAATTAATCAAAATCAATGCCTCATTTTTGCATTCATCTCATTCATTTGCATTACATTGCATCATTTGCATTAAAATTACAAAAAAGACTCTAATTGATTAAAAAAATTATGAAAGTTACCCTAGAAACCAATAAAAATCCACCAACTACATATCGCTACAATACCCATCGCAAAACGAAAGCAATGGATCAAAGACTAGAAAGACTAGAACAAATGCAAAGGGATATGCAAGATCAGTTGCAAGCACAAATGCAAGAATAATTATCCAAAATGAAACAAGAAATCAGTGATCAGATGTTGGAATCCCAAAGGAATATGATGAACCAGCTAGCCCAGCTATTGGCCGGAGGACCCGACAAAGGAAAAAGCCCTGTGACCAATCTTGGTGATGACAATGAAGAACTTCCCTATCCTCCGGGTTTTACCCCAACGAACACCCAAGGGCAATCGGATGCATACCCACAAAGGGTACCTGCCACCATTAGGTCCCAATACCAAGCTGGTACGTCGGTACCAATGAATTTTCCAATGGGCTTGGGCTCCAATCCTGGAGATAATCCAACTAATCTCGTTGTCCCTGATCTCGATGATTTAGCAGAAACAGAAAAGGTGAGAGTAGATATGTCTAAACAACTTGAAGACTGGTGTAGATGGTTAGAAGAGAAGTTTAAAGCAATGGAAAACACAGATTACCATGGCGGGATCAATGCTAAAGACTTGAGCCTGGTCCCAGACATAACACTCCCACCAAAATTCAAGACTCTGGAGTTTGAGAAATATAATGGGACTAGCTACCATGAAGCTCACATTACGATGTTCTATCGGAAGATGACAGGATACGCCAATAATGATCAGCTATTAATTCATTGCTTTCAAGATAGCTTGATTGGATCTGCGGCCAAGTGGTACAATTAGCTAAGTCGTGCTCAAATCAATTCATGGAAGAATTTGGCATAGGCTTTTATAAAATAATACGGCCACGTGACAGACATAGCACTGGACAGAATAACATTGCAAAATATGGAAAAGAAGTCGAGTGAGAGCTTTAGACAGTATGCCCAGTTCTAGAGAGAGGTAGCTACACAAGTCCAACCCCCTCTTCTAGAGAAGGAAACAACCATACTTTTTATCAACACGCTGAAGGCTACATTCATCAACCACATGTTGGGGAGTGCAACTAAGAGCTTCTCGGACATAGTGATGTCTGGAGAGATGATAGAAAATGTAATCCGGAGCGAGAAGATAAACGCGGGGAAAAGTGCCAAGAGACCGGCCCCAGAAAAGGAGGACAGTGAAGTGAACAATTTGAACACATACAACAAGGGTTATTCAAAACCCATCACTGTAAGCCAGCCAAAGACGCTAGCTATAAGCCATCAAGGCCCTCCAAGGTAGGAATCCTATACAGGGCCAAACACGGAAAGACTCACGCCCATCCCAATGACATATAGAGAGCTGTACTAGAGTTTGTTCGACGCACACGTGGTATCCCTATTCTACATAAAACCTATGCAATCCCCATTCCCAAAATGGTATGATGGAAGCACTTAATGTGAGTACCATGCGGGAATAATCGAGAACTCAATCGAGAACTGTACTGTGTCTGAAAAGGTGGTCGAGAGATTCATCAAAATAGGAATCGTAAAGTTCGATGACTCATCAGGACCTAACGTAGTAGAAAACTCGTTACCCAATCATTCTGATAAAGGGGTAAACA
Organism: Gossypium rotundifolium; assembly: GCA_025506655.1. NCBI lineage: Eukaryota > Viridiplantae > Streptophyta > Magnoliopsida > Malvales > Malvaceae > Gossypium > Gossypium rotundifolium. Next base: position 76,793,080 of record CP106731.1, read on the forward strand.
CGGTAATCGAGAGTGGAGGCAAAAGAATCAAGGTTGACCTGGCTGAAGTAGAAACCCCACTGAGATGGGTTTGGAAATAAATGGTAAACGGAGGTTTAATCACGTAAGAATCGGGAGAAAAGCTCAAAGGAGCGGAAAACACTGCGAGTTCCACGCCGATGTGGGTCATGACATCCAAGAATACATCGAGTTCAGGGGCACAGTGCAAAATCTCATGGATAATAAAGAGATGGAATTTTATGAAGAGATCAAAAGATCGGAAGAATAAGAGGTCTAAGCATCAGAAGAATGATCAACCAAGAAGGTCTTTGGGGTCAATCATCTATGGTAATTATCTTGCGACCAAGAGTGTGTGAAGCTGGAGTACCAATCGGGCCAAAGGTTATAATTTAGAAGCTTGTAGCTTTCCTTTATAAGACAGTAAAAGGGTTCTGTGGAACTATGACTGGAATATAATGATCCTGGGAGAGGAGAACCCAGCTAACACTCCAGAAGAGGATAAGATGTAGGTTTCTTTACACGCAGCGGAAGGCGTTATACCCCAAATACAAAGACAGAACCGATTAAAGGGAAATTCGTGGTGGTAGAGTAAAAGAAAGAAAAGACGATGGGACCTGAATTGCTTGTCAATGAGCCGATGACCGAAAAAGAGGCCAAAGAGTTCCTAAAATTCCTAAAGCACAGCGAGTAGAGTGTTGTGGAGCAATTACACAAACAATCGGCTTGTATATCGGTACTGGCCTTGTTCATAAGCTTAGAGGCCTAACGTAGTGCATTGATAAAGTGTTGAATGAAACATATATCGTGGATGGTATATCTATCAACAAGTTGGACTGTCTGGTCAGCAACATAAGTACCGACAATTTCATCTTCTTCAATGATGATGAGATACCTCCGGGGGGTATGGGATCTACAAAGGCTCTACATATAACCACATGCTGCAAAAGATATACGTTGCCAAGAGTGTTAGTTGATAATGGATCGGCCCTAAATGTCTTACCCTTACCCACGCTAAACAGGTTGCCCGTGGATAGCTCCCATATGAAAAACATGCCAAAATATTATGAGAGCTTTAGATGGTGCCGAAAGAAGGGTTATGAGAAGGATCAATATACCTCTTTAGATTGGTCCAAATACTTACAAGGTGGATTTCTTGGTGACGGACATCAAGCCTTGGATCCACTAAAATTACCTGTTAGGAAGACCTTAGATCCACTCGGCAGGGGCAGTACCGTCATCGCTACATCAAAAGTTAAAATTAGTAATTGAAGGTAGATTGGTCACAGTAAACGCGAAGGAAAACATCATAGCATCTGTTACCAGTGACACCCAATATATAGGGGCAGACGACGAAGTGATAGAATGTTCTTTTCGGTTGCTAAAATTTGTCAACGCAACCTTCATCGTCGAAGGCAACAAGATCCCTATTCCCAAAATATCCAAATCCACAAGGATGGGCCTGCAAATGACAGTCGAGAAAAGAGCCTTACCAGGAAATAGACTTGGGAAATACCTTTAAAGAAAGACCGAGATACCAATGCAGAAGGAAAAACGAGAGCACTTTGGCTTAGGTTTCAAGCCAGATGCGAGGCAAAAGAGGAAAGAAGTAAAGAAAAAGCAAGAAAGAAAAAGGGCACGCCTAAGCGAAGAAGAGGTCAAATGGGAGCCAATGACCTTTCCTCATTTATCCAAAACATTTGTTTCGAGAGGAACCATATACCCTGAACAAAGGATGGCAAAAAAAGAAGTAGTAGGGGAAATGTTAAGAAATTTGAGCATTAACGCCGTATCCGAGGAAGGAATAGAAGAAAGATATTTATCTAGAATTTGCTATTACCCTCCTGAAAGTGTTCTGAACAATTGGACCATGGAAGAGATTCCTGTAACCTTTAGAATAAATTTAGAGTAATGTTGAAAACAAACTTGTTGCTCTAAACCTAGGAGCAATAAAAATCGTTTTATTAAATAGACATATGTCCAAATATCTTTATTTCAATAAAATGCACCTTTTTGTATCATTTCCGAGCAAATGTTCTTTTATTCTTTTCATTCATAACCAAAATATTCTTTACATTTCATTCATAACCAATCATGCAAATAACCATTCTTAGATTCTTTTGTTTTTGCACCTTTCTTGCCCGTCTAATAGGTCCCTAGATATAAATAATATGAGCGACGCTGTTATTAACTTAGAATCTCCTTTTGAATAAGATGCGGGTGTGGAGGATTCTTAGGATTTTGAAGATGACTAGGGCTATAACATATCTCTTGATTTGTTAAGGAGGGTAGAGCAAGATGAGAAACAAATCTTACCTCACAAAGAGTCAATGGAAATTATGAGCTTAGGAGAAGGAAAAGAGTTGAAGATTGGAGCTAGCATTGCCGCAGAAATGAAGCAAGACCTTATTGAGTTACTCCAAGAATTCAAGGATGTCTTCGCATGGTCATACTAGGACATACCCGGGTTAAATACGGATATCATGGTACACCGACTTCCCATAAAGGAGGATTGTAGGCTAGTTCAACAGAAGCTCCAAAGGATCAGACCTGATGTTTTGTTGAAGATAAAAGAAGAGGTCATGAAATAGTTTGATGCTGGTTTCTTACAAGTGGTTAAGTATTCAGAGTGGGTAGCCAATATAGTACCCATTCCTAAGAAAGATGGGAAGGTACGGATGTGTGTGGACTATAGGGATTTGAATAAGGCCAACCCAAAGGACAACTTCCCGTTGCCTCACATTGATACCTTAGTGGATAACACGGCTGGTTATTCACTTTTTTCTTTTATGGATGGCTTCTTCGGGTACAACCAGATTAAGGTGCACACTGAAGATAAGGAGAAGACCTCATTTATAACTATGTGGGGAACGTTTTGTTATAAGGTAATGTCATTTGAACTGAAAATGCGGGAGCAACGTATCAAAGAGCTATGGTAACCCTTTTTCATGATATGATGCACAAGGAGATCGAAGTTTATGTGGACGATATGATTGCAAAATCCAGGACTAAGAAAGAGCATGTGCAGGTCCTAAAAAGATTATTCCTAAGGTTGAAGAAATTCCAACTAAAGCTCAATCCAGCAAAATGTACCTTCAGGGCTAGATCGAGAAAGTTGCTAAGATTTGTAGTCAGTGAAAAAGGAATTGAGATTGACCCAGATAAAGTAAAGGCAATACAGGAGCTGTCTCCACCGCGTACTCAAAAAGAAGTTTGAGGTTTCCTAGGAAAGCTAAATTACATCACCCGGTTCATTGAACAACTAACGGAGAAATCTGACCCCATATTCCGTCTCCATAGGAAGCACAACCCAGGTGTATGGGATGAGGAGTGCCAGAAAGCTTTTGATAAGGTCAAGCATTACCTATCCAAAGCCCCAGTACTGATTCCACCCTGCCCAGATAAACCACTGATATTGTATTTGGCAGTATTTAAAAATTCTACGGGATGTGTGCTAGGCCAACATGATGAGTCAGGAAGAAAGGAAAGAGCGATATACTATCTCAACAAGAAGTTCACTGAATGTGAGATAAGATATTCGACAATTTAGAAGTTGTGTTGCACTTTGACTTGGATGACCTAGAGTCTGAGACAGTACATGCTGTACCACACAACTTGGCTCATATTGAAACTGAACCCTCTCAAGTACATGATAGAGCCAATTACCTTGAATGGAAGAATAGCTCGGTGGTAGATTTTACTTTCTGAGTTCGATATAATCTATCTAAAATAGAAGGTTGTAAAAGGGAGTACAATAGCAGAGTTTCTAGCCAGCAGAGCTTTAGAAGATTACGAGCTATTGGACTTTGATTTCCCAAATGAAGACCTAATGTATGTTGTAATCACTGAAGAATGTGCTCAGAAGGAGAGTCATCCTTGGAAACTAAACTTTGATGGAGCTTCAAACGTAGTAGGAAATAGAATTGGGGCAGTCCTAGTATCCCCAAACGGAGATCATTATCCTTTTACTAGCAAATTTTATTTTGATTGCACAAATAATATGGCCAAATACGAAGCATGCATCATGGGTATCCGTGCAGCTATTGGACGCAAAATCAAATTGTTAGAGGTATATGGCGATTCTACGCTAGTGATCTATCAGCTCAAAGGCGAATAGGAAACAAGAGATCCCAAGTTGATCAATTATCAAAAGCTAGCTTTGGAGTTAATCAGGGAGTTTGATGACGTCATTTTCTGTTACTTTCCGCGAGAAGAGAACCAGATGGCTGACACATTACCTACCTTAGCTTCTATGATCAGAGTAAACAAGCAAGAGGAAGTGAAGCCTATCAAATGAGCATTTATGAGGCTCCGGCATATTGCTACAACATCAACAAAGAAGAAGAAAAAAGATGATCACCCTTGGTATCATGATATATTGCAATATGTGAAGAATCGTGAGTAGCCCGACCAAGCAACCGAGAACAATAAGAAGACGCTGAGAATACTGGCCAATGATTATGTCTTAGATGGAAAGATCCTGTATAAGAGAAGGAAGGATCATGTGCTTTTAAGATGTGTGGATGCTGTCGAAGTTAAGAAAATCCTGGAAGAAGTCCATGAGGGTGTCCTGTGGAACGCACGCTAATGATTTTACAATGGCCAGACAGATCATGAGATTCGGGTATTATTGGTCCACTATGGAAGGGGATTGCATCAGCTATGCCAAGAAGTGCCACAAATGTTAAATTTATGGAGATAAAATTCATGTACCTCCCTCACCTCTTCATGTCATGACTTCTCCATGGCCGTTCTCTATGTAGGGGATGGACGTCATTGGGCCAATCTCACCAAAAGCTTCAAATGGGCATCGATTTATCTTTGTGGTCATCGATTACTTCACCAAGTGGGTGGAAGCCACTTCATATACAAATGTCACAAAGTTGGCAGTTAGCAAGTTCTTAAAGAAGGAGATCATATGCCGATATGGAATGCCCGAAAGGATCATATCTGACAATGCACTGAACTTGAATAATAGTACGATAGCAGAGGTCTGTAGTCAATTCAAGATCAAACACCACAATTCGTCACCGTATCGTCCAAAAATGAATGGTGCAGTGGAAGCGGCCAATAATAATATCAAGAAAATCGTGGGAAAAATGACTGAGACTTATAGAGATTGATATGAGAAATTACCATTTGCTCTTTATGCTTATCGAACATCAGTCAGAACCTCTTCCGGGGCAACTCCTTTCTCCTTGGTTTATGGAATGGAAGTGGTACTTCCTATTGAAGTTGAGATTCCTTCCCTTCGAGTCTTGTCTGAACTGAAGTTGGATGAAGTGGAATGGATTCAATCCCGGTACGATGAGCTGAACCTAATCGAAGAAAAGAGGCTAAGAGCCATTCATCATGGACAAATGTACCATAAGCGAATGATGCGGGCTTATAATAAGAAGGTTCACCCTAGAGAATTCCATGAAGGAGATCTTGTTCTGAAAAAGATCTTTCCCATACAAAAGGACTTTAGAGAAAATGGATGCCGAATTGGAAAGGACCTTATGTGGTAAAGAAGGCTTTCTTTGGAGGAACTCTGATTTTGACCGAGATGGATGACAAAAGCTTGCCCAATCCCTTGAATTCAAACTCAGTCAAGAAATATTTCGTCTAAAAAAAGGAGGAGAGGCCAAGGTGAAAACCCGCAATGAGCGCCTTGCGACCAAAGGGGTTTTGAATTGAAAACCAAAGAATGGGCAATTCAAATTTTTGATTAAAGGGGAGGCACACCGTAGTCTTACTATGCCCAAATTGACAAGAAGGAGTGATGTTACATCTTGGGGCATCAACAAAGTCTTTTAATTCTGCCAAACACCTATGAAGTTCGAAAAGGGTCCTTAAGAAGTTCTATTCAGAAAAGCTCATGCTATGATATCTGAGGCACCTATTTTCATATTATTCATTTTTTCCAAGAAATTTTTCTATTCTTGATTAATTTATCCATTTTTGCTTTTTTAAAAAACTTGCTATCTTAACTTATTCTCACTTCGTACTTTAACAAAATTTGATCTCTTGATCAATTTATTCATTTCGAGCTCTGCTCTCAATAAAATTCCATTTTGTCGTTGTGATAACCTTTTTCAAGCATTTTTCATTGAAATATCGATTAACGGACTATTAATATTCAAATAAAAGGAGTTTTGCATATTACTCTGAAAACTTCTAAATATTACAAGAACCTAAGATGGTACCACTATTCAGAACTAATCAGGTTCAGGGATTGGGAACATTTGAGAAAGAATGATCTAAATTGGGACCATCTCTTCATATTTGCTGTCAAAGATACCAACTGAATAAGAAGGCAAGGTAATACATTAATGATAGAACCCTGATGAATAACGAGTAATGACAACCTAAGCATTAAAAATGAGGGTCATTCCAAAAACTAGATTCTTTGCATTCATGCAAACATCATTCATACACATCTAGTTAGGAGCATTTGATTCATCCTAATCATTTGGCATAAATAGGCCCAAGAAATCGATTTTACAGCTCATGTCCCCCAGAGGACGGTGTAGCAAGATCCATTGAGGCTACGAATTACAGATCTTATCTCTCTAAAGTTGCAGCGAAGCAGATTGAGCACATCAAACCTTATCTCCCTGAAGTTGCAGTGGCGCAGGTTAAAAAATAGCAAATCTTATTTCCCTAAAGTTGCAGTGGAACTTGTTAAAGCTACGAGTTACAAGTCCCTATACCTCTGAAGTTACAGTGGGTCGGATCAAATCTATCATGGTGATCTTATCTCTCTGAAGTTACAGTGGAATAGATGGAAGCCATTAACCTTATCTCCTTGAAGTTGCAGTGGAGCAAGTTGAAAATACAAGTCTTGTCTCCCTGAAGATGCAGTGGAGCAGACTGAAGATAGCAAATATTATTTCCCTGAAGTTGCAGTGGAACAAGTTAAAGCTACGAGTTACAAGTCCCTATATCTCTGAAGTTAAAGTGGGTCAGATCAAATCTATCATGGCGAATCTTATCTCCATGAAGTTGCAGTGGAACAGATGGAAGTCATTAACCTTATCTCCCTGAAGTTGCAGTGGAGCAGGTTGAAAATACAAGTCTTATCTCCCTGAAATGGTAGTGGAACAGATTGAACCTATAAATTAGATCTTATCTCTCTGAGGTTGCAGAAGAGCAAGCTGAAGTCACAAGTCTTATCTCCCTGAAGATGCAGTGGAGCAGACTGAAGATAGCAAATCTTATCTCTCTGAAGTTACAGTAGAGTAGATTAAAGCCACAAAGCTTATTCCCCTGAAGTTGCAGTGGGGTAGGTTGAAGCCACAAACCTTATCCCCCTAGAGTTGCAGTGGGGCAGATTGAAGTTACAATTCTTGTCTCCTTGAAGTTACAGTGAATCAAAGTACTAATTCCTATACCCCTGAAGATGCAGTGGGACGGAGTGAGGCTACAAATGAAGTCGAGACTTGGCGGGCCCAGGCAAAATTAGCCCTTTTAAAGTTTTTACTCTATTCTTGTTACACGACAATGAGCAAAGAGGGGCAGCTGTAATAGGCCAATTTGACCTGGCCCAAATCAAGTAATAAAACCAAACAAACAATAAAAAAAAAACAACAACAACAACAATACCAACCCACATTAATTACAACCCAATTACCCTTAACCTAGCCCAATCTATCAGCCCAATACAAAAATTTTCCAGCAGCCTCCTTAACTCCCTTCAACCGTCGACCTTTGGCCTCCTTCCTTGGACACCACGCGCCATCACCACGCCTCTGACACCTGCAGAGAGAAATCAATGCAAAATAAACAAGCAGAAATAGACAAAAAAAAAAGGAATGAAACGATTTTGTATCTGGCTATAAAAGCCAAAGTATTTTCTTTCTAAAGTTTTACAAACCTTAAGCAATCAAAAACACAATAGAAGCCTTAAGGTTGATTTCGTTTTTATTTTCTATTATTATTTACTATTTTTTATTTATCTTATTTTATTTTTTCGAAACTTTTACAAATGAAATCGAAAGAGAAAGGCAAAAGGACCTTACCTAAACCCCGGGGCACGTCGTCGGAGCCTCCTCTCCTTCGTCGAGGCCGAACCGAAACCTAAAATAGAGGGTTTATTCTATCGATTTTTCGGGGCACCAAGGCATGGCCTTCGAAACGGGGCTTTGAATGGGGCTAAAATCCCATCTCCGTGTCATTGGCCACCGAACGTGGTGGTGGTGCGACGATCGGCCGGAGAACCCCTTTTAATCGGGGAAGACGAAAGAGAGAAAGGGCTGAGTGGCTGCTTTGTCTATTTTTAAAAAAAATTTAGGGTTTAAAATGTGGTTTTCAGAAAATTTGGGCCTTTATATACATTTAGCAAAACGGCGCCGTTTGGTTTAAGGATAGCTGCGCATGTTCCCTCAAAAGGGAGATTTGTGAGAATGGCCCTTCTCTTTCGCGGCTTTGTTCGATTTGGCCCTGTTTCCTATCTTATTTGTTCTTTTAAATTTGGCCATCAGGTTTCATTTTGATTTCGAATTGGTCCCTAGAGCTGTCAAACTGGGTGTGCGCATGGAACTTTGGGAACATTTTCCCATCTGGTCCCCATTAATTTCGCACCATTCAATTTGCTCCTAAAGTAGCTTTTGATTATTCATTTCGGCTCAATTTTTAATTTCATCATTGGTTTTGTGTAATTTATTCATTTATTTTTTATTTTATTTTATTATTATTATTTGTTTAAAGCCTTACATATTATCCATATTAAATTGTATATATATATATATATATATATATATGTATATATATGTACATATTATTCATTCTAAGATCTTTTGTACACATTAATCTTTTTAAACTATTGTTTGTTTTAAATTATAAATTGCGTATAATAAACTGTTTTGCATTATTTATTTTAAATTATTTCATTTGTTAATTACTTTGAAATGTTTTACATGTTCTTTATTTTTAAAAAACTGGTTTTCATATATTATTTCAAAATTGCTATTTCTATCACTTGTTAAAAATATATATATATATATATATATATATATATATACTACCTATTTTTTGTATAAATATATCATCTTTTCTAAAAAACCTTTTGTATATTACATTTTTAAATCTATTTTTTTTCACTTATTATTCATTTAAGCTTACGTATTATTGTAAGTTGTATTATCTATTTCAAATTTCACATATTATTTAGTCTAAACTATGATATACTATTTTATTTAATTATTTATTTGAGTTTCTCATATATTATTTATTTTAAACTTATATAGTATCTATTTTATTTTTATTTAACATTTATCTTAAAATTGTTTTATTCTAAATTTCTTTGTTACACGTTATTTATTTTTACATATTACTTTGCTTTAAATTATTTTACGTTAATTATTTTTAAATTATTTCACATTTATCTACTTTTAAATTGTTTTTTGTCACTTATCTTAAATTATTTTATGTATTATCCACTTTTATATTATTTATTTCATTGTTCTTCAATTATTAATGCTAGTATTTAAATGGTACATATTGTGAGATTATTGTCATTGTGTGTATTTTAATTTGTTTATTTCATATTTTTTGTATTATAGTTATTCGTTCATATAATATTATTGTCGGTATTACTATTCATGCTTGTAACTATGTTTTTGTTATTGCATCATGATTCAAATTCCACTTTACCGATATTGATTATCTTTTAACAAAATGAACAAATATATTTTCGAGTCTATTTTATAATTGCTTAGTAAAAGCTTTCAAAATAAGGCAATGTTTTGTATTTAGAAATTCGGGAAATAGTGCCCCAACGTGCTGGGTTTCGATTTTTCGTTTGACTAAATAACTAAATATCCTTTTAATGAATTTTGTAAATCATGAGATGATTTTGGTTACGAGGGTTTAAAACATCATGCCCTAACGTGTTGGATGTGATGTTTGTATCCTTTCGAACAAAGGAATCTCAAGTTCCAACTCAAATTGTTCAAGTTTTTTAAAGAAATCATGTTTTCAAATCTTTTCGAATTTTCGACATGAAGACGCTAATTAATCAATTTGGTACCAATTTTGGGCGTGACGAAGGTGCTAATCCTTCCTCGCATGTAACTAACTCCCGAACCCGTTTTTTCAAATTTCGTAGACCAAAAATACTGTTTTAATAAACCAAAACGTTTTATTAAAACAAAGGTGATTCGAGCACACCTAACAAAGATCGATGGCGACTCCCATTTTAATTTTTGTTTTCAAAACTAAATTCGATTCCCATTTTACAAAAAATGGTTTTGACATATATTATATAAAACAATTCCCGTAATTATATATATACTGAACCATGCATATATATTATATATATAATACCAAAATCCATTAATATATACTATATAAAATAAAGCCATGCATATATATTATATAAGATAAAGTCATGCATATATATATATATATATATATATATATATATATATAATATGTATAACCACCCACGTATATATATATTACAACCCACATATATAAAATATATGTATAAAACATACATTACTTATATAGCACCAAAGCACACATATGTATGTATATGTTTAACACCAACAGACCCCACTCGTATATATTATATGACTCCAATCTCACGCATATATATTATCAACACCCCCATTTATATATATTTTATATATAACACCCAATATAATTATACTGTATACAAAATAAAGCCCATGTATATATATTATAAATCCATGCATTTTGCACCATTTAAATCGCTCAATGAATATACTCAATGATTCAACCAAAATTGCAAGGATTTGCATAAAGACGAAGTCAAGGTTTGCATACCATAAGTGGGGATTCGCATATGTTATCTTAGCATGTGTACTGGAGTTTAAATGTAGTATGTCAAACCACTCACCTTAGTCAATACCTCCTACACAACAATGTCAAATAAGCTTTTATTACCCTTTCGCATGCTCGTGAAACCTCCCGATGAATCCAAATCTTTGCATGAAAATTAAATACAATATAAAATCATTATTAACAGCCTTAAACTCAAAAAAAGATAGCAGAAAAATCACCACTCTAAGCTTACTTTTCTCATACCGAAAATTTAACTAGTTTTGTCGAAATAAGTGTTTAACCACTCAAACTTTATCTCTAAGCCTTAATTTTGATTTTAATATTCCTAAATATCATCTAATTATATATCCAAACCATCAATTTCATTCAATTTCACCGATCTAATTTTTCCGAAAAAATCAAGCTCGTATGAACACACAAAAGGGGAAATTCGAAATTCATAAAAATTGGATACCGATCTATCATTGAGTTAAAATACCTTCTATTTAGTTAAAAATAGATTAAAAATCAATCAAAAATAATAAATTTACTCATTATTTCAGATTTCACCATTGTTGAACCGAAATTTGATTAAAAAGTTTTAAATCTTAAAAACTCTCAACACACTCGATTAAATTCCGAATTAGAAAAGCAACAACCTTAATCTAATCATAATAAGTCAAGACATTACCTTAATTTGAAGAAAACATGTTGTTGATCTAATTCGAAGTTGAACATAGGGAGAACAATGACAAATTTGTTAAGGATTTAATGATTTTTCTTTAAAATTGGAATGTGCTGAGGTGTTTGAATAGCTAGAAATCACCAAAGATGAGTTAGTTTTGAGAGAAAATATCATATTTGAATTTGGAAATTTTTTTGAATGAGAAGCTAAATGGGAGGGAAGGGACGTGGGGGTTTTAAAGAAGGAAGAAGATAAGCGGATTTTTTTTTAAAATTCAGGGGAAATTGTCTCTTAAAAACTTCCAATTTTCCCTTGTTTTTCAAATTAGTCATTAGTTTAATTAAAACACATTTTTCTTAATTATTTTCAAATCCTATTTTTTTAAAAAATCCATTTTAACCAAAGTAATTCTCAAACACTTAATTTTAATCTCTTAACCTAAAATTATTAATTGTATTTATTTTAATATCTTATTTGTAACACTCCTAACACGTCTCCATCGTCGGATTAGGGTTACAGAATATTACTATACAATCAAAAACATTTAACATCATAACATTAAATAAATTAAACTCATTATAAACCAATCAATCATATGCATTTTGTCCCTAAATCAAGCGCTCGAGGCCCTAAAAATAACTTACAAACGATTCAGGACTAATTTGAAACAAAACAGGAATTTTGAGAAAAAAAGTTGCAAAAATAGAAAAGAAGGATCACATGACCGTGTGGCCAGGCCGTGTAACATTCGAACAAGGGACACACGGTCATGTCCCATCCTGTGTCCTCACCCATGTAACTCACTGAGAAGGGTCACACGGCCATGTAACTCTCTGAGTTGCCACACATGCCCGTGTGCTAGGCCGTGTGCTAGGCCATGTAACTCACTAACTTGAAACATTAAAATTTTACAAGTGACACACGGCCGTGTGACAGCTCGCATCCCAAGTCGTGTGAACCCAAAATTTACCTAAAATCAATCCATTACAAGTCCAACTCATACCTACTCATTTAAACCATTTGGGCACACATTCAAGGGGTTCAAACATCATTCAAACACACATAAACATGCCATTTCAAACATCCTAAGTCACCTAACCAATATGCCATTCAAAGGCACTACAATTATATCAAACATTAAGAATCAAACCAAAGCAATTTGACCATATTTCAAACACACAACCTAGTGCACTTAACTGCCATACATGACCATTTGCAAGCCATCAAAACATACTAAAAGAACCTTATTTACAAGCACTTAAAAGTAACCAATATGACATAACTTGGTAAGGCATTAAAGTGCACCAAACCAACATAACCTCAAAAGCTTAAACATACCAACACATACATTACAAATATCCTATACATGTCATTATTAACCTTGGCCAAAATACATAAAATCTACCGAAATCATTGTTGGATAGTGTGATAGGTCTCCGATGGGTTTCCAACCAATCGAGCTTCCGATAATCTATAAAACGAAGGAAAGTAACTACATAAGCAATAAGTGCTTAGTAAGCTCATATAAACTTTAAACATAACTTACCATTTCATTAATACAATTTATAGTTTAGGCATAAATCATTACCAATACCATAAGCTTAGTATAAGCCTATACTACATCATCAAACTCACAAGTTAGTAGGTTCATCAACCTCACATATAAGTTCATTTATAACATAAATAAATTTCATAAGATACAATACATATTCATCAACCTTTTCATAAGATCATGAAACATTCCATTAATTTACTTACCATTCCATTCCTTTTCTTACCCTTTGAACCATCTAGAATTACATCAAATACTTGGGAATGCTTACACATAGTGTGCCTTTTCGTATAACTGTAACCTTTCCTTTACATAAATACGCACAAGAGCTATGGGTCAGAATGTAAGCTACATGATGCTGCCCACATGATCTGTGGAGAATCCGCAACAAATGCAGGACCTCAGCCATCGGTAAGACATTCAAGACCAGCATTAGAAACATGAAATCCTTAATGACATGTTATTTGTATCCTAAGAATTCTTAAGGTTCAACCAAGACTTGTTAACTGTCAATTCATCATAACATGGATACATTTATATATTTTTTATATATTAAAACAACATAGCAAATAATCAATTTAGCTAACATTAAAATGATCATAATTCATACAAACTTACCTCGATAACTAGGTTGTAGTAGTAGAGTCGAACTAATCCGAAGCTTTCGCTTTTCCTCGATTTAAGTCCGAATTTGGTTTATCTTGATCTAAATAAATAATTTCATTCAATTAAGTATTTATAGTATTCAATTTAATCCATAGTTCATATTTATGCAAAATTACAAAATTACCCCTAATACTTTGACTTTTCACAATTTAGTCCTTAAGCTCACAACTTAAATATAACTCATTTTAGCCTAAATCCAACTTAACCAATGTTACAAGAGACCTTGAAACAACCCATTATTACCAACATTACACAACAAAACCCATGGATTTGTAGTTTTAATAATTTAATCCCTATTTCCAAAATTCATCAAAAATCACTTAACAAAACATGTTTATTTTACAACAAAGATAAATAATCCATCAACTAACATCAAAACACATTCAAAAGCATCCATGGAAAGGCCCTCAATCTTTAACAGTTTTACAAATTAACCCTCGGGCTAACTAGATTAAGCTAAAACAAACTCAAAAATATAAAAATCAATAAAAGCGGTGCACAAAATCATACCATGCAATGAATAATTCAAAACCAAAGCTCTCCCCACTTCAATGATGTAATCGGCCAAAGCAAAGAAGAAATGGGGAAGATGATATCTTTTTCTTAGTTTATTTTAGCTTTATTTACCAAATTACTATTTTACCCTTATTACAAATCAAAATTTTCAATAAAACCTTGTCTATAACTATCCACTAACTCATTAAATGGTATAATTATCATTCGAATCCATTTACTTTCATTTTCATAGCCATTTATCCCTTTTAACTAAAAGAATTCAACTTTTACACCTTTTATGATTTAGTCATTTTTACCTAATTAACCATTTAAACATCAAAATTTCTTAACAAAATTTTGATACGACCTTAATATATTCTTGTAGAATTTAAATAAATGCTAAAATAATAAGTCACTCGTCGAAATTGTGGTCCCGAAACCACTGTTTCTAATACCACTGAAAACGGGCTATCATATTATGTAATTAATTTCTAATTATTTTAATGATCTAACCTAATTACGATTTTTGGTTCACTAATCCTCAATTTACTATCCCGATTCTACTAACCCGATTTTCGGGATGTGACAACCATAGTATTCGAATACTTCAAATCCCACTAAGCATTACATAAGGCCTTGTCGAGAAGTTCAAAAACATTCCCAGATTTCACGTAAAATTTAGACCTTTATAAGCCAAATCTTTTAGCTCACAGTCAAAACACATCCGTTGAAAACACTGGCACCCAACAACGAACCTTCTTGGTCCACCCTTTTTCTCCTCTTCACTAAGCAAAGCGTTGAAATCCCCAACGACTAGCCAAGGCTCCTTAATATTCTGCCCAATACCTCCTAAACCGTCATAAATCTCTCCTTAACAATTTATGAGGGCTATCATAAACCGCAGTAAAGTAAACCCAATCGGATTTGTCATCAACTGTAATTTTCATATGAACAAACTGTTTGTTATTACCAGCACTCTTACACGAATTTTCTCTTTCCATAGAACCCAAATCCCACTGGAAAAGCCTATTGATTCCACCTTATGGGAGAATGGTATTCCAATACTCATAATAGCTTTGTCAGCTTTCAAGCCATTAATCCTAGTTTCCACTAAAACAAGAACTTTTGGATTAACTTCAAGCAAATATTCTTTCACAATTTTACCAAAATTTAGGTGACTAGTACCCTGACAATTCCACACTAAAAAAGTCGACTTCATAAGACAAATAATACAAGGTCTAAGACATATGAACATATCATTCTTCTGCATTTTCGTCCATGAGTGCTACCACATCTTCACCCTCTTGACCTAGCACTTCATGCCCTCTCAAAGTTAGACATTGATATGTCAAACCCATAGTTTCACAAGCAACTACTTTGCAACCTATTTCAACTACATTCCCATCCATCTCCAATTGATCCACCATATCTAAATAGCCTCTTGGATGGGAATCGTTTCCTTTGAAGAGTACACAACATCCCCCTTCTCCCTAGGATTGAAAACTCAACCATTAGAACATGAAGGATTTTTTAGAATAAAAGCAATTATAGAAGGCAAAATAAGATTTTTAATAACTAGAGCACTTCCCAATTCGTGAAAATTCCTTGCAAATATATTTGGATTTTTATTCTCCAAAAGAGTAATAGATATATGTTTAATCATATCCAAAATACCTTGATTGTTCTTGGATCCATTATCCTTGCTTAGCCCACTTGTTATAACCCCCGGGCCCTTATTCCTCAAGTCTACTTCCTTCTGAGGCCCACTAACGGCCTGCCTAGAGCCAAAAGCCTTGACATCAACATCTCATTTCTTTAGGCCCTTGCCTCTATTGATTTTAAGCCTACGTCCCCCAGTTAGCTATTCACTATTCATGCATTTTCTCTTACTTCTAGAGCCACTCCCTTGATTTCCTCTCATAATATCTTTAGTTGATCTGGTTTCCTGATTGCTTTGCTCCCAAAATTAAAGATTTCACCAAAAATTTCTCCAGTTTCATTTCTAATTTCTTCAATTTTAGCAAGAGCATTAAATCGAGATCCAAAAGAGATCTGATCATGTCTAAACTAACTATGACAACGAGTAAGGCAAGTGCACCTATTGTTTGATAGTATAGCTATGGAAAGACCGAAATATCGTATCCTCAAGGACCAAGAGTATTAGTAATTACTATCTTTCCATTATTTAGCCTAAGAATTAAAGGAATTGATGTTTAATCTAAAATCAACTAATTACTAAGCTAAAGATGCTAAGACACAGAGAATAAATTGGGGAAATACTTTTGGAAAAACCAATTGATCTAGATAATACCCGAGGAAGAATCCACTTAGACTTCACTTATTATCTAACTCGAACTGATTTATTTATTCACTTGACTTGATCCGTAGGATTCCCTAATTTATATTAATACCTCTCTTGAGGCTACTAACGTCTAACCCTAGGTTGATTAATTGAAATCTCTTTTTAATTAAAACCCTTAGAGTTGCATTAACTCAATCTATGGACTCCCATATTAGGTTTGACCCTAATCCGGCAGATTTTTGTCATTCTATATCTAGGAGTGCGATCAACTCCACTTAACTATGGTAGATCTACTCTTAAACAGAGACTTTTGCTCCACTGCCTAAGCACATCAATACTTGAATCAATATCCTGAAATATCAAAGCAAGACTAAAGGACATATAATTAAGAACAAATCAAATATTTATCATATAGTTTAGAAAACAATAACAAGATCCGTTTTAGGTTTCATCCCCCTTAGGTATTTAAGGGGTTTAGTTCATGTTTATAAAAGAATACATCTCTGAAGAAAGTATAAAACAAAACATAAGAAAAACCCTAAAACCCCCTGAAGGAAATTGAAGGGAAGATCTTCCGTCTTGAGTATGATTCCGGCTTCTTGAAATAAAACAACTGGCTATCTTCGAGTAAATCCCACAATTCGGCCCTCTCTAGCTTGGCTTCTTCCGCCTCTCCCTTTTAGGATACACTTAAGGTGTTTATATAGGCTTTTGGAATGTCTTTCTTTGCCTCTAAGTATCCTTTTTCGAGTGGAATTAAAATAGGTCACGGCAGGGACATGCCCGTGTGAATCGAGCCCAGGCCTTGTTCGAGTCTGCTAAAGTGACATGGTCGCGTGGTTAACTCCAGGCCGTGTTGATTTCTCACTTTGGCCCAATTTTTCATTTTTGGCCCGTTTCTCGTTCTTTTCATCCTCCTATGCTCACCTAAGTATAAAACATGAAATTATAGGATTAGGAGCATCAAATTCCATAAGTCAAAGGTTAAATCATCCAAAAGTATGCCAAATGTGGGATTAAAATATGTATATATTATGATTTATCAAATAACCCCACACTTAAGCTTTTACTTGTCCTCAAGCAAAATCCTCACTCACAATTAGAACTAACTTCCCTCAGTTCATAATTCTCATTAACAATGTCTCATCATAATTCATAGATAATTCATACATGGATAATATAACTCAAAGAGTCCTAAAGATTCAAACAATTTAAGTCATTAATTTTTTTAGCACGAAAACATAGGTGTTTCCCCTTATCTGAATAATTACCTTTGATCCAAAACTGACAAGGATTGACATCCTCACTAAAGATTCACTCAAATCACTCAAAGTGTTTAAGGTTCAAAATAAAGCACTCATCAGTCAAACATGAAAAGTTATTACCATAGGCTTGCATGAAAATTAAATCTACACCACTATAAAATGAGATGATACACAAATCAAAAGGTCATTAAAGGGTTGTCATGGGGCTTGGGTTAAAGGTGTGGATATAGGCTGAATTAGAAGGTTAGAATCGAGATTGAATTGATAAATTACCTAACTAGAAACAATAAACTTGTCGAAAGCATTTTTATTTTAAGTTTGAAAAATGGGATTGACTTTAAAAAAATGATGTGGAGTCGCCACCAAAATTTCTTTGTTTAGGTGTGATTGGATCACCTTGTAAAAATATTGGTCTACGAAATTAAATAGCAAAAAGGGTTTGGGAGTCGGTTACGTACGAGAAAAGGTTAGCACCGTCATATGCCCCAAAACGGGTACCAAATCGATTAATTAGTGTCCTTACATTGAAAACTTGAAAATATATTTAAGGTGTGATTTTTTAAAAGAATATCAATTAATTTTGAATTGAATCTCAAGATTCACCCGATTCAAAGGAATAAAAAATATCATATCCAACACGTTAGGATATGACACGTTTATACCTTGACACCGAGATCATCTTTAATCTTCAAAACATGCAATTAAAAGGGTATTTGGTTATTTGGTTGAACGGAAAATTGACACCCAGCACGTTAGGGCATAATTTTCGAACTTCCAAACACACAAATATTGTCTTATCTTGAAAAGTTTTCAAATATGCAATCTTGAAATTGGCTCAAAATGCATTTTTTAATGAAATGAAACATTTAGTAAAGGCTTGAATATATTGGAGTTTGAAACATAAAACAATAACAAGAAGCACAAACATAGCATTAAGCATGAAATACAAATAAGCTCAACATCATATTTATGAATTGTGATCATAACAATAATTTAAATATACCAATATACAATAATGATAATTACATGGTTTAAAAGACATATATTAACAATCAAAAATCAATAAGCTACAACATATGATAATTCTACAAAATTGACAATGGCAAATTAATATAAAACAAAATTTTGAATGTTAACAAATGTATTTAAAATAAAAAATGGATTTTGAAATCAACAAATTATGGAATTATTTAAAATAGAAAAATTTGTAAATGAACTTATGAAATATTTATTTTAAAAAGAACTTGAAATGAATCATCCAAAATGAAAAACATAATATACGCATTTAAATATATATAAAACATATATAAGTAATATGATATAAAAATGTATGAAATAAATTAAAATGTACAATAAGACATGATCTTTCAAATTAATAAATTATATATACTAAATTTGAAATAAAATATATATATATATATATATATATATATATATATAAGCAATTTTAAATGAAACTAAATATATAGATAAGTTTAAGAGGAAATAAAAATAATGTGCAAAAATCCTATCATTATATATGTATGTATGTACAAGATAATAACATATAATTGTATTTAAATTAAATATTATATAAGTTATCAAAGAAATGCATCATATATGATTTGAAAATTAAATATTTATACAATAAATATAAACAAAATACATATAAATGGAAAAAAATAAAACAAATTAGAACATTATAGAATCGATTTCAAAATAATTTGATTAAAATAGTTTGAATAATGAATAAATTTAAGACTAAAATTATAAATTAAAATTAAAACTTAATCAAAATAAAAATAAAATTAGAAGTCTATTTCATAAATAAACAAAATTATTTAAACAAAATCGAGGATCATATTGAACTTCGCATGAAAAATAAGGGATCAAACTAGCAAATATTCCAATATCCAAAACGCAGCACATGAACAGGACTAGACTGAAACGATGCACAAATTGCATAGATCAATTCAGAAGCAAACGAAATGTATAACAGGTTTAATTGAAAAATGGTACGATAAAGAGGGACTAAATGCACAAATATTCCATCACCACAAAAATGCGGATCTTGTGGATGTTAGATTGGGTCGGACCGGGGCATTTCACACGGCGCCGTTTTGAAACTATTAAATTGAGTCCAAACGGAATCATTTCCTTAATGCGTTATAATCCCTTTTAAGCAGACTTTAAATCATCTGCTAACCTTTCGAAACCCTAGCCCCCCTTTCTGTTTAATCTCTCAACCGCAGAAAGAAAAAAAAAAGAAAATCCGGCTACTTCAACGCCATGGTAATCGGCGATTAGTGACCAATTCTGGCTCCTTTTCAAGCTAGACCCGAAGGCTTCGACGTTTCTTATCCCAAAGGCCCTCTTTACTTTGATTTCTACGAAGAAAGCGGTCCAATGGTTCGTCTTTAGAAGGTACCCCTCTTTTCTTTAATCTTCAAATGAACAGAAACATGCCGAAAGAGAAAGGAAAAAAAATGTGAAAGCAAAAAGATATATAAAAACAACCTTTCGATCTTTTTTTTGCTTTTGAATCAATATTTCTTACGTATTTCTCTTTGTGTGTATGCGTAAAAAACAAAATGTTTACATCAGGCCCTTTTTATAGCCTAAAAAACAAACAGAAAATGAAATACATGTTCTTCTACTGTATTCTATAGTCCCCTGCTGGTATTTTTGCTTTTTGTTGTAGGTACATCATGAGGAGACCCTCACGATGTCAAGCTTTATATGCGTGATGATACGTGGCGTGGATGCAAGCGAGGCACACATGGAAAAGAACTGTGGCACTGGAAGTCTCCAGAAACCATTAGAGTTTCTGGAAGGCACTGAGATTGTTGGGTCATTCGGGCCTCGTTTGGCATTTGGGCTTCGGGTTGGGCCATCTGTTTGTAAATTTGGGCTCAGGTTGGGCTGTCTGTTTATTAATATTGGACTGTTTTATTGGGTTTGACTTTATTGTATTTGGACTATTCTATTAATGGATTATTATTAGTTTATTGATTTTATTTGGTTTATTTTTTGGTTTTAAATGGGCCGGGCAAAATGGGCCTATTACAAAACTGATAATGAATAATTACATCAATAACTCGAGCTTCTTCTAAATATGTGAATTTAACTGTTTAAGCTCATAGAACATAGAACTAATGATGAATAGATTTTCTGACTTTTTTTTTAAGAATAAGCACAAGTAATAAAAGATGAATTCAACTACTATAATTAGGTAACCGATCAAATCAAATCTCGACAAAAAGGGAGTCAAGAAAATGGGATAACAAGTTAATAACAGGGTTTCGAGTTAATATTAGTGGTAAATCAAGAAACGGTTGATTAGGCTAAAAAGTGGTTCACTGTGGGTTAATTATGAATGTAGGCCTTTTGTGGAGTGAGTAGATTAAATCCTAGGTGCCTTTATCATCTCAGTATACAAAATCAAAGGTGTGGTCTCGACCTGTATAATCGAAGCAAGTTCTAGAATTACAAATCAATGTTGACACACTCATAATCAATAAAGTGAGCACGAAAAGATATATGCTCTAAAGGCTCAAAATCTTACAAAAATTATGGTTTTTGATGTCAACCTTGTAAAATTCAAATTTCAAAGTAACATTTAGATTTAGGGAAAGAACCTAGAAAATTTAATTCTGAAAATAAACTTATCATGCTTGATTCTCTAATATCTTAAAGTTTAAATAATCAATGCACAATTAACTATGACTTAATCCAACACATATCAATAAAAATCATAAATCAACAGAAGTTTCATTCTAATTAGTAATATGAGAAAATTGCTTAAGACAAGATACCATTCAGGGATTTGAGAATAATGCAAAAAGTTAGAAAATTTTGAAATTCACCCCCCACAATTAAGATGTACATTGCCCTCAATGTACAAATATAGATATACACAATATAGGAAGAAAATCATAAGGAAGGGAGAGAAGTGAAACTTCCTGAAGTTTGGGTGGAGTCAAAGAAAAGAAATCGGATAGGATTGGTAGAGGTGAACGTGGGGGAGCACCTCGAACTGTTTGAAATTGGATCTTTGAAGCAGCTGGCCTAATCTTATTGTATCCTAAGCTAAATTTAAATGGTATGAAGAAAAAGAAGAAAATAATAAAGAGAATAAAATAAAAATAAAAGTAAATAATGGAAAATAGGTATGAGTTCAAAAAGAAAGGGGAAAAGGGATGAAGACTTAGGGAAGAAAGTGAACAGAAGAATGGGATTAAATAGAAATTGGTATATATATATATATATATATATAGTCATGGCCCATGCACGTGTACCCTGGGAGTGTCTGGTCACAAAGCCGAGTCGCACGGTCGTGTGCGGTGTTGTTTGTTTTCCCACGCCTGTATAGTGCGTCTCCAAGCCCGTGTAGGTTTCTCAGTGTCGGCCACGACCGTATCGCACGGTCATGGCATTTTATCACAGCCCGTGTTTGGGGAAAATTGTGTCCTATTGCCACGCGGTTATGGCCATGCCCATGTACCTACCTATGGTGCCCACACGGGCATGGCCACGGCTGTGTGTAAGGCCGTGTGGGTATGGAAAACCTGCGCCTAAACATGAAAAGAAATAAACTAAACTAATTAGTATAGTTAGTACTCGGGTTGCCTCCCGAGAAGCGCTCGTTTAAAGTCTTAAGCTAGACTTACCTCTCATTTGCATAATCATGGTGGTTTGTGGAGTTGAAAATATTTTATCATGCTATCAGTTCTACTATCAGTATATAGTTCGAGTCGAGTACTGTTTACCTTAAAAGTGCCAAATATGGGATTACTTACCTCGATTGTTCCATATATGAAGATATTCAGTACCGTGAAAGGGATTTCTTCGTTCATTTTAAGATCTGAACTGGCGATTCGAGGGTCTTTCTTATCCAACAATACCTTATCTCCTATTTTGAAGTGATTTGCTATCCTATAAGCTTGTCTGGAGATTCCCTCGATTTCGCTTCTTGTGTTCTCAATTTCTCCTTGAAATGTGTCTTCCACTCGTCCAATTCATCGACCTGAAGTCTTCGTTCCCCATGAGTTACTTCTCTATCGGCACGGGGTCTAGGATCAAGTTCAGTTGTGTAGCTTCGTGGTGTTTACTGTGAAGAAGGTTGAACCAATTGGTTCTCAATGGAATTTATGTTCTCACCTTTATCACTTGATGTCCTAGTCGAGTCAAGAGCTTGAAGAGTGATTGTTTCGTCACCTACACGAAGTGTGAGTTCACCTGTGCCAACATCAATTTTAGATCTGGCAGTTGCTAAAAAGAGCCTTCCTAAAATTAAAGGAATATTATTGTCCTCATCCATGTCTAAAACAACAAAGTCTACTGGAAATATGAATTTGTCAATTTTCACTAGTACGTCTTCAATTATACCCCTAGGAATTCTAATAGTTTTATCATTAATTGAATGCTCATCCTAGTTTGTTTGGGTTTCTAGACCTAGTCGCTAAACATTTTATAAGGCATAACATTTATGCTTGCCCTAAATCAGCTAAAGCATTATCAACAGATAAACTACCAATTAAGCACGAAATTATAAAACTTCCTAGATCTTTTAATTTTTATGGTAGTTTATTTTGTAAAATTACCGAGCACACTGCGTTTAGCTCCACATGCGATGCCTCGTCTAACCCTCATTTATTTGTCAAAAGCTCTTTTAAAAATTTTTGAATCTGGCATCTACGAAAGAGCTTCAAGAAACGGTAAGTTAATATGTAATTTCTTTAGAAGTTTAAGAAACTTGCCGAATTGTTCATCTGCGTTGTTTTTTTCATCGCATTTGGGTATGGCGCTCGAGGTTTGTACTCTGTAATTACCGGTTTAGGTTTATCATGGCTTGCCTCAACCTTACCCTTATTTACCACAACCTATTGCCTTGACTCAGATTTAGATTCTACTAACCCTTCACTATTTTGAGCGGTAACGACATGAAGTTACTCATTTTGGTTTGTTTCAGTGTTGCTTGGCAAGCTACCTTGCGATCATTCAGAGATGAGTTTAGCAAGTTGTCCCAATTGGTTCTCGATCCCTTAGATTGATGCTTGCTGATTTTTGAGTGTTGTTTCGGTGTTTTGGAAATGAGTTTCTGACACCGCGATGAATTTTGTCAGCATCTCCTCAAGGTTTGGCTTTTTCTTTTGTGGGTAGGGTTGCTGTTAAAAGCCTGAGAGGGGTTGTTGTCTCTGATTCCCTTGGCCACCCAATGAAAATTTTGGATGGTTCCTCTAACTTGGATTGTAAGTGTTACTATAAGGGTTATTTTGGGGTCTAGAATTATTACCCATATAGTTCATCTGTTCCTTCTTTATGCCAGGGTTGTAGGGTGGGTATTCTGTATTGTTTGTCCCTCCTC
Organism: Gossypium rotundifolium; assembly: GCA_025506655.1. Classification (NCBI taxonomy): domain Eukaryota; kingdom Viridiplantae; phylum Streptophyta; class Magnoliopsida; order Malvales; family Malvaceae; genus Gossypium; species Gossypium rotundifolium. The sequence goes on from CP106731.1 coordinate 76,817,158, forward strand.
CGTATGTATCGCACTACGTCACTAGGTGTACCTGCGAAGAACTACAAAAACTATCAATCTTTTTATTTAACAGTTCTACTTGATTTGATGGTTACTGCGTCGAGGTTGAAGACACTGGCGGCTTTTTTTGGCTTTATCCTCGTAACTTGCCACTGATAGTTATTCAGTGACATCTCTTCAATAAACTCATAAGCCTCTTCAGGGGTCTTGTTATTCAGGGTACCGCCGGCGACTGAATTGATTAATTGCCTAGTTGAGGGGTTCACACCGTTGTAAAAGGCTTAAACCTATAGCCATAATGGTAACCCGTGGTGAAGGCACCGTATCAATAGATCCTTGTATCTCTCTCATGCATTGTAAAGTGTTTCTAAATCCATCTGCACAAAATAAGAGATATCATTCCTCAACTCAGCCATTTTAGCCGGCGAAAAATATTTTAATAAAAAATTTTCGATCATTTGTTCCCATGTAGTGATTTATCCTCGTGGTAACGAGTTCAACCACTGTTTAGCTTTGATTCTCAATGAAAAGGGAAACAACTTAAGGCGAATGGCATCATCAGAAAAGCCATTGATCTTGAAAGTGTCGCAGAATTCCAAAAAATTTGCTAAGTGATTGTTAGGGTCCTCATCCTGCAAACCATCAAACTGAACAAATTGCTGTATCATCTATATAGTGTTAGGTTTTAGTTCAAAATTATTTGCAGCAACAGTAGGTCTAACAATATAGATTCTGTTCCGGTTAAATTAGGTTTAGCATAGTCACACTAAAACAACCCCAAACCCGGCCCACGAGTCTTGACCGGATCCGGTATGTTCCTTGAGCAAAACGGTTCAAAACGGGTTTATTACTTTGGAAAAACTGGGTGATTTTAAAGAGAACATGATTTGGGTTGAGTTCAAATTGAAAATGGTGTTGTTCTCGAATACTAGGTCTTATTAAAACTTTTTCGTTGCATTTCAAAACTATAAGTTAAAGGAAAAATTGAGTTTTTAGAGTTTACCATTTAATTGAAAATCATTTGTGTTTAGGTGTCAAAAAATTTAACATTTATTTTTAAGAAAAATTTGCTTAACCTTTGATTTGATAAAAATCGTATCATACTAAAATAATTAAAATGCATGCATAAACAGTTTCATAGTAGTGGCCTTATTACATCAAAGAAAACCCGAAATAAATCCAAAATACTTTAAAATAAATAGAAAGTCCTAAAATAAAATAAATCCTGAGCTGTGCATGGCCACCACTAAGTTCTTGCCGACCCGGTCCATCACTAAACGTCACCTGAAAAATATCCCACAACGGGGTGAGTCAAACGGACTCAGTGTATAACCACCAACACAAAGTCCCAACGATTTAGGCATATCAGTTCATACATATATATAGCAATTATAGATAATGATCCAATCCCGAACCCAAACCTAGATAACCATCCGCTACACATCAGCCGTACCAACCATCACACCATGGGGACTATCAAGTCAACCCTTCATCCGCTACACACCATCGAAGGCAGTCGCTGCAGACGACTGGCACATCGCCCTTATAAATTCGTGGCATAGCCACCAGATAATTATATGTGACATAAGTCACCACATTCAGATTATGTGACATGAGTCACAAGATATTGTGGTAAAAACCACCAAATCACTTCCCTTTTCATATTCACCCATATGCCCCATGTCATACAAATCATGCAAGTAACATGCTATATGTCTTATTCCATATTCATATCAATATTCACATATGTGCCATATTCCAAATGTTCACAACATTTGTTAACATAATGTTGAGTTACATACATGAGTACTCTGTCCCATTATATGGTACCTTTAGCCACTTTTTCCAGATTTTCATTAACATATACAGAGTATTAGTACCATAAATCTATTGAGAAATAGTGTAGGGCTACACACCTGGTTACTAACGTGCTTTACTGAATCCCGAAAGTCTACTGAAACCGATTGCACTCCTTCCTAAAAACCAATATCAGAATCGGCTAACATTACTAGACAGAATGGCCTAAGGCCGAATATGCATATCCACTTACCTTGTGGATCTAAATCCCGAAATGATCACTTGCTCCTTAAGTTGTCGAAATCCCTACTTATCAATGGTTAGAATCGGCTTAATATGTAGAAACTATGAAGATGGCCCTTGGCCAAATATTAAGACTTCCTTACCTTGGTTGTTTGGATCCCGAAATCAACCCTTGTTCTTGGTGGTGTCGAAATTCCTTAGATCTAAAAATCCCGAAGATCTTCTCTTGTAGTCGACTTAGCAGAAACCTCGAGATCCTCCTTCAAAGGTTCGGTCAAAGGGCATTAAAGGGATTAAAATCTTGATTTTGATAGACAAAAATAGAAAACAGAGATTTTAAACCCAAGAGAGAGATCCCTTACCAACAGAGTGGCCGAAACGCAATTGATCAACCACCTTCAAGAAATCGACAAGGATGCTTGCAACAGAAATCGATTCAAAGAGTGACAATGAAGTGGACTTTCAGCTTTAGAAGGAAGTAGTAGGGAGATACAGATTCGGCTTGATGAACACTAGGGAGATTCGGCTTCAACAAGGAAAAGAAAAGGAGAAGTATGGGACTTTAAGAAGAATCGGCAAAGGATGGAATTTTTTTTTTTGAGAGAGGGATATTCGGCTTTAACAAATGGAAGAAAAGAGAGAATGGTATTGTGGCCTTTATCAAAATATGGAGAGGGAGAGTGTGAGGCTTAGAAGTTTCAGCAATGGTGATCAAAAAGAGAAAGAAAGAAAAGAGTGAAGAGAAAGGCTAAATTTCGGCATAAAACCCCCTTAACAAAATTTGGCTACTCCTCCCCTTCTAACTTGGCCGAAAATCACCTTAAGGGAGTCCCATATTCGGCCACCTCTCTTCCCTCTCTCCCTTATCCCTTGATCCCCTCCTCCTTAGTCGAATCCCCAACACTCCAACCCCATCTATACCTCCTCCTTCTAGAGTCCACATGTCGTCCACTACTGCTCATACTTGCAGCAAAATAAAACTCCTATTTGCGTCCCTTGCTGCTCGAACCTAGGCCCTATTTCACAGCTTGTGGTGTCACTTACTAAGGCTTTAAGTGGCGCCTCCTTGCCACTTTACCAAGCCCATTCTTATGTCCAATTCCCTCTACATATTTTCTTAAGGCCTAACAAGCTTAGCTTCCCCTTTAATACTTAAAATCCAATATTTTCTAAGGCATTTACCTACACTTTGAAGTTCTCAAAAATTCATATAACACATTCAAACACACATAGGCATGCTACTTCATACAATTTAGCAATTATGCACAAGCCCTAATTCTCGGATATTACAGTTCTACCCTCTTAAAATAATTTCGACCTCGAAATTACCTGGCTAGAATAGGTTGGGGTATTGCTGTCGCATTGCTTCTTCTTACTCCCAAGAAGCTTCCTCCGATCCATGATTACGCCATAGCACTTTGACCAGAGGGACCGATTTCCTCCGTAACACTTTCACATCTCGCTCCAAGATCTAAATTGGCTCCTCCTCGTAGGACAAATCTGGCCTTAGCTCCACCTCTTCAACCGAAACTACATGGGATGGATCTGAGTGATAACGACGTAGCATCGAAACATGGAATACATCATGCATCTGCTACAATTCCGAAGGCAACTCCAACTGGTATGCCACCGGTCCAACTCGCTTCAATACCCGATAAGGTCCTATAGACCTGAGGCTTAACTTTCCTTTGCGACCAAATCTCATCACCTTCTTCCAAGGTGACACTTTAAGAAACACCGAATCTCCCACGGTAAACTCAATCTCCTTCCGCTTAAGATCTGCGTATGACTTTTGCCTGTCACAAGCCTCCTTCAACCGTGTCAGAATTACCTTAACCTTTTCCTCCAATTCTGTCACAATTTTCGGACCTAAAATTTGACGTTCTCCCAATTCCGTCCAACATGTGGGAGTGTGACACTTCCGTCCATACAGTGCTTCATACGGTGCCATCCGAATACTTGCCTGATAGCTGTTATTGTACGCAAATTCTGCTAAAGGAAAAAACTCTTCCCAACTCCTCTCAAGTCTAATACACACCCCTCAAAGATATCCTCTAACACTTGATCACTCGCCGATCGGTCGTCGATTGCGGATGAAATGCCGTACTAAAGTCTAATCTAGTGCCCAAAGCTTGATGTAGTGCCTTCCAAAACTGAGACGTGAACCTTGGATCCCTATCCGATATAATCGACATCATCGGCATTCCGTGCAGCCTTACAATTTCCGCAACATACAACCTTGCCAATTTTTGTAGGGAATAGTCAATCCGCATGGGAATGAAGTGCGCGGACTTTGTCAATCGATCCACTATCACCCATACCGAGTCCTTATTAGTAGGCGTAAGGGGAAGCCCACTAACGAAGTCCATGGTGATTCTCTCCCACTTCCACTACGGAATCTTAATCGACTGAAGCAATCCTGACGGAACTTGGTGTTCAGCATTAACTTGCTGACACGTTAAGCACTTCCCTACAAATTCGGTAACTTCCCGCTTAAGACCAGGCCATCAAAACTGTTCCCTTAGATCTCTATACAACTTACTACCTCCAGGATGCATAGCATAAGGGCTACTATGCGATTCCTGAAGAATTCTCCGCCTTAACTCCTCGTTCTTTGGCATACAGACCTTACCCTTGAAACACAATACTACATCGCCATTAATACCATAGTCCTCCAACTCTCCACTCTGCACTTGCCGTAGCTTAGCACTTAGATCATTATCCGCCAACTGACTCTCTTTCACCTCATTCAACCACGTCGGCTTAACTTGCAACTCGCTAACAAACTTTCATCTTCATACAAGCTAAGGTGTGCAAACATTGCCCTCAGATCTGACACTACTTTTCGACTTAGGGCATCTGCCACCACATTCGCCTTGCCCGGGTGATACTCTATGGAACAATCGTAGTCTTTCAATAATTCTACCCACCTTCGCTGTCTCAGGTTCAACTCTTTCTGGGTCAGCAGATACTTAAGGCTCTTGTGGTCTGTGTAAATCACTGACTTTTCTCCATATAAATAGTGCCTCTATACCTTAAGAGCAAAGACCACTGCCGCCAATTCCAAGTCATGCGGGTAGTTAATCTCATGTGGCCTTAATTGTCAAGACGCATAAGCGACCACGTTCCGTCTTGCATAAGGACACATCCCAATCCTGTGTGTGAAGCATCACAGTACACCCGAACTCCTTTCCTACCTCCGACTGAATTAAAACTGGAGCTTCAGTCAAGACTCTCTTAAGCTTCTCAAAGCTCTCCTGTTGCTTATTAGTCCATATGAAAGGTACCTCATTCCTTAGCAACATTGTCAAAGATGCGGCTATTGATGAGAACCCTTCTACGAACCTTCTGTAATAGCCAACTAAACCCAAGAAACTCCGAACTTCTGCTACGGACTTAGGTGGTTTCCAATCCAACACTGCCTCAATCTTCCAAGGATCTATCCTTATCCCTTCTGCAGACACCACATGACCTAAGAATGTGACTTCCTTCAGCCAAAATTCGCACTTGCTAAACTTGGCATAAAGCTTTTCCTCCCTTAACACTTACAACACAACTCGGAGGTGCTCATCATGTTCTTCCTCAGACTTCGAATACACCAAAATATCGTCTATGAACACAACAACGAGCCGGTCCAGATAGGGTTGGAAAACCCGGTTCATCATGTCCATGAACGCGGCTGGGGCATTTGTCAAACTGAACGGCATTACCAAGAACTCATAATGCTCGTACCTTGTCCAGAAAGCTGTCTTATGGATGTCAGCCTCCTTCACCTTAAGCTGATGATATCCAGACCTTAGATCTATCTTCGAAAATACTACGGCCCCCTTAAGCTGATCGAACAAGTCATCTATTCTTGGCAAAGGGTACTTGTTCTTGATGGTCAGCTTATTCAACTGACAATAATCTATGCACATACGCATAGTTCCGTCCTTCTTCTTCACAAACAAGACCGGTGCTCCCCATGGAGACACACTGGGTCAAATAAACCCACGATCAAGCAACTCTTGGATCTGAGCCTTGAGCTCAACCAACTCCTTTGGTGCCATTCTGTATGGGGCAATTGACACAGAGCTGCATCGGTAAAGAAGTCAATTCTGAACTCCACTTCCCTATCCGGGGTATTCTAGGTAACTCCTCCGAAAAAACATCCACAAATTCTCTTACTGTTCTAACTCCACTAACTCCCCTTTCATTTGCATCCAACACACTAACAAAGATAAAAAATGCCTCGCACCCTTTCCGAACCATCTTATTAGCTTTTAAAGCAGAAACTGCGTTAGACAAGTAGTTTTTCTTTCTCCTATCATAATTATCGCCTTATCTCAAGCGCCCTTAACTCTATTCGCTTTTGCACAATCCAATACTGCCCGATGTTCCACTAGCTACCCATGCCAAGGATGAGATCAAATTCTCCGAAGGGTAGTTCCATCAAGTCGGCAGGAAATACCACTCCCTGTAGCTCTAGAGGTACACTCCGAAATATCTTATCCACTACTACAATTTGACCTAATGGGCTTACTACAGTCATCTCCCTATTAGATAGTTTAGAGGCTATGCCTAGTATTTCAACTACTCTACATGCAACATAAGAGTGGGTAGAGCCAACATCAATTAAAGCAAAGTAAGGCTCGTCAGCTATAAGGAACGTACCGGTTATGATGTCCGGTGCGTCTCCATCCTTCCTCCGGTGAATCGTATACACCGGACATTGACCGTCTTGCCTCAGATACCAACACTTCGCCTGGGTGTTCCTCATCCTCTACTGTAACCATTACCTCTGCCGGTAGAACCATGACCTCGCGGTGGTCTGTGTCCTCCTCTACCGGCTGATTAGGACCCTAACTTATTGGTCACCCTTCTACATTCTCATAGGACTGTCCTTAATCATGTGGTCCTTGGACCCACACTTGAAACATCCTCCCGTCTTCTTCCAACACTCTCTTAGATGCATCTTCCGACAATGGTCACAAGTACGGTACTCAGATCGTCCTCCCAGTAGCGACTTATCGACCTCACGGCCCATTAACTCTAGGCCTCTTTTGCACACTCTCGGATGACCCTGATGATCCAAACCCTCTCTTTTGCCTATTCCATCCAGTATTCGCCTCACCGAAGTCCTTAATCCTTCGGCTACCTTAGCCTTCTCCACCAAGACGGCAAATTCTTGCTCCCTCGTGGAGCTATCAACAACCTCAGTCATCCCTTAGTCCGTCCTCAAATTGGACACATCGTTCATGCTCGCTGACACAATACCTCGAGCATATCGGCCAACCTTAGAAATTTTGCATCGATTTCGCTACGGACTTATTTCCCCGAACCAAATTTCAAAATGCCTTCTCTCGCTCATCAACATAACTAGTTCCAACGCATTCTTCCGATATGCCGCCTTAAAATATTCCCAAGTAAGATCATTAGCGGCAAGACCATCCCGAATCGTGAGCCACCATTGATATGACTCATCATGGAGTAGGACACTACCCTTTTAGTTTCTCTCTGGCGATCAGTCCAAATCGTCCATAATTCGCTCTGTCGCCTCTAACCAATACTCAGCCGTATTGGGTGCCACACCAGATACTCCACGAAAAAACTCAGCTCCATTAGCTCAGAGTCGCTCAGGTATCGACTTTCGAGCTTCCATGCCTCCACCTGCTCCAACCACCATTTTCTTAACTTGCAAAGATCGCTCGGATATCGCATCATCCCCATCGATCCTCGATATTCCATACCGGTTAGTTGGTGGTGGTGGCCTTTCATTTTCGGACCCTTGACCAGACCTAACGGGTTCCGACACGGTCATTCGGCCTCTACCACGGCCACGTACATTACGACCATATCCTCTAGAACTCATCCTTCTGAGTTACGTTTATCTGATTAGAGAATTTTATAGATTAGTTTTTCTTCCACTGATTTATCGCGAAACGGTCTTATATTCAATAGTTCTGGGAGTAGTTCTTTCGATTCCATACACATACGCCTCAATTCATTCATTCAATCACATTCATGAACTTGCGTTTATTACAGAAAAATGTTGTAGTTGTCATTGTTTGTTGTTTTCCACTACCCAGGGGTATTTCCATAATTTTATCCTATAGGGGTATTTTGGTAATTTTCCAAATTAGGGTATTTGAAAATTTCGCAAAGTAGAGATTTTTGGTACTTTTACAAAATTGAAATACTTGGTAAGAAAATTTCAAGGGTAAAATGGTAATTTTATAAACTAAGGGTATTTTTGTAGTTTTTCAAACCAGGGGCATTTCGGTAATTTTTCGCAAAATATGGTTCCTGGTGACTTTTCAAAACAAGGGTACTCTTAGAAATTTTTAATTTGAGGGTACTTCGGTAACTTTCCACACTGAAGGTATTTTGGTCATTTGTACAGGTTAGGGGTAATTTGGTCAATTTGCAAATCAGGGTATTTTGGGTCATTTTTAAATCAAAGGTACTTTGAAATTTTAAAATCACGGTTTGTCTTTAGAATTTCACAAAACAAGGTGACGGGTCCCTTTCGGGTTTTAGTTATTGAGTTTAGCCTGTGACTGGGTCCTCTTGGTTAGGTGCACTGCCACTATGCACCAGGTAGGATTCGAGCGGTAAGGAGGTGAGTCACTAGGACTGCTTAAATACCAAGCTCCCCCTGAATCCAATCCTAGACATGCGTACAACAATTGCCACACCTTTAACTCGGCGACTCAAACACAGGTTTGTTTGGTTAGACTTTAAGTTTTATGTGTTTTGGTGTTGGAGTAAACTAATCCTAGGGTTTAATTCCTAATCTACTAATCTACGTCCCTATAATTTCCCACATACAAATCACAAAAAGGGTTAGGAGTACTTACCTGGTGGACTTCAGGCCGGAGACTCAGGTGTCATGCTAGAAATCCTGCTCATTTCTTAGTAAAATTCAATTTTAAAGAAAGAAAACATCTTAGGCCCAAAAAGCCCTCAAGGCCAAGTTTTGAACCGGGCTCTGATATCAAACTGAAATAACCCCAAACCCGGCCTACGAGTCTTGACCGGATCCGGTATGTTCCTTGAGTAAAACGGTTCAAAACGTGTTTATTACTTTGGAAAAACTGGGGTGATTTTAAAGAGAACATGATTTGGGTTGAGCTCAAATTGAAAATGGTATTGTTCTCGAAGACTAGGTCTTATTAAAACTTTATCGTTGCATTTCAAAACTATAAGTTAAAGGAAAAACCGAGTTTTTAGAGTTTACCATTTAATTGAAAATCATTTGTGTTTAGGTGTCAAAACATTTAACATTTATTTTTAAGAAAAATTTGATTAACCTTTGATTTGATAAAAATCGTATCATACTAAAATAATTAAAATGCATGCATAAACAGTTTCATACTAGTGGCCTTATTACATCAAAGAAAACCCGAAATAAATTCAAAATACTTTAAAATAAATAGAAAGTCCTAAAATAAAATAAATCCTGAGCTGTGTATGGCCACCACTAAGTTCCTGCCGACCCGGTCCATCACTGAGCGTCACCTGAAAAATATCCCACAACGGGGTGAATCAAACGGACTCAGTGTATAACCACCAACATAAAGTCCCAACGATTTAGGCATATCATTTCATACATATATATAGCAATTATAGATAATGATGCAATCCCAAACCCAAACCTAGATAACCATCTGCTACACATCACCCGTACCAAGAATCACACCGTCGGGACTACTAAGTCGACCCTCCATCCGCGACACACCATCGAAGGCAGTCACTGCAGACGACTGGCACATCGCCCTTATAAATTCATGGAATAGCCACCAGATAATTATATGTGACATAAGTCACCACATTCGATTATGTGACATGAGTCACGGATATTGTGGTAAAACCACCGGATCACTTCCCTTTTCATATTCACCCATATGCCCCATGTCATACAAATCATGCAAGTAACATGCTATATGTCTTATTCCATATTTATATCAATATTCACATATGTTCCATATTCCAAATGTTCACAACATTTGTTAACATAATGTTGAGGTTACGTACCTGAGTACTCTGTACCATTATATGATACCTTTAGCCACTTTTTCCAAATTTTCATTAACATATACAGAGTATTAGTACCATAAATCTATTGAGAAATAGTGTAGGGATACACACCTGGTTACTAACGTGCTTTACTGAATCCGAAAGTCTACTGTAACCGATTACACTCCTTCCTAAAAACCAATGTCAGAATCGGCTAACATTACTAGACGGAATGGCCTAAGGCCGAATATGCATATCCACTTACCTTGTGGATCTAAATCCCGAAACGATCACTTGCTCCTTAAGTTGTCGAAATCCCTACTTATCAATGGTTAGAATCGGCATAATATGTAGAAACTATGAAGATGGCCCTTGGCTGAATATTAAGACTTCCTTACCTTGGTTGTCTGGATCCCGAAATCAACCCTTGTTCTTGGTGGTGTCGAAATTCCTTAGATCTAGAAATCCCGAAGATCTTCTCTTGTAGTCGACTTAGCAGGAACCCCGAGATCCTCCTTCAAAGGTTCGGTCAAAGGGCATTAAAGGGGATTAGAGTCTTGATTTCGATAGACAAAAATAGAAAACAGAGATTTTAAACCCAAGAGAGATCCTTACCAACAGAGTGGCCAAAACGCAATTGATCAACCACCTTCAAGAAATCGACAAGGATGCTTGCAACAGAAATCGATTCAAAGAGTGACAATGAAGTGGACTTTCGGCTTTAGAAGGAAGTAGCAGGGAGATACAGATTCGGCTTGATGAACACTAGGGAGATTTGGCTTCAACAAGGAAAAGAAAAGGAGAAGTATGAGACTTTAAGAAGAATCGGCAAAGGATAGAATTTTTTTTTTTTGAGAGAGGGATATTCGGCTTTAACAAATGGAAGAAAAGAGAGAATGGTATTGTGGCCTTTATCAAAATATGGAGAGGGAGAGTGTGAGGCTTAGAAGTTTCGGCAATGGTGATCAAAAAGAGAAAGAAAGAAAAGAGTGAAGAGAAAAGCTAAATTTCGGTATAAAACCCCCTTAACAAAATTCGGCTACTCCTCCCCTTCTAACTTGGCCGAAAATCACCTTAAGGAGTCCCATATTCGCCACCCTCTTCCTCTCTCTCTTATCCCTTGATCCCTCCTCCCAACCGAATCCCCAACACTCCAACCCCATCTATACCTCCTCCTTCTAGAGTCCACATGTCACTCATCGCTCATCCCCGCAGCAAAATAAACTCCTATTTGCGTCCCTTGCTGCTCGAACCTAGGCCCTATTACACAGCTTGTGGCGTCACTTACTAAGGCTTTAAGTGGCGCCTCCTTGCCACTTTACCAAGCCCATTCTTATGTCCAATTCCCTCTATATATTTTCTTAAGGCCTAACAAGCTTAGCTCCCCCTTTAATACTTAAAATCCAATATTTTCTAAGACATTTACCTACACTTTGAAGTTCTCAAAAATTCATATAACATTCAAACACACATAGGCATGCTACTTCATACAATTTAGCAATTATGCACAAGCCCTAATTCCTGGATATTACACACACATAGTGCGAGGAGCAGGATTTTGATTCACCGAGTTTACTGCCACCACAGGAGGTAGTGGATTATTATCAGCCATCTCTTCGGCAGTATCGAGATTGTTTTCTTGCTCTTCTTCTACGTACTGTAGGCTTCGTCTTATTTCCCTACGATTTTTGCGAATGGTACCTTCTATATCACTATCGAAAATTAAGGGTTCTGTCGGGTTCCTTCTAGTCATAAACTAGAGGTACTTGCCAGAGACAAATAAAAGAAAAATTAGTAAAGTTAAGAATAAAATAAATATAAATTGCAAATAAATAAAATGGCTAAAGTAATAAAAATTTAGTTTTCCTAATATCTTAGTCCCCGGCAATGACGCCAAAAACTTAATCGTGTCCAAACTAACTATGACAACGAGTAAGGCAAGCGCACCTATCGTTTGATAGTATAGCTATGGCAAGACCGAAAATATCGTATCCTCAAGGACCAAGAGTATTAGTAATTACTATCTTTCTATTATTTAGCCTAAGAATTAAGGGAATTGATGTTTAATCTAAAATTAAATAATTACTAAGCTAAAGATGCTAAGACACAGAGAATTAATTGGGGAAATACTTTTGGAAAAACCAATTGATCGAGACAATACCCGAGAAAGAATTCACCTAGACTTCACTTGTTATCTAACTCTGAACCAGATGATTTATTCACTTGACTTGATCTGTAGGATTCCCTAAGTTATATTAATACCTCTCTCGAGGCTACTAACATCTAACCCTAGGTTGATTAATTGAAATCTCTTTCTAATTAAAACCCTTAGAGTTGCATTAACTCGATCTATGGACTCCCATATTAGGTTTGACCCTAATCCGGTAGATTTTGTCATCCTATCTCTAGGAGTGTGATCAACTCCGCTTAACTATGCTAGATCTACTCTTAAACAGAGACTTTTGCTCCACTGCCTAAGCACATCAATACTTGAATCAATATCTTGAAATATCAAAACAAGACTAAAGGACACATAATTAAGAACAAATCAAATATTTATCATATAGTTTAGAAAACAATAACAAGATCCGTCTTATGTTTCATCCCCCTTAGGTATTTAAAGGGTTTAGTTCATGTTTATAAAAGAATACATTTCTGAAGAAAGTATAAAACAAAACATAAGAAAAACCCTAAAACCCCCTGAAGGAAATTGAAAGGAAGATCTTTCGTCTTGAGTATGATTACGGCTTCTTGAAATGAAACAACTGGCTGTCTTTGAGTAAATCCCACAATTCGACCTCTCTAGCTTGGCTTCTTCCGCCTCTCCCTTTTAGGATACACTTAAGGTGTTTATATAGGCTTTCGGAATGTCTTTCTTTGCCTCTAAGTATCCTTTTTCGAGTGGAATTAAAACAGGTCACAACTGGGACACGCCCGTGGCGCACGCCCATGTGAGTCGAGCCCAGGCCGTGTTCGAGTCTGCTAAAGTGACACGGCCGTGTGGTGAACTCTAAGCCGTGTTGATTTCTCACTTTGGCCCAATTTCTCCGTTTTTGGCCCTTTTCTCGTTCTTTTCATCCTCCTATGCTCATTTAAGTATAAAACATGAAATTAAAGGATTAGGAGCATCGAATTCTATAATTCAAAGGTTAAATCATCCAAAAGTATGTCCAATGTGGGATTAAAATATGTATATATTATGATTTATCAAGATTTTTCTTAATCCATACTCTGAACCACCCGTAATCTTCCAGTTTTATCAACAATTCTGACGATCCACAATCATCCATTCACCATACTCATCCTTTTCAACTCTCACTTGAGTCGAGATTTCTAGTTGTTGTTTCATCCTTACAAAATTCTCATTAGCTATGTCCGATTCCTTCTCCATACTTTCTGTATTATGAACTTTAGCACAGTTCTCCCTCATGTGACCCTGGAAATAAAAGACTCATACTCAACTCTATGAATTCTATTAGCTACTCAGACCCTGGAAATAAGAGTTTTACGTAAATTTACCTTACTACAAACCTTGAAAATTGTCCCCGAACCCCTTTATCAGTTTGCAAAACTATCTTGAAAACTTCTCCCACTAGCTCGCGAATACTTCTATTATAAAATGCCCCTAACACAGAATGTGAATCCATGCAACAACATTCTCAAGAAACTCCTGCAGTAGGGAGAATTGGGTTGCCCATGGTTGGACTGTAAGATACTACCCGTAGATCACCCAGGGCCCCCTGGATAGGACATTACAGTAATCTACATGTCATTCAAATTTTGCAAAAAATAATCATTCTCTAGATCCATAAGCTGGAAACGCTTAGTCGGTTTCCACAACGAGCACACCTTGCTCCATAAAGTGTTAACCCCTATCCTCTTCCCTAATAGCTTCAATACAATCGTGTTAGACATACTATTCTCGATAAGAGAATAAAGTCTTTCCTAGAAGTCAAGTGTTGGCATACCATCAACCGTCTTCCTCAATAAGTCCCCATCATCTAAATCAAAGTCTTCTTCTTCCCAGTCATTCTTCGACAAATGACTCATGGCAGTCAAATTTGTCATTGCATCTTTAAAGGAAGAATATTTAGAAAACATAGGCTCAGCCAACTCTCCCTCCGCCACCATCAGAGGATCCTTATCTCTCTATCTCACCTTCTTCACTACCCTAAACTCCATATTTCTATTTTAAAAAGATATTTGAATCAATTACACGGAGTTTATAAATAGATAATATATATATATATATATATATATATATTAAATCATCTTAGTATTATATAATTATTTATACCCTCAAGATTGCACATACATCCGCTTGCGCATGCTCACTTGTGTGCTATTTGATTGAGGGTTGCTTTTATCATATCTTAGGTTCATGAAAAATTTTATATATTTAAAGTTTAAATTTATTTGTTTATTGAGTGTTAATATGACTTCGTTTATACCCTATAAATTAATTTATGGATTGCATTAATTTATATAATATTAGTGATATTTTATTTTTATCCATTGAGCTGCCAAGTTGGGGATAGAAAGAGAATGCATTTGTCATTACTTCCATTTCTCTGCCTCAGACTCAGACAATCATCCGTTTAGTATGTGATTAGCAACTTAGTGATGAAGCTCAACCAACTTGTTAGACATCAGGCACGATCTTCATTTAATTTAAAATTCTCTTTTGGTTTTGCAAAGCTTTTGGAGAGTCACCCTCCTTTCCCAATCAACAAATTAGAAACAATTGCTATCCCTACGAATTATGCTACATATCAACATTAACTTACTGGTTTCCGAGGGAGTGATGATTTAGAATTGACAACCAGTAAAGTGGTTGAACCCATTTAAAGCAATTGCATCATTTTGATAAAAAGACCAAAAGCTGTCATGATATTAGTAATTGATGACTTTCGGTAATGTGCGTGATAGCAAAGTACATGAAAGAATCACTAGTGCTGGCGATGGCAGAGGAACAACGGCACAACAAGGGGCATACTGATAACGGAAAATTACCACAATTGCATAACCATAAAGTGAAAAAAGAAAAAGAAAAAGAAAAGAAAGAGGATACCCATACATATAATAAAAGTAAAAAGATCGCTTCCATTAAGAAAGAAAAAGCGAAGAAAAGTAAAAGGTAAACATCACTGCTATTGACTATACATCATCTCTGTAACAAAGTCTTTCAATAACTCCAAACTTTGACGCTCATACTATTGCTTGTATGACTAGACACAAATAAAATAAAGTTCACCAAATCAGTAAAAGTCGTATAAACCCAAAAGACCAAAGTGTAGGTAGTGACCAAGATTGACGCGGATGGGAGGCTGAGGAAGACCAGAAAACTTCAAAGGGGGCAAAAAAGGATAAGGTAACCAAGGACAACGCTTGCGTACCTGCTTTTAAGATGGATTTTTTAGTTCACTAGAGTTGAAGCAGGTTGAGGTTGAGAACAGAAACACAGATTGACAAACAGAATGAGTGGAGTCGGTAGGACAAAATAATGGCAATGTGTAAAAATAAATAAATTTACACTTAAATCAGAATATGCGACGATGCCGGTAGATGGGGAGGATAGACTATAGAGTCGAATATGGATATTTAGTTGGTAGTGCTTTTTGAATGATGGGAAAGAGCTAGTAAATGGCTGGCTTTTCAACCATTTTAATTGATTGGGTGAGGGATATACTATCTAGCATTGCCTGCCTCTTCGGCAGGGTAGAGCTCCAGCATTGGAAGTCATGGATCCAACCATGGAGGAGGACTTGGCTCCCAAGCTTGAGGCCCTGGCATAGCTGGCTGAGGCTCCGGCTCCAGATGGAGTGAAATATGCACCATTTAGCAGCAAGTCTCCTTCCGACCTCCAGTTCCAGCTCTTCCAGTGGCTTTCAGCTGTGTCCACTCTCTTCGTCACCTGCTCAAACCAACCAATCAACGAACCAATCAATTATATTATCTGATATGATGATTGTAAACATAACATATTCAGCAATATGACACAAGACAATACCTCCTTTGCAAACGGGTTTCTTGGAGCTGCGTATCTGTTACCCTGGCTGTTTATGGTAGGATTTGCACTTCCCCCTATAGCATACATTTCCCAATGAGTGTAGTCATTGTTTACCACATGGAAATACCCATGCCTACACCTTGGCATTCTCTGGATAAGTCCCTCTCCGAAATGGTTGTAGGCAATGGTCACTTGCATCTGCTTGTCCCTTGTGTAAGAGTCACTGTGACCCAGCAACATCACCTGCAGTTGAGCTTGAGCGTTAATAAGGATGCTACAGATAAAAAAGTGAGGTACAAGAGAAATACATGCATCAAAATTACCTCATTGTGGTGGGTGAGGTGATTGTTGGAGATGGTAATGGCAGTTGAGCCCATGACAGCATCAACAAGACCATCAGCACAATTAGAAAGAGAATTGTGATCAACCCAAACGTGGCTTGACCCAAAGATGGAGATTGCATCACCATCAGCCATTGTCCTCCACCCGAAGTGAGTGGGTGAGCTTCTAACCATGGCATTGCCAGTGGGCTTACAGTCATGAATATGAAGACCATGAACAATGACATTGGTAACGTATTGAATTGTGATACATGCCCCATTAGCAATATGGACATTCACCCCACGACCATCAATGGTCTTAAAGCTGTTGACCAGCAACTCCTGCTTCAACTTAATAACCATGTCCCTCTTGAACACAATCCAAAGCGGTTGTTCCTGGATCACAGCATGACGCAAGGTCCCAGGTTTGGGGTTAACAGGGTCATCATCATTAGGGTCAGTGACAACGTAGAAGCGTCCATCACGCCCCCCAATTGCATTCCTTCCAAAACCAATGCCACAGTCAGCAAGTCTCTTCCGGTTCTTCTGCCAGTTGGGGTCACAACGCCAGCAATCATCAATGGGATTCCCAGTTCCGCACGAGAAGAACCCCAACTTTCTCCTTTCCGTCACATTTCGGATATTCCTGCCATTTTTTTCATTCAGTTTATTAAATTTTACTACGCAGACTTTTGTCATATGGTCTAAATGGGCTTGTAAATTATTGTCGGTGGGAGTTAAATTAATCCCAATTTGTAAAGATTGCATAAGCAGACAAAACATGATGTAGAATTTTGTTATTTCGAAAGGACATTAGGGTCATTCACTCCAGTTATAACGGCTAGGACATGCTGTTTCTTTTCATTTTTAACGAAAAGAGACAAAAGAGTCTGTTCGTTTATCTTATTTAGCTGGTCCAGTGTGCAGCAAACACCAAGAATAAGAAAAATAAAAAATCCTCCCAACTTACCGTTTACCCTGCTTCCTTCATATTACATCTTTTAAATCAATAATGAGGTAAATAAAAGAGTGGTTGTGCATGAAGAAGAGAGAATTAGTCATGTGATGCAATAAAACTGTAATTATAGTAAGGTTGATAAAGCGTTTTATTGCTTTGAATAAAAAATTTGTACTTCGAGGTACGTTTGGAAAGACAATGATACGGTCATGTGATGCAAGAAATATTGAAAAGGGTCGTGCCCGTTAGACACGAATCTGACCATAATGGTGGAGTTGGGAGTAAACAAACAACATCAACATATAAGATTGTAATCCATTTGATTTATGGTTAATGATAAATGAAATTTTGGCAAAAAAAGGGAATCTTTCTGCTTCAACTTTTACATTCCCTATTTACATATTTAACAATTCAAAAGAAATGTTTATAGCGAGTAGAGTCTCACATGTCAATGATGGTCTCAACCTCGGCTGCTACGGCCTCTGGATCAGCCACAGCATGTTCATTCAAGGCCTTAACCTCTTCTGACCTGAAATCCCAATCACACCAACCCAAATTCCAATTAAATAAAATTATTTCTCAATATTTCATTTTAATTTTCTTATTCTCGTTGGTGATTAATAATTCTATGACACACACTGCTTAAAGGGGATTCACTGTGTCGTCCACCAACAGTACTCCAAAACCGTTACAAAAGTGTTTTTCAAGGGAGAAGACACAGAAACCCCGTGTGGACCCCTCGGCGGGAATTTATAAAATGCCCTTCCTCATTATACCATTTTTTTTTTCTATATACGGGAATTGAATTGAGTAACGGAGTAAATGGTTGAGATCTAAGGATCTGGATCTCAACGGATGGGATCGTTATTTCATGGTTAAACGGAAATAAACATAACGGCTGAGATGATCAGAATTGGAAAGAGAAAAAGAAAATAAATACAAAAAAAAGGCTAGTTTTAAGCTCTACATTACCTAGTTGCCATTGTTGAGCTTTTTGAGTTCTGCAGCTTCCCTATCTCCACAGTGCTGTAAAAATATATAAACATAATATAAATGAAAATTGAAATTTTCTAGTATTTTGCAGTGATGCTCCATTTTCAGTTAGCATTTTTTTGAAGAAAACAAAAAGGACACTGAAATCTCATTTTCGACGTATTAAGTGAAGTTTTTGAAGAGGGAATATTAATGGATCCGTTAAAAAGGAAAAGTTCTTTTTTCTTTCTGAGAATGAGACTATTTTTCAAGATATAAACAATGAAACTTCTGTATAGTTTTTGTATTCTAATTCACCGTAAAATGACATAATGTAGGCAACAATTTTGCAAGGCAAATTCGAAAACCCGAAAGAAAACACACAATGGAGACTCTCTGTCTCTTTCTTTTACTAAAATAAAACTGAGAAAGCTTGAAAACTGAGTTGAAGAAAGAGAAAGACCTGGAATCTTTGTTGGTCTGTACAGTGGCCATTGCTCCAACAAGAAACAAAAACAGAACAGCTAAAGAAGCTAAAAACCATTTCTTGGAAACCGCCATTGCAGTTTTCTCCGCTTCTTCGGTACTTAAAAGCTTTCTCTCTATCCAAACAGAGGAAAAATTGGGAAAGAGACAGAGAGATCCAAGGAAAGAAGGAGATGGTGAAGCAGGGAGAGTCAGAGTACAAGCTCCAAGCAAACGGTTTTTATAGAGCCACGAGCAAAAAATAAAAAAAGTGAACACCAAAACAGAAAGACCAAAACGACGCCGATTATATACCCAAAATATTGAACATTGGAATTTTTCTGGGTAGGTTTACTTTAACCAAATAACCTAAAGTCACCTAACCGCCACTAACTGTCTCTCTCCCGCACTCCATTTTCACCAGGGTTAAATAAGTTTAATTTTACTATTTTAACGGTTGGATAATGCCACATCAGATATTACGGGCGTACGGTTGGAGAAGGGAGCAGAATGTCACACAGTTTCCTGCTGAATTTGCGGCATTAAATCATGTGTTTTTTAATTAACCACATTAATAAATATTGGCTTAAAATATGTTCATGTACTTTTATAGAATTTTAGATTTAGTCCTTGTACTTTAAAATTTAATATACTTGCTCTAAACATCCTCAAACTATGACTCATTTTAAATTGTTCATCAAACTTTAAAACATTTTAATTACATCCTCAAACTATTAAAATCGTTAATTTAACTATTAAATGAGGTGTCAAGTCTTATGTGATATAACTTAAAATAAAAATTTTAAGAAAATAAATATTGTAAAATGGATGTTGTAAAGATCTTGGTGTTGGGATTTTTAAACTTCTGCAGAAACAATCGTTCACTCTCTTTTGGTTTGGTTTTACTTTAGTTTTAATTTTTAATTGTAAAAGTTACATAATAACATTTTATTTTTTTAAATTTTCATTTTAAACTATTTCACATAATAATTTACGTGTCATTTAATGATTAAATTAACTATTTCAATATGGTAGGACATTATAAATAGTTTGGGAATGTAATTAGAACATTTTAAAGTTTGAGGACTAATTTAGAATGAAGGTAATAGTTTGGTGATGTTTGGTACAATTAACTCTTAAAAGTTAAAAATCAATCCTCTTACTTTTCCAATTTAAAATTCTAGTCCAATTATTATTGTGTTTGGTAGTTTCTATCAAAATTTATCAACTTAGCATATTTATTTTATATTAACCATATGACACTTCACATAAGGACAGTTATCGATTTGATAAATTTTACTAAAAATACATATTTTAAATCAAAACAGTTAGATTAAGTTAAGGAAATGTTATCAAAGTAGAGGGATTAACAAGAATTTATTAATTTTAAAATAAAAAAGAAATAAAATGGAATTTTGGTGGTAGTAAAATTACGTGTGCGCCAATCACGGCCTTGAGAAAATGAGGGGATTTTGACTCCAAACAAGATTCAACTATAAGGATACGAAATTGATATTCTATTTTCTCTCTCTTCACATGGCTCTTACATATCATTTTAAGTAACATATTTAGACACCCACTAGTAGATATGATTCTAAAACAAATTTGATTTTTCGAAGCTTTTACTAATTTCATTTTATAAATCTTTAAATACAATACTTTTTATAATATTTTATGTGATATTATTTTTCACTATGTCTAATTTTAAGACATTCTCATGATCTATTTTGATAAAGACAAAAAATTATCATTTATTTTGAAAATGTATTATTTTTACAAATTTATTTACTCATTATTCTAATTTCAAGTTTAATTTTATTCTAATTATTCTTTATTTTAAGTCTAACTACTTCAACACATATCTATTAAATAATCATTTTCCTATCGTATTACACTAATTAGTGGTGAGTATTCGATCGAATCAAGTAAAACAATTTTGAGTTAGTCGAGTTAACAAATCTTATTTTAGCAATTGAACTCAATTTGAACTTTTTCGAATTGAGTCAAAAAATTTCGAGTCAAGTCGAGTCGAGTTAACTAATATTATTATTTATACTCAATATTGCGTTTACATGGATCGATTATTTAACTAGTAGACGAAGTATAAGATTATTTAACTACATAAACAATATAATGGTTTTTTTCTTTTAACTTAATGAGTAAACATTTATCAAAACGAGTAATTTTATCTTTTAACTTAATGGTTTTGACTTTCAACTTTATAAAAAGTAAACATTTATCAAAACCACGTAGTTTTGCCTTTTCTTGTTCAGAATTTTGGATAACTCGAATTGTATAATTCATATTTGAGTTAAACCAAAAAACTTATTTTTTTATTTGAGTTTATCCGAATAACTTGATTAACTCAAATAACTCGAATTATTTAATTCAAAATTTAAATTATTTATCAAATTTTTCGAATCAAATCGAATTTTGCTCACCCCTAACATTAATAACCATACATTGCATTAATGTTAAAATATAACATTTCCTATTCTATAATCATTATATATATATATATATATATATATATATTTGTTTATGTGAATCGGTATCATTTAACTTGAGACATTATTTTCTTAATGTAACTTGAGACACTAATTTATTGAAAGATAATAACGTTGATTCTATATGTTTATTTTAGACTAAAATAATAATAACCTTAAGTTGTGGTCTATTGGTTGAGTGTTATTTTTTTATGAATAATTTGGGTTTGAATTATAGTTGTAAAAAAAATGATAATTGTACAAAAAGATTCCCTTAAATATGGATTGTTATTTGATAAACTAACAACAATTTTTTTAAATTTAGGTTAATATTATATGGAGGAATGTAACCTCCCAAACTCGGCTTAGACGTTACGGCTGAATTTAAAAAATTATATTGGCCACCGAAATGGCCTAGTAGAACTATCGGAGTTTATAAAATAGTCGTTTTAAAACATTTGATTATTTTTGAAGAAAAACTTAGCGTATTATCTTCTTTTCACTAAAAGATAAAATTTTCCAAAAATGATTGATTTTAAAGTTCACTTAGAAAACTTTGATTTTCAATTCATTTACTTTTCAAAAACTCATTTACATGATATCGCAGCGGGAAATAATATTCAAAATAGTTTCAATGAAGAAAAACCAGAATTTTATGCGTAATTAATTCAAAATCCATGTTTCAATATCCTAAAATCAAATTAAATGTCTGTTGTATCTAGTGCCCCAAGTGTAGTATTTTCATCAATACACACTTGTAATTTTTCAAACAGATTGGTTAATAAAAAAAAAATCATTCAATCATAATGAACATGTTGAGTTGTGATATATTGAACGAATTTTCTTGAAATTT
Source organism: Gossypium rotundifolium (assembly GCA_025506655.1). Lineage (NCBI taxonomy): Eukaryota > Viridiplantae > Streptophyta > Magnoliopsida > Malvales > Malvaceae > Gossypium > Gossypium rotundifolium. Next base: position 76,839,260 of record CP106731.1, read on the forward strand.
TACCGGCGATAAAATCATTAAAATTTTATCGAGGGTAAAATCGTCAAAATTTTACTTGAGTAAAGTTGGGATGAGAAAATTATTTAATATGTAAATATTAAAATTTATTATGGGAAATAGAAAAACTGAATTGGGTTGGAATCATATTATAGAGTACTAAGTGAAAAAGGTTTAGGAAGTACTCGTAATTGGACCCGATGTGAGAGAGGCTCAAAACCCCTCATATAACATGAAGGGGGCGACAACCTAGTAGAAATACAATGGTGAGTCTTTCACCCCTCTCCAACTCTAAGTAAGATGTTGTGTGTTTTTTTTTTTTAATAAACATTTATAACTCTACACTAGTTCTACCTTCTCTTCCTATAAATAGATGGCACCGGTAGAGCTATTAACACAACTTTTGAGAGATTTTTATTCTGCCGAAAAATAGAGAGAATTTATTCTCAACTTTTAAATATATTTATCCAAAATAACAATTTTACCAGTTTCTTTTAAAGAAGAGAGAATTTTCATTTTCACCCCAAAAGAGAATTTTTTTTCTAGTTCCGTGTTTTGGTTCAATTAGTTAGAGCACTCACTCGAAGCAATTCGTGGTTCAAGAATAGTGAAGAAGATCCTTTGGTTGAAAGCCAAAAAAAAATTAAGGATCCACTAATCAGAAAACATAGGTGCGTATTCAGTTAAGGTTTATTGCTATAAATATCACAAACCAAGCCAGTTTTCAAAATTTTAATTTTCTGTTGTGTAAGAAAATTGTTTTCAAACCGGATTTTTCCAACAATGTCATGCATGCCAAATAAACTCAAAACTTAAGTCTCATACCACAGTTTGAATAAAACAATGCAGTTCTAAATAACATAGATTATAATATTAAGTCTACAATACTTTTAATGAAAACATTAATCTGAGTCGAGACCTTTCAGATGTCGAGTCTACATCCTAACCTTGTGGGTTATCCGTAAAGATGGATATTAAAGGGAGTGAGCTTAATATGGTTGGTGTGGGTCCAATCCCAAGAAAATCGATGTAAAACAGTAAACAAAGCATACAAAATAAAAATTCTTAGAATAATCACAATCGTATAACAATTCAAAGTATCAATTTCTTATATCAACACATTAGTATAATATTTCAAAATTCACAGTTTTGTATGTACGTGCTTATGAATGGCTATGCAATTTCAATTTAACAGAAAGGGTCCTATCTAACTCCACTACACACCATAGTAAGAGTTTCCCAAAACTCATCCATCCGTTACACATTGCGTTGTGGATAAACCACCATTGATTTGTATATAAACTGTTAGTAAAAAAATTTGTGGGTAAACCATCAGTATTTTCAAATAAAAAAAATTTTACAGATAAACTGCCACTATGTTGTGGATGAACCACCAATGTTTACAGATTATTAAACAACCACTCTTCCTCCATTCATATCGGTCCACCCCATGCAATGCAATATGACATGCTTGTAACAGAATAATGCAGAAACAGTAGACATACTTAACATGTATTCAGTTCAACAGTAGTAGTAGGCATGCTTAATATGTACTCAGTAGAGTGGTAGCAGTATTAATAGTAATAATTTGTCAATATTACATTGACAAAAGGCATGTAATATTCTCATATCACAAAATATAATAGTAACAATTCAGTCATTAAATCACAGATTCCAAAGTGAACATACTAAACTGAACAATTCACAAAATTCTAGGCAAAACTATAAAATAGGGATCACATGGCTGTGTGGCCAGGTCTTGTTAAAGGCTTGAGACCATGTTGAAGGGTTACACAGCCGTATGGCTAGACCGTGTGACAATCTGATGCCATGTGAAAAATAATAATTTTACTCTACAGGAAGGACACAACCATGTAATAAGCTGAGGCCGTGTGCTTCACAAAGTCCCTAAAATCTAGAGGTGCACATGGTCGTGTGGTGGCCGTGTAGTCCACCTATGTGGTCCACACACCTTTGTGGGAGATCATGTTGCCCTAAACCTACACAAGATCACCACTGATTCACTTGGAAAAGACACACACCTTTCACCACAGGTCCAATTGATGCTTCCCACGATCAACTTTGATCTGATTCACCTAGATTCGACCTTTCAATGATAAATACACACAATTAATGATTGGTATCAAGATTTAGCAAGATTTCAAATAGATTGACTAATCAAACTTAAATATTAACATGGGATAATGCTATTACTAAATTACGAAATCTTAACCATTGAAACGAATACTTACTGAATGTGAATGATTCAATATGGGAAAGTAAAATATTCACCAACACAAAGATGAAAAAATATGGTGCAATGTGAGGAAAAGAAAAGAAAAAGAAGATGGAAAACAATTTCACTAGAATTTTGAAAAAGGCAATTCCAATCACAATAGGAAAAGAATGGTTAAATACTTAGGGTTTGAAAACCCTAAGGGTGGCTCATGTAAATTTACCAAAGTTGGGCTGAAATTAAAAGAAATGAAATGGGGAAGGATGGCCCGAACCTAAGTCTTCTAGGAAAGGAAGCTAACACTTAACCATCAAGCCTAAGGCTTATTTCTTGTTTAATCACTTTAATTAACCTCCTTTATTTTAGGGTGGGAAAACTCTCTCCTTTTAAAAGAAATTTCAATTTCAGGGTGTGAAAACTCTCTCATTCTTAAAAGAAATTTCATTCTCAAAATTTACTTGTTTCAAATAAGTAAGGATACTATTGACAGATCATGTCTTCTAGTTCCTACGTGGCCTCATCGGTGCCATGGTTCTACCACAGAACTTTAACTAGCAAGATCTGTTTCCTTCTCAAAACATTTACCTCACAATCTAAAATTTGCACAGGTTCCTCCTCAAAGGACAAATTCAGTCTCACATCAATCTCTTTGATTGGAACAATATGGGAGGGATCATATAGATATCGTCTAAACATAGAGACATTGAAGACATCATGGATACGCTCCAGATCGGAGATAATTCTAATTGATATGCCTCTAGACCTATTCTCTTAAGAATTTTGTAAGGCCCGATGAACCTAGGATTTAACTTGTCCTTTCATCCGAATCTCAACACTTTCTTCCATGATGACACTTTCAGAAAGACTTGTTCTCTAACATTGTATTCAATATTATTTCTTCTTAGGTCTGCATACGCTCCCACTTCCATTGAGGTAATTTAATTGGTTGTAACATCCCAGAAAGAAACTGGTGTTTGACTTTCACTTGTTGACACGTTAGGCACTTAGCTACGAAATCTGTCACTTCTTGTTTTAGTCCAGGTCACCGGTATAGTTCATTTAGATCCCGATACATCTTATTTCCTCTGGGATGCATTACATAAGGGCTAGCATGCACTTCTCGAAGTATGGACTATTTTAAATTATTATCATTCGACACACAATATCTCCCTTGGAAGCACAAAATACCATTACCGTTAAACCAAAAATTCTTAGTTTTGTCGTCTTCCACCTAACTTTTCGAGGAGGATTTGAAAAACTATCCTAAGATGTTCATCGTGTTGTGGTCATGTGGAAAGTTGTTAGCTGTGTGTAAAATGAAATACTTTAACGTAACAGTGGCACATGTCCGTGTGGTGGCCTTGTGTTAGTCGTGTGGTCCACATGCCCATGTGGCCCTAAACCTACAAACGGTTTACCCCGATTCACTTGGTAAAGAACACACACCTTTCATTGGGGGTTAGATCGTCATTCCTTACAATTAAATCTAATTTGATTCACCTAAATTTGGTCCTTCAAATGCAGTTGATTTCAAGATTTAACAAGATTATTGAAGGATTTAGTAAGAATCGTAAAAGAATGATTAATCAAGTAAAAGATCTTTGTGGAATAACGATGTTATGACTTATGAGTTCTACTTATTGAGTGAATACACTTACCAAATTTTGCTAAAAATATGGATGCTATCGATGATGAATTCAACAACCGGTAGAAAAATGATTGAATAGGGATTGATTTGATATAGAAAAAATAATCAATAGCGAAAAGATGAAAAATATGGTGCAAAGAAGAGGAAAAAAAAGGAAAAAAAAGGAAGAAATAGAGAGAAAAAAAGTAAAATTCTAATAGAATTAAAAACAAAACAAGATGTCAAGTCTATTGGGAAAAGATGGGCTAAATATATAGGGTTTGGAAACCCTAGGGGTGGCATAGCAATTTACCCTTTACTGTCGAAAATAAAATGAATACCTTGAAGAAGGAGTGGCTCGAACCTAGGAACACAAGGGAGGGAAGCTTAGCTTTTAACCATTAGGCTTGAAGCCTATTTCTTGTTTAGTTTTTACTCTTGACTGCATAAATTCTAGATGTGGATTTTACCCTAGATTGCCGAAAAAAAAAATTTGAAGGAAAGAAGCTCGAACCTAGGACATCTAAGATAGAGGAGTAATACTTAACCATCAAGTCTAATTCATTCTTATCTATCCATTACAATTAACCCCCTATATTTCAGGGCGTGACAACACATTAGTATAATATTTCAAAATTCACAGTTTTGTACAATTTTAGTTATCAAAAAAGGTTATACTCAACTCCGCTACTCACCAAAGTAAGAGTTCCCCAAAACTCATACATCTGTTACACACTATATTGCAAAGAAACCACCACTAATTTGCAGATACACTACTAGTTAAAAACATTTGTGGGTACACAACTAGTATTTTTAGATAAAAAAAGTCTGCAAATAAATTAACACTATGTTGTGGATAAACCACTACTATTTGAAGAGCATTAAACTGTCACTCTTCCTCGATTCATATCGTCCTACCCCATGCAATGCAATATGACATACTTGTAACAGAACAATGCAAAATCAATAGGCATGCTTAACATGTATTCAGTTCAACAGTAGTAGTAGACATGCTTAACATGTATTCAATAGAGCAGTAACAATATTAACAGTAATAGTTTGTTAGTATTACAGAAGGCATGTAACATTCATATATCATACAATATAATAGTAACAATTTAGTCATTAAATCACAGATTCCTGAGTGAACATACTATCAGAGACCCAATTGAGTTTATTAAAACTCTAGAAACAATTTAGGGACTATACATGGACTAACTGAATAATTCACAAAATTATGGGCAAAACTGTAAAATAGAGGTCACACGGTCGTGTGGCCAGGCCGTATTAGAGGCTTGAGATTGTGTGGCCAGGCCATGTAATGGCTTGATGCTATGTGAAAAATGATAATTTTACCCTACAAGAAGGACACGACTATGTAACAAGCTGAATCCGTGTAGTTCATGAAGTCCCTAAAATCTACATGTGCACATGGTCTTGTGGTGGTCATGTGGAAGACCATATGGTCTTAAACCTACACACGATCACCATTTATTCACTTGAAAAAGACACACACCTTTCACCACGGGTCCGGTTGATGCCTCCCACAATCAACTTTGATCCGATTCACCTAGATTTGGTCCTACAACGAAAAATACAAACAATAAACGATTGGTATCAAGTTTTGGCATGATTTCAAATAGATTGACTAATCGAACCTAAAGATTAGCATGGGATAATACTATTACTAAATTACGAGATCTTAATTATTGAAATGAAAAATACTTACCGACCTTTGGCAAATATTACGGATGCTATTGATAGCAATTCTAAAATCGATGGAGAACAATTGAACGAGGACGATTTAATATTGGAAAGTAAAAGATTCATCAACACAAAAATGAAAAAATATGGTGCAAGGTGAGGTAAAGAAATGAAAAAAAAGACAGAGAGCAATTTCACTAGAATTTTGAAAAGGGCAATTCCAATCACAATAGGAAAAAAATGGTTAAACACTTAGGGTTTGAAAAACCCAGGGGCAACACATACGAATTTACCAATGTTGGGTCGAAATTAAAATGGGAGGGAATGACTTGAACCTATGACCTCTAGGAAAGGAATCTAACATTTAACTATCAAGCCTAAAGCTCATTTCTTATTTAATCACTTCAACTAGCTCCTTTACTTCGGAGCGTGACAACTCTCCCCTTCTTAAAAGAAATTTCATTCTCAAAATTTACTGTTTCGAATAGATGAAGATATTGTTGACGGATCGTGTCTTTTGGTTCCCATGTAGCCTTCTCGATGACATGGTTTTACCACAAAACCTTAACTAGTGTGGTCCATTTCCTTCTCAAAACTTTTACCTTACGATCTAAATTTTACAGCTTTGCCCAGAATTTTATGTTTTGATCAGATTAGTCTATGATTAGTTCCCGAATTATTTTTAGTGATTTATTTATCCAATTAAGCCCCTGATAACATGAATAATGTTCGAATACATGACCTAAATGGTTGAATTACTAGTTTATTAATATATACTTGCATGAATCGTGAATAAATATGTTGACTGAATACATGTTTATGAATGTTCGTATAGCTTGCCTTATGATAATGTTATTCTGAATACATGAAAAGCATGACTTTTGGCTACTGAGTTGATCTGTTATAAGCATATTATTTGCTACTGTATTGATCTGTTCAAGCTTGCCATATTGCATTGCATGGGGTGGAACGATATGTATAGAGGAAGTGTGAACAACTTTTGTTTGCACCGTTTGAGTGGTTTATCCACACCACACTAACAGCTTCAATTTGTGAACATGTTGCGCATCCACAACCTATTGGCAGCTTGTCTGCAGAACTATTTTATCAAAAACTCTATGGTTCATCCACACTTTTTATTACTAGTGGTTTATCCACAACGTGGTGTAAAGGCAAATGAGTTTTGCGGAACTCCTATTATGGTGTGTAGCGGTGGGGTAGGAACCTTTTCTGATAAATTGAAAATACATTGCATTTATAAGCATTTGCATTCCTCTGAATACCAAGATATTATGATAATGAGTGAATCTAAAATACCAAAATTTCGAGTTGTTATTCAAATTGTGTTTATCCTTTTAACATTGAGATATTATGTTGATGAAATTGATCTGATTTACCGATTTTCTGAATTGTTAATTAATTGTAGTTTATACTTTGAAATTGATATTCTGTATGTTTGTGTACTATTTACACCGATTTTCTTGTGATTGACCTCACACTGAGCTTTCATAGCTCACCACCTTATTTTTCTTCTTTTCAGATAACTCACAAGGTTAGGACGTGGGCGCGACATTTGGATGGCTCAACTCGAAATATTGATTTCTATATAAAAGTATTTTAAACTGTTTATTTTATAATTCTAATTATTTGAAACTATATTATTATTGTGGCATGGAACTTAGTTTACGGTTTTTATTTAGGTATGCATGATATTTAAATAATTTAGGCTATTAGAATATGAATTTTTATTTAATTATGCATGAAACATGATTTTATCAAGATTGAGTTAATATCTCTTTTCCATTGCTAAATTGTAAATGTATTTTGTTAAGAAAGTAACTCGGATATTCAACTAAGTTTTCAATAGTAAACATCGTTATGATGAATATGTTAAACTTAATTTTTTTTAACTCTTGTGTTTTCCTAAAAAAAGACTAAACTTCCTTCTAAAATTTTTAATTAACTTGTACAACCCAATTTCTGACCAGGCCCAAATCAGAAACAACAAAACAAAAAATATAATAAAAGTCCAATAAAAAAGGGTCCAAATTACAAGCCCAACAAAACATAAATTTAGACCCAATTACATTAGCCCGATCCCTATTGGCCCAATAGCCCACAAAATTAAACAACTCAGAAACCCTAGGGTTCCTGAATCTTCCTTACGCCCCAAGCCCCCATGTGCTTACCAACAACACACAACATCCGAGGTGGTCTCCCTTACATCAAACAAAGAACAAATGCCCAACCCTCGCCTCGTTGACTCTTCAAAGACACCTGCAAAAAGAACAAAGAAAACAACAGCAAGAAAATAACAGAAAAAGAAGAAATAGAGGCAATATAATATGATTTATTCGACTATATAAGCCGAGCGAAAACACCAATGTAACGGACACAGATACAAAAATTGAATACAAGAAAAAGAACTTGAAACAGATTCAAGATTTTAAAGGTGCCTTTTATATATCTTTTGATTTCGAAGTATAATAATAATAATAATAATAATAATAATAATAATAATAATAATAATAATAATAATAATAATAATAATAATAATAATAAACTTATCGTTTCGCTTTCGGTCGTAGTTGAGGGTTATCGTCGCCCTGGATACCTCGAAACCCATTGGGTTTTTGACTAGGATCTAAAAGGGGCAACCAAGAACGAAACATCTCTTTCATCTTCTTCTTTTTTCCTTTTTTCTTTTTTCTTTCTCTCCCCTTTCAATATTTTCATTTTCGATTTTAAAAGGTACCCTCATCGGGTTTAAAACGTGCTGAAAAAGCCCATTTTCGGGCACCCTTAGTCAGCCAGATACTCATGGATGTCACAAGGGCCATGGTGGAACCTAGATCGTCAGATGGCAATTTCTAAGACATCCTTCAGAGAGAATGAAGGAGAGAAAGCTTTTTTTAAAAAAAAACAGAAGCAAATGATTTTTTTGGTTCAAAAGATGGCATTTATATACCTGTTAAAACGGCGTCATTTTTGCGCCATAGCCCAGGCATTGAACGGCGTCGTTTCGACGCGCAGCGGGCCGACCCGACCCAGAGGCGGAGGATCCGCGTGTTTTGTGACCTTGGAGTTATTTACCCAACAGGTCCCCTTGCTTTTGCGGTGCGTCTCAATGTAGTCCCATATTTTTTTAATTTTTGATTTCTGCTGCGGGATTTTCATTTCTGTTTCAATTTGGTCCTCAGACCAATGAAGAGACAGGCACCTGAAATGGTGTCGTTTCGGGTCAAACCCGAATTGCCTCAGGTTTGCATATTTTATGACGAATGGTCTATTTGCTGTTTTAACCCTTCTGCCTTTTTTATTATTTTATAATCAAGATTTTTTATCTTTAAATTTGACCATAATATTTGCATCATTTTCATTTTGGCCCAGTCTAGAACGCTGCGTTTTGGAAAAGGGGGATATTTCACCATCTAGTCCCTCCTCTTTTCACGCGCATCACATTAGGCCCTAATCCATCTTTTTGTCTTTTTAATTTGGATCCTTAATTTTATTTTTCTTTTAATTTAGTCCTTTTCAATGTTTTATTTATAATTTGGGGGCTCCCAATTTTATTTCAATTGCAATTTAACACTTCATTCATTTATAGATTCATATTTATTTTATTTTATTTTGTATATTAGTTTATTTGCTATTTATTTATATGTTATTTATTTGTTTATTGCTCTTTACTTTTAGTACTTTAAAGTAATTTATTTCTTTTACCGTATTCTCTACTTCATTTTTTATTATTATTATTATTATTATTATTATTATTATTATTATTATTATTATTATTATTATTATTATTATTATTCATTATTCATTATCATTATTATTTATTATTGTGCTTTATTATAAGTTGCACTACTATTATTCGTTTTAATTTCATCATCAATATTTCAAATTGTTTTTCTCAACATTTATTCGTGTATGTATATATCTCTTCGTCCTTATAATGTTTGAAAATTTGGTATTCTCTTTTCTACATTGTTTTAGTCACTAATATTCTTATTAACTTCATGGGTTGTTTATTTTATTTTTCTTGGATTGTTCATAGTAATTTTAAAATAATGTATATTATGTGATTATCGTATGTTGTTTTCATTAGCATATTCATTATTGCTATACGACATTTTGTTTGTATATCATCGTTTTGTACTGTCATTCATCTACGAAATATTTTATAACATTAATTTTTTATCGGAACATGTCAATGAAATTTTTCAAAAATAGGCAAGGTTCCATATTTGAAAGATTCGATGAAATCGTGCCTTAACTTACGGGATTTCGATTTTTCTCGTTGAATTCAAATAATAGAATATCCTTTCAAAAATTAAAACACGTAAGGCCAAATTATTCTCAAGAATTTAAAATGTCATGTCCTAACTTATGAGATGTGACGTTTTGTTACCTCGGGATAAGAAAGTCTTCAATATATTTTCGACTTGTTTAAGCATTCCAAAACAAAACATACTTTAATGCAAAAAGGGATCGTATTTTAAAATCTTTCCGAGTTTTCAACTTCCGACATAAAGACATCAAATAATCAATTAGGTACCAATTTTGGGCGTCACAAATGTGCTAATCCTTCCTTGTGCGTAATCGACTTCCAACCCCGTTTTTTTAATTTACTGTTGTTTTAATAAATCAAATTTATTATTAAAATGACTGAATCACGAGGTAACCCGATCACATCTTATCAAAAAAAGATTGGTGGTGACTCCCGTTTTTTCATTTTTATTTTCGAAACCAAAGTCGACCTATTTATCAAAAAATGGTTTCGACATAACTGTTTTTAGAATTCTGATAATTCTGCTAGATCATTTCGATGGCCAATGTAATCTCCCAAATTCGGGTCTAACATCTAGGCCGGGTTGGGGAGGTTACAGATAGTATAAAAGCGAATATCAAATATAAATATTTAAGCCGACTGAGTCTTAGATCAATTGGTATTGATATTGCTGTCAATGCAGGAGGACATGAGTTCAAGCATGCTCAAGCACATTTTTTTCTTCATATTTAAAAATTAAGGAATTATTATGAATAATTTTAGATATTATATAAAAATATAAATACTTAAACACCAATTTAACTTCATTTAGTTACAACATAACTTTTACTTATTAGTTGCTTGCCAAAAGTTTTATATTATAATAATTTGTTAAAATTTAATGGAAATAAAAATTTCATTTAATATTATGGAAATTATATAATTATTTGTTCTTATAAAATATAATAAAATTATATATGTGATCATGTTTAAAGTAATTTATGTCAAAATAATTTTAATAATTTAAAATAACTATCCTGAAAACAAATTGATGCAACAATTACGTAATTTTATATTTACCTTATAAATTGTATATATAGTTGCATAATAATTAAATTATGTTTAATGTAAATTATTTAATATACTTTAAAAATGTAATGAGTAAAAGTTTAAAAATCATTGAATCAAAGCTGTTCCCTATCCAATTTCATTAGCATAAAAGGAGATAAAACTTGTTTTTAATATCAAGTGTCAACGATTTTTAAAGCGGAGTCAACCATTCAATATCAAATCTTGAAGACCCTTAAACTTTCTTTAAACCTATTTTCAAGTCTAGATAATTTGCATCAATTTAAAATCAAGTCTAAATGACTACTGGATAAATGCTCCAATTAAGTGAAGAATCAAAATTTGTAACTTAATTTTTATAAATACTTTTTTATTTGTTACATTTTATTTCTACTCGAAATTTGTAGGTATATTATTACTAGGAAGAATGATTTATTTGACTCTCCAACTTTACAAAAACAAAATAAAATCATTTGAGTCTTCTATTTAATTTTTTTGTCTCTTTTAACCCTTAGACTTGTTATTTGTAAAATTACCTCCAAATGGATAGAAAAGTTAATGTCTGTTAACTTTACTAATATGCCATACACGTGCACTGTCATGGGATGCAAAAAATTAAATAATTTTTAAAATTTAAAAATTATTAAAAGTATTAAAAAGTATAAAAAGTAATTAATTGCTAACATGGACTATCATGTGGGTACCACGTGAGCGTTAAGTTTCGTCTATTCTGGGTAATTTGAAAAACAATGCAAGTTGAAATGTTAAAAGAGACGAAAAATTGAATAGATAATTAAAATCAACTTTATTTGTAAAATAAATCATTATAGTTTAATATTTTAAGTTTTATTTGACAAGGAATATTGATGAGAATTGGTTAGTTTTGAAAAAAAGAAACAAAATTAATAATAATAAATGTCCAACTAACGCAACAAAAAAGTAGGATATTAGTAACAGAATCTCTAGTTTCATCAATTTCTTTGGGTTCGCTCAACCGATTATTAAGCAACAATTAAAATTTATTTAACATTTTCCTTTCTTTCAAGGAATATTTATGGCCTTGTTTGGTTCGCGTTAAAGTAGGAACCAATTAAATAAATAAACGGATGCCAATCAAGTAGACTTTTTTATTATAAAAAAGAAGGTTAAAGTTTCAATTTTTAACATCTCTATAGCTTTATAATATTATGAGTTAATTGCCTCTAAATTTCTAAACATTCTAATTACATATTCAACTTACCGATGTTTTCTCATTGTTAATATTGTTAACTTTTGACCGTTAAATTTCATGTCAAATTTTATATGATATAATTTAAAATAAAAATTTTAAAAGAAAATAAAACGTTTCTCCATAACTTTTAAAAGTAAAACTAAAGAAAAGTTAAAACGTTATCACACAACTTTATAATGATTAATTTTGGGGTAATGTACTCCTTGTAATTATAATTTTGACCGTACTTATAACTTTCAGACAAAAGTAAACTTGCACATATCAATTGAAAATTGCATTATGTTTAACATATGATTATATTAACATATAATGTAATTTATAATTTAATTTAATAATCATATTTTTATAACTAATTTAATTGAAAATCACTAACAATATTATCGAGTTACCACCATTTTCATTGATATATTGCATACAGATAATTATATTAATCCAATATGAAAAAAATAAGTTTTTTACCCAAATAATATAAAAAAATTAATTATGAAAAATGTATGAAAACAAATTAATTACAAAAAAAGACATTTGCTACATTGTTTTGACGGTGCCGCCTGACAAATTGGCGGCATCATACTGAAATGTGCTAAACTAAAATATTCAAGGACTTAATGTGTAAATTTTCTATTTTGGTTGGCAGTTGAAAAAAAGACTTTAAGGGTGCCGCATGACAATGTGGCAGCACCAAACTTTAAATAGGTAAATTGCTTTATAAACCCCTTGTTTATTATTATTATTATTATTATTATTATTATTATTATTATTATTATTATTATTATTCCCTTTTAACACCAAAAATAAATAAAATACTAAAATTTTTCGAGATTGTTTAAGGTATCCCGGAGATATTCGTGGTTGTCATGGGAGAAATTGAATTGAGCAACGTTCATGTCGGCCTTCAGCAGCTTTTCGATCATGAGTATCGATCGCGATGCCGGACCTAAAGTGCAAACAATTTTGGTTTTGACGATACGATCATCACTTGGAAGCTCCTTAAAGATCCCATCAATGTCTATATTTGCCATTTCCTTTTTATTTGCTTGAATTAATAATATGCTCTACTGCACCCATTATCAATTACAAAATATTAAAAGTCATAAATGAAAAAGATTGAGAAAAAAAAACCCGAACAAAAGGAACATTGAAATAAATAGAATGAGGTTAAAGTAGGATTGGTGAGAGAGACAGGGGCGTAGCCAGGGGGGCTGGCATGAGCCCCGGCCTCCCCTAAAATGTAAAATTTTAATTTTAGCCCTTAGAATTTTTTAAAAATTTTAAATTAGTAAAAGTAAAATTACACTTTGTCCCCCTAAAATTATAAAAATTCGATTTAATCCTTTACAAATTATAAAAATATAAACTATAAAAAATTAAAATTTTATCCGACCCCCTAAAAAATTCTTCTGGCTTCGCCCCTGGAGAGAGATCAAATGAGTAAATATAAAGATGGTTTTTTAAGATATATATATATATATATATATATATATATATATATATTATAAAATATGAACAAATTACAAGCAAATAGAAATAAAAATAAAAAATAAAATTTCTTTATGTTGAGTAAAATTGAGAAATGTGATACTATACCTTATAAGCCAACAAAAAGCAGAGGAAAAAGAGTGAGTTTTGAATAACAGATCAATGAGTAAAAATATTTTTGAAAAATAAATAATTTTTTGGTATTAAAAGAGAATAAAATAAAATAAAAAACAAGGGGTTTATGAAGCAGTTGACCCATTAAAGTTTGGTGCCATCACACTGTATACGACATCCTTAAAGCCTTTTTTTCAGCTACCAACCAAATCGAGAAATTTACATGTCAGCTCCCTAATTATTTTAGGTCATCATATTTCAGTTTGGTGCCACCAATTTGTTAGGCGGCATCATTAGAACACTGTAGTAAATGCCTTTTTTGTAATTAATCTATTTTTCATATCTTTTTCGTAATTAATTATTATTTTTATATTATTTAGGCAAAAAAACAAAAAATGTATGTACTCATTTCTTTAAACATGTACAATTAACTCAAAATTAAAACTTTCTTCATACTTATGAACCACAATTCAAGTTTCATGCATATAACTACACCAAACCAAAGTTCATGTATTAAATTGGACAGTAGAAGTTCATGTATAAATTTGATTTATCTCTAATTAGTAAAGGGTAAAGTTTTATTTTTATTTGAAATTTTTTTAATAAATGAGTATTAGGTAATGTTTGGTGCTTTCTTATGGTATGATTCTAACGGAACGTGATTCCTTAGAACGTGATTCTTAGGAATGTGATTTCTGGGAAAGTTACTTTGCAACGTTTGGCATACATCGGAAACTATTGATTAAAATACTTGGAAAGTTGCATTATCACGTTTGGTTTACTAAATATTTTATTGGAAATGTAATGATAACTTACAAATTTACCCTTATTAAATAAAAATAATATTCATATATTTGATATCTTACAATAAAATTTATTAGTAATAAATCTTGGATTAAATATTTAATGATATTTTAATTGCTAATTTGTAAAATCATTATTTTAGTTTATAATTTTAATTAAAATTTTAATTCAAATTTATCTTACATGTAACACCCTTACCTCGTCTCGATCATTGAACCGAATAATAGGATGTACAAACAAATACAAATCAAATACATGCAATTTATTAATAAAAAATCTCAATTAATTATCATTATATTACTTGTAAAAATTATAATAATTTGCAATTTATATGGACCTAATTATGAAGTCTAGGCATGAAATAGGATTGAATTGTAAAGTTTCAAAATTTTAGTATAGGTATCGATATTTAATAGCTTGGTATCGATATTGTATCAATACCTTGTTTAATATCGATACCAAATCATGATTCTATTTGTTTTAAAATTGTTCATATAGTAAAGTATTGATACTAAATGTCAAAATATCAATAGTTAAGTTCAAAATGGTAAAGACCAATCTTTAAATTGTCCATATCATATGCCTAAATCACCTACAACTCAAATGGTAACGATAACTATAAAGATAGACCTAAAAAACATCAACCAAGAGCATACCAATATGCCTTATGAGGCACCTCAACCTAATCAATCCAAAATCAACTAAAACATTATATTCATAACACTCCAAAAGTTCTTTCAAGACATTTCTCAAATTGACTCCAATTCAACTTAATACTTTATGCATTAAAGCTACCAAATCATTTCAAGCATAGCATAGGCATATGTATCACTTTTACTCATCTATTCCATGGCACATTACCTTATCACCATTTGAGCTATCAACCATACATTCAACTACTCTACAAAATACCATTATCATGATCAATGCCATCACACACATATATATACATTTATATACATAATTTCCAAAATGCCAACAAAATACTCAATGTTCATTTATATAAGCATGTTTATTGATCTGAATATATGAGTTCAAATTGCATAATAGCATGTCATTCTTGTATGTTGCATTGCATCGGGGTGGGTTGATTATGATTGGAGGAAGTATCTGAAAGGCTTTTAAGCTCATATCCTGGCACTTCATTTGCAAATTTTGATTATGTGTTGCATTAATTTACAACATGGTGTGTAGGGCTGGGTGGGTTGATTTTATCCTCACATGGTGTGTAGGGTTGGACGGAGTTGGTGTGTAGAGGCTGGTGGGTAGGACTCTGTTTTCTGTATATTCTGTTTGAAATGGGCTAAGGCCTTGTAATATGTCTAATTCTGTATCTAAGTGGGCTAAGGTCCACACCGTTTTTGTAATGGGCTCAGACCCGAATTGTGAGATTATATCTATATCTGATATCTCTGTATGTATGTTTTCTGTGGGGATTACACACTGAGTTTGTGAAAACTCATCCTTTTCTGTTTAATCTATTCAGGTAATCCCCAGCAGTAGACAGGTTGGTGCAGCGGAGGACTCGGCGGTGACCACGGTTCTGGATACTTGTTTATGGTTTACTTTTAAATTATGAATTGGTTATATTTGGGGAAATTTCATGTAATAAGGCCTTTACGGATTTTTGATTAAAATTTGGGATGTCTATTTTATAAATTGCTAGCAGTAGGACAAGACGCGAGTTTTCAAAAGAAACAAAGGTTTTATCAAAATACGTATGACCTTGCAAATCTTTTTAAAAGCTTCCGCAACGTATAAAGTTCTGAACATGGATAATGAATAAATAAACGACACGTTTTGATGATAGCCTAAGATACCTAGAAATGGTTTTAACGCAGTTACGTTTTCTAAAGCACTATCATGTAACATCATCAGATTCGGCCATAATGTCTAGACTGGATTTGAGGTGTTACAAAATATTTTTAACAAATCTACTAAACAACAGAAAATATTTTATACAGATTCATCCAAACACTAGAAAATATTAGCTTTTTCAAAAATTATTTTCCAGAAATCATTTTCAGTGAAACAAATGAAACCTAAATCTTAGCACTATTGGAGACGTAAAATTCCTGGCTCAAACTAAAATATGAAACCCAAACAAATGAATTTAATTTCAAAATTTTACATTTTACCATTCACAGCCAAACACCGTTTTAGAACTTCCAAATTTACCATTAAATAGATATTCAACAAATAAAAGAATATGAGAAATAATCATGAATACGTGTATTAATACTCAATTTAAACTCTCTTAATTCTATTTGCATATTTTTTTAAAAACACTTTACTATTTCCTATAGTAAAACAATCCCTTTAATTATTAAATAGGAATGATATTTACTCATGTAACTGTTTTTTTTATTTCTCAATATATCATTTTTTTTATTCGTACAATTTTTGTAAAATCTAAATTTGTATATCTACAACTACTTTAAATTAAATATGAATTTATTCATCATTCACACTAAATCCAAATATTAGTGTCTTACACCTAAATTCAAATTAAACAATATTATCTATTAAATATTTAAATTTTTGTCGAAATCAAGGTATCTATCACCGGTAATAGTGACTAATCCCTTTATTGTTGATGTTTTTGAAGAAATAAATTACTGGTAATAAAATATGCTCTATCTCCATGAATGAAAGTCGAACCTCCAACCTTATTTCATAGATATTTGAACTTAAATATTATCTTTTAACACCTT